>JBBBDQ010000188.1:7107500-7832500 GCA_037127315.1 Ascarosepion bandense
TGGTAGACTTTGAAAAACAGCAGCTACTCTAACATCTACGCATCATTCATTCAGCAATGAATTAGAACTCTCTCAGCTATTGGGCGTGTATAATGAAAATATACACACTAAAAACGTCTGCCGCCTTCTACCAAGTGCCCGTAGCTCAGAGGTAAAATCGCCGACTGACGACAATTCAACTGGGTTTCAATCCTGGGTAAAAAGCAATCGGCTGTCTAACCGTACAGATGAGCTGTGATACAGTGGAACAGATCTCTCTGCGGATGACTATATATATATGTATGTATGGTGTGTGTGTATATATATATATATATATATATTTATATATATATCCAATATATCCAAATGAATAAGAACTAAGAATAAAATTGTAATGTTCAAAACAATTTAAAACAGTCCCCAATATAAAAATAGAGCAATGAATATTTATTATGTTAGAACACATGAAAAACTACTACAAAATTGTACATTTTGATTTGCTACTGAAAGAACTATGTCTAATCAGGTAGTCAATAATGATGATAATGAACTTTTTTACTTAAAGTCTTTTTTGATTATATAAAAACAACACTTTTCTTTATTATTGCAAGAAATTTTTTCTCCATATGCGGTAAAAAGATATTAAAAGCAAGAAGGAAAACAAGAGAAGAAAATAAGATGAGAAATGAAGAAAAGGAAAAAAATGAGGAAAACGAAATATACAGACAAAAATAGAAAGTCAAGAGAAAAATAAGTGAGAAAATGTACAGAGGGAAGAGCCAATGAAAACTGCTAAAAGAGAGAAATTTTAAATTTGAAGAGGAAATGGATTTCAGAAAGATATTGACATAGGTTACAATGTTAAAACTCAAATATTTTATTTTAAATAAAAAATGATAAAATCTCATACACAAACAGAAATATTATTCACAAAACGTAAAATAAAGGATATTTAAAAAAAACAATACAAAGATGTAAATTCATTAGACCTAATATTATAAATTAGAATAAAAATAAAGTAAAATTAAATAATAATAATAATAAATAATTGTAATACACTCCTGATCAAAAATTTAAGACCTCTTAAAAATCTTTAAAAATAATTTTTTTTTTACAGATAGATATTAAACTCCTACCACTTAAGGTTACCAATACTACAATCTAAAAGGTTATGGAAACAAAAAGCTACATTCCAAACATTTTATTTAGAAATTTACATTTTTATAAAATGTGGCCAAATGTTGGGTTATTATAGACTATGAGGTCAATTGTTTTAAACTTTTTATAATATATAATGAGTTTAATTTGATTATTACTTTCGACTGGTTTAACATTTCTACGTATTATGTTTTTGAGAGTTTTTTCATCTTGTTTATAATTATTATGTATTTGGTTGCAATAGTATAAGTTAATAGTGTTATGTTTATTTTGATGTAAACCATTATTATTAATATTATCATTATTGTTAGAGCTATTGTTAATTTTGTTGAGATACATTTTAATTTGTTGATCAATAACGGAGTTAGGAAATCCATTATTGACTAGTGTTTGCTTAATGTTGTGTAATTCTTTATAAAATATAGATTTGGAAGAAGATATCACTTGTGTGCGTTGAAGTAAGTTTTTTAGAACAGCTAACTTATATCGTTGGGGGCATTCACTATTATAATTAAGAAGACACGAATTTATGCTAGTTGGTTTTCTATATAGAGAAGTAGTAAATTTATGTGTGCTAGAATCAATGAATACATCAAGGAATGGGAGTTTGTTATTAATATTAAAATCTAATGTAAATTTGAGGACGGAGTGACTTTCAAATTTATTTTTAAGATATTTAATTTGATCGATATTCTTAGCTAAAACAAAGATGTCATCTATGTATCTTACATATATAGAGGGTTTATTGTTGTCATTAATTATTTTATTTTCTAGATTTGCCATATAATAATTAGAAAAGAGGGGACCTAAAGGAGATCCCATCGCAATACCATCTATTTGTGTATAAATATTGCCTAAGGGATCGTGAAAGGGTACTTGTGTGGTGCATGCTAATAATAGTTTTTTTAATATAGTGAGTTTAATATTGATTGATGGGAGAGTAGCATGGTTGTATACATCACGGATAATGATGTCAATTGTTTCCTGGATGGGAACATTTGTGAATAAGTTTTGGACATCCAAAGATACAATTATTTGATTCTTAGGTTTTACGGAATGGAGAATCTGTAAAAATTTTTACAGATGTGTGTGTGTGTGTGTGTTATATACCCAAATATTCAGAGTGTATTAAAAATACTTTTACACACTTTTGGAGTGGATTTCTGACACTAAAACAAGGTAAAATATTTATATGAATGCATATCCAAAAAGACATCATTGTACCTCAACACAGCAGCAAATGTTCCAAATGTCATTTACTTGCTTCTACACATGCTTGCACCCATCAAATCATTGACTTGCAAACTCTTTCAAATACTTCAACATGGTGTCAAAATGGTTTTGCAGGCCCCGATGAACACTGATAAAACAACATGGCATTATTGATGTTTGCTGCATAAACCAATTATTTTAGGTGGCCCCAGAGATAAAATGCCATGGGACTGGTCCCCCCTTATCTATCCAGCTTTCATATTAGATGAAAGCCAGTGCATTATGAACATGTGACTAAAACATGCTAGAGCTCTATCAAGCATGAACCACATGAATCTTCCTATTAGCAATGGTGCATCCTCTAGCAGATCTGGAAGTGTGTTTGAAATAAAATCCCTGTAGACAGCTGCTGTAGTTTTCTTCACTACCTTTTGTAGCTTTCTTTCTGTGCCTGCTATCAACACTGTATGTTGTTAATATAATGTATTAAATAATATAATGTTGTTATATAATGAATCCTGGAAGGACATCTCATTCAGTCGGAATTGCCTTTCTGTATAAGTTGAGTAAGTCTGGTGAGATGATACATCCTTCTCTTACACACCTTTCTATTTTTGTGTATTTATTGAACTTTTTTTATCTGTATGCAGGTGGTTTATCACCAATACATGTCCTAGATTATTCTAATATCCTTCCCCAATATGTTTCTGTTTCTGAACCATTCCAAATCATCTATGGTATATTTTATTGGACACCTTTGCATAATTTATAAAACAAGTACATATCCTTCTGTATTTATATTGCTCTATATGATAACATTTTGAGCATAAATATCTTTCTTGCTTCAGTATCTTTGACAAATTCAGTCAGTCAGTTAAGTGCCATACGTGATACATGCTTGGGCAATCATGTCTCGAAAGAGGCATAACTGACTGGACAGAAGATTATCCCGCAGTAGGTTGCCATTGCTTTCTGCGGTAGACTGGTTGCCAACCAAGGCTATAGAACCCAATCTGTCCTGTTATTTAACCCATAATTGGAAGGAATAGACAGATTAATACCTTTCCCAAGGGTATTTGCGTGTAAGTGAATGCAATGAATTCAGCTGGAATTCGAACTCGGCTCCCCGGTTTCTCATTCCGAGCCGATATCCAATGCACTACAACTCACAATACTCTATTTCTGGTCTGATTTTGGTGTATGGTCTATTCATCAGAATTTGGATGATGAGTTTTGTTACATGGCTCATTAAGCTGATAGCCTGATGGAGTTCACTTTCATTTGCACATGATTTCTTAGGCAGTGCTATGAAAACAGATCTCATTAAGTCTTCCAATGATATATTGGAAATCATTGACTTGCAAACTCTTTGACTTACAAACTCATTTTAAACTGTTTATTACATCTGTAATAAATTACAATTTACTCTAGTTTCATACCTTAGATTTAGTAATACCAGCAGGATTGTAAGGTTAATCCTTTAATATGTTTACAATTAATTATAAATGGATTTTCATTATTTCTCTAATCTTGTCTAAAATTATCTTAAGCTGCCAGCATCTATTACAATTCTGTCTGGCTCTACTCCTTTATTTCTGTCCAATTTGGCCTGCACAACTTCCATTTCATGTTTGTATTTCCAGTTCTCTGATATTTCTGTGTATTTCTAGTTATTCTTTAGTTATAGAAATACAAATCACAGTTAACTTTAATGTTCAGGAGTTTCACACAAGTGTCTTTATTAAAAAATTTCATTCTATCTAGGTTGGTTAATTTGTTTATTCCACTTTTACTCATTGTTCTGTTCTATTATCCCTATGTTAGAATACAAAAGGCACTTAACTCCCTTTGATCAAGGTAAGTCACATGACAGCCATTTTATGACATCACTCCAGATAGTGACCCAAGCACTAGTCATTAAAAAGTTTGTGAACAGGAACCAAATGAAAACATTGTTTTCTTTCTATCTGGGCCTTGGCCAAGGCTGAGGCAAAAATCTATCTACACCAGAAGCTTGCAGGGACATAGATGAATCCTATCATATCCCGTTAAGGTAAACAGCTTACAAGCAAGTGGTGCCATTCTGCTGAGATATAGATAAATCCAGGAGTTGTAACAATGGCTTCCCGATCAAAAGTATCTTCAATTCTATATAATACTCTTCCTTTTGTTACTCATTATAATTTGTCTTGCAGTAGATATGTGATATGTATTTCTCTACATGTGGATATTTATATATATGTATAATTCTGTCATAGTATATAACAGTCATAAATGTTACAGTACATAAAAATCTTTCTAAGATCAAACATTCATTATTCATTTTCCCTTTCCACCTTATTGTTACAATTATAACAAAACACTGCTCATCATAAAAGTAATATCTATTTCCAGTATAATACTTGTTTGTCAATACTTAATTTGGTGGGTGGGGATGTATATTAATCATATGGATTTAATGTCAAGCAGTAAAAACTACATATTAAAATCATCCAGTTGTAACTAATAAGCTAGACAATAATTCAATCTCATCATAGCCATGTCAAGTCTTTTAAAAATTTTTAGTTAAAATCTTATTTATTGTTAATGAATTGGTGTTTTTCCATTCAAAAAGCAACAAATTAGAGAGTGCAATCACAGATGGAAAGGGGCCTGGAAACAACAGTGATGTGGTTCTACAGACAAATGCTGGGAATATCATGAACTTGTAATAAAGAAGTTATTTTTAAAGGAAAATGGAAGCAAAAAGAACAGTTGAAATTTCAAGGACACAATGCAGAAAGAGTGCTTAGAGAATTTGATACTCACAGGACAGTAAAGGTAAGAGTGACAAAGGGAAACAGCTATTCATCTAACTAATGAAATTGTGTAAATGGATTGCAGAACATGAATGGGGGAGAGTAAAAAAGCAAACACTGCTAAGAGCTACACACAATGGATAGGAGAGTGTGGAGAGCAATGATAATCTACATCCTGAAGGAACATCTAAACTTATTTATAAATGGAACTTTGTGTGTGTGTGTGTGTCCGTTACCTATAGGTTCCGAAATGGCTGAACCGATTTTCTTGAAAATTTACACATTTGTACTATAAGCATCTGTAAGTGTTCTTAGCTAGGTTTTGTGTCAAGGTACCTCCGATAAATATTCAAAATTGATAATCGAAAAAATCAGGTTAGAGAAGGAGTGGTCCAATTTTAATCAAATTTGATACACTCATAGACAAAGACATAAGAAACGATATTCAGAAGTTTCAAGGTTGCAGTTCTTACAATAGTGCAGAAAATCGATAATAAATATATATATATATAAAGGCAAGATGTTTTGTGTGTGTCTGTTTATCTGCCTGTATGTTTGTATTTTTTTCAGCCCTTTTATTTTAGTTCTTGCTTCAGGTTTGGCTCTAAGTAGGTATAATTGTAGTTCTTAGTCTCAGCCATGATACCATTTACTCAGAGGATTTATTTAGCCTTCAAAATTCAGTTTATGACAATAAAAACTTATTTGATATCGATACCAGGAAATGAAAATTTGACTTACTTCCATTCATTTTTCTTTCAGTATATGGTTTCACTTTAATTAGAAACAACTATTGCTTTTTAGTCTTTCATGCCAACGTCCAAAGAGTCTGAGCTCCAGGACCATGGATTAGTTTAAAAGCTTTCATTACACCCGAGCAATGTCAGGCTATTCTGCTAGTAGCACATAAAAGAAGAATGACATCTGTAGATTTTCACATTTTCTACAAAAGAAAGTTTCCTGCACAAATGCTGAAAACTTTATTCACTGTAGAGAAGAGTACAGACCAGTTATAAAGTTTTTGGGTTTTCAATGATGCATTTGAATTTAATAAACCTAAGAAAGGTTAGAAACTACTTACCACACTTTAAATAAATATGAAAAGGGCTTTTATGATTTTCTGTTAATTTTTCTGTGTGTGGTAAACTTCCAACAGAAACCCTACTATCATGAACTTAATTTCTCACTTGCTTCTTCCATTAATATAAATTATTTTGCCTTTAGGAATCATAATTTTTTTCATACATAAGCATTGTATTTATTTAATTTTTTCTTCAAATCTCAGAAGTGTGAAAAAAGCTGTGTTTCCAGAGACCAAATGCACTGTGTATATTCTTCCTTGAAGGCTTTAAGTATTTTAATATTTATGAATTAAGAATCTATTTTCAAGGCTTTCAGAAAATATTATATAACTCACTGCAAAGGGTAGCAGTTGATAAAATTTGCACAGTGAACTAAAATGTGTCAAAACAAATATATTTTTATTTTTATTTGTTAGTTTATTTCAAAAACAATTCAAGTATTGTATTAGGTATATGTAAAAGTATTGTATTAGGTATATGTAAAAGTATTGTATTAAGTATATGTAAAAGTATTGTATTAGGTATATGTAAAAGTATTGTATTAGGTATATGTAAAAGTATTGTATTAGGTATATGTAAAAGTATTGTATTAGGTATATGTAAAACTATTGTATTAGGTATATGTAAAAGTCCCTAGCATCCTTTTTTAAAGAGATACCAACTTAATTCATAGATATAAACTGATTTGTTTTTTGTTTTTTGTTTTTTAATTTTTTAATTGAAATGAACTTTTGGGTACTTCTTTCATCTGCTATATTCCTTTAGAGTGTAGGTGGTTATGGCTCTCCACAACTGAGAACTATAAGGCATAAGTCTTATAGTTCTCAGAATCTTTTCTCCTGCTTTGCTAGCCATTTACATAAGCTCATCAAGTAGGTTACTCATTTAGCATTTGCCCCTTTTACCTTAAGTATGTCATGTGAGTGTTTAATTTTGTAAGCCTTCTTTGCATATTATGTTTGAGAAATTTCCACTCTTTCTGATAATCAGCATTAGTTTACTTTTTATTCCCAATTCATTTAAAACTTCCACATTACTTGCATGTTCAGCCCATGGTATTCTCAATATCCATCAGAAGAATATTTTTTACCTCAAGTTTCTTCTTCAACTATAAGAAAATTGTCCTTGATTCACTGTCATTTTGCAAAATTGATACACTACAGTTCAGTGCTTTTATTTGTTTCTCAAAAATTTTTCATATACTTTTGTAAAGAGGTTTTTTTGTCAAGAGTCAAATTTATTGCTAGTAATATTCTTTCTTTTCCTTTCAAAAATCTATTGTTGCTAATTTTAATTTAAAAATCTATTTTTATACTTTTATAGTGTTTTGACCAAAGTTTGGGGGTTCAATATTTGCCAGTATTTGCCATGGTGCTACCCCACTTCACTAGGTTAGGGTAGACCTGGGAACAACAGCAATTAAGAGGTGGGTCTATGATTCTCAAAGCCTCCTGATTAGAGGCATTACTGCTGATCGTAGTTTATTGTCATAGCCAAATTTTCGGTGTTTTATTATTATATTTAAATTTTGGAAGGTACCATTCATTATTCCAATACACCTTTTGATTTCTGCATCATGTTTTCTCATGTTTCTCTTGCCTGTAATATTTAATCTTAACCCAGAATTCTAAAACTCATTTTTTGTCAGAGAAATTTCAGCTCACACTTTCTGATTAGAAGTGTAAGCAGACCGGACAATAAAAAAAATGTATACGCATATATTGATATAGAAATAAGTATAAAGAGTTTGGAACCAAATTATCTCTTTGATTTATCACATTTTTCTAGATTTTATTTAAATTTTTGAATATTAATCCTTTGATGTTTTCATCCTCAGTGTTTCATAAGTAATAAAGAGTGTGGGGTTTAAAATATAAGTGTAAAATCTTTATCATTAAATAAGCTTATCTTGGATATGAAATAATTTGAATAAAGGGATAATTTTTCTAATTCTCCAGAACAAAGGTTAAGACTTACTTCAGTATTAAAAATAAGATAACCTATCTTCCACTTTATAAACATGAAATATATATTTTTAATGATATAGATCAGTCCAGAAGATTCATGAATAACAATAACATTGAAAATCATATTAGCCACCAGTTTTATTTTCCCTTTTTATTTTACTGTTAGATCAGTTTAGTATTTGAAAAAAAAAAAGTAATCCTTCAATTTATATCCTTTAATAACAAAGAACTGTTTAGTTGTTTGAATACAAATTCATGAAAATGAATAATTTACCATATAACAATTACCAAGTCATACTAGTCACCAGAGACTCATTCATCTATTCTTGGTTATGATTATAATAAGTATTCCAGTGGATTTTTTCTTCAGAAAGCACCTCCTCACTTAAAGTGTAGGAGTTGAGTCATATTTAATCCTTGATACTGAGGCATCCCAAAGGAAGTGTTAAGAGATCTTAGTAAATGTGTCCTCAATTCAATGGATGTATATGGGCCCCAGTATATTTTTTTAATCATTTCTAGGTCCGCTGCTAGGAAAGTTAGTTCATTGTGATGTGCTAGATAATTTTTTATCTCCAGAATCTATCTTACATATTTATAAGTCTATCATTCATCCTTGCTTTAAATATTTTTTTTCACAATGAAGTTCACCCTGTACAAGGCCTGGAGGCCACTCAAAGTGGAGTTACATTAGGACGCAATTTGCATAGATAGCAGAGTAAGATAACAGTTAACCCTAGGCTTAAACAAGATTGTAGTGATCAGGAAAATATTATTTGGGGAGTTGGTCGAATGTAGCTGTTGTGTGCAGGAAGAAACTGCTTGAGTGGAACATATTTCACACTAATAGAATATAAAGGGAATGTGAATGGTTTGATACCATGTCAGTGGCATGGTGCTTCCTTGCCATGAAGTTTTAAACTGGTGGGGCTGGGGAATGTAATTAATCTGAGTTCTTTCTGTGGAACTCGTGATAGAATAATGAAAAGCTTGCCACATACCACCTTTGAGAGAGAGGTTGGAGAACAATTTGTCACCTGCCTTACATTGGGTTTATTAGTAGAACAAACAACTCTTCAGCTTCCTTTGGACAACTCTGAATTCAGAACCTGATGCGGAATTTTTGATGGGATAGTAGTCATGACGTGCACCAATTCTATGTATTTTATTCTTTCAAAAAGTGTAAAAGCTTTTGTACAAGTCTTCACTACTATAAGCAAATTTTAAGTGTGAGTCATTAAACTGTTCAATTCTAGGAGTTGCATTGCTTGGAAACTCATAAAGATCAAAGACACACACACACACACACACACACACACACACATGGTTGAGTGCTTAGAGCATTCGTTTTCTGACCATGATATCCACTTTGAACCATCTCGTTTTGCCAGGAAGATCAGATCTTGATGGAGAGGTAATCACAACATGCAGCAATGATGGAAAGTGCTTGAAAACCATACCACAAGTTGACCCAAACTGTTTAAATGAAATTGGTTAAATGGAATTGTTCATTGGTGGTTGGGCTATAATGACATCACAAATCTTCATAAGTGTATAGGCTTTGTTCAAACTGTTGATCACACTAGACAATACATATTCCCAAAAACTGTAACTTATGTCATCTTAGCATAGTTGCCATATAAATCATGGGTGAGCTGTGTGGGCAATGGACAAACTCAAATATACTTGAGCAGGCATCTGCAATGGGGATTGTCTAGTGAACTATGCTGCGATAGGGACAACTAGCCATTACATATTTTTTTTCATTTCACCCCAAGCAAGGTGGTAATGCCACTGATGCACAGGGGACTACACAAAAGAAAAAGATTAAATAGGAGAAGAGAAAAGAGAAAGACGAACCAGTTACAGAATGTGTCAGAGAAAGGAGCAAGAGAAGGATGGGAATACAGGTATGATGACAGTTGCAAAGGTAGAGAGAAAGGAAAAGGGTGATGTAGAAAGAACTGGACTCAAGTGGTTAAGAGATGGGTACATATATCAGTATAGAAAATCCTCTTGGTTCATACTTGAACTACTACATCTTCCATCATTTATAAAAGTTAGTAAACTCGACTTATATGTCCACAATAGAATTGATATTATTTATTTTAGTGAAAAGCTAACAAGAAATAGATAATCTCAAAACCATAATTGGAAAAAACTGTCTTTAACTTTACCTGTGAACTTAATTAAAAATTTAAACTCTCATTCTGAGATATTCTTATAGAATTCTGTCATAACACATTCACACCTTCATTATATAAAAATCCACTAGCCAAAACTGTTGCCACCTAAATTTTAGAAGTGAATGCTCACTTAGATATAAAATAGTAGTTAACACATCACTCAATATATCCCAGGCCTAACTAATAAAACTGCAACTTTTAGGCAAAATTCAACTTTATTCATCAACATAGTCTCCGTCTAGGATGATACACCAATTCCAAAGCTTTTGTAACAATTTGATGCCTTTTTGTGTAGAACAATTTGTCATTGGCCTCAAAATATACCTCAGTTTCCAATATGACTTCTTCATTGGAGCCAAATCTCTTTCCCTAGAGCATACTTTTAAGGTCTGCAAACAAGCAGCAGTCACTGGGAGCCAGATCTAGAGAATAAACTGCATGCAGAAGCAATTTAAATTGTAATTTAAATAGTTTTGCTATCATTGTAATCAACTAGTGACATGGGGCATTGTCTTGGTGAAAGATCACTTTTTCTTCTTCATCTATGGCTGTGTTTTGGCAATTTCTCACTTCAAACACACCAATAATGCTATATAATATGCATTATTGATGGTTCTTCCTTTCTCAAGGTAATCAATGAGCAAAATAAGTTGTGCATCCCAAAATACAGAGTCCTAAACTTTGCCTGCTGATGTTTGCATCTTTGGATGCTTTGGATGACTTCACCTGCTGCTGTTCACTCAGCTGACTGCCAATTTGACACCGGAGTTAATTGGTGGTTCCACATTTTAATCATTGTTACATATTTATCTTGCATTGAAACTGTTACAAACTGAATCGTCAACACATTTTTGTTTTTGACCAACTGTGATCAAACATGGCACCGACTTTGAACACAACTTTCTCTTTGACAAATATTCATGCAAAATGGTGACTACACTGCCCCCTGATATGTCCAACTCCTCTGCTATTTTACATAACTTCAATCTACAATCGGCCAAAATGAGTTTGTGGATTTTTTTGGTGTTTTCCAGGACAACTGCCAATTTTGAATGTCCTGAGCATTCAGCATCATTTGTGTCTGTACGACCATGTTTAAAGTCAGCATGCCACCTCTTAATGATTGTTTCCAGTAACACTTATCACACCACTGCTTTGCTTGAACATGATTTTTCCAATCAGAAAACAATGCTTTATCAACACACAAAATTCAGATTTTTCCATTGTTTTGAAAATTTAGGTTCACTGTAATAACTGTAATTTGTAAACTAATAAACTGATTTGACTCAAATTTTGTCATGTGCCATTTCAAGGTTGGATTTTTAATTAGTGGCACCATCTATATATCAGTCCCGAAGCTTATTGAGTGATGTGTTATAAAAAATTTTCTAAAGAGAGTACATGAGAAGTTATTCTCTTATTTCCTTTTCCTAACAGAACTCAATAATGTAAAACAGATACCAGTTAACAATGGTTTTCTTAACTACCTCATCAACCACCAGATTAGACTATTTCTTTCCAAAATAACTAATAGTGATACTAAACATAAACAATAACATTTACATCTTCTACAAAAGCCAATATTTGTTAATTATAAGTAAGACCAATTTGCTCATAGAAATGTTACTAAGAAATGCACTAACTCAGTCCACCTGAGCTAGTTTTTTCATAAAAAATAGCACACCAGCAAAATCAAAATTACAAGGAACTAGCATTATTCAAATGTTCAAATGTCCTTTAGGAACTGTTCTTGATCAAACCAAACTAAATAAATAATTACATTGCTCACACTACTACATGCATACCTAGATGACTCACATTACAGCTACCCAACCATAGCTCATTTAGGACTCATTTAAACACACACAAAACTTATCAAGTTTTATCCAAAACATATTAGTAGAAAATACACGTATGATAGCTTCATCCATAAGAATAATGAAAGCCATAAAAATAAAATAGGAAAAGCCCACACTTAATAACATTAACTACAAATGTGGCCACAATGTGCTGAGCTTGTTTTGAAAAAAAAAAAAGAAAAAATTATATATATATATATATATAAAATTTCATAAAGAAACAAAATGCCAGAAATTTAAATAGCATTATACAAAACAGGAGCATTAATAAAGAATGTAACTGCAGGGACAAAAATAAATGCCCACTTTGTAATACAAAAGAAGTCATTTAAAAAGCAAAAGTATATGACTTAAATGGTCAAAACAAAACATATTTGGGATCAACTTGAAAGACCAGATAGTTCAATCACATGTCTACCTTTAAAATAGAAAATTTAAAAATTGTACAAAATTGGCTAGCCACATGGGGAAATTGAAATTAAAATATGGAAAAGACCCAGACATAACGTGGAGTATAATGAAAACAGCCAAGCCTTACAATGGTGGCAAAATATATAGACTGTGCCAGGAGGGAAAGTTAGCCATTATGTTATTCCCAAACAAAAATGAATTACTGAATGAAAGAATAAAAATTATGACTAAGTGTATCCATACCATAAAATATCTGTTAGGGTCATACAACTATGGATGAAAACGTTATAATTTCTTTTAATTTTAAAAATTGTGCATTCAAAAATTACCTGTTATGTGAGCATTCTTTAAAAAAATGGTAAAATCAGATATTGTAAATCACCTGAAGATACCACATGGCAGAAACCTAGGTTACATAATAAATCATTTACAAATGAAAAATATTAAAAAATTCTACAATACAATTGTATTGAACACTTTTTAATACAACTGTGTATTGGTCTAATTTTATTATGACCAAAGACTAAGTAATTAAATAATCAATATATATATACTTTTTTCTTTTTTTTTTCCAGATAGTTGTACCTGTAAAGAAACAAAATAAAAAGACAAGATGGAAAACTATTATTAGCTGATGTGTTTCATCCTTTAAGGGACTTTATCAAGGCAACTGTGCAACAAAACAAATCCTACATTTGCCTTGATAAAATCCCTCGGAGGATGAAACATGCCAGCTAGAATAGTTTTACCTAGTCTTTTTATTTATTCATACACACACATATATATTCTCTGACTCACACTTCTCCCTGGTCTTTTGAATGGGGTTTTCTACCCTGTTTAGTACTGAGTTTCTAGTTCCTTCTAAAGTCTTTTTATTCTCTTTCACTCCCAGCAGATGTTCATGCCTGAGCATCATTATTGCCTTACTTGGGGTGAATTTAAATATATATATATATATATATATATATATATATATATATATATGTGTGTGTGTGTGTGTGTGTGTGTGTGTGTGTGTGCTTATCATATTCTATCTCTGTGGAAAGAGAAGTAAAATACCCATAATATTTGGCAACTGTTTTAAAGCAATTCTGATGAAACAAATTACATAATCAATTTAATACTTAATTAATGGAAAAATTCATTAACTTATGTGGATGCAGTTCTTAATTACTGTTAGGATTACATTCTGAAAACTTATGTATCTCTAGAATCTTCTGCAAGATTGAATCAACCTGCAAGAATATACATCGTTTTAGATACTCACCAGCAGAATATTAATTTAATTCTTAATTAGGATATACAGATAAATGGTTTTTGTAGATAATATGAAAATGCATGAAAAGAAATAACAAGTGCTTTTGTATTTATGACATTAATTTTCTAAACTGGGCTTTATACTAATCGAGGCTTGTGCAAGGTCTTGTGCTCCAACCCACAAATCTATGATACAGGGCAACCCACTCTACAACATCTCAATTTTCATAGGCTTGTATTCATATAAAATATTAGGCTGTCAGGAAAGTACATGCCAGTTTTAAGTGAAATTAAAACACAAAAATAATTATGCCATTAAATATTTATTCATCTAAATATAACCATTTTGTTGCACAACTATATGTTTGTTTTTTCTTCAATTTAATGATTTTGTTTTTCCAAAATTTGGGTGGTTTCTTGGCAAAGAACTCATTAAGGTGCTTTTTTGTCATCTGAAGAATTAAAATTAAAATCATTTGCAAGGCCCTGAATAAATGAAAATCTAAAGGAGTAATGTCTGGTGAATATGGCAGTTAGGGTAATATATTCCAGCCAAGCTGTAACAATTTTTGCTGGGTTATCAAAGAAATGTGAGGTCTGGCATTATCCTGGTGGAAAATTATACCTTTCCTGTTTACAAATTCTGGATGCTTTTTCTTGAATTATTAACTTTAATTTATCTAGTAACAGTACTTCTCAGAATGAATTGACTGGTGAGTTGGCAGAAGCTCACAGTACAGGATTCTCATCCAATCATACCAGATGCACAGCATGACTTTTTTATGGTGAAGACCTGCTTTTAGAATAGCTGAAGTTGGCTCACGTTGCTTACCAGAGAATATTTTTTGCAGAACATTTGTAATATAATAATCTGGCCCCAGCCGAAGAAGGGTGGGCGTTCCCGGTTGATGAAAAGTAGTGGATGTCACTTTGACCCTATTTCCGACAGCGGCGGAAATGCCTACGCAGGCAAACAGACAGGTGACACTGAGAATTACGTAGGCGTCGTGTAGGCGTCGCGTGATCGAGGAAAAAACCGGAAGAAACAATTTCCGCTTTTGGAAGATATATAAAGACTGCGAAAACACAGAAAAGTCAGTCTCGAGAAGTCGAAGAAGAAGCTAGACGAGCTAAGCAGAGAGGCCAGCTCCCGTCGAACCCCCCATCACCACGTCGAAGCCCACTAATTAGAAGCGCGCTCTCTCACTCCTGCCACTAGGCCACACGGTCCATCACCATCGTTCATCAATAAAAATATAAGTCATATATTTTTATATACACCCGTGTTTGTTATTTGTCGCTACATAACACATTGTTGTAAATTATACATTTCTCATCACCAGTCACAAGTTGATTTAAAAAGAATACATTTTCATTGTATTTATACAGCAAATCTGTTGGGGCACCTTCCCTGTTTACACTAATGTGGACTCTTCCTAAGACTATATATAGTAGTAGTCATTGGTGGACTACAGTGTTAGTGTATCCCAGCAATCTAGTCCTGTGGGTAACATTACCAAGTCTCACGTTCTCGTATTATATTGCATTCTCTCGTATTCGACTAACCGTATTGTACGACGTTCTACTAACACTCTCTGTATATATTCCTCTTCAATATATTGCGTTTTCTACCATATTATTCTGTGTTGTGTATTTATTGGATCTAACCCCAGATCCACAACAGTGGCGACAAAGATTCAAACAGTTCACGTGGAGGAAAAAATACATTCTCAAGTCAGTCACCACCACTACAGTGACGATGAGGTTCCGAACAGGAGAAAAAACTTATGGGAAGAAACAGCAGTCACGAGAAAGGATTCAAATAAAACTCTACCTATGGTCGACCACAAACAGTGATGAGAAATTACCAATCACTGTGGTGGCGGAAAAAAAAAGAATCCTACTACGACTGTAACGAGTCTTACACAGAGGAAAATTACGTTAAACAAAATTATTAGCCAGTGGAAAAACAGTAAAAACATTTTTTCCCCCTCCGGTAAAATGGATAGTAGAACTGGTGAAACTCCAGATGAGCCAACAAGAATGCAATAAAAAAAATACAGCTCGAATTCCAAAAAAACTTAATGGAACAACAACAACTTAATGAGAAGAAACAACTACAAATACAAGAGCAACAGCAAAAAATGTAGTTTGAATTTTTACAAAAACAGCTGAAATTACAACAGAAAGTTGATGAGAGAAACAATGAACAACAACAAAAGACACAAGAATTAATTCAACAAGCTATACTGGCAAAGGGGCAGAATGAAGAAAACGAAAACACATTCGCACAAAATACAATTTGGAACTCAATTGAAAACTTTAATTACGAACTGGATGAGGAAAAAACCTTTGCTCTATATTATAGATGGTACCAGGAATTTTATGAAGTCGATTGTAGCAGCTAGTCGGATGAGAAGAAAGTATGTTTATTCCTTCGCAAACTGGGAGCACATGAACACAACAAATTCGGGGATTACATACTGCCAAAGAAAACACGTGTTAAAATTTGCTGAAGCCATAAAACTATTAACTTAATTGTTTAGCCCAAAGACATCTCTATTCCATAAGAGATGGAAATGTTTAAATTTACGAAAAAAAGATGACGAAGACTACACCACTTTTGCTTCAGTGGTGAATAAACTATGCGACGAATTTAGACTTGCAGAACTCACGGTAGATAACTTCAGATGCTTAGTCTTTGTACAAGGCTTGATTGCAAATAAAGATGCGAAAATGAGAAGGAGAATTTTAACAAAATTAGAAAACGAGTAAAATCTAACTTTACAAAAATTAGCTGAATATTATCAGCAGTGCATAAGGATAAAAAATGATTCGAGGAACATTGAAGAAGCTGGAGTAGCTAACATACAAAATACAAAGGAAAACACGTTTTTCCTCTCCTCCTCAAATGACAAAATCAAGGAAAAACTGGCATTCGCCTACTAGATCGTTTGGAAGATCAGAGAAGAAACCACCTCCAAGCCCTTGTGATAGATGTGGATAAAAAATAGCACTGGTATCAGAATTGCTCTTTTAAATTTAAAATATGTCGAGATTGTCATATAAAGGGAATGGAATATAAATTGGGCAGCACCTGCCGTTTACATTAAAAAACGTCTGGAGAAATACGCGTATGCGCGGATTTCTCGACAGGTTTGAATGAGGCAGTAAAGGATTACCATTACCCTCTTCCGAGTCCGGAAGAAGTATTTACAAAATTAAATGGAGGCAGATATTTCTCCAAAAAAGACCTGAGCGAGGAATATCTACAGATTCCTGTAGACAATGAAAGCTTAAAGCTCTTATGCAGCAACACGCATAGAGGTCTATACAAATATGAAAGATTAGCGTTGGGCAAAAAGTAGCCCCGGCTATTTTTCAGCAAGTCATGGATACAATGTTGGCGGAATTCGATTTCGCTATAGCTTATCTTGACGACATTTTAATAAAAAGTGAAACGATTGAGCAGCACACTAAACATATAAAAAAAAGTTTTTGAACAAATTCGGAATTACGGGTTTAAGGTCAGAGAGGAAAAGTGTGATTTCTTGGAAGAGATTAAATACTTGGGCCATATATTTAAACAAAGATGGTAAAAAGCTTGATCCAACTAGAGCTTCGGTGATCAAAAATATGCAGGCACCAAATAATATTGCATCGCTACAGAGTTTTCTGGGACTAGTCAGTACTACCAAGATTTCATACCGGATTTACATAATCTTCGAGCACCCCTTAATGAACTACTAAGAAAGGATAAGGCCTGGGTTTGGTCAAATGAATGCCAACAGGCATTTGAAAGCCTTAAAAATATTGATGTCCGATCTATTCCTGACACATTATGATCCAAAATTGGAAATACTGATAGCCAGCGACGCGAGTTTGCATGGGATCGGAGCGTGCATATTACATAAAATGGAAGACGGAACTATAAAGCCGATCACCCACGCTAGCAGATCATTGCTTCCAGCTGAGAGAAGCTACTCTCAGATAGAGAAAGAAGCCTTAGGCATCATTTTTACCGTAACTAAATTCCATAGGTATATCCACAGAAAGTTCTTCACCCTTCAGAAAGACCACAAACCATTACTTACAATATTTGGTTAAAAAAAAGGTCTACCCACGTACACAGCAAACCGACTGCTGAGGTGGGGTACTATTTTATTAAATTACAATTTTAAATTGCAATATTTACCTTCTAGCAAAACTGGGCATGCGGACGGTCTATGGAGACTGATTCCTCAACAGACAGAACCGCTTGAAGACTCCGTTATTGCTGCACTAAGATCTGAAGGAGAATTAGAAAACACACTGTGTAACACAATTAGACAGCTGCCCGTATCATTAAAAGAAATTAAATAAGAAGCTATAAAGGACGAATTCATAAAAGAGACGAAAGCGAAAATCGCTGAAAAAGACCAAAATATTGCAGAAAGCTTCTTCATATGCGATAACGTACTACTGTACAGTGATAGGGTAGTCATGCCAAAAACTTTACAGAAAAGGATGCTGAAATATTTCCATACAGGACATCCTGGTAGGAACCGAATGAAGAGCTTAATGAGGAGTTACGGTTATTAGCCGAAAATAGACACAGATATTGTGAACATGGTGGATAAATGCAAGGGCTGCGCCCTAGCAGCTAAATCACCGCCAGTAACATACAAACCTTGGCCGAAAACGGATCGACCGTGGTCGAGGACCCATATTGACTACGCTGGTCCTATTGATGGACTATACTATTTGGTAGTTGTGGATAGTTATTCGAAGTGGCCTGAAGTGTTTCAACGCAAGAGACCAACGACAAGAAACACAATAAACATTTAACATGAGCTATTCGCTCGTTTCGCCGTTGTCGACTGTCTAATGAGCGACAATGGGACTCAATTCACTTCAGAAGAATTTAAAGAATTCTGCCTGACATTTCAGGTTGAACATATTAAAGCCCCTCAATATCATCCAAGGTCAACTGGCCTGGCAGAGTGCTTTGTAGACACCCTAAAGAGGGCTCTAAAAAAAGCGTCGGGTACGCCAACGAGAAAATCTCTCCAACAATTTTTACAGGTGTACAGAATAACACCAAATAAATCAGCACCATCGACACTGTCACTCGCCGAATTGTAGTCTGCACGGAAAGTGAGGTCCGTGTTTGACAAATTAATTCCAAATCAAAAAGAACACGTACCAGCAACCATCACACCAAAGCGAACCTTTAGTCAAAACGAAAAAGTTTATTTAAAAAATTACAAAAATAACACGTCATTCTGGGAACCAGGCGTCATCAAAAGACGGATTGAAAATATTGCGTTTTCTACTGTATTACTCTGTGTTGTGTATTTATTGGATCTAACCCCAGATCCACAATAAAATCATAGATAGAAATGCAATTCAAAAGTTTTTTTTATTAAGATCATGTTGTACTCTAATATTGCAGCTCATCTGCCTGAGCCTGAGGAATGTTCATGGCTATTTCCTCCATACAGGCAAAGATGTTTAAGTTGTTTTTGTCCTTAAGAACACGTAGCCCAGTGGATATAGATGTTGGTTAGTTTCAGTGACTTGACCCAAAAAGTTGTGAGTTCAATACCAAGCTGCAGCAGTGGTGCATAAGTAACTTGGAAGGTTAGAGGAAAATAACTCATAATTACCAAAGAGGCTTTGCACAAATAAATGAGAATGATATATTCCAGTGTTTGTAATAAAGAGTTCAGTTCAAAATTCCTAGCACCTGAAGAAGGCCGGAGTGTACAACGTCCGAAACGTTGTACACATGGCAACAAAGATGAGGACAATAGTCTGAATCATGTAGATAGTGTAAATACTACCTCACTGGTCTACAGAAGGCAGTCTATTATAAACTTAATTGACTCTCTCAAGAGAAAAGACTAGATAAGTCCATAAACATTCCTAGTGATGCCATACCTAGATAGTTTGTGTAACATCTCCCAATGCCACACTTTGTCAAAAGCCTTTGTGATATACAATATAATTTCCCTCACAATGAATTCATTTCTGAATGCATTGTCTATTCTGTGTGACAGTTGAAACATCAGCAGTGGACCTAGATGTGTGAAATCCATACTGTTTGTTACTAAGTATGAAGTTTCTACTGGGGTGATCAGTAAGCTTCTTGTTGAAAATAAACTCAAGGAGTTTGTTGATGACAGTAAGGATACTAATAAAACAATACTGCAACAAATATGAGCATTCACAAATATTCTTGAAAACAAGGCATACAGCTACTGACTCTTTCCATATACATGGAAAACATTTCTCCTTCAGGCAGCAGTTAAAAAACTAGACAAAACATAGCAAGTGAAGTCAGTAATAAAATAATAATGCTATAAAGTAATAGAATGAACTGGCCATTTTTCCTTGTTGATTTCAGGGTTCATTTGAGGTCATTCCATTTCTAGCAACATTAAACATTTTCTATCAAAATACAGTGAGAAACATTTTTTCCTTCTGTATTTGTAAAATATTTGCTTGTGAACAGACAATTGGATGATAAATTTACTTTGTGAAATTTAGAAATTTGATACTAAACAATGATCAGATCCAGAAAATCACGCAACCAGTAAAAAGAATCTAACAACATCCTGAATCATTTCAACCCAAGCAAGGCAGTAAAGCCACTAAGATGTAATGAGTTAATGGGTGTGAAAAAGTTAGGACCAGGAACATTGCTAAAGAGTGGGAACTAAAGAAGAGTAATAAGGAGGCAGTGATTAGCATTGCATTTAAATTTTTGCAAATTAAAGTTGGCTGGAAAGTATGAAGTCAAAAGGGAGTTCCACCAGCAAGATGTGTGAGAAAAGAAATTGTTAGCATAGGATTTATGATTACATCTAGCCATTTCAATTGTAAATTGGTGAGACATTGTTGCCAGTCTAGTACTGAGCTTAATTTCAAAGAGTTTGAACATCATAGCAAGGAGCTCATCTAAACAATTACTATGAAAGTATTAATAAAAATGGCAAAGGATGGAAGCCTTATGAGAGTGAGAAAGTGACTGAAGTGATCAGGGCCAATAATATTGCCAATTCTTCTATCAGAGAATATGAGAAAAAATGTTTATTGAGACATTAGTTTTATAAGTCCCAGAAATTAACATGCTGATGTTCTCAATGACACATGGCCCAATGCATATATATGTTGGTTAATTCCAGTGACTTGACCCAAATAATTTTGGTCAGAAATTCCTAGCAACTGAAGAAGGCCAAGACGTCATAAACATGGCAGTAAAGATGAAGAAAATAGTCAGAATAGTGTAAATACCTACTCATCTCAGAAATAAAGACAAATACTGAGGAAAAAAAATGCTATTAAAGAGAAAAATACTTCAAAGAAATAATCCTGAACACCTTGTTAATAAGAATGGCTAATAATGATATTTTAAGTTACTTTTACCTTTTGAATACCAGGTACCCATACTATTAATGGTTTTATATATCAACTAAGTATATAAATAACAGTAAAATATTAGTTTAGATTTTTATTAATAATGTTGATATTCAGCTTGTACTACATTAATCTTCTATATGCCATATGAACGATCATGACTCTCCACAACTTCTTATCATTTGTAACTCTTGAGTAATGTTTTTTTCATCTCTATTATGCCAACTATCTATACTACCTTCTTCTATAGTTTACATGCTGCTTTCTTCTATCTACCTTATCTCCAATATGGCCTTGAGTGCCAATTTCTCCAAGCCCTCTTTTCTCATTATGTTCTTATAAATTTCAACTCTGATCCTAAGTGTAACTGCCAATTATGTTTCTATTTTCCTTAAAAATTTGTTTTTCTCACATTTTCAGTCTATGATATTCTCAGCATACTTCTACAGAACTACATTTTTGTGGCCTCAAGGAAATTGTACAGCATATATGTATATTATATATGTGTTTAGTACTCTTTGTTTCTCATTAAATTTTCTTGTACTTTAATAATTTTCTTATTTTTTTCCTTTCACTATTCCAATACAAGTTAAGATTTCAGATTTACACATTCTGTCCTGTTAAATACTTTCTAGATATTTAAATCACTGTACATGTTTGATTTTATTATCTCCTATTTGTAATTTGCAAGTTAGACTGGCCTTTTTGCTAACAACCGAGCATTATGTTTTCTTGAAAACTGAAGTTTAGTCCTTTTGTCTTATTTTCCTGCATTACCTTCTGTAGGAATTTTTTTGGTTTCTTTCCATGTTTGCTATCAAGTACTATGTCATCTGCATATCTTATGTTAGGACTGCAGCTGCTAAAAAAGGGAGGATTTCTAATTCTCTCAAAATCACCTAATTGTATAAGTTGAATGTCTGCTGAGAAGACATCTCCTTGTTTTATGCCCATACTATTTTTTAAATTTTCTAAATTTATTTTCTCTCTATATGTTGGCAGTTTTTCTATAGATTCCATGCAAAGGTATTGATGAGGGGAACAGCAATGCAACAGCTGGTCAAACATCAAAGAATGGACAGATATAACAATGCCAGAACTTCTGAGAGCCACCACCAACAGTTCATTTTTGAGGAGAGTGTATGTTTCTTCTGCACTTAGATACCACCAGAACTTCTGAGAGCCATCACCAACAGTTCATCTTTGAGGAAGGTTGTTTGTTTCTTCTGCACTTAGATACCCCTAGAACTTCTGAGAGCCACCACCATCTCAACAGTTCATCTTTCAGAAGGTTGTCTGTTTCCTCTGCTCTAAGATACCCCACAGAACTTCTGAGAGCCACCACGAACAGTTCATCTTTGAGGAGGTTGTTTGTTTCTTCTGCCCTTAGAAACCACCAGAACTTTTGAGAATCACTACCAACAGCTCATCTTTGAGGAGGTTGTTTGTTTCTTCTGCTCTTAGATACCCCAGAACCTCTGAGAGCCACTACCAACAGATCATCCTTAAAGAGGTTGTCCATTTCTTTTGCCCTTAGATACCCACTATGATTGAAGCAGTCAAGGTACTGATGATGATAAACTCTGGATTATTGTAATATCCTTCCCAAAAATGACAGGGTTACCTAACAGTTCCTTGCAACATACTTTATTAATGTGTTTGCCTTATCTATAAAACATAGATATACTTTCTTTGGCATTTGTATTGCCCTTTCGGATATCATTCTGAGCATAAATATTGCCTTCTTTTTTCCAGTGCCATAAATAAAAACTACACTGTTCTTGTCCTATTTCCTGTGACTTTTTTATAAATACTTTTATGGTAATTATTCAAGTGTGCTCTTTGCTATGGTCCCTACATTTCATGAATTTAAGTGCAGATGTCAACCTACTGTAGGTTAATCTTCTGCCCTGTCAGTCATGTCTCGAAAGAGACATGATAGTCCAATGCATGTATCCCGTATGCCACTTAACTGATTGACTGACTAGACTGGCATCCAAATCTCATCAATTTACAGCTGAATTAGTTAGATATAGCTCTAAGTTTTATGCTAACAATTTCTTTTCTTTGCATTTCTCATTTATAGAACTCCCTTCTGGCTCCATGCTTTCCAGCTTATTTTCATTTGCACAAATTTAAATGCAATGTCAGTAACTAACTACTGTCCTCCTGATTACTCTTTTCTCTTTTTGCTCATTATTAATATTTCTGTTCCTAATTCGTCTACATCTTGTAAGCACTTGAAATCATTGTGATTTTACTGCCTTACCTTGGGTAATAGCAATTAAACAAAACCAAAAAAACAATTACATACACACACATTATATATATATATATATATATATATTTTTTTTTTTTGCAGTACTCTTAATTTTTGGGGGATGGATGTGTTTATATATATATATATATATACACACACATCCATCCCCCCAAAATTAAGAGTACTGCAAAAATCCTGAGAAATTTGTTAGACATGTATCTTCATTTACAATAATGGTCACTTATTATTATTTAATACTTTTAAAGAACATGATTTAAGTATATACATATCCAAACAAAGGATTTGGATATTAGTCCAATTACCTTCCTGAAAGTCAGCCATGTCAAGTCTCTCTACCACAATCAGTGTTCATCAAAGACAAAAATCAAGATAATGAACCGTGACAACACCCAGGTTACAATGTATTTGTAACACATCAAATCTTTGGTCAGTAAAAACAAGACGACAACCACACAATCTAAAAAGACAGAATAAAAGCCAAAAAAGAATTAAGACAAATATTCCTATATTAGAAAACCAAAACAAAAATTGAAGCAATGCAAAATGTCTTAGAAAATGTCTCTACAGAAGATCAACAATCTTAGAAGCAGACAGATCTCAGAAAGAGAAAAAATAATGGAAGAAATATTGATTATTTGTCTACTATTTAATTCAGGAACAGATCGGAAGGAAAAGTAACAATCAGAGAGAAATCAAACAACAAGTATGGGAGAAAAAAAAAGAAAAATATTTATAAATAAAAAAGAGAAATAAACAAAACAAATGGAATGAATATATAACTGAGAAACGATTGTCTCATTCAATAAGTAAAGAGTGGCCATGATAGCTCAACTGTAAGCCAACCAAACGAATACTCACACACACACACACACACACACACATATATATGGGAGGAAAGAGGAGACATTAGAAAGCATTATAAAAAAGTACAAGTTCTGTGTGGATTTATTATTAATGCACACAACATAAGATACACAGATGACACCATGTTGATAGCAAACAGAAGCTGCAGGAATTCCTAGACAAGGCAGTAAATGAAAGTGGGAAGAAAGGACAAACTATCAATTCAAAGAAAGAATGTAGATTCATTAGCAAGGTGTGAACTACAAATTGTAGATATCAAAATCAAAGGAGTAATAAAATTTAACTTACTGTGAAATGTTACAATAGACAACGGAAAATGTAACAGAAATCTCAAGGTGGATTGAAATAGCAAAAAATGCTTTCAAAACACTCAGGAAAGTATTAAGAAAGATGTCATATGGGACTACTTTTATATAATATGAATATGGCAGTGAATAAGGGATAATTTTCTCACAGATGAAGGGAACTCTTCAGGCAACAGAGACAGGGTTCTACAGAAGGATGCTGAGAATGCAATGGACAGATCATGTGAACCATAAGGACATTTTAAGAAAAAAAGGTAAAGAAAGGCACTTATACTTAGAATAGTAAAGAGATAGTTCAAATAGATGGCAGAACAGAAAGTGGAAAAAACACACCAGTACTAAGGGTAACAAAAGATATCATGAAAGGACATGGCACATATAAAAACGATGATAACTGAATGTGAGTTAAAGTTTAAAATAATCTAACATGAACAATAATTGAACAAGGTTGAAAAGCATGATTGCCTATGTCCTGAAGAGACATAGGCAATCACGATGTTCCACACCTCCCTATTTGTCCTAACCCTAAAAGGTTACTGTGTAAGTAATCACCAAAACAAAGGTTGGGAATAATAGTATATCAGCAAATACAAGACCCACATGCTGCATAAAGTAGATACACTGCTAGTCAATATAATTGCTCTCCTTTTCTCCAATAGTGTTTATGTATTTAAGAAGATAGGAACATTTCATTCCTGTACATAGGTAGGTATACAAAACTTTTCCTTGTAGATCTTAACATATCTACTCTTACCCCACCCAAAACCCAACTTCTCTATTCATTTACTCAATTCCATCAAGTATGTCACACATTGCTTTCTCATATCTTCTTCCCTTTAGTTGTCTTGTAAGTATCAGATTTTCCAATCCCTCTTTCCTCATTACATGTCCCAGAAACCTCAGCTGTCGTTTTTTGATTTTAAGTATAAGTTTCATTTTTGTTTCCATCTTCTTCAAAACCTCATCATTCCTCACATGTTTGGGCCATGGTATTCACAGCATACTTTTGTGGAACCACATTTCTGTTGCTTCAAGTCTTTCCTTCATCTTTGACGATATTTTCCAGTATTTGCTGCCATATTGACGGATAGGCCTTACATAAGAATCCAGTATTCTTGTCTTTGTTTTGAGAAAAATTTTCCTGTCTCTCAATACTCTACTCAGCTTTTGTAATGCATCCTTGGCCATGCCAATATGCTTTTGGCTCTTGGTATTGCACTTTTTGTCCTCTGTTAGAACTCTAGAACACTTTCCAGGTATTTAAATTTCTGTACCTGCTTGATTTTAGTAACCCCAACCTGTATTTGACATTTTGGGCTCCTCTTTTTACTGATGACCATGCATTCAGTTTTCTTGTTGTTTATATGTAGTCCTTTCTTTCCACTTTCTTTTACTACTTTTTGTAAGAGGCCTTGTAGTTTCCATTCAGTCAGTTAAGTGCCATACGTAAAACACGCTTGGGCAATCATATCTCGAAAGAGACATGACTGACTGGGCAGAAGATTATCCCGTAATAGGTTGCCATTGCTTTCTGCGGTAGACTGGTTGCCAGCCAAGGCTACAGAACCCAGTCTGTCCTGTTATTTAACCCATAACTGGAAGGAAGAGACAGATTAATACCTTTCCCAAGAGCATTTGCACGTAAGTGAATGCACGAAGTTCAACTGGAATTCGAACTCGGCTCTCCGATTTCTCGTTCCGAGCCGATATCCACTGCACCACAACGCACGTCCTAGTTTCCATTATGTGTCTGATATCAGCATTGTATTATCTTCATATCTTAGATTGTTCAGATGGCAGCCACTAATGACAAATTCTAGTAGGACTTATAGAAGCTTAGTACACACCAACCTTTGGTCACAATGACTTATGCAAATAAATACTTAATAAATTGCTAAAGTTCAGACAAAAGTCCCTAACACTGGTGTGATGGTCAGTAAGCTATTAGAGTAGGCTATTACTACTAGTTCAATCATTACCAAATGCTTCACAAATGTGACCTTGTGCCAGACTAAGCTATTAGTGCATACTTAAATCATGATTAGACTAAATGATTGCTAAGTTTCAAAATATATATTTTGACTGTGTAAAAGACTTCTATCTGAAACTTTAAACTTGAATAGATTAGGAAAGAAAGTATATATTCTGGACTCTAATTCCATAGAATAATGGAATTAGTAAAGAATGCCAGGCAAGATGGTAGCTTTCTCTGCCCTGAGGTACTAATATTCAATTTCTGTCAGCGGATGTACATTTTTCTTTAATATGACTTCTTGAAGATTCAGTCTGATATACAAAAATAAATAAATATACTGTTTAATAAATAAACAGAGACCCTACTCAAAAACAAGTATCCATTAAAAATGATGTTTAAAGCAAGGTGATCCTTAACTCAGGCCTGGCAACTATACACCTGTATTCCATGACTGGGAGCGGACATACGGAGACCTGAATTACTACTAAATTACAATTTCAGAGAATATTTTTGGGAAGGAACTTGTTAGTAATTTCCAGTAATTAATTAATCTGCAACTGTACATAATATTAGAAAGTGGATTACAATTATTGACTTATTTTGATAAATGCAAATATACAAAGAAAGAACAAAAATAACATTCTTTGCCATAAATTAGATATTTTTAGATGATATTACAAAAATAATGAGTTAAATTGTTTATACTAATTGATTGTTTTTTATGATCATTTCACCCCAAGCAAGGCAGTACTGCCACTAGTGCACAGGGGTTACAAGAGAGGAGAGCAAATAAAAGAAGAGCAAAGTACATGGTGTTCTAAGAAAGGATAAGAGAAAGATAAGAATCAAGGAGATAAAAGATGGCAATTGATGTTGCACTTAAACTCTTGGGGATTGTAGCTATTAGAGAAGCAACTTAATGGAAGAGAGCTCCACAGGCAGGAAGAGTGAACAAAGAAACTGATAGAGTCGAGGTGGCAGTTACAGTTGACTATTTTGACTGTAAAAGGGTAGGACCTAGTTGCCAATCTAGAAGCTCAAATAAATTCTTGCAAATGGGCCACCAGGGAGATAAAATCGTTGGACTAGAAACCATGAAAATATTTGTAGAAAAAGACAGAAGGAAGGAACATATTTCTGAATAGTCTGTAGTAAATTCACCAGGTATACAAAATTAAACACAGTTTACCAAATATCTACAAACATCAATTAAGCCATTGCATGTATGTTCAATGACCAAAATAGTATCTCTTGCTAATGATTTAATTCCTTTCCTTGCTTTCCTTCCATTATTTTTGTCATGTTCCCAAAATTACAAAGTATCTGATGCTCATCATCTAAGCCTGATAATACTTTTTTCAGTGGATCATTTTTCTTATTGTCAGCATATTTTTTGGTACAGACAATTTTCTAAAATTTTAAGATTTTTCAATTAAATTAAGTGTTTCTGTAGTATCCTCCCCATCTAATAAATGGTGTATTTAATGGCAGCTACAGTTTGATCACAAAAAAAAAAACAACTTTTACGCAATGAGAAACATTTTGTTACTGAAAGGGTTTTTGGTAAATTGTTACATTGGTTTTAACAGCTAAACAAAGTGAGATTTTCATATTCCAAAAAAAAAAAAACTTTTACAATTTTCCATTTTTCCTGTCTTTTTTTTTTTGACTTCAGAATAAAACTAATTAGGAAGTAGGTTTAGTAATCCAATTATACTGAATACCTTAAAAAAAGTGGACATCATCAAAAACTAAGTACAAGTCATTTTTAGTTATCCAGGGATAATTAAAAACGGTGTCAATTTTTTTGAAAAGAGATTGATGGGTCCTGTTATTGTCACCACACAATTGCAATTACTTCAACATCTGTTTGATTGTATCAATAGAATATAAAACTTTTTCAAATAAAAAAGTTGTATCTAATTTGCAACTGACATTATTTTAAGTAAAAATCTTGGTCCCAGATTTAAACATGATGCTCAATACGTTTTTTTACTAATCCCTCAATTTTCAGCCAAACCAAATTAATTTCCTTCATGATATTATTGTAGAGCAGCCTTGACATACACTTCAACTAAAAAAATACACTTTTCTGATTTTCAGAAATTTTACTAAAAATATTACAAAAAAAATTAAAGTCATCTAATTTTGAGTTTTGATGTCAAAGCTGGTCATGTTCTTACACTGGGTAACTTAAAATCATCCTGAAGTTTGTTATATAATGACCAAGATGTAACAAAATATTCAAATACTCTGATAGGAATATCAGAATCATGTTTTGTCACAATCCTTTGTGGTGACATGACATTAATATATTTTTTAAAATCTTTTCTTATTATCAATTTTTAAGTTATTAATATAACAAATTGTGTCATTGATTTGCAACCTGTGCTGAAACATTAATATTTGACATTTTTAAAGAAAAAAAATTGTATATATATATATATATATATATATATATACAATTTTTTTTTCAAAGTTCAATCTTCCCATACTGGTATATATATATATATATATATATATACCAGTATGGGAAGATTGAAATTTCAAATTTTCAAAAATTTTAATTATAAATATTGGGATACTTCAAGAGAAAATAGAAAAAAATATCAGTAGAGTGGATGAAAAATGATTTAAAGCAATGTAACTACAAAATCCTGTTGACCAATATTCTGATACAAATTTTCAAAAGTGAGGAATTTGTCTTTTTCTAAAAATTCTGCTAACTCATCACTTTGCAGATTTTGCACAGAAAAAGAAATTTTATTTGTTGTTCTTGGCTTTGTTTGAGGACTAGTTAATACACTATTTTTTGTTTGTATTTTTCCTCTAATAACAATTATTTCATAATCAAATGTAAAATGCCTTTCACAAACAACAAACCAAATGGCACTTAATACAATTGGGTCTAACATTTGCCCCCGCCTTGTTAAAAAATTCCCTAACCTATAGTTTTCATAACCACATGTCCAACAACCAAGCTCTTTTCTTCCAGGTGTTCACCTAAAGAACCTGTATCATGAAAACCACTTTTTCTATGGGATTCAACTTCTTCTGCCCAATTTTTTGGGCACCCCTATAGCTTTCCTGTATCTTCCTTTTACTTGGAGTCCTTATATCTGTATTGACATCACCATCCTCCTGACCTTTAACTAGACCTTTGCCCTCTCTATTCCTTCTAATACTCTCCCAGGGTTTGGCACTCATTATGGTCTTCTTCGTTTCTGTTGAGGTTCTCAATACTTTTATAAGGTTTGATATATTTTTAAATTACTCACTTCCCATTGTTATAAGCTAATCAATACAACTTCAAACTTACTGTTAGGCAAGGTGCAATAATCTGTATGAGGAAAAGGAAAAAATATAGGGAAACCAAACCTGTACTTGATTTGATTGTCTTTGTCTGGTAGGTTGATATGTTGGCACTTTCAGAACTGAAGAACAAAAATGACTAAAGTCCATTGCATGTTATTACTGCATTTCACAACATACTCACACAGTGTTCCTGGAGGCTACTATGTTCTAATTTACTGCTGCTTTTCTTGGGTCAAACCTGGTGCCTGGGAACCAATAATGTAACCCTACTGGTTGGTCCTGGTCAGTGGCAACCCACCATATTATTCTTTATGTCAACAGTAACCAATAATGTATCCCTAAGACCTGTGTTGGTTTTCAAGTTACTTCAGGTCACTAGGGTTATCATCTAGCTGCTGGTATCGTGTTGGTGGCATGCTTCCCCTCAGCTGGCGTTCTTCTGTACACAACCATCCACTCCTCTACCAGAGTGAGAAGATCACTTGACACAAAATCAAGTGAGGGTGGTTCAACAATTAGAAGTTAAACAAAATATTAAATTTGAATTAATTTTAAGTGATAAAATTCTTAATACTTTGGATTTCTCACCGAAAAAGTTTGTTTAAAGATAAAATATGCAAAGTTCAAATAAAATTAACATACTTCAATATCTTTGCATTAACTCAGTATCTTGAGTTAATGCAAAGGTAAAGCTTAAAAATTTCCTTAAAATAAAAAAATTTCTTCATCCAATTTCAGCAATGAACTTTCACATGTTAGATCTGAAAAACATGATGCCCAGTTGATGACAATTATTCTTTTTTAGAAAAATTTCTAAAGAAACTGGACTGTGGCCCTTGTGTGATTTGTTGCCACATTTTGTACAGAAACAGGTTGATGCATTCAAAAATTTGATAGACTGACGTCCAAGAAATTCAAACTTGTCCCGCCTTTGAGCTGATGGGCTCAGAATTTCTTTGATACTCTCCCTTACTTGCTCAAATAGTCCTTTGTTCCTAATCTAATTTGGTATGCCACTTCCTCTAAGTTCATTTACTGAACCTTTACTCTCAAAACTTAGAGAATCTCTCCTACATCATAATGGTGATGATATGTTCGTAGAGTTTGAATTACAGTTCTGTAAGTTTGGTAGAAATATTTCACAGGTTTTGTTTGTTTTCTAATTGTGTATTTTTTACAGGATTAATTACCAAGGCATCTTTTATAAAATGCATGAAAGAAAATTAAATAAAATTAATATTACATAAGCTATTAAACAAAGACACCTTAGTGACTTTTGAGACACTCTGTATTTGTCTTTCTGGCTTTGTTACACAAGTAAATCATTTTCTATGTTCATCAGTAGAAAGGTTTCAAGTACATTATTTGATAACATGGAAAGTGGTTGAGTTTTTACAATTTTCATCCAAGGTAAAAGACAGCATTTCTTAGATGACTTTCCAGAAGTAAAACTTGAACTTCCATCAAAATGAATTTGAAGTACCCATTATAATCCTAAACGTCTTACTGCTAAGTCTTCATTCAGATGTTAATGATAGAATACATACATGACTGAGTATCAATTGCATAATTAGGACTACATACATGACTGAGAATACATACATGACTGAGATCAATTGCATAATTAGGACCGTTGTCTTCATCTTTATTGCCATATTTCATAATGCTGCAGCTATTGTACATTATGACCTTCTTCAGGTGATATTGACTTGACCCAGAGAATTTTGAGTTCAGTAGCTTGCTGTGGCAGAGAGAACAAAAACTTTAAGAGTTGAGTTAAAAGGGGGAATTAGTTGAAACTAAGACATAAAAAGGCATGACACATGGAATTAGAGCAATCTACTCTGTGTACTAAAACGTCTTGGTTCAAAAGTTCAATTAAAAATCACTTGAAGGCCTGAGCGTACAACAATCAAAATGTTGTGAATATGGCAATAAAGATGAAGACAACAGTCTGAACACTGTAAATAGTGTAATTATAATTGCCTAAGTTTTCAGTGCTTCTTATTGCAATCCATTTCAGAATTTTCAGAAAAGACATGGAAGAAAACAAGCCCTGCCTATAACAAATTTAAGATCTTTAGAAAAAGGTTCAGCAATCTTCTAACTATATACAAAATATCACAAATGACTTCGGCTCTGTAGAAAGTACTACGTTTTCACCAAACACTCATCTTATATCTATGTTCTCATTTGCCTTAATTTCCTTTCTAGTTCAAAATCAGTTTCCTTGCCATTCGTTGTTTTAGTTAAATTTCTTTTTGTTTTTATGATGCTTTCAAAGTTGCAGAACTCTTTTTTCTCTCCTATTTCAGACACGAAAATAATTTAGGTCTTTAGTTTGAAAATATCATGAAACAAGTCTCAGGATACTGTAAACTCGATAAAAAGAAACTTCTAATTTAATAACAAAGATACGCCATTAATCAAAAACAGGATTGGCCACGAGAGAAATTTTTGTATCAAATTTGGGAAGAAAAGATTAATCAATCCAAAGACAGGCAATAATCAAAAAGTGAAACAACTAAAACTGTGGCGAGTCAAAATTTTCAAATAATATGTTCAAGGGTCATGAAACTAATTGTTTTCTCCAATCTTCTATCAAAGATTTGTGTTTTGTTGATCATTAAATAATCTTGTCCAGATGTTCATGCTCTTATTTGATTCCAAAAAGATTTTAATTGTTGACTGTATTAAACCAACCAACTTTTTTGACTAGATCTCTTAAAAAACATGATCATAGCACCAAATATTGGTTGGGAGACTTCACCATATTCACCTCTCATATTAGGAGAAACACATGTGACATTCTCCTTTTGTAATACATGAAATTTTAGTCTAGCCTTCAATTGATAGTATAATCTATATTCATATATAATCAATATGGAGACACATTTGTAATCATGGTTAGAGCAGAGAAACGTTCTTTGAATTTGAATGCAAAATTATGGATTTCTCATCATTAATTGCTCTGTCTTGACTAACATCCATTTGCGTAGAATATTTGATTCCCTCTTTCATTAACAATGCCTTTCTTCATGTTCCAGATAGCTGACGGTATATCATTGTAATAATTATCTCCTTATTGTCTCCCAAGACGTTCATGAGGTGGTACTGTTTCAGGACCGTAAATGGATGGAACAATGAAACTTCTATTTTGCTTCTGATGTTATAGCAACAGCATAACAATTTTCAGCTCAAGAGAGAGTTCTCAAACTCCTTGCAAATTACATTTCAAACTATAGGATACAAATCCTACATCATCCAACAATTAACTAAAACACACAAAGTAAAATTGCACACCCGCAAAATCGGATCCAAACGACCAAAAACATTTTGAAAAAACCCAGACCAAAGCTAATTTCACAAGTCAGTGTCAAAAGTAAAATTCTAGATCCTGACTGGATAGGAAATCGAAAATCGATATAGGACGTCAGTCAAATTTTTTTTTGTTTCACACCTAAAAAAGAGAATGCAACATGAGAAACCACACTATTTAAACCACGTTTGGTGATCGGTCAAAGTCGGTCCAGCATGGGAGCCATTATCGGACCTTGTGACAATGTAACTAAAGAAATTTTAAGAAGCTAACCCAGATGTAAGGACGCGTCACATAATCATTCCACCTATCTTCACTTTCACTCAACACCACCACAGAAAAAAAAACAACAGGACACTCTAAGTACAATTTCTTTATTTGTTTTATCTTGTTTGTCACCCTGTCGCCAAATTACCAAAGAGGGAAAGGAACATAAAACTTTACATTCTGCTACTATTAGGAGACTTAGCTATTTACTACTATCAACCATGAGCTCTAAACATCTGTGGGACATTTTAAATGCTTACATTTTTCTTTGAACAATTTTAACTACAAAACTACATACGTTTTCTCAATGAACCTTTTTCTTCTCACAAATATGTTATATGCTGAGGTAATCCGCCGCTGGCGCCCAAGACCAGAACAAGCGAAACACGATAATCCGATCGCATCACGTAGTGGATTCTTTGTGACACCCTCCACTATTCCACGATAGAAGACTTTCCTAGGCTGAGAAAAGTCACTGGACCATGGAATGGCCCTCTAGGCTGTCCGACACTCTAGGAGGCTTACAAGATGGAGGGTGTGATTTTAAGGCTAGGGAACGCGTCCCTAACAATCCCCGCCGAAACCGAGTCTTCTATCAACGCGCGGCGTAGGAAAGCCAGCATCGAGGCGAGCTTGTGACTATCCAAGTGTAGCATCCCCAGCCCCATGACGTTAGGCACAGATTCTCTGTCGACAGGATGTTTGCGTCTCCTCCACACAATAGAGGGTAGCATACGCTCGATCGCCTTTTTACGCTCCTTACAGACAGGAAATACAGACAGATGGTAAAAGACAAGGAGAAAGACGTAGACGACACATTCATCTGCCCTGCCCTTTATGGACAATCTCCATGTCCGGGCCGACGCATCGACCTTTGCCTGTACTTCTGACCAATTTTTCGGGCCCAAACCACATCCTGAGAATGCGGACAGGGCCGTCAGTCTAACCGAAAGTCCCAAGAAGATCGACCACCTTCCAGGCAACTAACCTCAAGCCGGAAGACTTGTCACAGATAATATTGGCTCCCGTCGTGACCTGTTCGTACCGTTCAAGCACCTTCAGTACCACCTCGATGTCGCTCTGGCACGACGCGAAAGTAGATACGTCACCAGCAGATGCGGAAAACCCTGGCTCGAGCCCCACCAAGGACAGTGATTCCACGTAGGGCAGGATTGCACTCCCTGTCCCTCAGCCAGCGAAGGAGAGGCTCCACGCCAAAGCGTAAAGTAGAGGCAACAGTGAACAACCCTGACGGAGGACCGACCGAGAGAGTGCACAAGCGCGAGACAGCTTCCTGTTCATCTGTACCACAGCCGGGGGGAGCGATACAGGAAGCTAATCCAGCGGTAGAAGTCGGGTGCGAATCCAGCGGCCTGCAGGACAACAGCCAAGTAGAGATGGTCAACCTTATCAAATGCTTTGGGCTGATTAAAATTGATTAGCGCGGTTTCTTCGTTGTCTTTTACACCTTCTTGGATCGTGCGGATCAGATACAGGCTGATCTGAATTGCTTGGCTCTTCACAGCACAATTCTGCTCGGGTCCCAACAGAATCTCGGCAACTGGCTGTAAACGCTCCATCAGGATCTTGGCCATAATTATTAACTCTGTGTTGCCATATAAATCTCTCCCAACATCCTTGCCTTTTCTCAACAACATGACCACACACTTAGTGATCCGGTCGGGGGAAGAACCCCTGCCGAAACTAGTTGTTGAACACAGCAGTCAAAATCTGGTCAAATATGTGCCTCAAGTACAATTCATAGGGAAAACCATCCAGACCTGGAGACTTGTCTATGCGCACCTTCTTCAAAGCCACAAAAATTTCGCCCCCTGTAATCTCTCTCTCTCAAAACTCTTCATCATGAAGACCAGGCTCCTTGGTAAAAGCGGCTCCCAAAATGCCGCCGAAACGCCTCGCACATGTCGTCAGCCGAAATCAAAGTTTGCTCCTCCGGGGTTCGTACCTCTCGAATGCACCGATCGCCGCCTCGACGAATCTCTTCTTTGCGCAATTCTGCGCCCATGTTCACTACTTCGGAAGACATCTTGCTTAACTTACGCCTAATTACCTGACCCATGTAGCGCTTGCTAATGATGAATCTCATGCAATAGAGTCGAACAATTCAACTCGAAAAATGCAATATAAATTTGAGACATGTCAATATTTTGCTGCATCAACTTGATATTTTTCGTGTTAAAAAGTTTAAACACGTTTTAACACATTCGATATTATGAATAAAATATACAGAATTTTGCATAATGTATTTTTAGACTTAGCATGAGCAAAACAAATTTACAGATTTGAACAAAAAAACAATGTCGGTAAAATACGCAAAAATTCTTCTGCTTTTAATAGTCAGTTGTACTTAGTCCAATTTGTAATGTGCATAAAAGTAGTTAGGAAAAAATGTTGGTAAAATAGCGAGGGTCTGAAAGCGCTGCTCGGACCTTGTCAGGCTTGCCCGGGGACAACGTCGGCATAAGTGCGCAGTGGCCCTGACTAACACCACGTGTTCAGCAATTCTTTAAGAGAATTCGTAAAGATCGTTGAAAAGATATTTTTTCTGTTGGAAACTGTAATAAAATAATGCTATCACTCTAACAAACCTTGTAATAAAATAAACTTCCTACTTAACTTTGCTTTCAACTTTTACAGCCAGCCATTTTTGAGAAACTTTTCGGAAATGTTACGTTCATATAGACTTAGCATTTAGATCAAATAACACATTTTTAATATCTTTGAATGTTAGATGGATTATTGTAGAACGAACGAGCCACATAATGCTGGCAAGCAAGGAACGCAATTTCAATTGTGTACAATATCTACCTGCAGATCTACATTCATTTACTGTTTACAGATCTACTATCATAATGGTTGATTTTCTTGGCGGCGTTAGGATTTTTTCGAAGACTCTTGTTAGATGCTGCAAAAAAATTTATAATTAAGGCTGTTGACCTCGCAGTTTCACATAACATTTTCTGACTAGATTCGTCGCATTTTTTAGCGCTAAACTTACATTTCCTCTCGTGTGAGGCATTCATCTAACCAATATTTGTTCTCCAAATATATTTCCGATAAAATAATTTTGAACGTTCTGCAAATGTTTTACGTGGAAGGCTTACCTAAAACTTTGCTTGCGAGGTTAAGCAGTAACGACGATTTACACTTACCTAGAGAGAGATCTTCACCTTTGTCAAATCCCAATTCGCATGAACTAACGTTCCCTATCGTCTATCAGGCAGAGAGGTTCTTTCAAACAATCTAACTGGTTGAAGTGTAGAATGGGACTTAAGAACTGTTACTTACTGAAGTCATCAGTGTGTAGGGGTTTTATACCTCCACGTATTTATATTAAAGATTCTTCATGAAATAAATAACAACGCCAACTAGTAACCAACAATAAACATGTGTTGATAAAAATACAACAGTGAAAACAAAACATGTGATTAGACTGTGTACAAAATGTAGATGAAGGAGAAATAGTTCTCTCCCATTGACTGTAGTTTTTGGTTGAAAGTCAACTGGCTGAATAAAGTTCTCTAGTGAGATAAATGTTCTTTGAACGATTGTTCGAAACAAAGTTTGTTTGAGAAGAAACAAAGAGATACAATTGCTTTGAAGTGTTGTGTGGAAATAAGTTTTGATTCAGCAATATTTAAATGATGTGCTTAGTAAAGTGTCCAAAGTGAAAGAGTGTAAGCTTGTACTATAGGGGGTATATCTTATCTTCTTATTTATTCTTTTCTAGTTGTAATAGGATTTCGTTCTAGTGAAGAGTAATTGTATACCGTGCAGTTCAACGGAATTTGGCCTTGTGGGAAGATAGCCCACTATAATTCATAAAATGATTATAAAATCAAGAAAGGCAATTTGAGTATAAAATAACATTTATATATACACATTTCAATTAATGTCTTTACAATTAAAATAATACTTGAATATAAGTCCAACGGAGGTTAAAGTGTTCATGGAAAATAATATAATGCTGAAAGAGATAAAAGGGTTAAGAATGTGGAAGCGTCTTGTAGGTAAGGGGATGTTCATTTTGAAGTTGCCGCTTCTAAGGTCAGTAAGTCAGTAAGTACTTTGAGGAATGTCTTTGAAGGGGTCAGTAAGTACTTATAAGACAGGGAGAAAGAAAGGGGTCAGCATAGTAGCCGTTCGACTTAAGTCAAGGGAGAAACTAATCAGCTATCTGTCTCCTCCGGTCTGTCCAACGATGATTTGTCTCCGCTTTTTATATCTGCCTTTTGGATCAAACAGCTTGTTTTGGATTTTTATACTTGAATTTGATTCCGGGCTTCCCATTAGCTGGTAAATAAAATTCGCGTAGGCTCGCGAAATGGAAATTTGATATTTGGTTAATTTTTATTTTTCAACCGGAACATCTGCGCAAACTCGGATGCACGCGACGAGTTTATTCATTTGCCTTTTAGTTGTGAGAGAGACAACATCCGGCTTCTCGCTTTTGTTCGGTCGGTATCACCACAATACGACGAAATATTGTTTCTATGTGTGCGTTTAAGTGTTTGAGCAAGATTGTGTATCAAACTGACATGGATTCGGACGACAGTCGAAATCTTACTAACGAGCTGTGAAAAGTGGCTGTATATAAAGGAAAAAGATAGGCTCCCAGGGGCACTGGTGGAAACTCAATCTTACATTAAAAACATCTGATTGGTTAAAATTTTAACCAATTGCAACACTCGTATTAAACAGACTAGGCAGGTTTGTTAAGAGCCAAAGGTTTTCAAAGAAAAACTGCGATTGTTAAACTGTCCTATAGTAAAATAGTAGTGATTTATTAGGCAATCACAGTCCAACAAAATTACATGTATAGTGGGTTATCCGTTGTAGTGAAGTGTATGTGGATTGAAGCAGATTAGTTTGATTTGGCCTTGTTAGTAGATAGCTCAATATAAGAGGGGTACAAAACAAGAAAATCAAATTGTATATAGAAACAATATTTATATATATATATATATATATATATATATATATATGAATTAAGGTTTTTTTACAAATAAAAGTAATGTCTTTTGGTTGGTACAAAGGTCGTTAAAAATGTTCATAGTAGTTATTCTTGAAAGAGATAAGGAGAAAGAGAAAGAGGACAATGTCCGAGTTACTTGAAGTTACATTTTTAGATGTTTCATCTCGCGGCTCTCTTCTGTCTTGATGCTGACCGGAGTCTTTTAAAGTATTCAGATTTTTGCACTTGCTTGCGAAGTCCTCAAGTCTTGTAAATCGCTCCCATTGGTCAAAAATCGTTTTAACACCTACTTGCGAATTCTGGGTTCGACTTTTTCTTTAAGCACATGGTCAATCCTTTTTCTATCTAGGAAAACCAGGATTTCACACGTCATTGCGAATTTTTGTAAAAGTGAAGAAGAAGGTTGATTTTAATTAATTTCATATCCTCTACACATGTAAAAAAGCATGTATGTATGTAGGTGTAAAACATAGCGACTGCTAGAAGTGCTTTGAATGCTTAATTTAAATTTTGCCTCGAGCGCGGGTCATTTATCAAACAAACGGAAGTTCTACAAAAACAAAAACATTTTCGACCAAAAGTCAAATTTTGCTGAAGATATACGTTTTTAAATTGTTGCAATGTGATTGAAAGTTTTTCTATATTTTGTTTATTTTTGTTTAAAATGTTTCAAGTTAAAATAATTTACAACTTACCTTATGAAAATATGGTAAATAACAGTTGTAAATTATTTTAAAAGTTGAATCTGTCCCATTTTCCAGTTTTATATTTTTTGTAGCTATTAGAAAACATAAGATATTCCTCTTAATTTGGTTACCACTTTTGGAAATACGTGGGACTGGATCGTAAACTGTAGAACAGAAATATTCATATTAAGTTAATAATTCATAGTGAACTACCGCAAAGGGCTAAAAAGGCCCGGGGTTGCACGCATTTTTTTTTCTCCGTAACGATAGAAAAAATGACTTACCTCCAGGGTGAACAGAAATTCAAATGTGTCTCGTGCGAGAACCATCTTTAAAAAAAAAAGTAAAATAGCAGATTCGCGGGCTACACATTTTAAACAAATAAATACCGGAGTCAGATACTCTCCTGCGAGATTATCTTTTCACATCTGTAAATTCTGGTTGTGAATAAAGAAATACATAAAATAATAATAAAAAGACCACACAGAGTAGTAGATTCTAATCGATATAATTTCTGTTTGAAATACACCAGAGTATTTTGCTTACTGGAAATATTAAATTTAATCATTTAACTTTCAATTAAAATTAAAATAAAAGTTTCAAGAAAACTTTTATTTTTATTTTTAAAAATTAAATTTAAAAGTTACTTATCGAAAATGAGTGGAGGTACCTACGTTTAACATCTATAACAATATCGAAAGACTGCACTCGTTGTCAGTAGTGTGTTCAAGAGACGAAACTGATTGCAGAAATTGTTTTCAAGGCGCTACAATATTTTTAACTCCAATATCCTCCAAGAGAAGAAGCTGTGGTGATACCGACCGAGTAAAAGCGATGGACCGGATGTTTGCACCCTCACAACCAAAAAGCAAATGACTAAAAGTCGTCGGTGCGCAGCCGGATTCGCGCAGATGTTCCGGTTGAAAACTAAAATTTAATTAAATATTAAATTTCCTGTTCGCGAGCCTAGGCGAACATTATTTATCGACCAATGGGAAGCCCAGAATCAAATACAAGTGTGAATCCTAAATGATCTGCTGCGATCCAAAAAGAAGATATAAAAAGCCGACACAGAAAGCATCGCCAGACTGAAAGTACAAGACAAGTGGCTTACTATGCCCATCGCCTTCACCACTCCTTTCTTTCTTCTCTGTCTCAAAACTACTTAGTGACCTAAGGAGCGAATACATCAAAGACATTCCTTACTTTCAACACTCCCACATTCCTAAGCATTAATTCTCTTTTCAGCATTTTATTGCCATGAACATTTTAACGTCCGTTGACCTATACTTCAAGTATTACTTCAATTGTAAAAGCCTTAATTGAGATGTGTATATATAAAATGTTATTTTTCAACTCAAATTGCTTTTCTTCATTTCTAATCATTTATGACTTATAGTGGGCTATCTACAACGAGGCCAAATTCCGTTAATCTGCAACAATATACAACTACCCTTCACTAGAACGGACTCCCATTATAAACTGGAAAAGAATGGATAACCCGCTATAAAGCCAACATTTATCAAAATTCCATTTTCTGGATAAAAACGTTAACATTAGCGAGAAGAATGTTATGGCAAGTTTATGTATGAAAATGTTATTTTGTTGGAAATACAGTTTACTTTCTATAAATCTACTCTCCTGTATGATAGAGAATTCTGGATAATTCTTTCGAGGATAGAGACGTGAAGCGACAGAAATATGGTTCTAAAGACGAATGCATACCACAGGGAAATTTTGGGGGGACATACATGAGAGGAAAGAAGGCTTGGAAAATAACGATAACAGCATATACTATAGATAATAGAGGCAGGGGGTGAAACAGTGAGGAAATGACAACAAAGAATGATGGTAAAAGTTAGTTTAAGCAGACGGGACGTAGTGGAGAGCCATGATCACCTGCTCTCTAAAAGAATATTTCGTTTAAAAAAGGAAGACTCATTTATTTACGAAGAATATTGATGTTCGCACAGGGAGAAAATGAAAAAGTGGATATGATTTCAAAAGACCAAATGATGGAGCACATGTCAAAGAGGAGTAGGGAAATTGAGTTTTATATTTAGTGTGAAAAGTACAGGATTTTTCATTTGAGACAAGATGCAAAAATACGTCTTGGGTATGACCTAAAACTACATCCGACAATAGGGATTTCACTGGGACAGAGAATTAGGGTACATTGTACCATTGTTACCTTCTACTGTTTCTAACTGGTCTGTTTACTTCTACACCAGGGTCGTGTTTTTTCCCAGCGAACAGATACATGAGGGATTTTTTCTATGTGTGCACGCGTGTGTCTGTGTTGGACTATAAAAGCAGTTCTTGCGCTGCCGTGGATTAGAAGTATTCCATTAGAAGAGTCGTAGCGGATGGCTGGTACACAAGTCGATATCTGATAAATATCGATTTGGTTTTCGAGGCGAAACGGTATAATGTTAGAAGACCCGAAAGCCTTAATAATCTACGGGCAAAGACATCACCGACGATGTCTGCTATATCACCAGAGAGATCATTTCACGAAAAACTAATGTTATATGATTATTAAAGAAATAGTTTCTGGTTTGAAAGTAAAGGATAACGGTCAAATTTATGAAGTCAAGGTTGATCGCTGAATATTGGCTTATTTTTAGTCGGTGGCACGTTGGAGAAATAGATAGCGGCTCGGATTGAGGAATCAGAGAGCCGAGTTCGAATTCCACTTGAATTGATTACATTCACTTAGTTGGGAAAGATGTTAATCCATCTCCACCCACCTAAATAGCAGGCCAGACTGGGTGCTATAATCTTGGTTGTCAACCAATTAAGACTTGGCAACCTACGGTGGGAAAATCGGTTGTTTACCTTAGTTTTCAGATCTGATTGGTAATCTTCTTTGTCTCTTATATAAAAACATCACGTTTGTCATTGAAAGAGCACCAAAATCTGAGTACAGCAATGATTGCCTCTGTTGTGCGGTAGCGTTCTCGATGGATTTCAGTTGAGTGTGATTTCTAATTTGGCAGAAAGGTTTATTTAACGAGATCTTTGAGGAAACTGACAAAGAAATGATTCCATATCAAAATGTCATATGGCTGTTCTAGAATACTGTTACTCTTTTTACTCGTCATAAAATCATTTTATATAGTTATGCTATTATTACTAACATAAGAGGGAAAACTGGAGATTTCTTTATGTGCCATGTCCCTTCAGGACATGGGCGATCATTGCTCTCCATAATCTCCTGTTTTTCATCGTTCTAAGTAACTTTTGGCCTTTTCCCCTGTCCTTCCATCCGTTCACCTAAACTTGTCTCCTCTGATTCTGTTATTTTTGTCGTGTCTACTAAAATATCTCGTACAGTAGTTACATAAATATTAAAAACCGTTAACAAAAATTTTATAAACCAATAACATGGAATAAAGTGCTTATATCTTAAAACACACCAATTAATCCATAAAATGCAAATCAGAAAAGTTGTTTCATTAGTCATCATAATTTGGGAAGATACTAAAAAAATATCGTGCAGCCGTACTAGTAGACATATCAAGTGATATTTTAGGGCCAATTAGGAATAAATAAAATATAAGTCTGGAGCCGATTTCTTATTAAAAAAATAAATAAATAGACAGAAATATCACAAAATCCGGCTTTCAAAAAAAGAGACTGACAAATGCCATTAAGGTCCTCGTCAATCTAGCTGTGGATATTCAAGATCTCATTTATATCCACACGCAAAAGTAACACTCAACTCAGCACTAACCAAGCTACAAAGAGACAGCCTTAGACTACGGGGCCACAATTCACAGTAAGAACAAAATTCTACCCCTGTCCTTTATCCACGTTACTACTACGCAAGCATACTGACTCTTTCACACAAACACACATGTAACCACATTTCACTGATCTCACATACTTACGCAATACAGTTTATATTCTATCCAAGAACTTTATTAAAACTCTTCCTCCCCAAAATGACATTACTCTTTCAAGACATTCAACCGACGTCTTGTTTGCTTGTTGTTATATAAAATTAATGTTTTTTGTTAATACTACCTTGTTTTTTGCAATTGAATTTCATTCTTTTAATAAAAGTCGTTGGATTATTCTGGGATTATTATTTTATGTTACTGTATCGAATTACAACACTCCGAATTTTTAGATTTAATAAGAACCAGAGTAAAAAGATTCCTACATCTTCAATATGTCCAGTGACATATACCTTCCAATTGCATTGTCCTTAATTACATTGAGTAAGTACATAAGGATGTATGTTGAGGTGCAGTAGATATCGGCTAGGAACGAGAAACCGGAAACCCGAGATAGAATTTCAGTCGAAATTTTCAATCGAATTCGTTTCAACTGTAACAGTAACACAATAAAAATTGTCAGCCTTTGGCAACTTTGTCACTCAACTTTTTGTTATCCTTTGCCTTTCCAGTGTCACTTCACCTTTTCTTAAAAGTCTGTAGAGTCGGTTACTATAACCAGCCCTGCAAAATGGTGATAATAATAACAGTCAGTTAAGTGCCACTGGGTGATCATGTCTCGAAAAATACATGACTTACTGGGCAGATGGTTATCCCGCAGTATGTTGCCATTACTTTCTGTGGTAGACTAGTTGCCAGCCAAGGCTATAGAACCAAATCTGTCCTGTTATTTAACCCATAACTGGAGGGAAGAGATGGATTATTACCTTTCCCAAGGGTATTTGTGCGTAAGTGAAAGCAATGAATTCAGTTGGAAATCGAACTCGGCTCCTCGATATTTCATTCCGAGCCACTCCCACTCCAAAAGCCAAAAAACCTTAATTTGAAACCGATTGACGGCTATATCTTATCTAATTCAAACAAATCCGAAACAGACCAGAGTTCGATGTCAACACCGAGAGAGACAAGACACAGACCAACGTATCATTGCCAACACCGACAGTAACAGCTATCATCAATGACTATTCCATTTCAAATTTGAACATTCTCTCACTCTGTCTCTGTCTCTGTCTGTCTGTCTGTCTCTCTCTCTCTCTCTCTCTTGCCTTAACAACAGGTAGAATTTGTTAGTTTTGTATATATGTAAATAGATAATATATTTACTTACTCATAATCCATGTATACTCTACTTGGACTTACGTTTTTCCGAGGTAAAGAAGGAATTAATCTCCACAACAGAAGAAACAACAAGGTCCTCTCTTCCAAGTTTCCCATTTCCACCTCCACAACACTACTTGTTTTATAACAGGATACATAATGAGAAACGACTCGTTTTATATATAAAAAATGATATTTAATGGCTGACTACTCGTTATATATAAAAAGTTATATAATGGCTGACAACTCATTTCCAAGTGTGTTCGTCTACAGTGGTAACTAGCTGATCCCTGTTGTACAGTGTACATAAGGTCAGGCACATATGTGTTACTTCAACACTCACTGACACAACCTTATATTTATGCTACGACTAAACTGAGTGGACTGTAGTTACTGATTCTATGAAAGAATGCCCATTTTTTTGTGATCAAGCCTTCAGTTATGATAGATGTGAATTAGCTTTTGGTATTTTCTTCTCTTAACTAGAAACTTGAAAGGATGATTCATAAGAGCTGAAAGCTTCGGCTTAATACAAATTTTGACTATTCTTTTTACATCTACAACAGCCACATTGGGGAAAGTTATTTGTATCTTAGAAAAAAATAATCAATAAATTTAATAGGGATAAATATCTATTCTTTTTAATAAGACAAATACAAATATATATAGGATTAATGTGGAGAAGTTTGTCACTTAACTGAGCAGAGTCATGCTGACATATATATATATATATATATATATATATATATATATATATATATGATGCATCATACACTAAAAGTTTGCCTTCTTCTACCGAGCGCCCATAGCTCAGAGGTAGGATTGCCGACTGACGCCAATTCGTTCGGGTTTCAATTCTGGGTAAAAGCAATCGGATGTCTAACCGTACTGATGAGCTGTGATACAGCAAAATAGATCTGTCTGCGGATGACTTTATATATATATATATATATATATATATATATATATATATATATATTTTAATCATATCACCCCGAGCAAGGCGGTAACGCCACTGATGTGCAGGGGGCTACGTGAAAAGATCGGAAAAGAGAAAGCCGGAAACCACATCCTAAACAGGGAAAAAAGGATGAGCCTCTTCACCTGTTCAATAGACGTGGGTGGCGTGTGAACCGGTCGATAGTTTAGTCTATCTTATAAGGTTCATCTATGAAACTCTGGAGTTGGGGTACTGAATATAACACAATCAGCTTGTGGGTTATTCCACTTGGCTTTGCCAAAATACCTATAGGGGTTGCTCTTGAAGAAATCATATTCTCTTTTTTTAATTCTTGCTTCCCTTGTAGATGTTGCCAATAAAGGACATTACTGACTAGGCACATTCACTTCCTTGGTCCTTTGTGAACTTTTGAATCCTCACACATACACATACACATACACACACATGTCTATCACACGAGCTTATTTCAAACACACAAACAGATTGTTCTTATAGCTAGTTTTAACTCTTTCCCTTTCATTATAACTGCGTAGACATGTCATTCCTTCTGTTAATAATAAGCATTGTTGTTTCTTTTTTATTAATTGATTTGTGTTCCTCATTTTTACCTGAAATCACATTGAGTCTGTTGAAAAGGAACATCCTATCCTAGCCCGTAATGGATATGGTCTAGTCTATAAAAGACTGTGACTAGGGGCATACGTCAGCATACGTAACTAGACGGACGCATACGTCATAAGCGGATACATTTTCTACTTGATCGTTATTCCTGTTACTATACGTTGATTGTTCTTGTATGTCTATTGGTTTATTGTACTGTTGTATAATAAATCTCTTCTAATGTATCTTCAGTGTTAAGTATTATTCTTACACTATTTTTTCCCTGTTATTCTTTCCCTGGATATAACAGATTGGCGACGAAGATTTGGTACTTACGTGGGGCTCGCCAAAATAACAGATTGGCGACGAAGATTTGGCAGTTACGTGGGGCTCGCCAAAATATCAGATTGGTAAACAAGATTCGGCATTTACGCGAAGCTCATCAAATATCAGTTTGGTGACCAAGATTTGGAAAGGTTGACGCGAAAAGAAAAATAACTTAAGGTAAGATGTAGTTTTTTATCTCCTCATAAACAAAAATTACGTTTATTGTTCTTGCTGAAGAGTATAACTTATTGGTCAGCTGTACATATAAAAAATATGGAGCAAGTAGCTGAATTCCCAAAGACGCTGGGAAGAGCGGTCCAACAGTTAATGCAACAACAGGAAAGTCAACAAAAACTACAAACGGATTTCCAACAACAAATGATACTTCAACAAGAGGTTTTGAAAAAAATGGTATTAAAGCAGGGCGAACAGAAGGAAGGTTCTAGAGTCTTCTCTGCAGAGGGTATTTCAAACTCTCTTACAGAATGTGTATATAATCCTGAAGAAGGAATTACTTTTCCTTCTTATTATAAAGATACGAAACAATTTTTTCGAAACGGTGCAAAGCATGGACCGACGAGGAGAAAATAATGCTTCTATTACAAAAGATAGGAACTCGGGAGAATATGAAATACACAAACTTTATTTTACCGAAGAAACCTGAAGAAATTATGTTCGACGAAACGGTCGAAATTTTGTCGAAAATGTTTGGAGAAAGGGAAAGTTTGTTATATACACGTTATAAGTGTTTGAATATCGTAAAAGAAGAACATGAAGGCTTTGTTACGTACGCTGGAAAAGTTAACTCACAATACGAACGATTTAAAATTAAAGATATCAACGAAGACATGTTTAAATGTTTAATCTTTGTACAAGAGTTGACGGCACCGAAAGATAAGGAAGATTCTCACAATGTTGGATCAGGATGCAGAAATAACGCTACAGAAAGTATCGGAAGAATGCCAAAAATTGATAAACATTAAAAGAGATAATGTTTGTATTGAAGAAAAAAGCGTTGCTCGAATTCATAAAATTAAGCAACAGGCCTACGAAGAGGGAAAACCATACTGCGAAGCATGTGGAAAAACTAATCACGTCACAAGTAAATGTTATTTTAGAGATAAAATATGCTTTGAATGTACGAAGAAGGTGCACAAAGCAGTGATGTGTAGGAAAAAAAGGGACCGAAAGTCCAAAAGGATAAATACTGTGGTAATGAAGAAAGTTACAAAGGATTGCGGTACTAGAAAGTACGTGGACATAAAAATAAATGGACGAAATGTCACTTGTTTACTAGATACCGGAAGTGATATCTCTACAGTAGATGAATATACCTGGGAAAAAATAAGCCGACCAGAGTTACAGAAAATTAACAAGATTGCAAGAGGCATTTCAGGTAATAAATTAAAATTTAAAGGTGATTTTTTCGTGAAAGTAGCATTTGACGGCAAAGTACACAAGACTAAAATCTATGTGATTTTAGGAAAGAATACAAATCTATTTGGTGTAGATCTAATCGTGTTATTTAATTTATGGGAAAAGCCCATGAATATGTTTTGCAGAAGGATAAATGCATCAAATGTAGGGAAGTCGAAGCAGACTGAAAAATTCGTAAAAGATTTAAAAATGAGTTCACGGAAGTATTTTCGGAGGAACTGGGTTGCTGTACGCAAACTGAAGTAAAGTTTGAAATAAAGAACAACATTAAACTAGTATTCAAACCGAAAAGGAAAGTTCCCTTTGCATCATTAGAGGCGATAGACAAAGAATTACAGAGATTGGAAAAAATGGATTAATTCAAAAAGTAGATTACTCTGACTGGGCGTCGCCTACGGTCTATGTAAAGAAGAAGAATAGCAAAATAAGAGTGTTTGCAGATTTTTCGACCGGAGTAAACGAATGCTTAAAAGATCACAAGTATCCACTCCCCACACCGGAGGAGATATTTTCAAAGTTAAATGGCGGAAAGATCTTTTCAAAGATAGATCTGTCAGAAGCATATCTACAAGTCAAGGTCGAGGAAGAATGTTCAAACTATTTGACAATAAAAACATATAGAGGATTATACAGATTGAAACTTCTACCGTTTGGTTTGAAGGTAGCACCTAGTGCATTCCAACAAATCATGGATACTATGTCATCGAGTTTTGACTATGCAATGGCGTACATAGAAGACATTTTGATTAAAAGCTAAAGTATAGAAGAGCATAAATCGCATGTCCGCGAAGTGTTTAAGCAAATTTGGAATTATGGGTTCAGAGTAGGACCTGAAAAATACGAGTTTTTCTTGGACAAGATTGAGTATTTAGGTCAAATTATCGATTGCAAAGGTAGAAAACTTAATCCAAACAGAACTGAAGCAATTAAAAATATGCCTATTCCAGATAATGTAACTAAGCTACAGTCATTTTTGGGGTTTGCGAATTATTATATCATCTACATTCCTAATATGCACGACCTAAGAGCACCATTAAATAAATTATTGGAAAAAATAAAAAGTGGTGTTGGACGAAGGAATGCGACGAAACTTTTGAAAAAATCAAAAAGTGCTTGTTGTCAGGTTTGACGTTAGTGCATTTTGATCCGAAGAAAGAGTTAATTATAGCAACGGATGCAAGTAAATACGGCATTGGAGCTGTATTGTTACACAAATGCGAGGATGGCGCAACGAAACCTATCGCTCATGCTTCGAGAACGTTGCTTCCAGCAGAAAAAAAATATAACCAGATAGAAAAGGAAGCACTAGCTATAATTTATGCGGTAAAAAATTCCACGGAGAGCGTTTGTGCTGCAAACCGACCATAAACCGTTATTATCAATATTTGGGCCGGAAAAAGGCTACAAAGTTGGTCTGTAATTTTGTTAAATTACAATTTCAAAATGAAATTTATTCCATCTAAAGTAATTGCACATGCGGATTGTCTGTCAAGACTGATTCCAAAAAAGCCTGAGTTTCTAGAAGAAACGGTGATAGCGGCGCTGAAAGAAGAAAAGGAACTAAAGGTTGTAAACACCGTTAGCGTATTACCGGTAACACCGGAAGAAATTTAAAAAATGGCGAAAACAGATGACTATATTGCTAAAATGATTAAGCAAATGAAAGGAAATAAAGAAAATAAAGGAGAAAAAGTTTCACCATTTTCAATTGTAACCAGACACTGATGTATGCTCAGAGAGTGGTAATACCAAGGGTGTTAAGAAAAAGGATTTTAAAAGAATTTCATCTGGGTCATCCAGGCATATCACGAATGACGTCCTTAATGAGGAGTTATGTGTACTGGCCTAGAATGGACCAAGATATCGAAGAATTGGTAGAACAGTGTAAAAGGCTGTCATCTAGCAGCTAAATCACCACCCATAAAAACGCAGCCGTGGCCTAAAACGGATATGCCGTGGTCACGAATACATGTAGACTATGCAGAACCAATAAAAGGAGAATATTATCTAATCATGGTGGATAGTTTTCCCAAATGGCCCTAAGTATCTAAATTCCAGCGGCAAACACGATAAAGGCTTTAAATGAAGTATTTAGCCGGCTGGGGGTACCTAAAACAATTGTAAGTGATAACGGTACCATGTTCGCAGGAACTGAGTTTAAGAGTTATTGCGAGGCGTTATCTATGGGACACGTAACGACACCTGCATATAATCCGAGGTCAAATGGGCAGGTGGAAAGGTTCGTCGATACATTCAAAATAGCAATGAGAAAAGCGGACGGAATCGACACTGATGATAAAAATATTCAAACTTTTTTGATTGTGTATAGGATTACACCCAATCACAATATCAGTGGTAATTTATCACCTGCGGAGGTAATGTATGCAAGAAAGATTAGATCAATCTTTGATAGGCTATTATCAAAGGAAAGGAAAAAGATCTTGAGAAAACCAAACTCGGATACAAAATATTTTAAAAACTATCGGTCAGGAAAGTGTTTGTGGGAAGACGGAATAGTAAGTCGGAGAATCGGTAAAGTGATCTATATAGTGCAAGGGCAGAAGTTTGTCTGCAAAAGACACCTAAATCAGTTAAGACCTCGATTCGTGGAAACCGGCTATAAGGAGTATCGTGTAAAACCTCCATTACCAATGGAGGTTTTATACGATACGTTTGAAATTAAACCACCCGCGAACGTGGAAGTACCGATGGAGGTAACTAAAGAATTTAGCACTGGGAGAGGTGTTGTAGAGGAACAGCCTATCCTAGCCCATAATGGATATGGTCTAGTCTATAAAAGACTGTGACTAGGGGTATACGTCAGCATACGTCACTAGACGGAAGCATACGTCACTAGACAGACGCATACATCATAGGCGGAGACATTTTCTACTTGATCGTTATTCCTGTTACTATACGTTGATTGTTCTTGTACGTCTATTGGTTTATTGTACTGTTGTATAATAAATCTCTTCTAATGTATCTTCAGTGTTAAGTATTATTCTTACACTATTCTTTTTCCTGTTATTCCTTTCCGGGATATAACAGAGTCCACCAATATTGTTTGTGGAATAAATTCAGAAAATGGAAAATCTAGTAACTGTTGATACTTGAGGGAAATGTTTTGTTCCATCTTCTAATTTCTGTAATTATCAACTCAGACCATAAAAACCTCAAAGACAGTATTATTTCATTTTCATTAGAAAATGAGTATAAAAACATTTCCAAACCTTAACTGACACTTCAAGACTTGGATAACATTCATTTAAAAATAGAAATTCTTCAAGAAACTAAGGATTGTGTGTCTAAAATGGTGAGCATACCTGCATCACCAATCAGTCACATATGTAGTGAGTTTTATTATAACTTAGTCCTCCCTGACTTTGGTCTTGTACTAAACTGAATCTATGACAAGGTCACTGAGGCATAATGGTTAACAAGCTTCCTTCACAGACCACTTTACAATAGAGTGAGTTCACTTTTTGAAATATGCTCCTTTAATCTGACCTTGACAAAAACATTACTAAACTTAGTAAATAACCATATTAAAATTTTCCCCATTGTTCAACAGAGTATTTGTTAGCAAGTTATTATTCCATTATTAATGTGTTTTGAGTACAGTCTTGAAATGCAGTACCAGGTAAAGCAAAGCTTAATACCAATCATTAATCTTGGCTTTATTATGTGTATGCATGATATAATGGATAGTGGATCAGATTGAGAACTCAGAGAGCCAAGTTTGAATTCCAATTGAGTTCATTACATTCACTTAAACACAAATATCTTTTTGGAAAGGTATGAATCCATCTCTTCTCCTACAAGCTATGGAGGAATAGCAGGATAGACTATAAGAAATTTCTTATTTATTAAAATATTGCAGATAAAAATAAAATTTGAATGCAATATTTTAAGTAAGAAATTTCTTATTTTTTATTTTAGTAGAATATCTTGTCTTTTACTTTTCCAGGTTTAATAACTTGTCATGCTCTTTTCCAGGCTTAATATAATCTTAAAAATAATTACCCTTTATTGTCCTTTACTTTTCCAGATTTAATAATTTGTCCTGTTCTTTTCCAGTTTTAATATAATCTTAAGAATATTACTTTTTATGCATGCATTTTTCCATGTAATAAAATATGAATACTCTTGGTCTTTTTGGTTGGTTGATTTTGCTTAATGGTACATCAAGCTAATTTAATGATGAAATCTAAATATTTTGAACACAATTTTATTGCTTCAACTATAATATTTGGCATTTTTCTATAAAATATGCTGTTGGTAATTCTGTTAATATGCATTGTTGGTAATTTTATTATACAAATATATTTTTATACTTTCATAGAGTTTTGTTTTTGTTTGGTGGGAGTCACTATTTTCCCATAGCTGTGACCCTAAAATGTGCTGCCACCCCGGGCTAGGTGGGGATCTGGGAACAACACCAGTTAAGAGTTGGTTCCATGCTTTTCAAAACATGCAAACTCCTGATCAGAGACCTTGCTATCGTCATATCCAGGAACTTAGTTTTGTTATAATATCTGATTACTGTTAGATTTTGCTTTGATAAATGAAAACTTATGAGTAACTTCATCGTCATTCAGGTAATTCCAATATTTAATTTTTAAAAACCCTTTTTTCACAGGCTGTCACTAAAGCTATCCACCTTCATCTTTTCTCCTTTTAACTATGCCTAGCCTTAGTTTAGGGATGAGAGAATATTCATCTGAAATATGACTTGCATTATTTTTTTTCGCTCTTAGAAATTTTCTACCATAAAAAACGTTACGTGCACATACATAGACTTACATTTATAAACATGTGAATTAACACACACACACATACACACAAAGGTACGCAATCTGAAATCTATTCTTTTCAAACTGCTTTTATTATTTCTACTAATGCTGCTCACGCTTTAGCCCTCCATAGAAAGGAAAAGAAGAAATGTTTCTCCAGTTCTTTCTTCTTCTTCTTCTTTTTCTTCTTCTTCGCATGTCAACAATTGATACAGTGTTAGTTAATAATATGCTGATTGTGTTCCATTTAATTCAACACAAATCATTGTAAAGTGATTTCAGTTTCAAAACCATTCTTAATTCTTCCATTTCTTCAACTTTTTTTCTACTCAGTCTTATTTTTTCTATTGGAATTTCCATGAAAACCAGTTATTGATTTTATCCAAGAGGCAAATTACATAGCAACGACAAAATGCTGAAACTTCATTGCAAACACCATTCTACACGACAATATTATTACATCAGAGGCAGTTTCAAAAGTAAATGACTAATTGGAAGAAAATAAAAGAAATAAGAAATGGTATACACGTACATATTCACACACACACACACTCACACACACATATATTCATGCACCCACACACACATATATGTGTTCATACAGGTACACACACACACACACACACACACACACACACACACATATATATATGTATCTATACACACAACTGCACACTCATACATATATATATTTATATACACACACGTATATATATATATATATATATTCATATACACACACACATATATATTCATACACACAAATATATATATTCATATACACACACACACACATACACACATAAAAAGTGCGATGAGTAAATTGTCGCCATTTTCTATATTTCATTTTGTCAACTGCACAGTGTAGTAGGTTCAGTTGGGAACCCTTTGTGAGAAAAATAGCACCATGACACAATTCACTCCACCAGAAATATGAAAATGGCATGCTGTACTGCTTAGTAAATACACCAGAAGCTCCAATACGAATGTTTCAGAATTTTCAGTGTCAATTTGAGGACAGTGCAGCGAATTTAGGAAGAGATGGACAAGTCTAATGGTGATTACGAAGGTGTTTGAAGTCATCACTGGTGATGGCAATGTTATGCCTTCATTCATCTTCCCACAGGGTCTGACTCAACACAGTGGCCTACATCAACTACCTTGAGAAGGTAGTGCTGCCCTGGGTAAAGAGAGTGACTGCTGGTAGCCCCTATTTCTGGCAACAGGGCTCTACACCATACTACACAACCACAAAGACCCAGTCATGACTGCCAAAGAATTTCTGCGACCACATCCTCTCTTATATTTAGTCTCTTAACTCTCTGACTCCAACCGCCCCCCCCCCCGATTGTTGTGAGTGGGGTGCAACTGAGCAAGAGACCAACAAAACACCTTGTAACACCAAAGATGAACTGAAAGCAAGGATTATAGCAGCATTCTACAACTTAACAAGGAGATCATCTAGAAGATTTGCAGAAGATTCCAAAGTCATCTGGAGGCTGTGTTTAAAAATCAATGATGATTTTATTTAATACATGTACTCTTTAGTATTTCAATATATGTATGTGTAATTTGGGTAAATATATCTGTTAAATTGAGATACCAGTTTTATTTTCATTTTTGAGTATTTTGGTGACAATTCATTCATCGCGCACTGTATATAGGATATAGTGAAAGAAAGACGAATAGAGAGAGAAGTATTATGGGAAATTTTTTTTTTTTTTTTTTCAAATTATAAAATTTTATATGTTTGAAAATAATTTTATTTAAATTTGAGTTCCTGTTTTATTCATGAAAGAATAAATAATAGAATAGTAATGTAAGTGAATTAGAGAACAACAAAGAACAAACATTGATGTAACAATGAAATATAAAAATGTAATGATCAACTCATTAGAAGCATTTAAATTTTTCCTTTTTTTAAAATTTATAACTCTGCGGCCTACTCGGCTTCATTTACTCTTATTTTTACCAGTTTTCTTTGATTTGGCATATTTTGCCTGCTACTGGATAAAGAATATAAAAAGAGAAGTATATAACTAGACTATATCTATTAATTCATTTATCCATTTTTTTAATAGCTTTATTTTTATTTTTCACAATGTATATCTTTTTTCAAACATTAAATAAGATTAAAATTTATTTATTTATTTTAGCCTTTTATTTACTTACATATTTTCTTTGCTTTTTTATTAAGTTTCAATTTTAGAGAACCACTTGTAATAATGAATGTATCATCCAAACTACTAACAATAAGTGGCAGGTAATAAATTTAGAGTACAATAATATACCTTGGTTTTTGCACATGGTAGTGACATTATAAGAAGTGGATTACTTTGCCCACTATATGCACCTGACCTTGTTCTACTCAAGACACTATATGCACCTGACCTTGTTCTATTCAACTCACTATATGCACCTGACCTTGTTCTACTCAACTCACTATAGGCACCTGACCTTGTTCTACTCAACACACTATATGCACCTGACCTTGTTCTACTCAACACACTATATGCACCTGACCTTGTTCTACTCAACTCTCTATATGCACCTGACCTAGTTCTACTCAACTCTCTATATGCACCTGACCTTGTTCTACTCAACATTCTATATGCACCTGACCTTGTTTAACTCAACTCTCTATATGCACCTGACCTTGTTTTACTCAACTCTCTATATGCACCTGACCTTGTTCTACTCAACTCTCTATATGCACCTGACCTTGTTCTACTCAACTCTCTATATGCACCTGACCTTGTTCTACTCAACACACTATATGCACCTGACCTTGTTTTACTCAACTCTCTATATGCACCTGACCTTGTTCTACTCAACTCACTATATGCACCGGACCTTGTTCTACTCAACTCTCTATATGCACCTGACCTTGTTCTACTCAACTCTCTATATGCACCTGACCTTGTTCTACTCAACTCACTATATGCACCGGACCTTGTTCTACTCAACTCTCTATATGCACCTGACCTTGTTCTACTCAACTCTCTATATGCACCTGACCTTGTTCTACTCAACTCTCTATATGCACCTGACCTTGTTCTACTCAACACACTATATGCACCTGACCTTGTTTTACTCAACTCTCTATATGCACCTAACCTTGTTCTACTCAACTCACTATATGCACCAGACCTTGTTCTACTCAACTCTCTATATGCACCTGACCTTGTTCTACTCAACTCACTATATGCACCCGACCTTGTTCTACTCAACTCTCTATATGCACCTGACCTTGTTCTACTCAACTCACTATATGCACCGGACCTTGTTCTACTCAACTCTCTATATGCACCTGACCTTGTTCTACTCAACTCTCTATATGCACCTGACCTTGTTCTACTCAACTCTCTATATGCACCTGACCTTGTTCTACTCAACACACTATATGCACCTGACCTTGTTTTACTCAACTCTCTATATGCACCTAACCTTGTTCTACCCAACTCACTATATGCACCAGACCTTGTTCTACTCAACTCTCTATATGCACCTGACCTTGTTCTACTCAACTCACTATATGCACCTGACTTTGTTCTACTCAACTCACTATATGCACCTGACTTTGTTCTACTCAGCCCACCATATGCACATGTCTTTATTCTACTCAACTCATTGTATGCACATGACATTGTCCTACTCAACTCACAGTATATGTCTGACCTTATTCTACTCCATTCACTATATGCACCTGGCCTTGTTCTACTTCACTCACTATATGCATCTGACCCTGCATCAGTTATTAATTTGTTTTGTTGGTTGCAAAATGCTTTGTATGGTGAAACTTTCTTTAATGAAAACCAAGTTCAAGGTTCCTAAGAGCAAAACTTTATTATATCAAAATCTGTAGAAATTTACTCAAAAGGTCAGTGCTAGATTTACATATAGGCTAGTATAGGTTGCAGCTCAGAAGCACCAAGACTAGAAGGGCCCCCAAAAGGCCTCTTCTCTTAGGCCCCTGATAAAACTAATAAAAATAATAAAGATAAACAAAGAAGATTTGTTTATTTTCAGATTTAATGGAGCTCTTTTGAACTAATTCGAAACAGTTTAGCGTATTTGGAACCTTCTAGTTGGAGTGGGTTTTTTAAATTCATTGGCACCCATTCAAGTGTCTCTATTCAGATTTTGATGCATCTATTTTAAATAGATATTTATTAAAAATTTGCTCAAAATGTTTTATATTTTCCACAAAAAAAAAAAAATTATCTAAAAATGTATATTCTTTTTATTATAGACACAGAAGAGAGACATATGTAATGAAGGGGCCCCTAAATTCTATTACCCAACAACTCTCTTAAGGCCTAAATCCAGCCTTGCAAAAAAAATAATGTCAAAGAGCTGCCTCATAAGCCACATCAACTCATTGCAAATAATGGTAAAAAAGTAATTGAATAAAATGAAATTTTACTTTATTTTTTTAAGAATAAATTGGTAAGCCAAAAAGAAATTATTTGTGACTCAACTTATTTCTATGATGTAGTTTAGGATGAGACAAAAAAAATAAAAACTCATCACAATTAGAAAAGACAAAACATTATCTGCAAAACCAAAGATTAATATTTCATCACCAGTAGACTAAAAAAAGCTTAAAATTAAAATTTACTTCAATTTTTCAAAAATATTTCAAAGACAATATTAATATACCTTTTCCTCACTTTTGGAAACTCAGCAGCAACTAATCTTGAATTAAAAAAGGACCCATACATATATATACACACACACACACACACACACACACACACACACACACACACACACACACACACATATATATATATATATATATATATATATATATATATACATATACATACATACATATATATATACATATTATATAGGTCCTTCTCTGTATGTGTGTGTGTGTGTGCATATATATATGTATGGGTCCTTTTTTAATTCAAGATTAGTTGCTGCTGAGTTTATATATAAAAGAGAAAGAAAGAAAGAAAGAAAGAAAGAAAGAAAGAAAGAAAGAAAGAGTGCAAAACAGACAGCAACAGGGAGGTGGGTAGAAATACTAGCCTATGCAAAATTTTAGATGAAAAACGCCATGTTCAATTTTTTGTCTTGTTTAATCTATCCCTTTCAGTAAGTATTTTTTTTGCAACAGTTTCTAGTTGAAATGGATAAATATTGAATTTAAATTTTAATATTGAATTTTTCATCTAAAATTTTGCTTAGGCTATTACTTCCAGCAACCTCTCTGTTGTTGTTGTTGTTGTCAGTTTCTCTCTCTCTCTCTCTCTCTCTCTATATATATATATATATATATATTGTATGGGTTCTTCTCTCTCTCTCTCTGTGTGTGTGTGTGTGTGTGTGTGTGAATGTGTATGTATATGTATATATGGGTCCTTTTTTAATTCAAGATTAGTTGCTGCAGAATTTCCAAAAGAGAGAAAAAGGCATATTAATATTGTCTTTGAAATATTTTTGAAAAATTGAAGTTAATTTTAATTTTAAGCTTTTTTTTTGTCTACTTGCAACAAAATACTAATCTTTGGTTTTGCAGATGGTGTTGTTGAGACGCCTTTAATTATTTTTTCTTGTTTCACCCATGTTCAATTTTTTGTTTTGTTTAATTTCTTTCAGATAGTTTTTTTTGCAATAGTTTCCAGCTGAAATGGATAAATATTGAACTTGAATTTTAATATAGAGTTTTACATCTAAAATTTTGCATTGGCTAGTATTTCTACCCACTTTCCTCTTACTGTCTGTCTGTCTGTCTCTCTCTCTCTCTCTCTCTCTCTCTCTATATATATATATATATATATATAGGTTCTTTTTTAATTCAAGATTATTTGCTGCTGAGTTACCAATAGAAAGAAAAAGGCATATTAATATTGTCTTTGAAATATTTTTGAAAAATTGAAGTAAATTTTAATTTTAAGCTTTATTTTTTGTCTACTAAGAGTGGTCATTTGGACTTATACTACTTAATATATACATTCTTTAATTCCCTTCCTTTAAGAACTTTTTTCTCTCTGTCTGTCTGTCTGTCTGTCTGTCTCATGAAATGTTAGCAACCCAGTAGGACAAAAAATTAAGCCTACAAAGGGTGGAAGAACTCTTAAGGAGTCAACGGCCAGCTAACTAGAGGTGGTGTCTCGATAAAACACCATGGAGAAGCCAACAGGAAACCAGTCCACTATCACTCTCATGTATATTCATGGACTTGCACAACAATACTACAAGCCCTAATGGTGTGAAGGAAGTTAAATTTAAGGACACTGACTCTTCACATAATAAGAAATGAAATGTGTCACCTGACCGTCATCTTGCAACTGTTTGCATTAACAGCATAAACGGGACAAATTTCCTCAGAATTTATCCCTCACATGAATGGAAGTACATGAGTGACAGGTGTCACTGGACTGTTATCCTGCAGCTGTTTGCAACAAACAAAAATAATTCTTGGGACAGGAAATGAACAACTGTGGACAACTGGAAAACATGAAGCAGGTGATGACTAGATTAAACATAAACATTTTAGGCATGTGTGAATTGGGGTGGCCAATCAATGGAGAATTCATCAGTGATGACCACAGAATTATATATGCAGGAGGTGAAAATAATGAAAAAATCTGCATTATACTGGATAAAGACACAAAGAAATGCATGATGGGACACTGCCAGATATTTGAAAGAATTCTTGTAGTTGAACTGAAAGAGAAGTCTCTCAATATATCAGTAATAGTGGCATATGCACCAACAACACAAAGTACAGAAGAAGAAACCAAGTCTTTCTACCCCATGCTTGATTATGCCAAGGCACAGTGCAAATCACAAGACATCAGAATCATCATGGGAGATCTCAATGCCAAAGTACGCCAAGGAAGAGAAGGTGAAACGGTCAGTAATTCTGGATTAGGACATCGCAATGACCATGGTGAGAAATGAGTCCAATGGTGCACAGTGAATGACCAGATAATAAATAACACTTGGTTCTAAGAACACCCAAGAAAACTATGGACTTAGATAAGTCCAATAAATGTTCCTGGCCATCCAGCGAGCCTGGTGAATGGCACCTGGCTTGACCCAGTGGATACCTTGAGGAAGTTCCTCACAAAGGAGGATCAGGCACAGCTCTGCCACATCTCTGTAATCTGCCCTCGGACGTTTTTCCTCAAAAACATTGCTTCTGACTTCATGTTATGGGTTAAGTGTAACAAAAGGAAAAAAAATAATTGACCAAAACTCAGAGATAAATCACAGACAAATATTTAATTCACAAAACATTAGGTAAAAATATTGACAAATATACAGTTTTGCATTCAAATAGAAACATAGAGTTTATTACTAGCAGGTGAAGTGTTACGAGGAAGAGAGGGGAGGGAAGGTATCAAATATCTTTACCCAGTTAATTTGGCAAGGAAGTTAAGTGCTATACTTTTTGGAAATCCTTAAATGCGTATATAAAGACTAATTATTGGCTTGGTCAATGAAAGAGGCAAAAATATGTATTACCCAGATAGTTCCATGAGGTTCTCTTTCAGGTGTTAGCTGTTCGGACTTTTCCGTGATATTTTTTTGGCTGAATATAGATACTTGAATCTTAACCGGAGTTGATATGACAGCAAATCCTTTTAAAAACTTTTTCAAGTTTTAGTTTGTTGTTGACTTAGAGAGATTCTTTTAGCTGGATATACATCCCTGAATCTTAACCGGAGCTGATGAGGTCAAGCCATCCTTTTATCAACTAACTCCTCACTACCCCAAACCTATTTTTATAGGGGCTAACACCTAATTTGCATACTTCTAGAACCTTTCGAACTCTCTCGACTCTACTGGAACTTTCTACATTTTTCCAAAACATTCTATTCCTAATTTCTTTATTTTTACGAAGATTTCCTGAATTAAAACTTTTTTGGAATAACACTTAGGACTCAATAGAATGTATTACTATAACTTTTTATACATTATTAATATTAATTTTATATATAAATGCATCCTTGTAATACTTCAATTGTGCTTATCTTCTGTTTCAAGTCTTGTTAAAATAGTCCCAGAACTCTTGGGTAGTCCTTATCTAACTTGTCCCACTTTTCTTTCACATTGAGGAACACTGGGTTTTCAGGACTCTTGACCTTGCTGAACACAGCCACCCATGCACATCCAGTTATTACCTTTGATATGTGATGGCGACAAGCAAAGTAGAATACCTTTTTATCTAATTTTTCATCAATCATCTTAGCTGCACCTTTGTTGATGCCACTGTTGTTTGCTGTGCTATCAAATACCAAGCCTACAATGTTGTTTGTGAAACCCCATGTTTCTATCAGCTCCAATGTAACATTGCACTACTGGATTCCTGTGGAACTTTCTATGAAGGGCATACCACGCATCTTCCCTTCTTTTCCTTGACTCAAGTTATGGAGAGTGTTTATCCTGTTTCGTCTTGTAGTAGAGGCTGATATAACAAAGTCATCAAAATCCCTGTCTCCTGCCTTCAACACTGCAGACACCATGGCTGTAGTCTGGTTGTCAGAGAGTGACAACCAATCTGTAGTGCTACAATCTCTTCACTGGTTATAACTAACCATGGAAAGTGTAAGGCTATTATATTTGGTTTTGATGAACAGCCTGGTGTTGGCTTAGTGTATTCTGAACCCTCACTAGTACCAGTGCCTTGACTGTTCTCTGAGTCTTCATCAGTTGAAATTTCTCTAACTTCTGCTACTGCAGCAGTCACTGATAATAGCATTCTCTTTTCTTTTTCTTCTCAGAAGCTTTTCTCTCTAGACATCTTCTCAAACACCTTGTCATGACCTGACATGTGTGCCAGTTGAGTGGTCTGTTGATCCAAGTGGAAACTGACGTCATCTTCCTTGGCCTCCTTTGTGAGCAGCCTGTTGGTTTTTATCTCCTCTACAGCATCTTTTGATCCAATACCAAATAACTTTTCTTCAGAAAGTCAGTTTGTTTCTCTTCCTCTTTTTGTTGTCTCTTCCCTTGTTTTTGACAATTTTCAAGTACTTTTCATGGAGGATCATGAAGTGGTTGACTGCATTTGGTCTAATTAGTCTTTTAATCCTTGCCATACTCCAGAATGGCAAAAACGACATCCACTGTATCATGGGCTAGAGACCTAGTGTCCTTGTTGGGATTCTTATTTCTCAAATGCTGGAAATACTGGAACACCTGGCAAGTAGTAAGAAGTTGAGAGCCACTGATGCTGGAGCTGGGTTGCTTAATGAGATACACATCACTGGACGACCTTGTGTCAGGAGTTGCCATCTTTCTTCTCTTCTCAGTTGGTTCATCCTGTTCACTTGTACCACTGACCACCTTCCCACTTTGTAGTTGTCTTCCAGATGCCATGATGTCAGCAGTTTACAAACAATCTGAAATGAAGAGATAAAACATATTTGGTTTAAACCTATTCCTCAATGTGATATGTGATATATGTGCATTAAGAGTAACATTTTTGCAAGAAAGTTATGTATCATATGATGTCATCCTTTCCAAGTATCAAAAATATGTATGTTTGTGTACTAAAGTTAGTGAAAATTTACACGGGTGTTCTTGTGCTTCACACCATATACAAGAAAAATTCATTAGCTTTCATTTGGTGCCACATTCAATGCTATAGCATCAATCTCTGGGAAGCTACAATGAAAACAAGAACATAATATCCTGAATTTTGCAGCATTTTTTAAAAACATCAACAATAAAATTACATGGCTCTTGAGGCAGGTATAGCCAATGTCCAAGATTAAAGTAACTGGTATATTTAGTTAATTTAGACCTTGGAGAATGGGAATAATATCAGTTTGCATAAGTTAGATGAAAAAGGTCTTTTTTGAAGAGGTCTACAGCCACAAACTAAACAATGTAAGATACACAGATGACACAGTGCTGATAGCAGACATCAAAAGGTGAATGCAGGACCTCCTACAGAAGGTAGTAATAGAAAGCAAGAAAAAAAGACTATGCATAAACTTCAAGAAAACTGAATGTATAGTCATCAGCAAAAAGAAGAGTTTGAGTTTGAGTTTTGTTTAACAACATATTAACCTCCGTGGGTTATTTAATGACAAAAAGGTGAGGTTTCAAGGTATTTTTTTTAATGTTCAGTTATAGTGAAAAGGTTGATTTAGTCAGATTTTAATGAAAATTTTGTTTTTATCCTTTTTTATTTTAGAGAACTGAAAATGTCTTCTAGTTTTGTATTCAGAAACGTTTTGCTGAGAATTTTTTCTTTCAGAAATGTGTTATAGGAATAATTTTTCTTCAAAAGTGTATTGCTGGTAATATTTATGTATATGCTTTCTATAAAAGTCTATTTTTGTGTACATATTTCTATAAAAGTGTATCTTTATACTTTCATTGTGTTTTGACCGCAGTTTGGAGGTTAACTATTTGTCCATAACTGGAGCCCTAAAAGGTGCTACCACTCCAGGTTAGGGTGGACCTGGGAATAACAGCAATTAAGGGGTGGTTTCATGCTTCTCACAACCTCTGAATCAGCAGCATTGCTGCCAGATGCAGTTTACCACCATGTCCAGGACCAGCAAAAAGAAAACCCTAAAATGAAAACTACGGGTCGGAGAAACTAAAATAAAACAAGTAAAGAAATTTAAATACTTGGGAAGCGTGCTGACAGAGGATGGGAATTGGAATGTTGAGATACAAAGATGCACAGGCATAGCCATGGACGCATTTCATTTTTTTCAAAATTTTTATCTTTCACTTTCTCTTGATCATTGTCTTTATTTTAATCAATATTTGCCAAACAAAACAGAAGCAACACAAGATATCTTCAAAATAAATCACTGTGGTAAATTTTATAAAAATCTCAACTGGTTAGCAAAAACCCGTCAAAAATATTCAAAGACAAAATCACAAAATCTTGAATACAAGAATACTTGTCATAAGGAAAAGGAACATCATTTTATAATGTCAGACATATTGTCCATGTAAGTTACACCTACAGTGGATTTTAACAAATAAAAACTGACCATGATGCACAGACTTGTCTGTTATATTCTTTGTACTTTTTTCTTAATCATCCATTTATCTCAACAGCAGTAGAATTGAAATCAATGATTCATGATTTAGATAAATGCTTCTTGAATTTCATGCCATATAAAACACATTTCTTTTAAAATCATCCAATGTCTTGTACCAAATTCTAGTGTTTAGATAGGCCTCTTGAGATAAAGGTTAACAGTGTTAGATTAATACCTAAACATTCATATTAGTTATAAATGAGTCTAGAATGAAATATATATGACTCTAAATGATTAAATTAGGATGAAAATTCAAAAAACAAAATACTGGGTAATTCAAGTATTAGTACAAATCATACTCAGGTTATAAGGTTTCATGTGTCATAGATGTACAATAGTGCTGCTTTTGTGAGCTAGTTGAGAAACTGCAAGCAAGCTAACCAAACCCGGTGAGCTATCAGGTCAAATATGTAAGATATATATTCTTTGGCAGATATTGATAGCTGGCTGCTCATATTTGAGTATGTCTGTCTGCTAAGGTAATCAGTCAATCTCAGTTGCAGACACCTGCTAAGGCACATTTATATTTCTTCAAAACCCACAGAGAGATTCCATATTTGTTGCTGAATTAATTAATTTGATGATACTGATTTGAGTGATTTTTTTCTACATCTTATGAAACTCTTTGTAGGTTATTTAAAGCCAGAAAATATTTTTAAATCGTAAGAATTCTTTTTATTTTTTAAGATTATAATGATTTACTAATAAAAGTTTTACTAATTAACCAGTAGTTCAACATTGCTTAATTTCAATGATTATACAGCAATCAGTGATTGTATGAGAATCAGAGTTTCAATATGATATGGCTGTAAGTCGCAAATATACTGCACTGTAGTTACAGTTTTCAGGAGTGATTACACCATCTGGCATGATTATCAGTTTGAACAAAGCCAGCACACTCAAATCCTTGGTCACAATGGCTTTTGATTTTGTGCTAACACAACTACTGCCAGCTTCCAAACAGAGCTGTCTACTCATTTTCACTCATAAACATTGGGTTAACTCATGTTTTTGGTTTCTGGGCACTTTCTAACAGTGCTACATACTGGGATCTCCTTCCCATTAAGAAGTCACCTTCCTGACAAATCAAAGTGATTTGAACCTGGGTTTCATGGTCAGAATGTGAATGTTCTAACCACTCAGTCACAAACCCATAATCTTTAGCACAAGTGAAACAATTTTAAACAAAAAATAAATCCGGAAGAGTATTAGTTGGCTATTCTCCCAAGCAAGCAATTCACAGCTTAAAATTTTTCCAAAAGTATAATTTGCTATTTGAATAGCTTCTTGTTTTCAAGGTACTCATAAGACAAGAATATTTGGAAGACCAATTAAACAATTTTGTTTCTGTTGTATACCTAACTATATACAATAATGGTATATTCTTATTCTCTTAAATATGTGGACACTATTACAGTAAAATGAAGTTTAAACCACCCAAGTTATGGTTAATAGCATAAAAAACCTAATACTTGAATTGAGTAACTCAAATATCAGTTTAAGCAATACTCAGGTTATGAGGTTCCATGTGTGATAGATGGAGATGCATGTACAGTTTCAATTATGCTGTCTTTTTTTAGCTAGTCGAGAAAACATAAGTAAGCTAGACAAAGCCAGTGAGCTATGAGAGCAGATATATCAGTATTTATAGGGTTAGTTTCATATTTGGCTGAAGGGTTCAGTCCAGTAGACCACTATCCTGAATGAAAACCCTGTGAAAAGAAAAGCTAAAAAGTTGAAGAAAATTAGGGAGATTTATCTTTTTCCCGAAAATATTCCTTGACAAAGTATAAGGTTATGTTATACACTGATGGGTGTTATATGACAATAAATTTGATAATCTTTTAAATGCCCAAAACAACAAGGGTAGTGAAAAAGTCCAGTTGTTTAAATCCAGTCTCACAAATCCAAAAGGCAAGAAAGACAAGTAGTGTAGAAATCTCAAATCACAAATCCAACTTCAAAAGTCAAAATAAAATTGATTAAAAAACTTAAATTCACAGATTCTAACACAGTAAACTCACTCTTACTCACAAACCAAAAATAGACACTCTCATTAACAAAAAAACAACAGTTGTTTTTTAATTATTAAATGTTTGAAGTTCTAAGTTGACAAGAAAGCAAGAAGCTGGAAGCAAGTTCCACAAGTGAGAGGAAAGATAGTATTAGCATGAAACTTATGATCACATGTAGCAATTCTAATAAAAAAATGATGAGATACAGCTGCCAATCTATGACTGTGCTTAAATTTGTGAAGTTGAGATACCAAAGAAAATGTCTCCTGAGAATATTTATAAAAATGGCACATGAAAGCTATGCAATAGAGAAGTGACTGAAGTCAATAGGCCAGGTCAGGAACAAATATTATAAATTCTTTTACTATGGTATAAAATTTCAAAATAAAAAAAATAAATGTTCTTTTAAAATGTCAGAGAGAGCAAAAATTCAGGTACGGGCTGGGTATTGTTTTGACTAACACAGTGACATTAAGGTAAAAATATAAGCACTTGAGATATAAACACAATGCAGTGGAAATCTCACATGTTGAGCAAGGGTTACCTATTTAATAGATCAGAGAGTTTCCCATTTCATCATCAAATATTTTGACATAGTGTGATATTTTTAATATAAAAAATAATGAAAGTTAAGCAGGTGGGTTATGGGGCTGGCAATAAGCTCATAAATGCCAAAATTTTACTTTTAAATACCTGTTTCAAATGAAGTTATAGTAAAAGGTTGGTTTAGAATTGTGATGGTAAGGTTGAAAACCTTCAGAATATATGAATTTTGCATGTGAAAAATCTTTACATATTTATATAAAGAACAAAAAGAAAAGAAAAATAGACTTGTATATACATGGATAAACAAAGCTCATAAAAAAGGAAGAAAAACATTTATGGATTATCATAATTAGTGCACATGTGTGAATTTCAGTGTACCATGTGGCTTAGTGAAATTAAGTAGTCATCTTGCCAAGGAACTAAGAAGTCTCATCAGAGAAAAAAAATGGATGCATCTTCTACCAATCACATACTGTAACTGAGAGACTAAATGAGAGGGGTGATTTTCTAATCACAGCTTAGATGAAACACAAGGTCAAAAGTATGGGGCACCTAGTGAGGATCAAACTCACTACTCATTTTTAATGATCTAGCAAGATAAGCTTGATAACCATTAAACCATGTCGAGGTAGCCAGTGTTTTTTCTTTATATACTGCAAATTACTAGGCTGACAAGTATGTATTAAGGGGAAGTCCCCTTGTAGACAAGGTGAGATAATCCCATACAGTCAACACCAAAATCCAACCATAATTGTTTTTTCATTTCATTTCTGGTAGTAGAATTTGCTGTGTTATGATGACAGTGAATAAAACTTTTAGCACATATAGTTGTTGAACGAATCCTACCTATTGTATCATAAAGTTACATCAGCAGCTCCTTATAAAATATTTATTTTAAATTACTGAATAAATGCTGTTTATTTATTGTTCGTTTAAAGAATAAATTCTTTATTTTCAATATCTATTGCAGTAATCTCTGAAAAACAAGGAAGTTTAGTAATAAGCCCTCAAGAAAGAATTCAAATTGAAGTCTATGTACAAAACAAAACTATTTTCCTGTTAAAATGGAAGAAAACAATCAGTTGACAGCACAACACTCTACAAGAACAAAAGATACATTTGTGAGTTAATGAAGATTCTTTGAGAATACAATAGAGACTTTTATCAAAGACAACAACAGAAAGTAAATAATAATGAATTTATACTTTTGATTTCACTTGACAGACTGTATGTGTATATTTCAAGGTTTTCTAAAAATATTTTGAAAAAAATATAAAGGAAAAAAAAATGTTCAACATCATCTAAAGTCAACTAATTTCATTAATTAGCTTTCAAACCCCACCCAAAGACAGGCATTCATTTTAATTAGGTTTGTTTTCAATTAAGTTCGTTTGACAATGCTTACATAAGTAAAATAAATCAATAAATAAATAAAAATAAATAGTATTCAAAAGTAGATATCTTTACTTATGTACTTACTAAAGTCACAAGTTTTGTACTCAGGTATGTGTTAATGTCATGTTAAGTAAAGACACTGGTTCTTTTTACCATATTTCTCATATTCGAACTCCAAAATGCGTCAAATTAGATTTTTGGAAAATTTTTATCAAAATAAGCAGCTCATCTATATAAATAGTTCCTTTTACCTTTTGTTGATACTGTTGCCTTGAATTAGTTTGATTCACCCATCAATAATTGTGGTACTTAACAATAACTGGAATTACTCATTCCTGATCACACTGCTCTATTGGTGGTGGCTAGAGTACCCTATCTGCATCTCTTTCAGAGGGGGGTAAGTTTCACTCTTTCCACAAAAAAAAAAGTGACCAATTCTAAGTAAATGCTTATAGACTCAACTGTTATGTAATATTTGTATTCCTATATAATAGTGAATGCTGAACAATCTCCTCCCTGATGAAGAAGTGACCTGAAGCAATTGAAATGTAGTTCTAATGTTGAGAATACTATTGACTGAACATGTGAGCAAAAAGGAAGTTGTAGAGAAAATGAAAACAAAAAGGGCACTTATACTCGGCATCAGAAAGAGATAGTGGAAATTTCTAGGGCACAAAATGAGAAAAGAGGGCTTGGAAAATTTGATACTCACAAGACAGAAGAAAACAATGCATAACTTACCTACAAAACTTGAGTAAATGAGATGGCAGAGCAGGGTTTAGGAGAGATAACAAAAAGGTGAAATTTGTCAAGAGTCACAAAGGACAGGAAATTGTGAAGTGCCATGATTGCTAATGTCCTGCAGGCACTCAGCATATAAGAGAAGGATGGAAACAAAGAATAGAGTAATGGATTGTTATGTGATGTCTGCTCTTCAATATGGCAATGAATGTTGGACAATCTCCTCAGATAAATAAGAGACTTGAAGCAAGCATAATGAGGATTTACAGAAGGATACTGAGAATACCATTGACCAAACATGGTAGCAACAATGAGGTTTTGGTGAAAATAGAAACTGTTGTAGTGGAATGTTCTGGTACCATTTTGGTACAGTAAAATGGATGAGTCCATATGTTATATGTGTATATTGCTGTAGACTAATCTCTCAATGACACTCTCATACAGAATAATCCTGTTTGCTCTACAATGTCCATATTTGGTAGTTTACCACTTAGGTGTAAATTCATTATTGTACCTTTCTTAGGAATTAAAACAGAAATGAAGAGAAAACTAATACTTAACATCAGGAAAAGACAGCCAAAGTTTCTGGGACATGTAATCAGGAAAGAGGGCTTGGAGAATCTGATACTCACAGGTCAGAAAGAGGAAAAGAGAGACAGAAGAAAATAACATGTAATATACTTGATAGGCTTAAGCAAATGAATGGTAGAGTGGGGTTTGGGTGGGGTAACAGGAGAAAGTGTGTTAAGTGTCACTATGGATAGGGGGATGTGGAAGTCACTGTTCCCCTACGTCCTCAAGAGACATGGCACACAGAAGAAGATATTTATCTTTTCCACAACCAAGTAAATGCTTATATACACAAATATAAATAACTAACTAAAAGATTAAAAAATAGGAAAATTTCATTAGAAACAGAGAAAGATTCTTATGTCATACAAGTTCTTTTATATGGTAGTGAATGTTGGACAGTTTCTTCACAGACAAAGAGGAGACTTGAGGCAATAGAAATATATTTTAACAAAAGGATGTAGAGTGTAAAAGGAGAACAAGATACAAGGAATCTTGGGTAAAGAATGGGAGTCAAAGAAATAAGAGGTGGCAATTGACACTGCATTTAAACTCTTGGAGATTGTAGCTATCAGGGAAGCAAATATACAGAATGGAGTTCCACAGGCAGGAAGTGTGAGAAAAGAAGCTGGTAAAGTAGAAATTGTGGTTACATTTGATTGATTTCACTGTAAAAGGGTGAGACCTAGTTGTCAGTCTTGTATCTCAAGTAAATTCATGAAGAGAGAGCACCAGGGAGCTATGCTCAATGGAACAGAAATCATGAAAGTATATATAGAAGGGACAGAGGAAAGCAACATCACATTGGTGAGAAAGTGACTGGAGTCGAGATACCAGGTCAGGATCCACCACATTGCAGATTTTCCTCTGGATTTTATCAACAACCCTGAGATGAATACCAGGGGCACCTAACCAGATGTGACCAGTATTCAATGCATGGGTGGATGGTAGATTTTTATATGTGCAAGATGGATTCAGATGAGAAAAACTTCTTGGATCTACACAGTGAACCAACCTTCCTAACAACAGATTTAGCTATGGATTCAATGTCATCATTCCACTTTTATAATATAAAAGTCTCATTTTAGAATTAATTGACCCATAAAGGGCCAACCTGTTTTTCCAGTTCTTCAGCATGAAGTGCTGTGTCTAAGTCTTCTGCTTTCATGGCCCATATTATAAACACTGAACTTACTGAATGGACAGGGCCAGTGCAAAAGTTGCATGCCTACTCCACAGTCGATGATACAGCTCCCCTGCCAAATCTGTGATAAGGAGTCCCCACTCTACTACATCTCAGTTTTCATAAGGTTTTCTTGTTTTATGTGCAGTGTCCATTCAGGATGTAGGTGTTTATGGCCCTCCACATCTTTCTGTCTCTTGTAGCTCTTGATATATTCTGTCTTGGTATTTATACCAAACCCTGCTCTCCTTAAGCCCATCAAGTATGTTACACACTGCTTTCCCAGTTCCTCTTTCACTTTATTTGTCCTGTGAGTAACATATTTTTCAAGCTTTCCTTCCTCATCTTGTATCCCAGAAATTTCAACTGTCTCCTCCTGATTTCAAGTATAAGTTTCCTTTTTGTTTTCATTCTCTCCAAAATCTTGTTGCTAATATGTTTGTCCCATGTCAACATCAACATCCTTTTGTTGCTTTGAATTTCTCCTTTATTGTTGAAGAGATATCAACAAAATTTTCCTGTCTCTTAATACTCTGCTTAGGTTTTGACTATCTCAATACACTTTTGGATCTCAGTGTCGCACTTTCCATCATCTTTTAGAACACTTTCCAGGTATTTAAATTTCTTTACCTGCTTGATTTCAGTATCCCCAATCTGTAATTGGCATTTTGTGCTCCTCTTTTTGCTGATAACAATGCATTCAGTTTTCTTGTAGCTTATGTTTAGTCCTTTGTTCTTACTTTCCTTTGTTATATTCTGTAGGAGATTTTGTAGTTTCCTTTCCATATCTACTATCAGTATTGTGTTTTCTGCATATCTTATATTGTTAAGATTGTGGCTGTCAATGGTAAATCCTGGTACATATAATTCTAATGAAACACCCCATTAAGAACCCACAGAGTAGCCACTTCACTGTTCATAGTAATACCCTCCATCATATATTCCCAGTCAATGTCAAAGTCAAACATCTTACAATTTCAGAAATTTGATACTGTTAACACCTTCTATCAGATCCTGTTCAAACTCCAATAATACACATTACCTTATCATGAGCCTCTTAATCATTTGACTTAATATATGTTATAGCACAGCTGATATTTGATTTGAACTTTGCACGTTTCCCCTCAGTAGGGTTTCAATTCAAGATGTTGAACAACTGGAATGAACACCTTGTCGCAATGGAAGTCACTCATCTTATCAGACAAAACATTCACATCTCAGGAGGAATACCATAGACAGAACATGTGAGCAACAAGGAAGTTTTGACAAAAAAAAACGTAGATGCTGATACTTAGAACCAGAATGAGATCGTTCAAATTTCTGGGACACATAATGATAAATATGTACTTGGAGAATTTGACACTCACAGGACATACTGATGGTAAAAGGGACAGGGGGAAACAACAAATATCCTACTTAAAAATTCTTGTGCACATGTATGAAATAACAGGGAATAAGAGATGATAGGAAGGAGTGGAACATAACTTAGAGTTACAAAGGCCAAGAAGTCATAAAGAGCAATGATTGATCATGATCTGAAAAGACAAAATACACAAAAGAAGAATGCAGCTGAATCAAATCCACTAGTTTTTTTTTTCCCATTTCTTGTCACATTTCTTCTTTCTAGAATCCTACGAATGATCCATTCTACAGATTTTTTCAGGAATACAAACTGGAAGGAACAAACATGTTTTATCTTTTCCAGGAAATGCTGGTAAATGGAAAATCTTGGTAAATATAATGACTGATTCTGTTCTTTATTATTCCCACACCTTATACAGGTCATATGTGGAACACCTGTGATGCCAATTTCTATATTTCCTTGCTGAACAAAAAAATCCAAATTGCGCCAAAGATCATACTAGTTTAATTTATATATTTACAAGTTCAGCTGTTGTGTATCGCTTTCTTCAATTCTTCAATTTTTTTACTCTCCAGCATGTTCCCTGTTGAAATTATAATAGCTGTTTATGGTAGGTTGCAACAAGAATTTCTGGGTAACTCAAGACAGCAAATGCTGAAAAACAAAACCATAATTTATATTTAGTAACACTGCATTCTTTTCAGTAAAATGAGAAAAAAATTTTAAATTCATTTGTATAACAGAAAAGAGTTAGAGAAGAAATGATTATTATTCCTCTTTTTTTTTTCCTATTATGGGCATTATATTTCACAGACAAAATAGAATATCTTAAAGGAAAAGGAATGATGAACATTCTTTGTTCGCAAACATGAAACATTATATCATATATCTACACAGTCAAGCAAAGTGAAAGAAGAATAAAAAGATAGATCTTAGATATAATATGGAGATTCTTATGTGTTTCTGGAGAAGCCACATTTAGGACTCAAGATTCAAACAAGTTGAATTCACCTATATTATCCCAAATAATGGTGTATTTTGTAAACTGGAAATGAGTTTTTGGTGTTAATGGAGCAGATTTAATAGGAAGACTTATTAAAAAATTTAATAAGCATCCAAATAATAAAACTTGAAATGTAATTAAAATTTTAATTAGTAGTCTGCGCAGTCTGTCTCTATATTTTTATATGCAATTTTCCTTCAAGACATGGGTAAACATGGCTCTCTATAACTCCTTATCTTTCATAACTTTTAATAATATTTGCCTTTTTTGTTATTGCTCACACTCCATTTTTTTCCATTTCTTCTATCTCTTTTTCTTTCAATATGTGTTGTGAGAGGGAAACTTTCCAAGCTTTCTTTCCTCTTTATGTATCCCATAAATTTGAATCATCTCTTCTTGATTCTATGTGTAAGAATCTGTTTTGTTTTAATTTTTCTTGAAATGTTTGTATTTTTATAAATATTTATAAAAGTTGGAGAAATGGAAGAAGTTATAGTGTTTTTGAAACGTTTTGATTTCAATGACCTTCAATTAAAGGCAATATTATGAAAGCTAACATTGTCATTTTAAGTTTTTGGATTTGCAATTGTAGAATATTATTTAATATTTTACAAGTATTCATTTACGCTAATGAAAATAATCATTTGCAAGACCTCTTTCTAGATTTCATTTAATGGTAGCCTCCAGAAAAGTGACTTATTGCATTTTTTTCAGGTTAACATTCTCTGTTGACATGAAGTAGAGAGAATATATTGAATTCATTGCTAAGTCAGCTGTTAAGGAAGTTGGTTTACTGTATAATGCTAGATAATTTTTCTCTTCAGAGTCTATCTTCCATATCAGTAAGTCCATGCATAGAATATTGCTGTCACATATGATCCAGAGCTCTTGTCATATATTTAGAGATTATTGATAAAATTCAAAGAAGATTCAGCAATATTATTAGTCCTGACCAGGCATCTCAGCTTCAGTCAATTATCTCACCACTGAAATGTAGCATCCCTGTGATTTTCTGTAAATACTTCTATTGTAAGTGTTCAGATAAGCTGTTTGCTATAGTACACCTATTTTATGAATTTATGCTCTGTACTACATTGACAACAAAATTTCATCAATTTACAGTTAAATTGGCTATATGTAACTGCAAGTTCTATGCTAGTAGTTTCTTCTCTCACACTTCATTCTTGTGGGACACTCTTCCAACCCAATGCTTTCCAACCAATTTTGATATTCAAAAATTTAAATGCAATTACCTACTGTCTTCTTGATCACTCATCTATTGTTCTCACTTGCTAATTATGTTTTTTGTTGCTAATTCTTTCATACCCAGTAACACATTGTTTCTTAGTGGCTTTACTGCCTTGCTTGAGGTGAATTTGATTGAAAAAATGAAGAAAAAAGTTTGCTTCAAGATTATAACTATAAGCATATATTCAATGGAAACTGACATTCTTCCAGTCATCAGACTTGTACATATAAAATCTGCATATTATCAATATCAGTTTTATTTTTCTCTCTTTCTTTTAGTTTTTTTCTTTTTCGCTATTCTTCAAAAGGTCTGAACCTGCCATTTTTTACAACTCTCATTTCAAAAATACTAATGTGGAACAACTACATCCTAACACTTTTGATAGGCAGATGTATTGAACCTGGTAAGCTAAGTTTGGCTGCAGTGCACTGGTCATCAGCAGCTGAACCAAACACAAGGAATCCAAATCGTTCATGCGTGTTTCACCAGTCGGGCAGGGCAATGCTGGTGCGGATCTGGCAACCATTTTATTTATGACAGGCCAAAGTGTTTGCCTGCCAGACCAGGGTCAGGCAGTCCAACCCAGAAATAAATATTTTTGCATCAGCCCTTGTCCAGAATTGTCTTCGAGAAACTTGTTGACAAGCCACAAGGTGCATGGGTGAAGGATACAAAATTCTTTTGTGTTGATGAGAATTTAAGAATAACTAAAATAAAACAATGGATCATGGATCTTAAGGGAAAATATTTTTTCTGCATCCAGTTTTACTTGCACAAAAATCAGCATTATTGATGTCTTACAAAAAAGACCCATAAAAGAATATCTGCCTATAATAATAATCTTGACTTCATTTCAGAACACAAATTCAATTAAGTATATTTTGATAAAATAATGTATAACTTTAGAGAATATAAAAGTAACTCCACACACATCATTTAAAAATCTATGTTCTTCTAAAAGATTTTTACAGCTGATCAGAAAATTTAGTCTTGCATTTTAAAGCTTTATAATCAATAAATGTGTATTGTGATTTAATGGAAATCAGCTTAGAATGAGAAATTTTAAAGCCGAGTTCAAAATCTAGTCAAATTCGTTTCATCCACTTAAATGCAAATATCTTTGGGAAAGGTATTAATCTATCTCTTCTCCCTCCAGCTATGGGTTGAATAGCAGGACACATTGGGTTCTATAGCCTTGATTTGCAACCAGTCTACCACAGAAAATAATAGCAACCTACTACAGGAAAATCTTCTGCCTAGTCAGTCATGTCTTGAAAGAGACATGATCACATAAGTGTGTATCATATATGACACTTAACTGACTGAATCAACAAAGGATGGTCATCCATTTTATATTTCATAGGATATGTTATTATCTTGAAAATACTTCACAATCTTACTACCATGAGATAATTGAATGCCCAATAAAATATTTTTCATTGATATTTAGCAAATGACAAATCAAATTTTTAGGATTATTCAAGTAGCTTTCTGAATAGCTCAGATAAGTAACTACAAGGAGTTTCTGATTTTAGTCATAATATTGATGTGAATTACAAGCAGTTTTGTTTGGGGGTACACAATTATCCCATCATTCTAATTCCTATTTGAAAATTTTGGCTTTAGCTTTAAATTGGCTTTATTTTACACTTCTTCTTCTTCTTCTTCTTCTTCTTCTTCCTCTTCTTCTTCTTCTTGTGCCACGTCTCTTCAGGATGTAGGCGATCATGGACTTCCACTTGGCCTTGTCTCTTGTTGCTCTCAGTATTTTTTCTCTTGGTATCTGTTCGCCATCCATTTGCTCAAGCCTATCAAGTATGTCTCATACAGCTTTCCTCTGTCTCTTTTTCCATCTATCCATCCTCTGAGTATTAAATTCACCAGACCCTCTTTCCTCATTATGTGTCCCAGGAACCTCATCTGTCTCTTTCTGATGTTAAGTATGAGTTTTCTTCTCATTTGCATCCTTTCCAACACCACATTGTTGCTTGCATGTTCGGTCCAACGTATCCTTAGCAGCTTTCTGTAAAATCACATTTCTGCTGCTTCAAGCCTCTCCTTCATTCTTGATGAGATTGTTCAACATTCACTGTCATACAGAAGGACAGATATCACCGAGCAATGTAGCACTCACTTCTTTGTTTCCAATGAGATTTTCCTGTCTTTCAGTACTCTGGTTAGATTTTGAAATGCATCCTTTGCCTTACCAATGCATCTTCTGATCTCTACATCATACTTACCCTCTTCTGTCAGATCACTTCCCAGGTATTTAAGTTTCTTTACTGTTTTATTTTAGTTTCTCCCACCTGTAGTTAGTATTTTAGGGTCTTCTTTTTGCTGATGACCATATATTTAGTTTTCTTGAAGTTTTCCTTTCTTCTTGTTTTCTCTTGCTACCTTCTGCAGGTGGTCCTGCATTTTCTTTTCCGTGTCTGATATCAGCACCATGTCATCGGCATATCTTACATTATTGAGATTGTGGCCACCAATGAGGAATACTGGCAAGGATTTTATTTCTTTCAGAATTGTTTCACTGTATAAGTTGGATAAATCTGGTGAGAAAACACATCCTTGAAGCAACAATATAGTTTTCAGTCATTAGATCTGTAAATTAACTTAACATTTTCATTAATATATCTTCCCTGTTTTGCCCCCATGGCTACTTATGATAAACAACAAAAGCATTTTTAACACTGGCCTTTTAATTTGGTTTTCAAAATGAAACTTTCTAGGCTTTTTCCTTTGTATTTATCCAATAGAACTAAAAGAAATCCTCAAGACAATATACAGGGTGATTGAAAAGTAACTCCCTATTTTATGTAAGAGATTTTATGTATCCGTAATAGAAGTCCTGACTTAACACACAGTGACGTTTTTCTTTGGGGATGGTTAAAGAAGCAAGTCTACTATACTAAACCAAGACTTTGGAATAATTTAAAGAGTGAATACATGAAACTATGTCTTCCATACAAAAAAATTTCAGGTGAATTCAGTTGACTTTACTCCTGGGCAGCTGCAGAAGCTGGTAATGAAATCTGGTGCTCATATCAAATTTTAAATAAAACCTCATAAAACCTCATGTTCAACACTTTCTTCTCATCCATTTTTTGTTAAAAAATAAATTATAAGTATTTTAAAGTGGGGAGTTACATTTCAATCACCCTATATATATATATATATATATATATATATATATAAATTCATAAGGTAAAATCCCAAAGAGATCCTATTAATATTAATTATTAAAAACTGAATATTAAAACTGATCAGCCAGGGGGCTCAATGCAATTACAATTATTTAGAGAGCCAATATTTATTACTTATAAAAAAAATAAAAATTTTCCAAGATTGTATGTCTATTTCAATGAGTGAAACTAATGCCTAAATCATCAACAATCATAATCATTAAGGTTTGTTGCCAGTATAGGGTATAGATTATTCTAATATCCTTGTCAAATATGTCAAGGTTACCTAACAGTTTCAACAATACTTTGTTATATACTTTATCAAAAGATTTTGCCTAATCTATAAAACATAGGTATGTATCCTTTGGCATTATAAAATAATGACAATAATTCATTGGATTCATAGTCTTTGATGTGTATATGAAATGAGATTTGGTGTTTTATATGCCATGTCCTTACAAGTTATGGTCTTCTGTGACTCTCCAAAACTTCTGTCATATTTGTTTTAAGTAATTTTTACTCATTTACTACTCCTCTTTATCTTTGTTCTATCATTCATTCACATAAACACATTATTTGCTGTTTCTTATTGTTCCTCTTGCCTTCAGTAAGCCTGTGCGCATCAAATTCTTCAGGCTGTTTCCTAATTAAGTATCCAGAAATTCATTTGTCTCTTTAAGTATCAATTTCTTTGTAGTTTGTATTTTCTTTAAAACATTCTTGCTTTTCACATGCTCTGTCTATGGTAATCTCAGCATTAGGAGAACCATTTTTTCTTAAGTAAAGGTCTGTGAAAATTGAAATACTTCTCGTACACACTACTATCTATTAAGCTTAACTTAGTATGTTATGAGGAAACAAATGAAGAGCAGCCAATGAGGATCAAGCTCATCTGAGTTTATAAAGTTTTCCCAGAATATCTCTTGAACCATTGTTCCAGGCAAAAGACCCAAAATATTTACAATGTTTACTATACTCTGACAAAAGGATACAAGCATTGGGAACCCATTATGGATTGACCTTATTACTGTGACAGATACCAAACTATTTGATTTTATATATGATATTTTCTTTAAATAAAAAAAAAATTGATATAATTCAAATACTACAAGATTGATTTACAAGATTTTTAAAACCATACCAATTAACTACTGTGTAAATGGCATAGAATTCTGAAGGTGCAATAGAATAGCGAAAGATGTCCCCAAAAGCTAATAATGTATTAAGAAACAGGAAAATCTTTATTAAAAACAAAGAAAACAGTCCTAATTGCTTTGTTATATTAATTCTTCTCTATAGCAGCAAATGCTGAACATTTCCTCGCAGTTGAAGAGGAGACTTGATGCAAAAGAGATCTGGTTCTACAGAAGGATGTTGAAAATACCACAGGCAAGAAGTTTTAAGAAAAATGGAATCAAAAAAGCTATTCATACTTATAATCATAAAGAAATAGTTAAAATTTCTAGGATACATAATTAGGAAAGAGGGTTTAGAGAACTTAACATTTATAGCACATACTGAGAGACAGAGGGAAACAACACAATTTAAAATATCTAATTTGCGTTAATGAATGTAAAACATAAAGTGCAAGGGATAGTAATAAGAAAAACACTGTTAAGTGCTACAAAGGATAGGAAGTTGTGGAGAACCAATATCCTGAAAGAACACAGCACATGAAAGAAAAACAATGTAAGATGTCAGTCACTTAAGTGCCACAGATGATGCACACTTGGGTGACTGGGCAGAATATTTCCTTGCAGTATGTTGCCATTATTTTCTGCAGTAGACTGGTTTCCAACCAAGGCTATAAAACCCAATCTGTCCTGCTATTTAACACATAGCTGGAGGAAGAAGAGATGGATTAATACCTTTCCTAAGAGTATTTGTGCATAAGTGAATGCAGCAAATCCACTTGGAATTCAAACTTGGCTCTCTGATTTCTCATTTGTAGCTAATATCTACTCCACCACAATGCACATTCATCATGTAACATGTATGTGCTTGCTAAATGAATCCCTGTAAATCAACTATTGTGTAAACCTGTGAAAGAAGGAAAAAAAGAAAATGACCTCTACTTTGCTTGAAAGATTCAATGGTTTACCAAATTATAGAATCTCAAAATTCATTATTTCCTTGTTTTATTACCTGCTTCTTTTTTCCTATATATTAATTCCCACAAAACCATAATCTACAATCATTATTTATTTCAGCATTACTTTGGCAATAAATTCAACTTTAGCTTTAGCTAATAAATTCAACATGAAGTTTTATCAAATAGCAAATGACCCTTAAATTCCGAAGACATTTTAATGTAACTATCATATATATTCTGATCCCAAGTATTTAACCCAGAAGATGACTCCCAGGTCTCATTAAGTCTTTCAGGTTCTCATATGATTTAAATTGACAAAAGTTCATTCATTATAAATGTCATTCAATATTATACAGATACACCCATTCTTTGCACTCTGCTCTCAAAAACAACACATTAGCTAAAACATTATTCTGACTATGTCCTCATCTTTTGTTGCTATTTGTACGACGTTTCAGCTGTTGTACACTCTGGCCTTCTTCAGGTGCTAGGAATTTCAAATCAAACCCCTTATTACAATCACTAGGGTATATAAATTCCGTTCCTTAAGGACACATGGCCCAGTGAATATAGATGTTGGTTTGTTCCCGTGACTTGACCCAATGAGTTGTAAGTTCAATACCAGGCTACAACAGTGGTGAACAAGTAACTTACAGATTTAGAGGAAGATAACTCATGACTTCCAGAAGAGGCTCTAGGCAAGAAATGGAGTTCATATACCCCAGTGATTGTAATAAAGGGTTCGGTTCAAAATTCTAAGCACCTGAAGAAGGCTGGAGTGTACAACGATCGAAACATTGTACCAATGGCAGCAAAGATGAGGACAATAGTCTGAATAATGTAAAATACTGTAAATACTACCTAATCTCAGAAATATAGGCAAATACTAGGGAATATATATGCCAGGATATTATTGTACATCTGACTATCACACACAGATAGACAGAGAGATCACTAGGAGTTTAAATTTGAGAACTTTCCAAGAATGAATTCCAGTAATATTATAATATGAATCAAATTCCAGCTCATCAATTAGAGTTTTCTTTTTCTTTTTCTTTTTTTACTTGTTCACCGCTGTTGTAGCCTACAGTGTTAGAGAGAGATAACTCATGACTTCCAAAAGAGGCACTACTACACAAGGAATAAAAGGTTCAGTTCAAAATTCGTAGAACCTGAAGAAGGTCAGAGCATACAATGGTCAAAACGTCGTACAAATGGCAACAAAGATGAGGACAATAGTCTGAATACTGTAAATACTACTTCATCTAAAAAATATAAACAAATTAGCTAAAACATATATTAAATTACATTGATATATAAGAATACCTGATGCACAGATGAAATACATAGATTTGATAGAAGAATAAAGAAAATTTAATGAGATGTTAGTGAATGTTTAGCAGGCTGATAATGATTCATGTTTAAAATTGCTTCTATTCATTATCTGGGTATTACAGATTATACAAACGTACCAGATTTCATATGGAGATGCGAGTGACCTCACAGTTTACAGAAGAAAAATTATAAAACTAGATTCAAATTCCAGTTGGGAATGTTAGCATTCACTTTATATTAAATCTCTTGGGTATGCCATAACTTTTACTTCTAGCTATAAGTAAATAGTAGAGTAGTTGGAGCTCTTTAGCTTTGGAAGGTAGTCCATCTTGGCTCTTGAGCTGGCAACTCAGTGTCATTAAACTTGCAACTGAAACTCCAGCAACATCACTTCTTATTTTATGGCCCTGTACTCTACAAAGGATGTGCGTTGTGGTACAGTGGATATCGGCTCGGAACGAGAAACCGGGGAGCCGAGTTCGAATTCCAGCTGAATCCATTGTATTCACTTACGCGCAAATACCCTTGGGAAAGGCATTAATCCATCTCTTCCTTCCAGTTATGGGTTAAATAGCAGGACAGATTGGGTTCTATAGCCTTGGTCGGCAACCAGTCTACCGCAGAAAGCAATGGCAACCTACTGCGGGATAATCTTCTGCCCAGTCAGTCATGTCTCTTTAGAGACATGATTGCCCAAGCGTGTATCATGTATGGCACCTATACTGACTGACTCTACAAAGACCGGATGTGCGTTTGTGGTGCAATGGATATTGATTCAGAATGACAAACCAGAGAGCTGAGTTTGAATTCCAGTTGAATTCCTTGCATTCACTTCCGCACAAATACCCTTTGGGAAAGGTATTAATCCATCTCTTCCCTACTGCAGAAAGCAAAGGCAAACTACTGCCTAATCTTCTGTCTAGTCAGTCATGTCTCAAAAGAGACATGATCGCCCAAAGCGTGTATCACATATAGCACTTAACTAACCCTACAAAGAATCTGCAGGAATAAAAAAAACAATGATTATGGCAATATTATCCATTTCCTTATTTGGAAACATATTAGCCATTTTCCATGTATGAAAACATATTAACCGTATTTATTTCTTTTAAGTGAGAGCATCCCAAGCAAGGCAATAAAGCTACTAAGACACAAAGGGTTACAGGGTGTGGAAGAATTAAGAATAGAAACATAATAGTGAGAAGAAATAGAAAAGAGTAATCTAAATGACAGTAGATAGCCATTGAAATTGCACTTAAATTTTTGCAGATCAAAGTTGGCTGGAAAGCATGGAACTGAGAGGGAGTTCCACAAGCAAGAATCGTGAGAAAATTTGGAAACATATTAGCCATTTCCATTATATAGAGAAATTTAACATTCATTGACCAAGCAGGAGTGCTATGTTAGACTGAAATTTATAAAATCTTTCTATTAGAATAATTTCTCAGGTTCACTCTTATTGCCATTTCCAGTCTTGAAACTTTGTTCTTAATCTTTTGTTCAAAGCAGTGTGGAATATCAACATCTTGATTATATCATTATTTTCTCTTCAACTTACATGTGCTATCCATTTTATTTATTGCTATTGTTGAAAGTTTTCAAGTGATGTACTGTTCTTTGTGATTCTGTAGCACTAATCCACTAGGTTCAATGAGGGATGGTCGTTACTAAGACTACCATGCTTCCTTCACTCAAAGCCATTTTTAACAATTGATCTTAGAAAGTGGTTGTATACAGCTGGTAGTTTGGATATTTCTGAACGAGTTTGGTTTCATACATGACTTTTATATAAAAGTCTTAATCTGACGAGGCTATTTAAGAACACAATTCAAGTATTTTACTTTATTGTTTTGGCTTTGTAGCAGTTGGAGGTGTTGAGCAAAACAACCTCTAGTGCAGCTTTGTCTATGTTCAATTTCCTTTTCTTCTTTACAAAATTTGTTATAACTGATCCATATGCCAAGGTATTTAAAGGGTTTATTAATTCCATATCCTGGATTTTTATGATGAATTCAGAGTAGGTGCCATCACTGCTTTCCTTCCAACCACATGTCATAGTTTCTGTTTTAGAAATGTTTCTTGAGACATTCTTGGAACACTTGATAATGAATGATTTTTGTTGAAAATGGAATGTTTTTTTTTTAATACTGCACAATAACGTGCATCAAATGAACTGTTCCAGTGTCCAATTTTTGTGCTGTCTTCCCCATGCAAGTCTCTTCTTCTTATTAGCTGACCAAAGCAAAGGCTTTCTGGCTGCCTTGTAAAATTTTGTAAAGTAATAATAACAAAAGAACCATTTTATTTTAATTTATAATTATCCACTTGGCAATAAATATTAGAAATAGTATGAAATACATCATTTTTGTTTTTAAACTGGGGTGGCCTAATAATTATGGCCAGTAGTGTAGATACTTCATGTTACTTGACCTAGCACCATAAAAAAGTTAATTTAAAAAATATTAATACTATTCATGAACTTAAACTTAAAATACTTCTTTTATATTCTAGGATGTGGGTGATCATCAACCTCCACAGATTCCTGTCCTTTGTAGCTCTACAAGTAATCATCAGACTAAGGTCACTTGAGGCATGACACTGACAAGTGTTGATTCCTTTGTCCACACTATTAATAAATGCTTAATCTCAGATACTGAACACTTTTCTCCTATAGAGGTAGCAAATATTAAACTATATATATATATTTGTATGTGTAGAGAGAATAAAAACTTACAAATTATTTCTTGTCTATCATATTTAATGAAACATGCATAAAAAAAAGATTGCTACCCAGATACACAATATATATTCCATGTGGAAAAATAAAACTTGTAAAATTACTGTGACCTTCAAAATTCACTTATTATGTATAAGTAGACCTGTTAATAAAAAAGTTATTCATAAAACTAAAAGATAAAAATGAAAATGAATATACTATTGTATGTGAATACCATTATTTTCAATTACAGCTTCAACACAACCTTAAAAAGCTGTTCAGCACCTCACTACAAAGGTTTTGGATGTCCTGGCTTAATCATCATTGATACCAGCATTGTGAGTATTGTTGTTGAATTGATAGGTCTTGTTAGTGGCTGGTTATAAAACAACTTCAGTTAGTTAAGTGCCATACGCAATACACATTTGGGTGATCATGTCTTGAAAGATACATGACTGACTGGGTAGAAGATTTTCCCGCAGTAGGTTGCCATTTTTTTCTGCAGTAGGCTGGTTGCCAACCAAGGCAATAGAACCTAATCTGTCCTGCTATTTAACCCATAGCTGAAGAGAGACATATTAATACCTTTCTGAAGGGTAACTGTGCATAAGTGAATGCAATGAATTCAACTGAAATTCAAACTCGGCTCTCCGATTTCTCATTCCAAGCTGATATTCACTGCATGACAACACACATCCTACATGGAAGAGTATTCTCAAAGGTTCATATCTAGTCGATAAGTTGGCAAAATTAGCTCTCCTATCCATTTCACTCTAGATTGTTGCCCTTAAGCCATGGTAAAACATGGTAACTAAGTACCTTTTAGTTGACATCAGCACTTATCTTTTATCTTTGTAGAAGAATAAGAACATTTTTTCTATCACAGGTCACAATACCCAAGATGGATGTTTAGTTCTGAAGGGGCCCTTGAAATTATCTAACTTCATAAGGTACACTTGTTTTAGTGTTTCAAAACAGTACTGACTCTTAAAATTTTTTCATGAGACAATAAAAGTGGACCTTTGATTAGTGAGGTACCAGAGTACCTTGTTGTATTCTTTCTGCCTTTAAGCATGATTTAAGGTTTAGTTTTGTCATGCATGGCTGTTCTGATGGTTTTGGTGATGACTTTTAGCTCGGCAGGTATCTTACACATAAATGTTGTTGGGTTTTTGCCATTTTGGTCTTGAGGCTGTTAATTAAGTCCTGATTTCTCTTCTTGCTAACCTCACTTCTGCCCAGCAATTATCACTGCAGAACTTTTGCATCTTATTGGCTGAAATCAATTTTTGGGTTTGCATATAGTTACCATCTTGATAGTTGGCCTTGAGTCATAACAAAACATCAGTCAGTCAGTCAGTCAGTCAGTCAGTTAAATGCCATACGTGATACACACTTGGGTGATCATGTCTCAAAAGAGACATGACTGACTGGGCAGAAGATTATTCCGCACTAGGTTGCCATTACTTTCTGTGGTAGACTGGTTGCCAGCCAAGGCGATAGAACCCAATCTGTCCTATTATTTAACCCAAAACTGGAAGGAAGAGATGGATTAATACCTTTCCCAAGGGTATTTGCACCTAAGTGAGTATAAGGAGTCCAACAGGAATTTGAAATCAGCTTCCTGATTTCTTGTTCTGAGCCAATATCTACTGCACCACAATGCACATAACAAAACATAGTAACTCAGAAACTTGTATTTGGTAAAAGCACCCATATTTTCTGCAAACATCTTTTTCTCATTGGAGGCTACAGCATTCACAACCATAATTTAGGCCAGCCTTTGAGATTTGAAAAAGAAATCACGTGACCAGCGGTCAAGAACGAGGGAAAATTTACTTGCCCAAAATCATTTTACTCAACTGACTCCATTTTCTTAATAGTCGCCTTACGTAAACATAGTGTGAATCGCTTACGGAAAAACAAATGAAATTTTAATTAAAATTTTGAATGTGTTAGAAAGGATTTAAAAAATTAAAAAAATGATAACAAAAATATTAGCATAAACATTTTGATGATAAAACTTTGTTTTTCTTAAGTTTAAGCCCTTTCAACATCATGATATGCTTTTTTTTTGGCAATTGAGTGGAGGTACCTAAATTCGTAGTTTTTTTCTTCTGTTTGGCTACAACTGCCATTTCATAGATGATAAAAAAATAACAAGTCTGATTTTCTCAATGATTTTCTACAAAAAAATTACTTACTTGTATAATTTGTTTTTCGGTACGTGGTTGAAAAAAGTATACATATTTTTTTTTTGTCTTTCAAATGTTCGTTTTTACTTTTACTTTAAGCAGGGAGGAAATATTCGTTTTTACTTTTACTTTAAGCAGGGAGGAAATATAGGATAATATTTTTCCAAATGAGTTACTAAAAGTTTGTGAGCATTTTTAATTTGGGTGACAGAGAGATTTTGGCTCCACTTTGGAAGCGTTAATTAAACGAATGTTTACATTGATCTGGATGATAAAAGCCAAGAGTTCAATAATGTCACTGTGGGTCATTCTAAGTAACTTGTGAATCTTTAATGGTATACTTTTGGTTTGTAAATTGAATCAGATTTCCTTTTTCTATATTTGAAGGGGCATGTTTCATTAATTGACAAATTAAGTTTTTAATCACCTGAGTCGATCGGGGCGAGTGAAATCTCAAAGTCTGATTTGGGCTGTGCATTTGGTCCTGAAGGTGTCTTTGATGTCAACTCTTAAACAATATTTGTTTCAACAGCTCAAATAATGTTCACTATAAAGATTGACTTGTCATAGAACATTTTATAAGTACACCCTTGTGCAAATTAATTGAAACAACTGCTTTAGATTCCTTTTTTCACCATATGGTCAGTTTTAGACCCACTCGAGTTACAAGGTGTAATTGATTTCTATTTTTTCCTCAGATTAGGTTATTTGCAGTGGTTCACAGTAATAGGAATCTATTTTTGGTGTGTATGATGAAATTTATTTAGCCTTGAAAAATATTTCATTATCCATGAATGAATCAGATTTTTATCATGCCCAGACACTTCTGTTTTGACCATCAATTAGTTGTCTTATGACCACTGTATACAATGAATGTTACTCCAGGAAAGTGTAGAAAAATTGTAGCACTGCATGAACACACTGGCAAGCCTTATAAAAAGATTGCAGATATTGTTGGTGGCAGCCATGTCATCAAGGCAAAGAAACAAACTGGATCCATCAGTCCAAACCATAAAGGGAAATGTGGTCAGAGGAGAAAAACAACACCAAGAGACAATGTATACATGATCAGGGAAAGTATGCAAGATCCTAGGAAGACATTATACGTTTTGTTTCAATTAATTTGTCATCAAACTGAAAAAACAAACTGGATTCATCAGTCCAAAATGTAAAGGGAAATGTGGTCAGAAGAGAAAAACAACACCAAAAGACAATGTATACATGATCAGGGAAAGTATGCAAGATTTTAGGAAGACATTATTCATTTTGTTTCAATTAATTTTCACAAGAGTGTAGATCCATGACTCTCAAAGTATCAGAGTAATTTCTTGTACATTTCTAATGTTTTTATGGACTTGTGTTATGCTGTCTCAGTGATAATTTACGGTGAAGATCATCATAAATATTTGTTCTGACAGACAGCTACCCACTTTTGGTTAAGCAGCAATCATGTGCATGTATACTGATTCTTTTACAATTTTGGTCTTGAAGGTGTTATTGAAGCCTTGATTCAACTTTGCCACTAACCAGCTTCCTTCTAGATATTACTGACCATGTCTATGGTTTTTTTGACATTGTTGACAACTTTGTTGAGCTTGCTATTATTGTTGATTTGTGATACTCTTTACTATTTGTCTTTCTGATAAGCCATTTTTAATGATATTCTTGAAAAAATAGGTGAATATTAATAACTAACCAAATTTTCTTTGTTCAACATGAGGTTTCCCCTCTCATTTAATGGCTGGTGCAGAATCTGAGTTTAAATTTTACTGAAAATTTTGCTTTGATATATGTATACACACACACATTATGCATACGTGCATGTGTGTTAAAATCCAGCAAATATTATCAAATATTAACTGACAGACCCTCAGGAAAGCTGATGCAGGGCAACTAGTCTAAATCAATCAATCCAATATTACAAAATGAATTTCAGAAAATTTGAGTTGAACTCAACATGTTTATTAGGTTGAGTTATAAATAAATTCCATTTTTGTTCATCAAATTTATTCTTCAGAAAATAAAGTACAGTTAGATTTTATTCAATTATATATTCACCTTTATTTACAATATGCTGCCAGTTTTTTATACCATTTGTTTAAAATTCTGCAATTCTACAGGATGTATAAATATGCATTAATGTTTCATAGTGTTTTCAAGAATCTTAATAAATAATAAATTGTTGATTCTAAAAAATTATGTTTCTCCCACTTTCTTTCTGAACTACCACATATGTAATTAGTACTTAAGATGATACATTTGTTATTATAATTTGTTCCAAAAGATGGAAATTACTTATGGCTCAACTTGATAGATAGATAGATAGATAGATAGATAGATAGATAGATAGATAGATAGATAGATAAGAAAACAAGGATAGATAGATAGATAGATAGATAGATAGATAGATAGATAGATAGATAGATATTAAAGAGAATAAGCAAATAGATAATGAAGTGGATAAATAAACAATGAAGATGATAGGTAGACAGGAGAGATAATAGATAGATAGATAGATAGATAGATAGATAGATAGATAGATAGATAGATAGATATTAAAGTTGATAAGCAGATAGATAATGAAGTGAATAGATAAACAACGAAGGTGGGAGGTAGGTAGATAATGAAGAGGATAGACAGACAAACAGAGATAGAAAAGAAAAGTGCAACACTCTGGCAGATTATGCTAGGTTTTATCTGAACCCAGTATGTTTATGCTAATGAGTAATACATATTCTGATAGCATTTTCAAAGTCTTCATTAGTGACACAGACTACAATAAAGTTCAGGAATCAGAAACAGCCCAGTGTCAACAGGGATGAACATATGCTTTTTTTTTCATTCAATTAAAGCCACTAAGTTGGGTTGATTGTAGGCCTTCAAGAAACTGGACAATCATTTAGAGAATTGCTTCACATACTGGGTTAGATACATTATCAATGCTTCCATATTAGCAACAGTGGTAAAATGGACATTCCTACAATGATAGGCCAGATTTTGAATAGTTACAAAATACAAACACTCATCAAGATCAATGCAATTTAAGGGCAACATACACAGAATGCATGGTCTCCAAAACACAGTAAGTTAAGTGCTATACATGATGCATGCTTGGACGATCATGTCTCAAAAGAGACATGACTGACTGGACAGAAGGTTTTCCTGCAGTCGGTCTCTACAAGTCAGACCAAATATGGTCCCAGGTGTGTAGATACAGACAATTCGAAAGTGTTTACTTGTTGCATTGCTAGAGATTTGAAATATTCTCCCAAGTATGGATTTATATATACATACACACATATTTTGGAAAAATGAAATCATGCATGTTGTAGGGTATGTATAATTTTTGCATTCCTTATGTAGTAAATACCAGAGACAATACAAATTATTTCTTTCAATTTCCTCCTGCCTCCAAAAGGCACTTAATTAACACAACATGTTTTTTTTATTTTTAAATACATGTATATGCAGCATGTTTACAATATTCCTAGTTTATTTTTTTAATTTTTAATCATTTCGACCTGAGCAAGGTGATAATGCCACTAAGGTGCAAGAGATAACTGTAAGTGAAAGAGAATGCGAAAACTTTAATGAGGATAAAGAAGAATAAAAGAACAGGTCTTAGACAGAAGATGGGGATTGATGTTGCATTTAAATTTTTGAATATTGCAGGTGTAAAAGAACTAAAAACAGGAAGAGAATTCCAGAAGTCATAGTATGAGAAATGCAACTATTACAATAGAATATATGGTGATATCTAGATATGGTTATATCTAGATATTTCAACAGTAAAATGATGTCACCTAGTTGCCAATCAAGCAGCATGCTTAAATTCATGTAGTTTCAATCCCAAGAAGGAGAACTAATTAGAACAACTCCCATGATAATATTTATAAAAAAGACAGAGAGAAAACACATCATAGTGGTAGGAACATGACTGAAATCAAAATGCCAGAACAGGACCGACAACATTGTGACCCTTCTTTGAACTATGTCAAGACTTTTGAAATATATAACCAGAATGCCAAACCAGATATGGCAGTAATATTCAATGCATGGATGAATGGTAGATTTATAAATGTCCAAGATGGATTTTGACAAAAATAAATTTAAATTTATATAACATTAAATCTTTCTTCCCATTTTTTGTTGTGTTGCAAAATGGTGTCAGAAATTAAAGTGCTTGCAAAGCAGAGATGTCACATTAAATTTTTACATTTTGTTTTTTATTTCACTAATTTTCACCCATTGTTTCAAGAACCACTCAAGGTAGAGGGTTAGTGAATTAGGTGTGAGATAGGAATGTGTTATATTAAGCAAATGGAAGCAGAACAAAGAAGCAATGGCAGAGGTTTAGGGAAAAACTAATTGTATCGATGAAAAATACAAGAAGTGGTAAACTGGTGCAAATTTCTCTCATTAATAGAAAGAGATAAGTAGAGTTATAAAAGTTGTTTGTGGAGGCATACGGTAGGAGAGAGAGGGTGAGTTATAACTGTGGTGATGGTCTTTGGCAGGTATCATTAGAGATGGGAAGTTGAATTCTGATGGGTGTTGTGAATCATGGCTGGTATGCCAACCAACTGTTGAAGAAGTCTCTTTGATGGGTTTTTATATCCTTTCCTTAAGCTAAAGTTGGTTTCAATTTTTATTTTTTTCTTTAACCAGAATTGGAGGGGTGCTATTGGTGAAAAATTCTAGATTGTATTTTTCTTTGAATGTGTAAGTGAAACAGAAGCTATTTTCAGAACCTATGCATAGTTAACAAAGTTTTTAGTTCAGTCTTGGGTTTTGGAGTGTTCATAACTTAGATCACTAGTGCCCACTAGGTTCGAATTTGCACGAGATACTAGATTAGCAACTAGATCCCACCCTTTTACAGTGAAACCGATAAAATGCAACCACAACTTCTACTCCAACAGTTTCTTTTCTCGCACTTCCTGACTGTGGAATTCCTTTCCACAAGACTGTTTCCCGACGGCTACAATCTCCAGGAGTTTAAATGTAAGGTCAATAGACATCTCCTAACAAACTAACTCGCTTCCACTCTTTCAAACACTCTTCCCACCCACCCAGCTATCTATCACCCACCCTTCTGACATTTCCTATATCTAACCACTCTTTCTATTTACCTTCCCCCATGTAGCCCCAAGCACAATAGTGGCAGTGGAATGCCTTGCATGGGGTGAAATGATTAAAAAAAAAAAATCTGTCCAGCGGCGGAAATTTGTATAAAATGAATCAGACGAAGTTCTGGTTTTAGGAAGTTATAACAAATGTAACAGTAGAAAGTAAAACGCTAAGATTATATGGATATGGAGGATCGGTAATGATTGGTCCTTGACTTGAAGGCTAAAAGTGTAGTGTTCAGGGAAGCAACCCCATGAGAATCTGTTCCACAAAACATTGGTTATTGGGAAAAAGCTGTCACAGTGTTGCTTTCTCCTAACAAATGGTATACAGAAGAAGTGAGAGTGGCAATTTGGATTCATTGACATTGCTTGCTGAATATTTATGGAAACCAAAATGTAAATGTGAGCACAGCTAGCTAATTGTTACTGTCTTTCAGTATCATCGTTGTGAAAAAAGCAGGTCATTTCTCTTGGTGCAGATTTTTAGAAGCACAGTATATCAGGATGTTGTTTGTCACAGACAAAATATGTAGCTAATGGCGTTAACAAAATGGAAAAATATGGTTTTTTAGCTAAAATCCAACACTATTCAATGATGTTATGATGCTCTCCACATTCCTTGTAGTATCTGTGGAAATAAACAAAAGAAATCATTTTCGGAGTATCCTATATAGTTTGCCAGTAACTGTAAAACACACTTCAGAAATAGTGAAGTAATTTTGCACATAAATCAGCCTAATGAGCCTTGTAACAAAACTCATCATCTGAATTCTGATGAAGAGAGCATGCTGCAAAAAACAGCCTGAAAATAGAACAAGAACAGTGTGGATTTTTCAAATATGCTGGAACAAGAAACGCAGTATTTAAGCCCAGAATATCACCAGAAAGAGCAATACAAATGCAAAAGGATGTGTACCTGTGCTTTATAGAATGTGCTCAATAAAGTACACCACAAAGATCTGTTAGAGATGCTCAGCAATCCTTGACATATTTGAGAAGGGTATTAGAATTATCAAGAACCTAGACTGGTAGCAAACTGCTTGTATACAGCTAGAAAATCAACAAATTTATTTGACCTATAGAGTCAGATAATTCTGAGAAAATTATAATTTCTACCAGGATTCATTGTTGGTGGCCACAGTCTTAAGAATATAAGATATACAGATGTCAGTAGCAGACACAGAATGGAAACTACAAAAGTGTTGTGGTGAATCTTTGTTGCCAAGTTGTTGTGACCTGTTAGGGCCCGGAAGTAAGACATGGAAACAAGAAGGTAGGTTCAGACAGTGTATTAGAATAACAGAACATATATACAATAATAAGTGTTAGTAATCAGCAAAAATAGAAGTGTAAGTCCAAACGGGATAGTTACGCTGCGTCTAGACTGTCGCTTGACTGCCTCACAGCTGCGTTGCCAGAAGTCACGCAGGTTAGTATTTATTGATGGAGGAAGAGTCCATTCCTATAGATAGGGCACCATAACAAAATAATTCTACAGAAGATAGTGAAAGAAAGTGAGAAGAAAGGACTAAATAGAAACCTAAAAAAGACAGAATGTATGGTTGTCAGCAAAAGGAAGAGCGCAAAATGCAAAATACAAATTGGGGATACTAATATCGAATATACTACAGAAATAAATGGCAACTTACTGTGGAAAAACCTTCTGCCTAGTGAGTGATGGATCAAAATAGATATGGTTTCTCAAGCATGTATCACAAATATTATTTAACTGACTGATCATCAAAGAAGTTTAGAACTTAAATATCTGGGAGATGTTCTAACAGAGGATGGAAAGTGTCTCACTAATATCTGAAGACGCATTGTGATGGACAAAGATGCATTCCAAAAGTTAAGCAAATTATTTAGAGATAGAAAACTTTGTTAGAGACAAAGAAAGGTGTATTGAACTGTTTCATGATATCTGTCCTTCTATATGGCAATGAATGCTGGTCAGTCTCCTCTAAGATGAAAAAGAGACATGAAGCAACAGGAATGTGGTCCTACAGAAAGATACTGAGGAGACCATGGACTGAACATATGAATGACAAGATTTTAGAAAAAAAGAAAACAAAAAGAAAACTTATACTTAACAAGAGACAGTTAAAATTTCTGGGGTAAGTAATAAGGAAGAAAGGCTTGAAAAATTTGATACTCACATGACAAATTGAGGAAAAAAGAAGCAGAAGAAAGCAGCACATAACATACTTAATAGAAGCTACAAGGGACAGGAAGTTGTGGAGAGCCATGATAACCTACGTCCTCAAGTGACACGGCACATTAAGATGTTGGTCATACTCTTTGCATGAGTAATGCAGGATTTTTATTCATATAATTCAATTTTTATATGTACGAAAGAAAATTATTTTAAAATCGTTTTAAATAAAAAGATTTAAAGAAAGTTGGGTTTGTTGATTGGTTGTTTTGTTTTATGGTATATCAACCTCGGCAGGTCATTCATTTATTGCCAACTAAATTTTATTTATTTATTGTTGGTAATACCTTTTTCTTTCAACAATTTATTGTTATTTTATATAAGTTTTGTGTCTAGTAATACTTTTTCTTTTCGAGTATCAAGATTCATTGGGATTTGTTCTTAAGGGCAGGGTTCCCAAGTTCTACCCTGTTATTTAACCCATAACTGGAGAGAAGGGATGGATTATTACCTTTCCCAAGGATACCAGTACTTAAGTGAATGCAGGGTATTCAACTGGAAGTCGAACTTGGCTCATCAATTTCTCTTTCCGAGCCGATATCCACTGCACCACAATGCACATCCATCACTAAATGCTTACAGCACCTGGTATTTCTAATTGGTCACCCATCTAAGTACTGACCAGGCTCAACATTGCTTAACTTCGGTGATTGAGCGAGAACCGATGTGTTTAACATGATATAGCCGTAAGCAGGAAGTTGGGATAAAACAAAATAAGTAAAAAGCAATTAGCAACCTGGTCCCAATAACTATTCATGAAATATTTCTTTATATAATAACTTGGGGCATGTATGCTTATTGGCATGTTTAACAACAGAATATCTGCAAAGTGTTTTGATAGAAAACAGAAAGTGTGATACTGAGATCTAAAGGCACATTTTCATGGCCCAGGAGGCATTTCAAAAGCTAGGCAGAGTATTGACAGATTTCAGTGGAAACAAGGAAAATGTACTGAACTGTTATGTGATATCTGTTCTCATATATGGCAGCAAATGCTGGACTATCTTCTCAAAGATGAAAGAGTGACTTGAAACAACAGAAATGTGGTTCTACAGAAGGATGCTAAAGATATCACTGACCAAATGTAAGCAACAGCAAGGTTTTAGAGAGGATGCAAATGAAAAGAAAACTTATACTTAACATCAGGAAGAGACAGCTAAAGTTTCTGGGATACATAATGAGGAAGGAGGGCTTGGAGAATCTAACACTCACAGGACAGATTGAGGAAAAGAGAGACAGAGAAAGCAACATGAGACATACTTGATGGGTTTGAGTCAGTGGAAGGCAGAGCAGAGTTTGTGAGAAAGTGTTGAGGGCAACAAGGAATAGGGGTAAGTGGAGGTCCATGATCACCTATACCCTGGAAGGACACAGCACATAAAGAAGAAGCACGACTAAATATCTTAGTAAATAGGAGAGATCAGGCTGTGTGGCTGATAAATAAATATTATCTATTTGTGTTTTATATTATGTGTATAAAACATAAATTTCTGCTACTGGTTACTCTTGTTCACAGAATTAAGCAGATAAAATATTCTGAATATTAAAAAAACTAATATACAGTAAAAATTTTAGCAATTATTCTTTGCATATATATATATATATATATATATATAGATAGATAGATAGATAGATAGATTAATGGGTTTTATAAATGCATTATTTTCTTTCTTCTTGTCCCAAAATGCTCCAGAGTTGTAGTGGCATTGCTTGTTCAACAAGAAGTCTCCACTTGATCCAGTCGTTGGCCAGCACCAAAACTTTTCCCACTCCAGGTTCATTCCACATTGTTGTCCAACCATCTCTTTCTTTGGTGTCCCCTACTCCTTCCTCCTTGTACCATTTCTTGTACGATGGTCTTGGAGACGCCTTGCATTCTGTATATAAATGTATATCTATAAATCTATATGCAAATGTATATCAGCATCTATATGTTTTCTGAGGTAGGGGAAGTAGTATTGTGAGGTGGTGTTGGTGGCAGTGTTAGGGAGGTGGATAGTAGTGATGAAACTGATATAACCAATTGTGTGTAGGTAATTTGCTAGTAGCAGCTGTGTTGTTTCAGATTTAATGGACACAGTAATATCACCATGGTGATAGTGATGGTGATGGTGCACTGTTAAAAGGACATTGGTGGGTTGTGGATAGTTTTTAGAAAGTGTGTTAATTGAATGTGGGTGGGTGCAAAGCTTGTGGAAAAGGAATAGGAAAGAGAGAAACTAATGTGAAGGATGAGGAGGAAAGAAAAGAAGAAGAGGGAAAGAAAAGAAGAAATGAATGAAGGTGGAAAGTCAAAACTAGTAAAGAAAAGAATAAAGAAGAGAGGGGAGAAAAGAGGGGGAGAAAAGAAGAAAGTAAAAGAGGATAAAAAATAATAAAGAAGAGAAGAGAGCTAGGAAAACGGTGAGTAGGAAAGAAAAGATGAAGATAAGGAAGAAAGAAAATAAGAAATATGAGGAGGAAGGATAAAAAGAAAGAGAGAAGGGGGAGTGAAATGAAGAAAGAAAGGGCGGGAAAAGAGAAGAAGAGAGATAGGAAATAAAAGATGAAAATGAGGAAAAAAAGAAAATAAATGAAGGAGATAATTAAACAGCTGAGTTAAAGAAAGCAAGTCAGAATATAGCTGATAGAGAAAATGAATAAACGTGTGCGCATATATATATATATATATATATATATATATATATATATAAAGAGAGAGAGAGAGAGAGAGAGAGAGAGAGAGAACAAAACAAAAGGAAGAGAAAGAAAATAAAAAGATAGGGAGGAATTAAACTGATGAGAAAAGAAAACAAAAAGATTATAGAGAGATAAAAGGTGGGGAGAAAGGCAAAAAAGAAAAGAGGAATTTAGCAAACTATTCCTTCATTCTCTACCTTTAAAAAAAGAAGAGGGAAAAGAAAAGAAAACGTAAAAAAAAAAAAATGAACAAAGACTACTCCAAAGTCCAAAATAACAAAGAAAAATAGGTGTAAAAAAAATACTAACTCTAAGTGGGAGTATATTTTTAAAAAGATTAACAAAGAAGAAATAGAGAAAAGAACGTGAGTTAAAAGAGAAATGAAATAAGAAGTGAAAGCGAAAAAAGTGTTTTAAAAAGTTGATATGAAAAGTGGGCATAAATAAAAGAGAAGAGAAAAAGAGAATTGTAGGCGTGTTTTGATCTTTAAGAATTGGTCTTAGATTTGTATTGGTTGCAGAGGATTATTCCTAGATGAAGCAAAATTTATATTTGTGAATGAAAATAAAAATGGGTGGAGTTAAAAAACGAAACGGAAACGAGAAGACCCAGGAAAGGAAAATGCAATCAATAAGAATGAAGGAAGACTAAGAAGAAGTGAGAGAGAATAAAAGAGGGCGGGGCAAAAAAAGCATTAATCAGATGTTGATGAAAAAGAAAAAAAAGTAGGTAAAAACATTGAAAAGAGGCGGTAGAAAACAAAATAACAAAAAAAGCAATTGGATATGATAGATCGTAATAAAGATAAGAGGGAAAAGAAATAGCGAAAGAAAGAGAAGTCATTAAAAGTTGAAATCACAGAAAAAAATGAGATGAAGAGAGAAAAGTTAAAAGACTAAGAAGAAAAGGGTAATGAGAAGGGAAAGAAAGTGAGATTTTTTTAAAAAGAAGAATGACATATGAAGAGTGGGAAAAAAAGAAAAGAAAGAAAGAGGTAATATTAAAGTCATAATAAAGAAGAAGAGAAATCAAATACTGAAAAAAAAGGGAATATAGAAAGAGAATAAAGATGAAAGAATAAAAAGAGCTGACGTAAAAAGAGAGATGTCAATTTAGTAATTGAGCGAAACGGTATCAAATTAAATTTTAAAATAAAACTCTAAGCTTAAAGAAAAATGAAGAAAAGATAAATAAGAAGAATAAGAAAAATGACACAATTGAATATAACAAACAAAAAACAAAACAAAAAAAACCCGAAAAAGCAAGAAAAGAAAAGAAGTAAGAAAAGAGAGATAGTGTGTTTAATTAATGTCCACTGTTAATTAATTGTTAATTTTTTTAGACGCTTGGTAAGCAGAGTTTTAAAAAAATGCTAACGAAAGTTAACTACAATTCAATATGGGAGATAAGCAGATATTTTTTTTTTTTTACCATTTTTTACTGGTTACTTTTTTTATTGAAATGAAATGTCCAAAAAGTTTAACTTATCGACATTTTTAACCATTTTTTTAGTGTACTTTATCGCGGTTTTTCTTGATTGTCTCCCTTTACATCTATTTCTCGACATTCACCTGTTATCACGATTTTGTTAATCTGGTGTGTTTGTGTGTGCGCCTGCATATATATATATATATATATATATATATATATATATATATATATATCAGAGAAAGAGAGAGAGAGAGAGAGAGAGAGAGAGAGAGAGAGAGAGAGAGAGTGACAGTGACAGTGACAGTGACAGTGACAGTGAGTCGCTGAAAAATTCTCGGCCCAAGAATACCTTTCACCACAAAAGATTTCATTCTTTTTGGTTATTCCTTCTGAGTGGGGAGGTTGACAACTTTTCAGTACAAAAAAATCTTTCGTTCATACAATGACAAAGTATTCAGTTCATTGATTCACATAAACTAGAATGTGGCATAAAAAAAAGTCAAACTTTATATAACTCAGCTCATGGCACAAAAAATGACAGTTGTGTATGAGGCTGCCCAAAGAGGATCGAACTCACAGCACTAGAAAATTTGTGAGTTTACGAAACACTGATTTATAGTAGGCACTCCAAGTTCATCTAAGCAAATAGTTGCCTGAAATAATTTCACTATTTCACTATCGGTTGGCATTTTTTAACGTGAAGGGCATAAGTTTCAAACAATGCAGTTCAATTAAAGAATTTCACGTAATTTATATATCAAACTAGACATTTTTTTTTTCTAAAGGAAAAATATTTCATAGAATTTTGGTTTCCTCTTTCCAAATATCTTACAATACTTTGTCTAATTCTTTTCAATTTGGATTTTTTTATTTCATTTTTATCGGTTTCTTTTTTCTTTTTTTTCTTTTTTTTTTTTGCTGTTTATAGCTTTGTTTTATTTGTTTGAAAGTTTATTGTTCATTAATTTCTTGCTTTTTCTTTTAAATTTTGATTCTCAGTTTTTTTTTCACACATTCATTTTTTTTTTTACAATCATTGATTTTTTTCATTCATGCACTCTTTTCTTTTTTATAGCTGTCCATTCATTCTTTTTCCAACGATTTCTTTCCTTTTTTAACCTATTTCCCCAACGTTTTTTTCATTAATTTCTCCTGTCTTTCTAATTTTCCCAACACTTCTCAGTTTTTTCTTTATTTTTTTCAACGTTTCTTCCATCATTTATACCTTTTCTTTTTATTTTCCCAATACTTCCTTTTTTAATCTTTTTTACCAGCATATTTTTTCTTTTTTACTCTTTACTGAAATATTTCTTTCATTTTTTTTTTACCTATCTGTTTGCCCAACGTTTCTTTTGTTATTTACCGTTTACTTTTATTTTCCAAAGGTTTCTTCCTTTTTTTACCTTTATTTCTGTTGCTCAATGATTCTTTCATGCTTTCAATTCTTTATATTTTCCAACGATCTACCATTCTTGTTTCTTACCTTTATTTCTGTTGCCCAATGATTCTTTCGTGCTTTTTAACAATTCTCTCTATTTTCCCAACGTTTCTTTCATTCTTTTTTTACCTTTCCATTTGTCTAACGTTTCTTTCGACTTTTCTAACTTTTTTTGCATTCTTTTTATACCTTTCTTTCTGCTTAATCAACGTTTCTTTCTTTTTCCCAATGCTTTCTTTCTCTCTTTCTGTCTTCCTTTTTTATCCAAATTTGTCTGTCAGTTTCTTTCAAGATGTCAATGCCTGATTTTCAAAAATGTCCTACAACCAAATAGAAGACAGCTGAAGGACTTACATTAATCTATCTTATGTTTGTTGACTCCACTTATGTACTCTGATGCTTAATCTTATCCTCTCATCCCTCCCCTGTTACTAATACCCCAATCATCTCCATCTCTGACTTTTTCCTTCTTGATGGACATCATTACTAACTTCATCACAATATTCATCCCCCATTTCTTTTTAATACCTTTTTTTATTCATTACTAAACTGTGATGATAATTATTTTGAGGAAATCCAATGCTGAAATTTATCCAACACTTAATCTTCAAGGAAAAGATGTTTTCTTTTCATTATTATTTTTAGTAATAGCTGTTGTTAATGTTACTGTTACTAATTATTATCACTATCATAAATCTCTTGTGAATTTTTTTTCAAGTCTAAATTATACTATTCCTTTTTGGTATTATCAGTGTATAACTTCAGTTAGTATGGTGTCTACTTTTCTTGGTTTGTCTATTTGTTTTAGCTTTCCAGTGAGAGATTTTAATAACGTTCACAAAGTTTTAATGTTTGTTTTTACTTACACTCACCCATTTCTTCTTAGTCTTTTTTAGGTTATGTCTAAATAAGCTCTAGATTTTACTCTCCCTTAGGGGCACATTATTATTAGCTTGTACCATGAGAATTTCCATTTGATAAAGTTGTCTTTGCTAGCTACAGTTTTATCTGATCTTAATGTCTCAGTGGAAAGATCTATATGTATTTAAAAAGGTTTGATGCTTGTACCTTTCCAAAAATTTTTCTTTACTGGAATAAACTTGCTATGCATATTTTTTTTTTAATTATCACAGTTATTGATTTTGTAATAAAATTATAATATTGATTTGGTCCTGTAATTTTTGTTCCATTTATATACACATTTTATGTGCTAAATGTAACAACTATTATGGAACAGAGATAATGATTATTTACTCTTTTTGTCATATAACTTTTCTTCCATTTGTATACACATTTCCTGTGCTAAATGTAACCATTATTATGAGACAGAGATAGTAAATTATTTAATCTTTTTTTCCCATATTTTTGTTCTATTTGTATAAATATTTCCCGTGCTAAATGTAACAATTATTATGAGACCGAGATAGTAATTATTTACTCTCATGTCTATTTTGTTCCATTTGTATATACATTGTGCAACAAATCTTATGGGACAGAGATAGTAATTATTTACTCTCTCTTTGTCTCATATTTTTTGTTCCATTTGTATATACATTTCACAGTATATAGCAATCTTATGGATGAGATAATGCCATTATTTACTCTCTTTGTCTCACTTATTTTTGTTCTATTTGTATATATATTTCGTGCAACAAATCTTATGGGATTGAGATAGTAATTATTTACTCTCTTTGTCTCATATTTTTTGTTCTATTTGTATATACATTTCGTGCAACAAATCTTATGGGACAGAGATAGTAATTATTTACTCTCTTTGTCTCATATTTTGTTCTATTTATATATATTTCGTGCAACAAATCTTATGGGACAGAGATAGTAATTATTTACTCTCTTTGTCTCATATTTTGTTCTATTTGTATATGCATTTCGTGCAACAAATCTTATGGACAGAGATAGTAGTATTTACTCTCTTTATATATATTTTGTTCCATTTGTATATACATTTGTGCAACAAATCTTATGGGACTGAGATAGTAATTATTTACTCTCTTTGTCTATTTTGTTCTATTTGTATATACATTTGTGCAACAAATCTTATGGGACAGAGATAATAGTAATTATTTACTCTTTGTCTCATATTTTTGTTCTATTTGTATATACATTTCGTACAACAAATCTTATGGGACTTGAGATAGCTAATTATTTACTCTCTTTGTCTCACTATTTTTTGTTCTATTTGTATATACATTTGTGCAACAAATCTTATGGGACAGAGATAGTAATTATTTACTCTCTTTGTCTCATATTTTTGTTCTGATATTTGTACTTATATACATTTCGTGCAACAAATCTTATGGGACAGAGATAGTAATTATTTACTCTCTTTGTCTCATATTTTTTGTTCTATTTGCTCTGACTTTGCATGCAACAAATCTTATGGGACAGAGATAGTAATTATTTACTCTCTTTGTCTCATATTTTGTTCTATTTGTACATATACATTTCGTGCAACAAATCTTATGGGACAGAGATAGTAATTATTTACTCTCTTTGTCTCTCTTTTTTGTTCTATTTGTATATACATTTGTGCAACAAATCTTATGGGACAGAGATAGTAATTATTTATATCTTTGTCTCATATTTTGTTCTATTTGTTATATGTTTCGTGCAACAAATCTTATGGGACAGAGATAGTAATTATTTACTCTCTTTGTCTCATGTTTTTTGTTCTATTTGTATATACATTTTACGTGCAACAAATCTTATGGGACAGGATGTGAACTATTTACTCTACTTTATCTCTTTTGTTCTATTTGTATATACACTTTATTTAACAAATCTTATGGGATGAGAATAGTAATTATTTACTCTCTTTGTCCTATATTTTTTTGTTCTATTTGTATATACATTTCAGCTAACACTCAGATATTATGGGATAGAGATAGTAATTATTTACTCTCTTTTATCTCATATTTTGTTCTATTTGTATATACATTTCGTGCAACAAATCTTATGGGACAGAGATAGTAATTATTTACTCTCCATCTCATATTTTGTTCTATTTGTATATATATATTTCGTGCAACAAATCTTATAGGACAGAGATAAAATAATTATTTACTCTCTTTGTCTCATATTTTTTGTTCTATTTGTATATATATTTCGTACCTTAAATCTTATGGGATAGGAATAGTAATTATTTTATACTTTGTCTCATATTTTCTATTCCATTTGTATATACATTTCGTGCAACAAATCTTATAGGACAGAAATAGTAATTATTTACTCTGCTAGCTATCATATTTTGCATTCATTTGTATATATTTCGTGCAACAAATCTTATGGGACAGAATAGTAATTATTTACTCTCTTTGTATAATATTTTTTTTTTACATTCCATTTGTATATACATTTTCGTGCAACAAATCTTATGGGACAGAGATAGTAATTGTTACTCTCTTTGTTCCAAAATGTTTGTTCCATTTCTATATGCACTTCATGCTATATCTAACTATGTCTTTCTATTAATGTCTATGTATGTACAGTGAACTCCCCTAATTGTGGGGGTTAGAGACCACAACTGGCCATGAATAGTTAGAATCTATGAATACTTGTAACCCCACCTAAAAGTACTTATAAATACCTATTTTGATTATCAAAACTCCCCATATGCCTTAAACTTTTATTGTAAACACTTTAAAAACAATTCATACCCTTTTTAAAACATTGTTGGAAAATAGTATTGTATTTGTGACCATACAATTAATGTATTTTTTTTTCAGATGTAGAATAACGATTTCTAATTATATATAGATTGATGCTAACATTGAAAATACTGTATAAAATGTAAATCTAAAACCAGAACTGTGATGGTGCCCCAAACTTAGACTAGATTTTCTTTTCTTCCATACGTACAATAGCCGTTTTCTTTTATGCATTCATAGGTGCAATTATTGAAAATATTAAAATACATACGTGTACAGTAGTAAAAGACAAAAACAAAAATACTTAATAATTCTGCTGCTTTGGTGTTGTGGTGGCATCTTAGGATGTCAGTCAATTAAGTGCCATACGTGATACACGCTTGGGCGATCATGTGTCGAAAGAGACATGACTGACTGAGCAGAAGATTATCCCGCAGTAGGTTGCCATTGCTTTCTGCGGTAGACTGGTTGCCGACCAAGGCTATAGAACCCAATCTGTCCTGCTATTTAACCCATAACTGGAAGGAAGAGACGGATTAATACCTTTCCCAAGGGTATTTGCGCGTAAGTGAATACAATGGATTCAACTGGAATTCGAACTCGGCTCCCCGGTTTCTCGTTAAAGAAAAAACAAAACACAAATTCACAAAGACTCGCAGAAACACAACACTAGTGAACTAGTTAGGTCTATGGCTCCTGCGAAAGTGGCCAAATGTTTTGCATGTCAACTAATGAGTGCTGATCTTGTACTGACATCCGATCACCAGCCAATAGCGTTTGAGCACTGGAGCAAATAAATGCACATATGCACCAAACTATTGCACCACTTTTAAGATCCCAACAGTAGATATTTTCTCGAAAAAATTTTGTGAATGTGTGAAGTCACGAATGCTGAAACACGAATAGGTGGGAGTTCACTGCATATTGAAAGTTAATATCTATATCTCATTGTTGGTCTCTGTCTGATCATATGTATCTCAATTCAGATCTGTTGTTCAATATTTCTTATATAGAAATAAAAACTTTTCCAGAATTTTATTACAAATAAATAACTGTTCAACTTGACAAATAAGGTTCTGCTTGACAGGAATAAAATTTGGCCTGCACTACAAGAGAAAAAGACTAAATCAATTAGAATTCATAATATGTTAAATAATGTTTTTCTCAAAGACATGCTTTATTTAGTTTTTTCAGTTGTTACTTGTGTATTGGATTTCTCAAATTATTATCTGTCTGGTAACTGAATCTATTCTAGCCTCCAAGATTTAGAACAGTTGCATTCCTCTTGACACTCACCAAATTGACATGAGGGAAATGATAGATTGTAATGCTGCTTTTATGATATAAGAAACCCCATTGCTACACAATTGGAATTAACACTGGAATAATGTTCTCCTACTTAACAGAGTAAGAATGTTATGTCTAAAATATATGGTGATTAATGATAGTGATTTCAGTTATGGTTAGAATAGAAAATTATATATATATATATATATGTGTGTGTGTGTGAGTTTGTTCGCGTGTGTGTGTGTGTGTGTGTGTGTGTGTGTAGAGTTGCTGAAAAGTTTTCAACTGAGAAGGGATTCCCAAAGAAATTCTGATATTAGTACATTTAGTTAGATATTAAGAAGTTTGTCAGGCCAAGGATATTCCGGCAACTCTGTGTATGTGTGTGTGTGTGTCTCAACCTCTCTCTTTTTCTTTCTCTCTCTCTCTCTCTCTCTCTCTATACATATATATATATATATATATATATATATATATATATATATATATATAGTGTGTGTGTGTGTGTGTGTGTGTCAATGGGTGAGTTTATATATGTGTGTGTGTGTGTGTGTGTGTGTGTGTGTGTGTGTGTGTGTGTGTGTGTTTGTGTATGTTTTCTTTTAGACATGTCAGATTAAATAAATTGCAAACCTTGTGTCTGCTTATTTTTAATAAAATCTGTTCATACTCATGAATAATCTCTGGCAAGATTTATAGCTGATTCTATTAATTACGTTTTTAATGAATATTGCCTCAAGGATCTGTAGTTTTCTTTTGTTGTTTTCATGTTGTAGGATAGTTCTGTTATTGATCATTATTTTTTATATTGTGAAGGTAGACAAAAATGTTGTTGTAGATGTCTAGAAATAGACAAATGGTCAAACATGTGTAATGTAAGACATCTTGTTAATGTAGTTGAATCAACTATGAATACTGTAGTAATGTTCTAAAATTTTTATAAAAAGAACAATTTTTTCATGCTTTAACACATGCATGACCATGACATTACAACATAAAAAAATTCCATTTTGGATAATTTTCATGTTCTAATGAACGCTAAGCAATTTGTCAACCGTTATATTTGAAGCAAGAAGAAAATTTACTGTAATTTTTAGCAACACAGTTTTGTGGTTATCTTTTGTTACCACAACTCCCACCCTTGAAGATGATCTTAGAAAGAGATTGAAAGTACTTGGGAATATCCAGTAATAAATAATAAAATCGTCTGTGAAAGTTACAGCACATTTTTTACATCTTTCAATTATAATACGTAAAAGATTATCCATGAAGATGAACAAATTTTATCAAAAATAAGCAGACACAATGTTTGCAATTTATTTAACCTCACACACACACACACACACACACACACACACACACACACACACACACACATATATATGTGTATATTTGGGAAGCAATCTTTCTTTTAAACATGTTTTGTTAAAAATGATCAACAAGGACAATTTTATTAATTTTTTATTTAATTTTTCCTTTATTTTTGCATATTTCTATTTTGCTGTAGATAAGGAATGTAAAAATGTTCTATAATTTTTACTTTCCAATTGCTTTCAGCCACTTCACTGGCCATTTTAAAGGATGTTTTTTCCGATGTTGTCATTTTATCCTGATGCTTTGATTGTAATGAAATTTTTGTGTTTTTACAAAATATATATAAACATGTTTATATGTATATATATTCACCTGCAGACAGATCCGTTTTGCTGTATCACAGCTCATCAGCACAGTTAGACATCCCAATTGCTTCTAGCCAGGATTGAAACCCGACCAAACTGACATCAGTCGGCGGTTCTACCTCTGAGCTATGGGTGCTCGGTAAAGGAAGGCGGACTTAAGCTTGTTATATACAATGTAAACACACACCAGTAGCCGAGAGTGTTCAAATTCATTACTGAATGAACGATGTGCAGATGCATAAGTAGCTAGTTTTTCCAAAGTTTACATTTTCATTCAAAAGTCAGTCAATTAGGCAAACTTTGTTTCAGCCGTTTGATATCTTCAGGCATTTTATATCAACTAATTCTCCAATGCTTTTTTCAAATGTACAACAAGGATTTTCAGAACACACAACTAGAAGATCAAAATAAGGGAGTAGCTGGTCAAGAATTTGAAACACTTTCAACTGGATTTTTATGATCCTAAAATATATTTTCTGATGTGTTTGCATACAGACAATACTTTGGACCTTTCATTTAGTAACTTTTCTCATTCTGGAAATTTTCAGAATGAGAAAGGTCACTAAAAGCTCTACATTATATATGTATTGAGCACTTTTAATACGACTGTATACTGGTCTGATTTAATTCTGACTAATAACTGGTTAATATATATATATATATATATATATATATATATATATATATATATATATATATATATGTGTTACTCTTCAAATGAATTGAGTTCTTTCGGTGACTGGCTTGTGTATCAGTCAGTTAAGTGCCATAAGTGATACACGCTTGGGCGATCATGTCTCTTTCGAGACATGACTGACTGGGCAGAAGATTATCCCGCAGTAGGTTGCCATTGCTTTCTGCGGTAGACTGGTTGCCGACCAAGGCTATAGAACCCAATCTGTCCTGCTATTTAACCCATAACTGGAAGGAAGAGATGGATTAATACCTTTCCCAAGGGTATTTGTGTGTAAGTGAATACAATGGATTCAACTACACTGCCTATATATAACACAGTCAAATTTCCCTTCTCTGATTTCATACGCCTATGGCTTAGGGGGTTGCAACTCTGACTGACACTAAATCAGTCGAGTTTCAATCTTGGCCAGAAGCAAGTGAATGTGTCTAGCCACACTGATGAGCTGTGATACAGCAAAACAGGCTTGTATGTGGATGACTAACATATATATATATATATATATATATATATATATATATATATATAGTATGTTTGTGTGTGTATTATAGAGAATGCGATGGGTAAATTGTCTCTGTTTTATATTTTAATTTTGTGTATACACATTGTTTGTCAACTGCACAGTATAGTACGGTCAGTTTGACATTGTCTTTGAGATAAAGAACACCATGATACTATTCATTCTGGCAGAATCTTGGAAATGGCATGCTGTATTGCTTGGAATTCTCACAGGAAGCTCCAATATGAGCCTTTCAGAAAGTTTTAGTTTCAATCAGAGGACAGTACAGAGGATTCAGAAAGAGTTGAATGAGTCTAATGGTGATTACAAAGGTGTTTGGAGTGATCCCTAGTGATGGCAATGTTATGCCTCCATTCATCTTCACACAGGACCTCAGGTTCAACACAGAGGCCTACATCAAGTACCTTGATGACGTAGAAGATCCTATGTCTGCTAGAAGACCCTATGTCTGATAACAGGACTCTGCACCAGGTCAAACTAACAGGAGTGACTATATATATATTCTATAGCCAGTAGCACCCTCTGCCCTGACAGGCACAAGCTCAATTTCTGCTGGAGAGTGCAGATATTTCTTTAATAAGACTTCACAAACTTTCAGGCCAGTAGAAAAAATAAATATACTGTTTAATAACTAAATAGAGTGCTTACTCCAATACAATTCAGCATCTACTGAAAATAACGTTTAAACTTATAAAAATATGCCAGATTAATAAAAAATCCATTCTAAAATTTCCGTTATTTATGTTTGGATATGCTTGTTTCCTTTTTAGGATGCGGTTTCCGGTTTTCTCTCTTCTAATCTTCTCACTTTGTTTTTTTTTTCAATTGGAGTAGATAGACTAAACTATCACCCGGTTCACACTCCACCCATATCTATTGAACAGGTGAAGAGGCTCATCCCTTGTTTCCTGTTTTCTCTTTTCTAATCTTCTCATTTTGTTTTTTTTTTTAATTGGAGTAGATAGACTAAACTATCGTCCGATTCACACTCCACCCACATTTATTGAACAGGTGAAGAGGCTCATCCCTTGTTTCCTGTTTAGGATGCGGTTTCCAGTTTTCTCTTTTCCAATCTCTTCACTCTTATGTAGCCCCCTGCACATCAGTGGCATTACCGCTTTGCTCGGGGTGATATGATTAAAAAAAAAAACTGTGCAGATATAGAAAAAAATTGAGGGATATATGACAAGAGTTTTGCTAAAAGGTACAAATTTAGCCTAGTCTTAGTAGCCTTATTGCCTTCTTGGGATGAATTGATTAAAAAAGACTAAGACTTTTTATATTTTTAATATTTACATAGTAAAGTAAGCATTTTACATGACATGATTAATCCCTGTTTCTTGTCTAGGCTTGAGTTTTTGATTCTTTAAATTCTACTTCAACTTGATACTTCTAACATTTCCACCTAAACTCTGAAATTTATACTATTATTGGGTTTCAAGCTTTTTCTAAATTATTTTCATTCTCTTTCACTTTCAGTAGTCTCTTGTGTCTTAGTGGCATTATCACCTTTCTTGGAGTGAATTCATTAAAAAAAAAACCTAAAAGAACCTGACAAGAACAAAAATTTTTCAGAGAATTAAATTTTTGTTCATATTTTCCCTTTACTTTTATTTCTATTTCATCATCTGAACCATGTTTGAATACCAGAATGACCCAGGGGTTTGATTATGACCATTGGGAGATAACTAGTTCCTACAACTAAGATTCGAAAAGTGGTAACAATTTGGACCACTTTAATTAAAAACTAACAAATGAGAAAACAAAGTTATTTAATAAAGTATACCAAACAGCAATAAATTTAATTCACATTCTTTTGTAGATTTTCTTTTCAACTCTTTTACTTTCACTTATAAATTTTTTTTTGTTTCTTAATAAGTAGCTGAGAAATGTTGGACATCTGTTTTTCAACTTTTTCTTTTAAAGAAATAAAAATAAATATGGTTTGTATTTCTACATTTAAAAATGTTTTAGAAATCTGTCAGTTGATATAAGTATGTAAACCAGTGTGGTACTGCATTCTTCAAATACTTGAAAGCAAATTTATACTGAAGCTATTTTTTCCTTTTCTCTATTCTTTTTAAACTTGGACTTCTACTTGCATTCATAACATTTTTTCTTAATTTTTAACTCTGGGTTAATCAGTGCAAATATATCAGAAATAAAAAAGTAGACAAAAAATTTATCAACAAAAAAACTTTAAAATGAAAGACAAGTATCATATGGTTCTAATTTGAATTGGAAAAAAAAAACTAAAGAAAGAATTTGGTGTATGATTTTTAAAATTAGCAGCAATCATAGATTGGTGTAATTGCTAATAAGTTCTTCATCTCACCAAGAAGCCTTTTTACCCCCCAAAATTTGATTTTGATAATCTCATCAGATATGAGAAAAACAATCAGGCTTTTCAGCATCCCTTCATAAAAAATCTAAATATTTTGACCAGATGAATCCCAGATCAAACTGATTTGACAATTATATTAAAAGACAATTGTGTGTGTATGTGTGTGTGTGTGTGTGGTATATATATATATATATATATATATATATATATAATTCCATTTAAATGTAAATCATCTGCACAACCACACCAACATTGCCTGATGATGAGAATTAATCTCGAAACAGAAATTTCCATGTAGCAATGTAAAATTGACATAACCACTTAATTATATTATATTATATTATATTATATATATATATATATATATATATATATATATAGGGGTGAATAAAATAATAGAAACAACATCATTTAGAAAATTGGATTAAACTGTCAAAAGCTTGTCTATTTTTATTTTTGTTGATTTAATATTGGTAGTACTTTTTTTTTTTTGCTAAAATTATTGTTTTTTTTTTATTTACCAATATTATTTTAGCAAGTTTCTTAAAATCTAAGAACTATTTAAGAAATTTAAATTATCAACTTCATCCTATGGTTCAGGAACTGTTTCTGGTGAAATATACCATCTTTCAGGATGATAATACACACATTCATACTGCTAAAGTTGTAGCTGAATGGCATGAGGAATATTTTAGTAAAGTAGAACATCTTATCTGGCTACCACGGTCCCCAGATTTCAACAACATTGAACATTTATGGTTCATTTTAGAAAAACAAGTGAAGAGTCGATATCCTCCACCATCATCACTGTAAGAATTGAAGATTGTTTTAGCTGAAGTATGGATGAAAATTCAAACTTTGTATGAGTCGATCCCACACAGAATTCAACTGTAATTACTACCAAAGGCAGTCCTATCCCATACTGAAATAAATTTGCTTGATATTTCAAGGTGTTTCAATTATTTTGTCCACCCAGTGTATATATATATATATATATATATATATATAGAGAGAGAGAGAGAGCGATAGATAGATAGATAGATAGATAGATTTGTTTCATAAAAAATGTTTCTGGAAAATAATATTAAAGGCAAACAATGAAACAGAGTATTAATAGTAATAACTAAAATTATATTTTAACTTATCTTGTCTCTACTCATCAGGGTGCTTGAGTTGTAAAATTGAATTTGTTTACATAAATCATGACTTCTGTAAATAAATTTAACTTTATAATCATGTCCCCTGATGAGTGGATGTAGTCTCTGCAAAACTCAGAGTAGGACTTAAATAAGTGGACATTTAATTTTATATGTATGAAACAGACTTTCATTGCTCGGTGTTGACCTCAGTGTCCACTTTTATTTACCAGTACCATGAAAAAACTTCACCAAAAGGCTCAATTTGCATTCCTTGTTTATTCTATTTAACAGAAAATGTTTATATAAAATGCAAAACAAAATACTAAGCCTAATGTTTGATATGAGAACAAGATTTTCAGCACATATAGCTCTTCACTATTGTCAGTTTGATGCAATTTTTGAAATCTTCATACAGTAAGAAGGAAACATAGGGTGTGTCAGAAGTAACTTTCCTCGTAATAGTAAGACATTAGTGGCAATGGTGTTTTCAGCTAGCTAATGCCTTACCATTATGTAGGAAGTATTTCTGCCAAACCCTGTACAAAAAGTTTTTCATATATTGTTTCTTCTTGCTACCTGAGGATTACAAGAACTGTGTAAAACTGACAGTAGCAAAGGGAAGTGGATACAAGTGCAGAAATGTTTGTCATTTTTATATATATATATATATATATATATATATATATATATATATATATATATATTGTGTATTTGGGTAAAAATCTCTCTTTTATACAGGTTTCATTGAAAATGACTAAAAAGGTATTATCATTAACTTTTTTATATAATTTTTTATGTGTTCGTATAATTTTTTTTTTCGGAACTCAAATTATATAAGAATTGTCCAAAGATTTTGTACTTTTGAGTGCTTTTGGCTATACATTTAGCCATTATCAAGAATTAATTTTGTTTTACTTATAAATAAACATGTTTGAAGTTTATGCATATGGAGTCTTGTGCATGTTAAGTTCCAAACACATTAAGCACATTATTACACACATCAATTTAAACAGACATCGAAATCTTCCATGACCTCTCCATGATATCCTCGTTGATAATACGTACATAACAGCATCACCTACAAGCAAAAGAAGATTAAAATAATGGAGACATTCTTAATAAAAAAGAGAAATGCTACACTTAATAACATCAATTTGGACAATTTTTATAAGATTTATGCTCTGAAAATAAAAAATTATAAGATCACATAAAAATTTACATAAAAACAACCATAATACCTTGTTTGTTACTATGCAAGAAACCAGCATATATAAGTGTACATAGGGGTCAATACCAAGAGTAAACAGTCTTGCTTGAGTGCAATCTACAAATCATATATATATATATATATATATGTATATATCCGAGTGACTACAGAACAAAGAAAAAATTCTTACAACATCCAAAACATTAATTTAAAACAGTGCTCGATATATAATATATAGAGCTGTGAATATTTATTATAAATTATATTTTAGAACCTGTACATAATTTTTCTATATATATCCACGACAAAGGTACGTTTGTTTCAACATTGAATTTTCAACGGTCAGAGACACACTCCCCTATCATTAACCCCCACCAACACCTCTAACTAAACTGACCAAATATAAGGAGAGAGGCTTTTCATTACTTTACATACCACCTGATGAGACATTGAAGATTCAGTGTCGAAACAAACGTACCTTTGTCGTGAATATATATGGAAAAATTATGTACATGTTCTAAAATATATAGTTTTAAGGTGTGCTATATTTATAGGATAAAGTGCTCAATATCAGAAATAGAGCATATGCCAATATAAAAGTGAACACTGAAGTCAACACTCAAAGGCAACAGATATTCAAATAAATGAATAAATAAATGAATGAATGAACAAATCACCCTCACCGCCAAAATAACCATTAGAAGGATTACCCATAATGCACCACTGACCTTTATAAATCAATTACCAAAAAAAAAATCCAACACAAGTGGCCTGATGGTTGCACCTAGCATGAAACAGTCTGTCACCTTTGAATGTTGACTCTAATGCTCACGTTTATATATATATATATATATATATATATATATATTGAACATTATTTTTACTGAAATAATCAGGCCGGTAGATATAAATATAAAATACTGTTTAATTAAAAACAGAATATCTACTTAAATACAAGTATCGGTAAAAATAATGTTCAAAATAATTCATTACAAATTGTCGGTTGCTTATAACCAAGTTTCGTTAAAAAAAATTCGTTAATTTCCGTAACATGTTTATATATATATATATATATATATATATATATATATATATATATAACATGCACACACTCTATAGGTAAAAATTTTGGGGCAATTCTCTGAATTTTTTAAAATTGCCTTAAAATTTAAATATATTTTTTTTAAAACTATGGAATGTATGACTCTAAGATATGAAGGCAAATTAGCATGGCCAAGGATGCATTCCAAAAGCATCCTGTTCTTCAATATGGCAGTGAATGCTGGACAATATTATCAAAGATGAAGAAAAAACTTGAAGCAACTGAAATGTGGTTCTACAGAAGGATAATATTTTCATATGTGAATCATACATTTTTTGCTAACCATTACTGTTTGCTCTGTTTTCACACAGGGTCTGTCTTTTACTTCCCAGTTTTAAACACATTGACATTTGGTGTTGTTAATGCAGGAATGATAGCTCAAGTACAGTAAAATCGCAGACAAAAAATATGCAAATGAACATGATCTTTTTGAAAGCAATTTCTGCATTTCAGTGCAGCTTTTTTTAAATAATTTCTTTAAATTTTATTTTCATTTTTCAAACAATAAGTCACTGCTATTCATCATGAGGTTCTCAATAAAATTCAGAGAAGTATCTGTAATATAATCAATCCTGACTTCCTGTTTTCAGTCATTTTCTCACTGATGTGATGTAGCTTCCCTCTGTCTTTTCTACAAGTATTTTCAGGGTAATTGCTCTGACGAGCTTTTTTCCCTGGTTACCCAACCACATTTATTTGCACGTGTTACTAGACTGGCATCAAGGTCCCACTCTCTTATTGTCAAAATAGTTAAACTTAACTTCCTCTTTTACTCTAATAGTATCTTTGCTAGCACTTCTCATTTGTGAAATTCCCTTCCATTTGCTTGATTCCCTGATAGCTACAATCTCCAAAATTTTAAATGCAAAGCCAATTGCCATCTTCTATCTCCTTGGTTCTCATCTTTCTCTTATCCTTTCTTCGACATACTCTGTACCTTGATTTTTCTCTCACTGTAAGCCCTTGTGCACCAGTGGTGGCCCTGCCTTGCTTGGGGTGAAATGATTATTAAAAAAACACACATATAAATCAATGTCTGTGTAACGTTGCATGTACTTATTGGCATAATTTTTCAGGATATATTGTTTGATCCTTGTTAGTAACTATTGAATTAAATGCATGGATAAGGAATGAGATTATGATGAAAAAATAAATATTTGTTATCTAAGATAAATGCTGTTTTCATCATAAGGCTACAAAATGAATGGTGTTATAATATGTGTGTGTTTTCATCCATACTTATATACTTATATCAACACACATCTATCAAATTATGACATTTAATTACAAGATTTTTTTCATGCATATTACAATTTTTAAAATTTCTTCTGGCACTGAGTAGAGTGTATGATAGACACAACAGAGGAAAGAAAAATGACTTAACCTTTTAATAAGGTTGATTATTTCAACATAAAAAAAATACAATAAATATTTTTCTTATATACATTTTCTTAACACATTTTCCTTCTCAAGTGAACCAAAAGATCTCAAAGGATCTGAGCCTGAAAATTACAACACACTCAAGTAATTAATAAAGTTTAGACTAACATTAATTCTCATACTATAAATGCTATTTTTTCTTAATCATTTCACCCCAAGCAAAGTGACAACGCCACTAAAATACAAGAAGTTTTAGGCAGTAAAAGAGAATGAGAAGACTTCACTAAGGAAAAGTGCAATAATAAAACAGGGTTCATGAAGACAGAAGATTGTTGCATTTAAATTTTAAGATTGTAGGTCACAGGGGAAACAAGAAATCAGAAAGGAATTCCACAGCAGACAAAGAAACTATCAGAATCGAGCTGACGGTTGTATGTTGGTAATTTAACAATAAAATGATAAAATACAGTTGTCAATCTTGTAGCAAGATTAAATTCATGCAGTTAATGCATTAATGAGAACACTACATCAAAGCAATTGCCATAAAAATATTTGTAGAAAAGTTAGAGGGAAGATAGACTGAAGCTGAGATGCCAGATAAGGATCAATTACAATGCAGACCTTTTTTTGAATTTTGTCAAGAATTTCAAGATCCGTCCTTGAACATGGCAGTGAATGCTGGACAATATCATCAAAGATGAAGGTAAAACTTGAAGCAACTGAAATGTTGTTCTACAGAGGGATGCTGCAAATATCATGGATTAAGCATGTGAGCAATCATGAGGTTTTAGAAAAGATGAAAACAAAAAGGAAATTAATACTGAGCATCAGGAAAAGACAGCTGAAGTTCCTGGGACATGTGATGAAGAAGAAAGGCCTGGAGAATTTGATACTCACAGGACAGAGGGAAAGAGAGACAGGAGAAAACAGCAGATAACATATTTGATGGGTCTGAGCAGGTGGATGGCAGAGCAAAGCTTGAGTAGGGTAACAGGAGAGAGCATGCTAAGAGCTACCAGGGATAGGGAAACATGTAAAGCCATGATCACCTATGTCTTGAAGTGTCATGGCACATAGAAGAAGAAGAAGTAGGAGTACCAGAAGAGATATGGCAGCAGTATTCAATGCTCTGACAAATGGTAGATTTATAAATGCAAGAGGGATTCTGTGAAGAATTGTCTGGCATGACACAGAGAACCAACTTTCCTAGCAGTAGACCGAGTAATTGATCCATTTTATTTTATATCATTGGAAAACTTAAACTCAAGAAGGCACAATGTGTACCTCTCCAAGGGTTTAGCATCAGCCATATGGATATCAGGCAGATAAGCTAGTCTGTTGTGATTAAGTTGTTATGTAGGATGAAGGTGTTAAGACCAACATATATATTTAAACATTACATTACAGTCAAACATTAAGACATAATAACAACATTGAAAAAATAACATCCTTGAAAATAACCAGTGAAGTGGCTAGAAAGCACTTAAAAAGTAAAAAATTATGGAACATTTTTATTCTTCTTATTTCCAGCAAAAAAGAAAGATGTTAGAATATTGGAAAAATTAAATGAAAAATTAATAAAATCTTCAGTCAGTCATAATTAATAAAACATGTTTAAATGAAAGGTTGCTGCTCAAATATACATATATTGTTTATATATAATCATCCACATACACGCCAGTTTCATTGTATCACAGCTCATCAGTGTAGCTAGATAACTGATTGCTTCAAGCCAGGATTGAAACTCAACTGATTTGTCATCAGTTGAGATCTTACCCCTAAGCTATTGGCACATGGAAGAGAAAGGCAGATTTTATAGCATGTTATTTACAGAATATAAACAACCACAAGTAGCCCAGAGCATTCAATTCATAGGCGAAGAGCATTGTGTAAAGCCACAAGTGGCTAATTTTATAAAATCTACTTTTTTCTTGAGTGCTCTATTGTTGAATGGACAAGAGCATAAATATGTGTGTGTATGTGTATGTGTATATATGTGTGTGTGTGTGTGTGTATATATATATATATATATGTGCATATATATGTGTTTACATATATGTGTGTATATATATATATGTATATATATATATATGTATATGCATATATGTATATATATATGTATATATACATGTATATATATATTCATATACTAGCAGTATAGCCTGGTGTTGCTTGGGTGTAATGAAAACTTAAAAACTAATCGATGGTCCTGGAGCTCAGACTCTTTGGACATTGGCACGAAAGACTAAAAAGCAATAGTTGTTTCCAGTTAAAGCAAAACCATAAACTGAAAGAGAAATGAATGGATGTAAGTCAAATTTTGATTTCCTGGTATTGATAACAAATAAGTTTTTTTCATTGTAAACTGAATTTTGAAGGCTAAATAAGTCCTCTGAGTAAATGGCATCATGGCTGAGACTAAGAACTACAATTATACCTACTTAGAGTCAAACCTGAAGTAAAAACTAAAATAAAAGGGCTGAAAAAAATACAGACATACAGGCAGATAAACAGACACACACACAAACATCTTGTCTTTTACATATATATATTATTGATTTTCTGCACTATTGTAAGAACTGCAACCTTGAAACTGAATATCATTTCTTATGTCTTTGTCTATGAGTGTATGAAATTTGATTAAAATTGGACCACTCCTTCTATAACCCAATTTTTTCGATTATCGATTTTCAGTATTTATCAAGGGTATCTCGACACAAAACCAAGCTAAGAACACTTGCAGATGCTTATAGTACAACTGTGTCAATTTTCAAGAAAATCAGTTCATCCGTTTCGGAGTCTATAGGTAATGGACACACACACACACACACACACAGACACACACTCCCACACACATACACATACACACATAGAGACAAAGTTCCATTTATAAATAAGTTTAGATTAGATATGTGTATGTGTATATATATATATATATATGCGAGAGTAGCTACTGTTTTTCAAAGTCTACCATTCTTCCAGATTGCTCAGGGTGTGAGAGTGTAAATAGTCATTCACAGACAGATCTGTTTCGCTGTATCACAGCTCGTCAGTATGGTCAGACCCCAATTGCTTTTAACCCAGGATTGAAACCCAACCAAATTGGCATCAGTCATATATATATATATACAAGTTTCATAAAAAATGATAGACAAGATATTATCATAAAGTTTTTTACATAATTTTTCATGTGTTTATATTATTTTTTTCTTTTTGGAACTAAAATTATATAATAATTCTCCAAAGGTTTTGTACTTTCGAGTGCTTCCAGCTATACTTCTAGCCATTATGAAGAATTAATTTTGTTTTACCTGTAAATAAAGATGAGTAAAGTTTTATAGAATCTTGTGTATGTTACATTCCAAATAGGGGAAGCACATTGTTAACATGTTCATAATTGATGTTATTAAGGATTTCTCTTTTTTATTAGTCATGCCTTCATTATTTTTAATCGTTTTTTGCATGTGGATGATGCTATTATGTATGTATTATCAACAAGTATATCACAGATAGGTCCTGAAAGATTTTGATGTGTGTTTAAATGAGATCAGATGGAACTGTTTTGGGAAAGGTGAAATGTCAATCATCTCAGCAGTTTTGTGGTGGTGTAACCAATGTAATTTTTTTACGGATTTGGATAGTTGAGGAACACAGTTCTTCAATGGATATATAAATTCGTAAATAATACTGGTGTTCTGCAGTTTAGATTTTGCAGATGAATTATTATTATTGATAATGAGGTTGGCAGTTTTGAATATTTCTTTTAATTAGATAATTAATTTAATTTTCTTGTTTGAACTGGTCAGTGTTGCATAATTTCAGATGATATTGCAAAGTGAAGATTCGTCCTGTCTCTACTTATTGTGCATTTCATTTTTGTAAAAAAGATTAATATTGTTTTTGTCCATGTGTCTGTGGTTACTGTTAGTTATGTTACAAAGAAGTTTGATATGATACCAGTGAGAAAGTCAATGAAGTTGAGATGCCAAGTCAAGACCGATTACATTGCCGACTGTTCTTTGAATTTTGTTATGAACCTCAAGATGAATAGCAGGAGCACCCAATTAGATATGGCAACAGTATTTAATGTATATACATGTATATATTTCTATATATACTCAACATAATCTTTTATATTGTTCAACATTTTAAACTATTAAATTGTCTATAAAAAATAATAATAAAAATAAAAATTTCACATAGAAAGGTTTTAAGAGGATATAAATAAAATGTCATAAAATACAGTCCAGGTGTTTCTGAGTTTTTAGACTCAGAGAAAATAACTTTTATAGGCAAGATATAAACAAATGCCAAGTAAAATAGTTGTTTTTATAACTGAAATGCCCAACAGACCAAAAATGCATGATATATTCCCTCTTGGCCATAATGGATCTTTTTATCATCTCAGCAAACATAAAATGCAGATCCTAAATACATTAAATTAATGATATATTTGGTTTTGGTGAATGCTGCTATATCTCAAAGATACAGTCAATGGCTAATTGACAAAAGGTCAGTAGTTCATTTACAAAGGTACAAGGAAAGGGATGCTCTTTATGATAAGATTACAATGGAAAAAAAGAAACTGTATTAAAACTAGAGGAAGGATAATATCTTAAACATTCAGTTTAATACTTGCAAAATCTATCATGAAGTAGTTAGAGAGTGCAAAGTCATTTTTTTGTTTTTGCTTTTTGAGAAAATTATTAAGTGAGATTGGTGCAAAAATTATTATTATAACATTTTGCATTTTATGGTCCCCAGATCCCAAGATGGTTTCTTAAACTACTTCAAAATGTCTACAAAATGTCCAGATTATTCTCATATGACTCTTTTTTAATTAAACTTTGCCTCGGGATGTTTCAAATATTCCAAATATTTCTCAGTTTTAATTTCTAAAACAGAAAATATCAAATATACCCATGGAACGATATGAGCAACAAAACAAATCAAACTGGAAGGTTGAGTTCAAATTGCAGTCATGACTGCTGTGTTTATTTTGTACTAATGCCCTTGGGAAAGGCATGAGCCCATTTCTTTTCTCCATAACTTTTGATAAATTAGTATAGTAGACTGAGCTTTCTAGACTTTTGTGGCAGCTAGTTTGACAGAAGGATTATTTTGAATTCAAAATGTGGTGAAAGTAAGATTTCATTCCAGTTATCATTCCCCAAAACAGTCATGACATTATACAATTTATAAATTTCAATATTTGTTGATATTTCTGAGATGAGGTAGTATTTACACTATTTACATTATTTTTTGAATGTTTCTTTCAAGAAGCAATTAATTCATTTTTTATATGATTATGAATAAAAATTTGTTTCATAGTTATTTATAAAATGGCAAAAAGTAAATATTGCATTGTAGATGATTTACATATTTTCATAAATATTTGAATAAAACATTTTCTTTTCACATTTGTTGTTTTATAAAATGGTAAATAATAAATCTTTATAAAAAGTAAATAATGAATATTGCATTGTACTTGGTTCATATAGTTTTATAATCTTGTCAATAAACTTTGAAGTGAAACTAGTGCAAAATAATAGCAATGTCAAGGGAAAAACCATTCTTTTGACTCACCATTTTTTGCAGGCAAGAAAGTTAAAATTTGCCAAAATCTTTGTCTTTCGCATTTAGCAAAAGACCTTTCAACGAGAAAGTTATTTTATTGAATTAGATGAAGTATAGGCAGTATTTTTTTTTTTCTAAAAAAAAAAATAAAAAAATACTGCCTATACTTCATCTAATTCAATAAAATAACTTTCTCGTTGAAAGGTCTTTTGCTAAATGTGAAAGACAAAGATTCGGGGAACCGAGTTCAAATTCCAGTTGAATCCATTGTATTCACTTACGCGCAAATACCCTTGGGAAAGGTATTAATCCGTCTCTTCCCTCCAGTTATGGGTTAAATAGCAGGACAGATTGGGTTCTGTAGCGTTGGTCGGCAACCAGTCTACCGCAGAAAGCAATGGCAACCTACTGCGGGATAATCATATGCCCAGTCAGTCATGTCTCTTTCGAGACATGATCGCCCAAGCATGTATCACGTATGGCACTTAACTGACTGATAGGCAGTATAAATCCCATTGTTGCTGAAGAAATATTTCATTGGATAAACTGAATTAAGTATGAATATTTCAGCTGATGATATTGCAAAGAATACTCCTTGAAGTCGATTAAAAAACCTTTTTGTATTTCTTTGCTTTTATTTGAACAGAATCTAAGAAACAAAACCACTTAGCTCTGTGAATTGAAGCATTTCAATTTAGATTAAAGTAAGATAAACTTTATCAAAATATACAGATAGCTATATTAAGTAAAAGGTTTCAAATGTATATCTAGAGAATTATTTTATTATAACAGTTTCATTTATGTTCATGTATCAGATTTAGAAGTAAAAACAAAACTAACAAAAATAAACCATTTTCAATGCAATTATTTTGTTTGTTACACACTGTTACACCTAAAAGCAAAGGTTAATATCTACAGAATTGCCAGCTGGAATCAATCATGGTTTTGCGATTGCCAAAACTTACATAATTGTATTAAGCATAAATGAATTAGAAAAGGAAAAATTGTGTATACATAGAGAGTGTGATAGATAAATTGTCATCTAAATTAAACAAAAATGAAAATAACACTGACATCATATTTTAACAGATATATTTACCAAAATTGCACAAAAATATCTTGAAATACCAAAGAATAAATTTATTCAATAAAATTACCATTGGATTCAACCTCAGCCTCCAGACGAATCTCTTGCATCTCTCGTTGATGTTCTCTGTATTTAAGTTGGTGAATACTGCCACAATTCTTGCCTTCAGTTTATCTTTGGTGTTAGAAGGAGTTTTGTTGGTTTCTCACTCAACAGTGCCTTACACATAATAATCAATAGGGTTGCAGTATGAGAAGTTAAGTGCAATGCATAAATTGTTGTTACATTATTTTTGTAATTTTGTGCATGTGTATTATTTTTTATTTTGTTGACTGCACCATATAGGAGGGTCAGTTGGGTACCATCTGTGAGCAAAAGAGCACCATGGTGCAAACCATTCCAGCAGAAATTTAGAAACAGTATGTTGTGCTGCTTAACATTGGTGCCAGAAGCTCCAATTCAAACATTTCAGAGTGTTTGGGTGACAATCTGAGGACAGTGCAAAGGATTCAGAATGAGTTGGATGAGTCTAATGGTGATTAAGAAAAAGTTTGGAGGGGTCACTAGTGATGGCAACATTATGCCTTTATTCATCTTCCCACATGGTCTCATACTCAACTCTGAGGCCTCCATCAAGTGTCTTGAAGAAGCAGTGTTGCACTAGATCAAGAGGGTGACTGCTGGAAGACCTTATGCCTGGCAACAGGAACTCTGCACCATGCTATACAAGCAGGAGACCCCAGTCTTGGCTGTCAGGCAATTTTTGTGACCAGTACACCCCATTACATCTGGCCACCTAACTCACCAGACTGCACCCCTGTTGATTATCATGTGAAGATGCGAAGAGCACAGTTGAGTGAGAAACCAACAAAACTCCTTCTAGTACCAAAGACAAAGTGAAGGCAAGGATTATGGCAGTATTCCCCAACTTAAACAAGGAGACCGTCCAGAAGAGATACAGCAGATTCTGAAAATCTGGAAGACATAGATGCCAATGGAGATTTTATTGAATAAATTTACTCTAAAGTATTTCAAGATATTTATATATAATTTGTTAAAATTTAATGTCAGTATTATTTTCATTTTTGCATAATTTAGACAACAGTTTATCAATCACAACATGTATATGTATGTATAGAAATGGTTTATGTGTCTACACACATAAACCATTTTTATGTGTCTACACACATAATCATCTTCAATTTAAGTATCCGCATACACAGCATTTTTTTACCCCACCATCTTTCAATCTGGATTTAGATTTAAAAGAAAAAGAGAAGGATAATAAAAATAAAATATAAGTAAAATAAAATACATACACGCACAAATTATGCATATATAGATGTGTATATATATATATATATATATAGATATATATATATATATATATATATATATATATATATATATATATATATATATATATATATATATATATATATATGAATGTATATGTATATAATATATGTATGTATATATATATATATATATATATATATATCCTTAAAAAAACAGAGAAATGAAAACTTGTGAACTTTGCTTTTTATTTATGTTTGTCATGACTGAAAATATCCTCTGATTTATTAAAATTTGTGTAAACACTTTTTCCAGTTGGTCCCAAATTAATTAGTGAAATCTTATATCTCCAGCAGAGTTCCTAGAAACTGAAAACAAGGAAGAAGATTGGATATGCCATTTTCTCATCTAGATAAGACCACCACGACTTCCTCATCCCTAAAAGAAGCAGACGATGACGGAAAATATGACAAGAGCAAAGGGGAGTGAAGTTTACATTTCTCTATTGCTTGAAAAAGATAAATACACATACATACATATATATATCTATATATATATATATATATATATATATAATTTTTTCAATTTTCTATCATATGACTTCCATTTTTATATTTTCTTTTTTTAATAAGCCGTACTCCATCTTTAAATTATTCACCCCACCCACTCCAATTATTTTTGGGAGTGTAAATGGGGTCAAGAAAATTATATCTCCTTGGATAAATAAACATCACTTCTTACCATCACCAACTACCCACAGTTTTTATTTTCTTTCATATCTCTCCTTTTCCCTCCCATTTTTCTTTTAAATTAAATCATTTCATGTATTCTATAGAAAATAAACAATTATTAGAAAAAAAAAATCTGTATCCATGTACTTATAATCGAAAAAGTTCTCAGCCCAAGTAAAATGTTCTTCCCCTAAAAATACTAATCTTTGGTCAATTGTTAAGAATAGGGTCAACTATGATCTTTTTTAGCACTCCCTCATATAAATATATTTGCATATTTAAAAATAAATATATACATTGGGTATAATATTAAGTAAAGACCAAATATAAAGAAAAACATTATAAATTCAACATATTTTGCAAAGATAAATTAAACAGCAAACTTTGTTCCATATTTAATGTTAAATTTAATCACTATTTTCAATTCATCCTTTTAAAATATAGAAATGAAGCTGAATAATGAAACAAGTTAAATTCATAACAATTTTTCTCTTTCCTGTGCTGCTATCAGTTGAATTTCATAAAATATTTCTTTTAAAAAATTTTTCAGAAAAATATGGATCTCAAGTCCAGTGGTTGTTAACTGCTTTTTCCAGGATTGATGGGGATTTCTTTTCTAATCTTTTATTTGAAGTAATGTGGAAAGTCAACATTATGTCATTATTTTCTCTTTGAGTTACATATGACATCACTGTTAACTGCCACTACTGATGAAATTCCTCATGTCATGTGGTTTCCTTTATCTGGTACAGTTTTTTGTTTGGGATTCTCTAAAACTAGTCTACAAAATTCGAAAAAGGATTATCTTTTTCAAGGCCCTCAAGCATCACTCACTCAAAACCATTTTTAAGCATTGATCTTAGAAAAACTTGAATAGAATTCAGAGTTCAAATTTCAGTTGAATTTATTGCATTCACTTACATGCTAATATCCTCAAGAAAAGTATTAATCCATCTCTTTCCTCCAGTTATGGGTTAAATAACAGGACAGATTGAGTTCTATAGCCTTGATTGGCAATTAGCCTACTGCATAAAGTAATGGCAACTTACTGGGGAAAAATCTTTTGCCCAATGAGTTATGTCACTTTCAAGACATAATCACCCAAGTGTGTATATTTTTTTTTTAATCATATCACCCCAAGCAAGGCAGTAATGCCACTGATGCGCAGGGGGCTACTAAAGAGTAACCAGATTGGAAAAGAGAAAGCTGGAAACCACATTCTCAACAGGGAACAAGGGATGAACGTCTTCACCTGTTCAATAGACGTGGGTGGAGTGTGAATCGGGCGATAGTTTAGTCTATCTACTCCAATTAAGAAAAAAAAGAAAAGAATAAGAAGATTGGAAAAAAGAAAGCCGGAAACCACATTCTAAACAGGGAACAAGGGATGAACCTCTTCACCTGTTCAATAGACGTGGGTGGAGTGTGAATCGGGCGATAGTTTAGTCTATCTACTCTAATTGAACAAAAAAAAAGAAAAGAATAAGAAGATTGGAAAAGAGAAAGCCAGAAACCACATTCTAAATAGGGAACAAGGGATGAGCCTCTTTACCTGTTCAAAAGACGTGGGTGGAGTGTGAATCGGGCGATAGTTTAGTCTATCTACTCCAATTGAAAAAAAAAAAGAAAAGAATAAGAAGATTGGAAAAGAGAAAGCCAGAAACCACATTCTAAATAGGGAACAAGGGATGAGCCTCTTTACCTGTTCAAAAGACGTGGATGGAGTGTAAACTGGGTGATAGGTGAACCGGGCGATAGTTACGTATAGCACTTGACTGATTTAGAAAGTGATTGTATGCAGCTGAAAACTTAGATATTTTTGAACGGGTTTGGCACCATGCCTGACATTTTGTGTGTTTTTAACTCTCCCCAATAAATCTATCTCTAGGTTTTTACAACATGTCCTCTTTTTTAATGAATCTACTTTCATTTAACCATCCTAGAGAACCTTTTCTGCCTGTCATCAGCATGACTTACAATCGACTCCAGAAGAGAACTACATTACATCTTCTGGTTTAGTACTCCTGCTGTATATCTTGGGAGGGATTCTTGACAAAATTTAAAAAAATAATGCTATATAACTGATCCTGACCAGGTATTGCAGCTTCAGTCACTTTTTCAACAATATGACAGGAATTTTCTGTCTTTTCAACAAATATTTTCATGGCAACTGCACTGACAGTGACGACGGCAGTTACTGCGAGTAACTGCTGTATTCAGTCGCCTTCCCACTTTTATTTTCTGGTGCTCTGGCTAAGGATGTGCATTGTGGTGCAGTGGATATCAGCTCAGAATGAGAAATCAGGGAGCCGAGTTCAAATTCCAGTTGAATTCATTGCATTCCCTTACGTGCAAATACCCTTGGGAAAGGTATTAATCCGTCTCTTCCTTCCAGTTATGGGTTAAATAACAGGACAGATTGGGTTCTATAGCCTTGGCTGGCAACCAATCTACCACAGAAAGCAATGGCAACCTACTGCGGGATAATCTTCTGCTCAGTCAGTCATGTCTCTTCCGAGACATGATCGCCCAAGCATGTTTCACGTATGGCACTTAACTGACTGACTGCTCTGGCTAAATGAATTTAAGCATGCTACTAGACTAGCTTCAAGGTCTCACTCTTTTACTGCTGGAATTGCTAAATGTAACTGCAACTTCTACTTTAACAGTTTCTTTTCTTGCACTTCCCACATGTGGAATTCCCTTCCATTTCCTTGCTACCCTGATAACTATAATCTTCAAAAATTTAAATGCAACATCAAGCACCATCTTCTGTTTTCTAGAATTTATTTTGCGTTCTTTTCTTGATCCTCCCTATTCTCAGTCTTCTCTTTCATTTTCATGACCTATAACTCTTCATGTACTAACAGCATTCCCATCTTGCTTGGGATGAAATGATTTAAAAAAATCCATTGTTAATGTAGTATGGGATATCAACGCTATTCACTGCTGTAAACTGACTGACTGAGTAAAACTTGTGATGAAAGTTACAAACAAGATACCAGTAAATAATTGCCAAAAATGAATAATAATCGCTGACAATGCTCCATCTAATAAGAAAAAAATCAAGATAAACCTAATGCTACTAACACTAGAAAAAGTCATCAGTAACAAAGAAAACGTTCTGAATTAGTATGAAAGATCAATATTTCTTGATGATAGTGAATGCTGGACAATCTTCTCATAGGTGAAAGGAAGACTTAAGATATCAGTGATATAGTTTTACAGAAAAATTTTGAGAATACTATGGATGGAGCATGCGATCAACTAGGAAGTCTTAAAGAAAAAAAGAAACAGAAAAGACATTATACTTAGAATCAGAAAAAGACAATAGAAATCCTTGGTATGCATAATAAGAAAAGAGGGCATGGAGATTTTGATACTCATAAGATATATTAAATTCAAGAGTGACAGAAAGTAACAGCAAGTAACCTCTTAAACAAGTTTGTGTAAGTGGGTGACAGAACAGGAAGTAATGATGATAGTAAAACACAAACACTACTACAAATAGGAAACTGTGAAGAGCCATGATTACCCACATCTTGAAGAAATATAGCACATACAAGAAAACATGTAAAAACAAAAACAAATGTTTGTATTTCTTTTTTTTTAATTGTCACAGATTTCAACCATGTTTTTCATTAGACTATAAAGGAATACCCAAATAATATGATGAGTTTACAGTTTCATGTGCAAAATTCACAAATCACAAATATTTTTTTTACGTTATAAAAACAAAATTCATTTAGTTAGAATTCTCCTAAAAAGGTCAGCTGTATTCTGAATCAAACATCTGTCAAATGGAATGAAAACAGAACCTGAATTAGTTAATTCCATAAGAAACATTTTAATCACCTACATTGTCTCTTAAAATTATGAGACCACTTGATAATAAGCCTACAGCTAGATGGACAGAAAATGAAGTAAACAGTATATCAATTTTGCTTTTTTTTTTATTATTGATGTACATTACAGATTATGAAACAAATTAATTAATTTTAAATGGTGTCAGTTTTAGAAGGGAAAAGAAAGCAGAAAGAAATGGTTCACTCTTCAATTTCCTCTAATATTTGACCATCAAAACTGTTTATTTTGAGTGGGAGTTTTTGTGCATATTTGTTTTTGATGAGGTCAGTTCTTTGAGAATGTATGCTCTGCACTCCATGACACTGCCAGTTCAAATAATTCACTCAATATTAATTCAGTAAAAAGAGGCACCCAGAATTCCAGCTACAGGCCAGGAATACTAAAATCAAGCAGGTACAAAAATTCAAATAACTGAAAAGTGTTCTGACAGAGGACAGAAAGTGCACTTGGGATCCAAAGGTATATTGGCATAGCCAAGGATGCATTCCAGAAGCTGAGTAAAGTATTGAGAGACACAAAAATTTGGTTGTAAATAAAGAAGAGAGTACTGTATTGTTATGTGAGGTCTGTCCTTCAATATGGCAGCAAATGCTGGACAATCTCATCAAAGATGAAGGAAAGACAAGAAGCAATCAAAATGTGGTTCTACTGAAGGATGCTGAGAATACCATGGACCAACCACATGAGCAATGAAAATGTTTTGGAAAGGGTGGAAATGAAAAGGAAATTGATACTTAACATCAGGAAACGACAGCTGAAGTTTCTGGGATATGCAATGAGAAGGGAAGGCTAGGAAAATTTGATACTCACAGGACAGATAGCAAGAAGACGAGACAGGGGATATCATGTGACATACTTGATGAACTTAAGCAGATGGATTGCAAAGCAGGATTTGGGAAGGGGTGTTAAGAGCTGCAAGGGATAGGAAGATGTAGAAGGCCATGATCGCCTACATCTTGAAGAGACATGACACATAGAAAGATTAGTTCTTTTATTTACTTATCTATTTATAGAAGAACATGAGGCAAATCTAACAGATATCAGTACCAGAGGTAGAATCCATAAGTCAATTTAAAATTCGAGGCTAATCTACTGCATTCACTTTTGCACTAACTCCCTTAAGAAAAGCATGAATCCATTTCTTCTCCCCCTTGACTATGGGTTAAATAGCAAGACAGGCTAAGTTCTCTTGCCTTGTGTTGAAAAACCCTTTTAACAGAAGAATAGCCCCGAATTCAAAAACAGTCTAAAGAGGTCTGGGCCCCGCCAGGCTGCTTTGCTCTAGACATGCTCACTGCTGCTACAGTTGCAGTATATGCTGTGTGCCGATAACTCTCATGGATTACAGAGCTTAGGGATATGTCCCACCACAAACTCTCACTTGTCGGGCTCTCTACCTTTGAGTGGAGAGAAACCCAGATAAGGCTATGCCGAAGGGCAGAGTCTCAGCTGGGAAAAACAGACAGAAGCCTGACCCAGCTTTATGCTGGGTCTATGGAAAATTTTTGCTCTAGCTTATGGGCTCGAGATCCCCACATGAATATTTGACCATCCAGGCTCAGTGAGAAGGTTTATGGTAAATACCAAGAACTTGTTCTTTTTATACCTGTTACTTCAGTGAATGTGCATTGTGGTGCAGTGGATATCGACTCAGAATGACAAATCGGGGAGCTGAGTTCGAATTCCAGTTGAATTCCTCGCATGCATTTATGCACAAATACTCTTGGGAAAGATATTAATTTGTTTTTTCCCTCCAGTTATGGGTCAAATAATAAAATAGATTGGGTTCTATAGCCTTGGCTGGCAACTGGTCTACCACAGAAAACAATGGCAACCTACTGCAGGATAATCTTCTGCCCAGTCAGTCATGTCTCTTTCGAGACATGATCACCCAAAGTGTGTATCATGTATGGCATTTAACTGACTGACTTCAGTTAAAAAGTTAATGAACCAGGAAAACTTAACTGAAGCAAAATACAAGCCAGAATAAAGAAAAAAATGCTTAATTTTAAAAATGATACAAATCATCAAGATGCCTAACCATGAAACAGTTATCATCAAGCCAGTTTTATAAGCTGTACTGAGCTTGATTCTCAATTGATGATTAATACATGCAGCACTGTGACAAAATTAGCTAAACTTTATAAATGCTTGTCATACCACTCCTTACTTTGCTTCTGTCAAAAAGTTTAGACTTTCTGAATCTGTAGAAATTTTACTGATGTTGACAACTAAAATTATCCATTATGTCATGCCTCTGCAATTCTCTTACTCTTTGCATGCATCTTCTTATTTTCTGCCTTATGCCACAAACTATATCAGTGGAAATTCCATGAGTGTTGACAACTAGGTTTATCCATTATGTCTCTGCCCTTTGCCTGTATCTTCTTATTCTCTGCCTTATTCCACAAGCTAGACCAGTGGAAATTACACTTTGCCTGTTTCTTCTTATTTTCCCCTTATCCTTTCAATGCAAGTAAGATTATCCATTATTTCCTGTTTCTGCCCTTCTCTCATCCTTTGCTTGTATCTTCTCATTCTATCCCTTATCCTTTCAAGACTTTGGGCTTCAGTTTATCATTTTTATCTAAATGTTGTACAAATATAGATAAGCTTCATATGTAAAAAAAAAAAAAGAAGAAAAACATTGCTTACATATCTCTCCATGAATAATTTTAATGTATCTCAAATTTACATATTTGCATCTCTGCCTACTTTTCTATCTATTTGTCCTGGTCTCTTGACATTTAACCAGCAAGCCTACTCACCTGATATCTTTCTTTCATAACCATCCATTGCCTACCTAGTTTTCTTTCTCTCTCTGTATATATATATATATTCCTGTTTTGATATATATATATCTACAGTATACTATACCCATATATATATATATACACACACACACACTACTGGCCATAGTTATTAGGTCAACCCAGTGTTTTAAAAAATGATGTATTTCATACTATTTATTAGTATTTATTGCCAAATGAATAATTGTAAATGAAAACAGAATGTTTGTTTTGTTAATACTGCACAATAACATGTGCATCAAATGAATTTATAAATATTTAATAATTATGTATATTGCAGTTTCATCAATGAAAGAATGGAGAAAATTTAGGCGGATTTGGATGAGTTTATCTTTGCTTCCTTGTCTTGTAAAATTTTGCAAAGTAATGATAACAAAAGAACAATTCTATTTTCATATGGCAATAAATACTAAAAATAGTATAAAATACATCATTTCTTTTAAAAAAAACAAGGGTGGCCTAATAATTATGGCCAGTAGTGTGTATATATATAAATTAATATAAAAGTAGATACATATATTTTTTACATTTTTTTAATAGAAGCATTAAGCATATAAAAGACAACCCAACACTGATAAAATGATATCAAATTTAGAAAAAAAAACAGTATATACTTATGGAAAGAGAGGGATTATGGATATATACATTTTTTTTTTTGTATATATATATATATATATATATATATACACATGAATGGTGGACAAGGATACAATTTAACAAAGTGTAAATTTGAGTGGAATGATTACCAAGCCAGGAGTAATAGAACAAAAATTTATTCAGCATAAGAATTATTACAGACAAGAATAGTTCTATCACATTCTAATCTGTAAGCAAGACTCACAAGTGAAAATACTCTTGCACATTTATTCATGATAGATTTAGTCCACTATAAAGTTCATAGAAGAAACTTGAATATTCCATTACAACAATATATATATATATATATATATATATATATATATATATATATATATATATATATAATTGGAAATGGCTGTGGAAGTAACCAAAATCACCCTGGACAATACAAATTATAAACAATTTTTATATTCTTTAACTCTTACAAAACAGAAAAAAACATTAGGATGCTAATTATATCTTCCTTGTTGGCTGTATTGAATCAAAGATGCTTGAACAAAAGGCTGCTGCCCAAATATACTTTAATATATATATATATATATATATATATATATATATAGTAGAACATTATATATATATTTTTTTTTTATTTGTAAATATTCAAAAGTTTTACAATATAATTGTATTGCTCATCGTTTAAACAACCCTGTACTGGTATAATTTAATTATGACCAAAAACTAAATAATTATATATATATATATATATATATATGCACAGACATACACAGAAGTGTGTGAATATCTGTTTACAGTGCTTAATTTAGTCTGGTAAAAGACTACAAATATGGAGCAACAAGTCAGAAGTAATAGTTTGCTAGATTAGGTTTTTATAATTCTATGTCAAATTATTCTTTCCCACTCTCTCTCTCTCCATCTCTTATGTGTGTGTGTGTGTGTGTGTGTGTGTGTGTGTGTGTGTGTGTGTGTGTGTGTGTGTGTTTAACATGCATGGATATATACACATGCATAACTACATCTGTGCATTACAATCTGCATGTGTTTATAACTGAAATCACACAATTAATATGCACATACATAAGAAAGAACATCTAACATCTTATATGTCTTCTCACACATGTTTTTATGATCCTATAAATACATGCACAATCATCTTTTAACTAATTTTTTTTCATATATTCACACACATGAACATGTATGCATGAAAATGATCATGTTTTACACAGTCAATCCACTCTGATTTTTTGAAGTGTTTTTATGTGAAAAAAAAACATTTTAACTGGATTGAGTCATTAAGTTTAATAAGTTTACAAAGTATATGTTTTTGTGGACAGAACACTCATTTTGGGAAAGGGTCAGGTGGAGCTTAGCTTGTTAAATGCCCAGGATGGTTTTTATGGCAGAGACTGGAATTGATGTTACCAAATTCTCTTCTTTCAGGGCAAAATGGCCTGACACTACTACATGAAAGTTGGCCTGGATGCTAAACCATAAGCAAATAAAAACATTTGAAATATCAAACATTAGCATCATTTCAAATAAACATCTGAAGAAATCGACAAAACATGGTTCAATAAATTTGAAGTGAATTCACTGCAACAATGTTTTTTTGACGGTTGGGCAATTATCAGGTCAGTGTCAGTGCATATTTATTCATCAGTGTAAACACATTTAAGAGTGTAAATACGTTTGCATGCATCAGTGCGTATACCTAAAATGTATACACGTTACTTCAAGTAAAAACATATTTTTCTTTTTTTCTGTGCTTTGCCCTTCAGGATGCTGGTGATCATGCCTCTCCACAATTTTCTGTCTTTTGTCAGGCAGTTAAGTGCCAGACATGATACATGCTTGGGTGATCATATCTCTTTTGAGACATGACTGACTAGGCATAGGATTTTTCTAAAGTAGGTTGAACTTATTTTCTGTGGTAGATTGGTTGCTAATCAAGGCTACAGAACCTAACCTGATCTGCTATTTAATCCATAGCTGAAGGGAGAAGAGACAGATTAATAACTTTCCCAAAGGTATTTCCGCATAAGTGAATGAAACGAATTCCACTGAAATTTAAACACTGCTCTTCAATTTCATGTTTCAAGTCAATATCCACTGCACCACAGCACACTTTCTTTTATAGCTCTTAGTAAATTTTTTCTTTTGTTATCTCTCCTAATCCCTGTTCTGCCATTCATTTACACAAGCACATTTGGTGGGTTATATAAGGTTTACCTTTGTCCCATTTGTCTTCAATATATTCTGTGGGTGTCAAATTTTCTAAGCTCTCCTTCCTCATTATGTGCCCTAGTATTTTCAACTATCCTTTTCTGATGTTAAATATAAGTGTTCTTTCTGTTTTCACTTTCTCTAAACTTTTGTTGTTGATCACATGCTTAGTCCATGATATTCTCAGCCTCTTTCTATAGAAGCACATTTCTGTTGCCTTAAGTTATTAGTTTCTAAAAATTAATTAGAATTTGGTTAAAGAATTGAGTGATCAAAATGATGTGAATAAGAATAACAACTAAAATCAAGATATTTGACTTAATTTGTGAAACATGTTCTTAGAATTATAATATACTACAGCTCTTCTAAAATAGCAGTTTGCCTTTTAAAATTTCCATAAATTCTGAAGAAAATTTTAGGATAGAAAAAAAGTTAATTTTCATTTATCAAGTTAATTATATCATAAAAGATTATTTCTGAGAAAATTAGCATTTAGATCCACAAAAGATGACTAAATGCATTTGTTTCTCCCTGTATAATGTTCCTTTTTTAATCATGCAATTAGGATAAAAATAATGGCCATTTATTCAAATATCTCTAAAAAGTATTCTTATGAGAGGAGGCTAAAATGTTCTCACCTATACATAAAATGTTACCAAATGACTCAATATCAGAATATATATATATATATGTATATAATAATGTATATTTTTGGCAGCAAAATTTCTTTTAAACATTTTTTGTGAAAAACTTCCAACAAGGAAGATTTTTTATTTAAATTTTTAGAGTATTCTTATATGTTTCTTTTTTGCTGGTGATAAGTAGTGTAAAAATGTTCGATTATTTTTGACTTTCCATGCACTTTCAGCTATCTCATTGGCCATTTTCAATAATGTTATTTTTCCAGTGTTGTTATTTTATCCCCATGTTTTGACTGTAATGTAATTTTTGTGTTTTTGAAAAAGGAGCGCTCTTTAAAACTGTCATGTGACGTGCATGGCTAGGCATCACCTGAGCATCTGTCTATTTTAAAAACTTTCAAAACACCATTTTGACAGTTAAATAATGTAAGGTTGATGGCAGAAGAAAATTGTTTAATATTTAATACCTCTCTTATAGCGAGGTACCTTTGAAACAGTATTTTTGCATAGTCAACCAAAATCTTTCTTGAGGGTCCTTGTAAATTATGAATTAATAAATATTTTTTATTGCACTATTATTAGATAGTTGGATTGTAAAGTGTCTTCTCAAAGAAGTGGTAGTATGGCCAAAATAAGTAATTGAAACACAGTCTTGTACAGGGCACTGGAATTCATACAATATATTAGTCATTGCTAGTTTAGATTTGATAAAGTTATTTTGATTAGAAACAACAAGGTTTGCAATCTTCCATTTTCTACAATAATGTTGCATGTTTTTGAGGAATTACAGGGGAAATATAGTGTTTGAAAATTTTTCATATAGCAAAGTTGCCCTGTTTATAATTATTGTGCATTTGACTGTAGTAATATATACCTACAATACATCAAAAGCCAGTAAAGAGCTTGGGGAAGCAGTTCGATGAAACCCTAAAAGATTCAAGATCCGTAATATTAACAAAGGAGAATCTAGAAGGGTGGTTAATCAGGGTTGATAAGTCTGGCTTACCTGGCAGATATAAAGCTTGGATTTATAAACACGTCATTCTTCCAAAAATACTCTGGCCTGTAACTATCTATGATTTCACTTCCTCCATGGTAGAACAAATGGAAAGAAGCATAACATCACGACTACATAGGTGGTTAGGTTTGCCAAGATCTCTATGCAGCACAGCATTATACGGGAAAACAAACACACTGAAACTCCCATTTAAAAGCCTACACGAAGAATTTAAAGTAGCTAAAGTGAGAGCTACAATCCAGTACGAGTGCTCGAAAGTTCCCAAAGTAGCCGGTGCAGGAATATCAGTATATACACGTAGAAAATGGAACGCCTCGAAAGAACTGAATACGGCAAAAAGAATCTGAGAAAAGGGAATACTAGGGACCATAGCTACTGGACGCGCGGGCCTTGGGTTTTTTTCCTCAGAAAAATATGACAACTGCAAGGAAAAAAGAAAAGTCATCTTTTGCAGGAAGAAATCAGAAACGGCGAAGAAGAGAAACGAATAGCAATCCAAGTTGGGATGAGACAGCAAGGGGCATGGACCAAATGGAGCTGTATGTTGAAACGCCAAATCAAATGGTCTGAAATATGGCACGATGACACCAGATTAAGATTTCTGATTCGGGCAATATACAACACCCTGCCAAGCACCACAAACTTACAATTATGGTATAAAACCCAGTCACCAAATTGTCATCTTTGTGGGTGTAGAGGTACCTTAAAACATATCCTGAGTAGCTGTAAATCTGCACTAGCTGATTGGTGTTACAGGTGGTGCCATGATGAAATTCTAAAAGAGATTGTGAAAATAGTTCAAAATGCTATCAAAGAGAATGTTTACAGCCCAGACACAAGGCAGATAAAATTTATTAAAGCAGGTGCGAAAATCCCATGAAATAGAAAGGTAAATCCAAACCTGCTATCTCCTGCAACAGACTGGGAACTAAGGGCCGATATAGGCTCAATATTGAAATTCCCAGAGCAAATTGCTATCACAAAACTCACATAAATTGAAGAAGATAGTCTTGTGGGAACTGACGGTCCCCTGAGAAGAAAACGCAGAGGAAGCTCATGAAAGGAAGTATTATTGTTTTTATATAATTTTTCATGTGTTCTTATGATTTTCTTCTTTTCAGAAAGGTTAAAAATAATGGAAACATTATTAATAAGAAAGAAAAATACAGTGCTTAATTATATCAATTATGAACATGATAAGAATGTGGTGCCTGTGTTCAGAATATATTAGACATATGACTCTATATACATAAACTTGACACATATTCAAAATATATATATATGTATACATAGACAAGATGATTTTCAAAAGTTTTAGTTTAAAGATGATAGAATTTATAGCAGACATGGAAAGAAAACTGCATAAACATCAAGACATGTAAAATAAAATTCATACTTGATAATGGCTAAAGGTATCATCGAAAGTGGTTGTAAACACAAATCATTTGGACAATTCCTACATAGTTTGTCTTCTGAAAAGAAAAAACTCATTAGAACACATGAAAAATAATATAAAAAGCTTAACTATAATAGCTTGTCTTACATTTTCAATGAAACTTGCATATATATATATATATATATATATATATATATATATATTTTAGAGTAGACACTAAAGTCAACAACCAGAGGCAACAGTCTGTTTCATATTAAATGCAATTGTCAGGCTACATATATATATAGCCTGACAACTGTGAGAATAATAATTATATGTAAAGAAAAAATATAAAAATTTAAATCCCAGCATGGTAATTTCATAGAACGCACCTGATTATTTTATAGTACATGAAGCTCTAAGTTATGCTATATATGTAGGATAATATGTATCTATATATATATATATATGTGTGTGTGTGTGTGTGTGTGTGTGTGTGTGTGTGTGTGTGTGTGTGTGTGTATATATGTACAAAAGTCACATGTGCCGGATGATTGTTTTGTCAAGATAAACTTACTTCACTAGTGATCTTTTTTATTATGGAAAAATTCAAAAGTTTTCATACATCAGAAGTTCGCTTAAAAAGAAGGAAAAGGAAAGAAATAAAAAAGAAAAGTGGGAGGGGAAGTGAAAAACAGAAAAAGGGAAGAGTATGCTAGTATGTTTCAGAGGTTGGAAAGAGAGAGGGAAGACAAAGAGTGATAGCAAATTAGATTCAATTTGATCTGTTAAAGGGACATTTCAGAAATATATATATATATATGTATACATAGACAAGATGATTTTCAAAAGTTTTAGTTTGAAGATGATAGAATTCATAGCAGACATGGAAAGCAAACTGCATAAAACTTGAGACAAGGTAGTAAAGGAAAGCAGTATAAAAGGACTAACTATCACTTGTAGGAAGATGACAGATGGATGTTAGAAAGTGAATCCACTTTAGATGTGAGGGATTAGAACCAAGCAATTACAGAAATTTAACTATCTGAGATTTTAGCAGATGATGAAAAATGTGACACAGAAATCCAGAGGTTCATTGGAATAGGAAAAGTAGCTTCCAAAAGCTAAGGAATGTATCAAGAAACAAGAAAATTTAATTGGAAACAAAGTTTTAAAGTACTATATAATTTGGCAGTTGTCTAATAATGCTTTCTATTTTTTTTCTAAATCTGTGAAGTATTCTAATTATGTAAGCCATCTTTCCTGGGTTTATTCCTTTTACAATATCTTACTAATATGACAATGTACCAAATTTGGCCCACCCTCTAACTTTTATGTACTTCTTGAAATTCATTTTAAGAAATGAACTGTTTGTATTTGGTGATTAGCTGTTACAGTGTGTGAGATAAGATGCAAAAATGTACTTGTATCATTTTTAAAATTTGGTCATTAATTATAAAGAATATTTCAGTAGACAGCTGAATTTTAAAAAAGTCTAAAAAAATGTTTTCCTATTTATAACACATAAATGTTCTGCATTCATACTAAGTTAAATATTATTCTTTTAGTCTACTGTATATAATTAATTTTCTCAGGATATTGAAATGTGACACATGGACCTTTTTAATGTGGGAACTTACTTATATGTGAGAACCTACATATATGTGGGTAAGAAAAAAATTTGCCTCCTATTTTCAGTATATCACTATTCTCTGACTTTTCTATATGATATATGTTCTGTCTTGTCAATGGATCTCCTGATATAAGACTTATGTTAATTAATTGGGATTCCTGCATTTAATGATGTTATTTTGTGTGAGACTGACTAAAGGCTATGAAAACACAGTTATGAGTTGTAGTTTTTCTTTTTCTTTTAAGCTTTTAAAAAAAAAAACAATGTGTAAAAAAGAAGTTTAAGAAACCCTGACCAGACTATCTTAACACCTCCTCTATTTCTTGTGGGTAAAGGGATATAAATAGTTCTTCACCAAGAGAAAATCTTTTTTTTTCAATCCCATCTCTAGAAAGTTTGTTTCTATATTTCCCAGAATTCTTTACTTTTGGTCAATCTCATGAAATACAAACATACCAGTCTTCAAATGCATGAATCCATTCACTTTTGAATATAATATATTAGTTTGGGAATATTTTAAAGAATTTTAAATATTCTAATTTTCCAATGTCTTTCAAACTTTGCTTTAATGGATATGTATATATGTATGTATGTATGTATGTATGTAAGTTAAGGAATGTAATGTTAATTAATTAGGTTCACAGCATTTAATGATGACTTTTGTTGAAAACTGACTAGGGGGCTCTGAAAAAAACATTTACAAAGAGTGGGTATTCAGACTTATGCATAAAAAGAAATAAAAAACATTAATAACTATTTCATTCTCCTCTTCCTTCTACCCTACTAACTCTGATTTATAAATTTATATACCCTTTCCTCATAACGGAGGAGGTGGGGACAAAAACCTTCCTTTTTTTTCCTAAAATTAGCATACAAGTACATATACAATTTTGTAGGGGAGAAGGTATATATATATATATATATATATATATATATATAAATCTTTTCTTTTTGTTCTCATGCTAGTACATATACTTTTTTTGGTGGAGAGTATATATATATATATGAGTTAAATATATGGATTTAAATGTGACAAGATGAATAGAATAAGTAAAGAACAGGTAGGAAAAAAGTGTCTTTAATTTAACATATTTCACTTTAATTAGCTTCTTCAGAGATTTGCTAAGACAAATGATTTAAAAATTATTAAATTAAACATTATTTTGCTACAGTCTTGAATGGAAATGTATTTTGTTTTGTTATTCCCTCATAAACTAACATTGCTGACATATAAACACACTTAATTCATCTATAGTTTAAATATGCTTGACACATGCATTATTTTCACATATATACACTTACATTTAAAATAAGCATCTATTGCTTTTATTACATGTAGCACATGCATATTTAACATTTAAAAATGATAATTAATTGCTTTATTACATGTAACATGTATCTGACCAATGAAATTTAACCTCAATCAACATAACGTCTCTTTGTATTTTTAAAAATAAAATTAAATCATTCATCTTAACAACTCTCTGAGGAAGCTTATTAAAGTAAAACATCTTAGATGGAAGTCACTTTTTCCTAGCTGTCCTTATTCTATATATATATATATATATATATATATATATATATATATATATATAGTTATCCACATACAAGCCTGTTTCACTGTATCACAGCTTATCAGTGCAGCTTGACATTCGATAGCTTCCAGCTGGGATTGAAATTCAGCCAAATTGGCATCAGTCAGAAATTCTACCCCTAAGCTATTGGTGCACGAATAAGGTAGGGGGAGATTTTAATGTGTTATATACGTGGTGTACACACACCCGCAACCAAGAGAACTCAATTAATGATTGTAGAGTAATGCATAAATCGCAGAAGCAGCTACTGTTTTTAAAATTTACCCCTCTAGAGAGCTCACTTGGCAAATAAGTGCATAATTAGTCATCCACATAGAAGCTTGTTTTGTTGTATCACAGCTCATCAGTAGGGTTAGACATCCAATTGCTTCCAGCAGAGATTGAAACTCGGCCAATCTGGCATCAGTCAGAAATTATGCCACTAAGCTATTGGCATATGGCTGAGGGATAGGGAGATTTTAATGTGTTATATTTGAGGTGTATACTCACACCAGCAGCCAAGAGAACTCAATTCATTATTGAAGAGTAATGCATGAATCACTGAAGCAGCTACAACATATATATATATATATATATAAGTAAATAAATAACCTAGAGCCAACTTTCCTTGAAGATACAATTTGGTGAAACCTTGGTAGGTTCGTTGGCTCTCTAGGTTCTTTATTTACTTAGGTTGCTCTATTTGCGTATTGAGTGCTTTTTGTTTTAGGTTACTCATCTCGGGTTTTTTTCTTTGGGCAACGTACTTTGACTGATGTTCAAGTGCTTAGCTCGTTCTTTTTTATTACCATTTTTTCCTTCTGCATATGTACTCGGAGGGTTTTTTAAAACAAGTATAATGACAAGTTTACATCTATCTATCTATCTATCTATCTATCTATCTATCTATCTATCTGTATATATATATATCATTAGGTAGGTATTTTACCATCAAAGTGTCAGCAACTAAATTGGCTACTCTACTCTATGTTCTTGAAAGTCAGGAGAGATTTTAGCAATCCAATAGGATGAAAATAAGACTTAATAAAGACCAGAAGAACTCTTGATGTGTCAACAATCAGCTAACTAGAGGTGATGCCTCAATAAACCTGCAAAGAGAACACAATGGAAAACCACTCTACTATTAATCACAAGAAATATCATGGCAGTAAACTTGCCTAGTAAGGAACAACATGCACAACAGGTGCCACCTGACCATCATCTATTAACTATTAGCATAAATGGCATAAAGGGTATAAAATTGCTTAGAACTGATCCTTTGCCCAGAAATGATCAACACAATCAACAGGTGTCACAAGACCATTATCCAAGAACCATTTGCATCAAATAAAAAATAATTCTCAGGACATGGAATGTTAGAACATTGAACTGTGGCCAGCCAGAAAATGTAAAACAGATAATAGGTAGGTTAAACATTAACATTTTAGGTGTATGTTGAAACAAGGTTGCCAAACAAAATATTTTGTCAGTGACTACCACAGGATTTTATATGCAGTTGGAGAGTAAAATGAAAAAAAATATTGGACTGATAATGAATCAAGACATGAAGAAATGCATTCTAGGATAGTCACAGTTATCTGAAACAGTTCTTGTTGTTAACTAAAAGGAAAGTCTTTCAACATATCTATTATAATCATGTATACACCAACAACACAAGGTATAAAATAGAAATCAATTTTTTCTGCTCCATGCTAGACAATGTGAAGTCTCAGTGTAAATCACAAGAAATTAAAATTATCATGGGAGACCCAAATGCTAAAGGAGGCAAGGAGAGGGCAGGGGAAAAAGCTGGCAAATTTGGACTAGTAAACTGCAACAAACACAGAGAAAATGGGTTTAATGGTGTAAAGTGAATGACCAAGTAATAGCCAATACCTAGTTCCAAGAACATCTAAGAAAATTAGACATAAAAAGGCTCGAAAGGAGAAACTAAAAACCAATCGACTACATAACGATCAGCAAGAAGTCAAGAAATACATTTGTTCATTGCAAAACCTATTGACCCCCTACGCAGAAACAACCACCTCCATATGTAAACTAAGAAGAAAACTACAGAAACTGAAGAAGCCTAACACAACAGACTCCTGAATGAACTGAACCAAAAAACAAAAATATATATGGACAGTGTGAAAAGAATATACAAGGGATCAATGTGTCTAAGACTAAGCTGCTGTCTGTCAATCATTACAGGCAACCTCTCCTACCTCCCATAAGCATGGACCAAGCGAGTCTCCCTGAGAGCAATGCACTGTGCCTCCTCAGCCTTACCCTCTCTTCTGATCTCAAGTGGAACCACTACATTGAGTCAATAGCTAAATCCACTGCTAGGAAGGTTGGGTCACTGTGATGGGCCAGGATGTTTTCCTGCCTGAAACCATCCTGCATATATACAAATCAACCATTTGTCTGTGCATGTAGTACTGCTGTCATATATGATCAGGCGCCCTTGCTGTTCATCTTCATGTTCTTGACAGGCTCCAAAGGAGAATCAGTAATGTGATTTGTACCGACTTGGCAGCTTGACTGCAGCCACTTCCCCACCAACAAGATGTGGCTTCCCTTTGTTTGTTCTATAAATACTTTCATGGCTCCTGCTCCAACAAACATAAGTCACTGGTGCCTCTGCAACAGGTGCTTACTCATGCAACCAGACTGGCAACTGGGTCCCACCCATTCACTGTTAGATTAACCAAATGCAGACGACAATTCTACTCCTGCAGCTTCTTTTCTTGCACTTCCCGCCTATGGAACTCACTTCTATATTCTTGCTTTCCTGATGGCTACAACCTCCAGGAATTTAAATGCAAAGTCAATACTCATCTCTTAATCACTTGACTCTAGTTCTTTCTTCACCACCCCATATATCATTTCCTTTCTCTCCATCTTTGCAACTGTCATCACACCTGTATTCCCTTCCTTTTCTTGCTCCTTTCTAACTGGTTCATCTTTCTCTTCACTCTCCTCTAATCTTTTCACTCTTATGTAGCCCCCTGCACATCAGTGGCATTACAGCCTTGCTAGGGGTGATATGATTAAAAAAAATGTATGCTACATATCTAAAAATAAGAAAAATTGAAAAGCAATGACACTTACACTAGTGTTTAATGTCAATGAATCTTTTCATTTGTGCTCTCTTATTTTTTCAAAATAATGACCTGGATTCTTACCTGTTATTGTAATATGTATACATTATAAGCTGTTAAGATCAAATATTTAACAATATAACAGGAGAATTTTCATGTATATTTTATATTTATTGAATTCACAGGGATCTTATTCAATTATTAATAAGAATTAAATTTTCATCAGAAAATTAAGATTAGAAAACTTTCAAATTCATACAGGTACTGCTTGTTTTTCATAACATAAAATTTTTTTTAATTCTTAATATTGTTTGAAATAAGACAAATATGAAATAATAAACCCTCTTTCCATTTAGTAATTATTTGCCATTAAGGTTATACAATCTAAAGAAAAGTCAAAGTTGAAAAGCCGAGTAAATATTCAGTTAATGGTTTCAAGGAAATCTAATATCAGTCATATGGAATCAACAAAAAGAGAACAATGTCATGTATTTAATAGTCTGCAGCTATCTGAAGCATCAATAACAACAACAACAATTGTAAGATAGCCAGTATTATAACATCTTCAATTTTTCTCTGATAAAATTTTCCTTTGGTGTGTAAGAGTGAGCCTTCTTAAAGGCTATAAAGTTGAAAGGATATTCAATAACAACAGGAAGAATGCATTTTCTGTTTTTTTATTTGCTTTTTTTTGTTTTACTACTTAAAATGTTTACATCTTTCACTTTCTCACAGGAGACTTAATTTATTTGTTTTTCTCTCACTTTCTAGCTTTATTTATGCATTTGATTTTTAACCTTGTTTTATTTTGCTTGCTTGATTTGTTGGCATGTTTTTCTTTTGGGATTTTTCACTCTTTCTCCACCCGTCGTCCCTGGTTTCCGTGTCTTTCAGTTAATTTTGTTTATTGGTTTGAAATCTGATTCTTCCTTTCTGCAGTTTAGTTTTCCCGCCTAAAATGTTTGAGGTCAATAAAAAACAATATGAAATTAAAGTCTGCATAATATCCTGTGTAAATGGTGTTTTTATGAGTTTAATCATTTGATTATGGTGTCTTTGAAAGTTTCCATCATTCCCATTTCTCTTCTTCCTTTCACTACTCTTTAGTTCCTGCAGCCTCATTACTTGTCTTTTTCTTTTTCTTCTCTGCTCACCCATCATTTCTGATCAATCATGAAAGGAAAAAACTTAAATACCACTTGAAGCTTGTGGGAACTTACACACTATTTCAATCCCTTGCTATCATTATGAACAACTCCTCTTTCTACAACTATTCTTTTTTCCTCCTACCTTTTTTTTCCTCTCTCATCATTTTCTCTCTACTCTCATTTTCCCCTTCCTCCTGTTTTCCCTATTACATTTTTTCACCTCTTTCATTGTTTCCTTCTACTCTCCTTCTTTTCTTCTTTTTCTCCTCCCTCTTTTTTCTCTCCCCTCTTTCATCTTCGCCCCTCCTACTCTACTCCTATCCAGTTTTCTAATTTTCCTTCATTTTATTATAGCCTCCATTTTTCCTTCATTTTATTGTCTTTTGTTACATTATTCCATTTTCCGTTTATTTCAGGTATACCACTACCCTACACTTTATTTAATTTCATACTGTTTTATGTCACTTTTTGTTTCTCTCTATTTCTCTTCTTTTTGGTTTAATGTGTGTGGGTGTGTGTGTGTGTGTGTGTGTGTGTGTGTGTGTGTGTGTGTGTGTGTGTGCGCGTGTGTGTAAGCTTAAAGATTCCAAAGATATCTATGAGTGCTTTTATATACATATATATATATGCATAGTATGTATGTCTGTATGTATGTGTACATGTAAAGAAGTGTGTAAAGTTACCAGTTAATGATTGGCAATGTTTGAAGTCAGTGAATGATTTTCTGTGCATCAGTGCATGTAAATAGGAGTGTGTGTGTATATATAATAAGGGTATGTATATATATATATATATATATATATATATATATATATATATATATATATATATATACAACACCATTTACATGCATTGATGTGCAGAAAATCATATACATAAATGTATTTGTGTTAGCCTGTATGTGTATAGGTTTAAACTGTAAGCTTTATGTAACTGTATATGTGGGTGCTTGTTTATGCAGTCATGTATACAGATACACATACATGTATATATCTATAATAAATAAATCTTTGTAGCTCAAAGATGGAAAAAAATTATTTTACATAACAAATATATATTTTCAATATAATTACAATCTTTGTCAACATTGTTAACTTAGTAAGCTATCACATAGTTTAAACATTATGCAATGGAAATTTCAGATAAAAATTCAGTTTATAACCACCTATCAGAATACAAATTTATTGTTTCATATTCATATATAAGCACTCTGCATGTATATACAAAAAATCACCAAGAAAGTATCTAATAATATTTCTTGTTAATTATTTTCAGTTTTTTAAATTATTTCATCCTAAAGAAAAGCAATAAAGTCACTAAAATGCAAGGGATTACTGAGAGTTAGAGTATATGAGGTAAAAAAGAGAGACAACGATAAAAGAACATGAATTATGACAGAAGATAACAATTAATATCACATTTATACTTTTAAAGATTAAAGTTTACTGGGAAGCAAGAAGCCAGAAGAGAGATGCACAAGTGAGAAGTCTTATAGAAGAAACTGCTAAAAAAGAACTTACAATTACACATAACAATTTTGACTGAAATATGATGAAAACTTGCTGTCACACTAATATTGCACTTAAATTTATAAAGTCTGGGTACTATAGAGGAATGTTTATTAGAACAGTTACCATGAAATCATTTAAAGAAAAAATAGAAAACTATGTTACAGTGGTGGGTAATTGATTGAGGCTAAAATGTCAGGTCAGGACCAATAACATTGCAAATACTTCTTTTTATATTATTAAGAATCTGTAAACGTATAGCAGTAGCACAAAACCAAAAGTGACAGCAAAATTCAAATAAAGAAAGAATGGCAGACTTATGATATTTCAGATATATTCTGGCAAAATTTGTCAAGCTTGACGCAGTGAACCAACTGAATAAGTAATGGATATTAAGAAAACAAACATTGCTTACAAAAACAACTGTCCATGTCCTGAATGGATATAGCACAGATAAAGAATAATTGTCAAGCTTGACGCAGTGAACCAACTGAATAAGTAATGGATATTAAGAAAACAAACATTGCTTACAAAAACAACTGTCCATGTCCTGAATGGATATAGCACAGATAAAGAATAATTGTCAAGCTTGACACAGTAAACCAACTGAATAAGTAATGGATATTAAGAAAACAAACATTGCTTACAATCACAACTGTCCATGTCCTGAATGGATATAGCACAGATAAAGAATAATTGTCAAGCTTGACACAGTGAACCAACTGAATAAGTAATGGATATTAAGAAAACAAACATTGCTTACAATCACAACTGTCCATGTCCTGAATGGATATAGCACAGATAAAGAATAATTGTCAAGCTTGACACAGTGAACCAACTGAATAAGTAATGGATATTAAGAAAACAAACATTGCTTACAATCACAACTGTCCATGTCCTGAATGGATATAGCACAGATAAAGAATAATTGTCAAGCTTGACACAGTGAACCAACTGAATAAGTAATGGATATTAAGAAAACAAACATTGCTTACAATCACAACTGTCCATGTCCTGAATGGATATAGCACAGATAAAGAATAATTGTCAAGCTTGACGCAGTGAACCAACTGAATAAGTAATGGATATTAAGAAAACAAACATTGCTTACAATCACAACTGTCCATGTCCTGAATGGATATAGCACAGATAAAGAATAATTGTCAAGCTTGACGCAGTGAACCAACTGAATAAGTAATGGATATTAAGAAAACAAACATTGCTTACAATCACAACTGTCCATGTCCTGAATGGATATAGCACAGATAAAGAATAATTGTCAAGCTTGACACAGTGAACCAACTGAATAAGTAATGGATATTAAGAAAACAAACATTGCTTACAATCACAACTGTCCATGTCCTGAATGGATATAGCACAGATAAAGAATAATTGTCAAGCTTGACACAGTGAACCAACTGAATAAGTAATGGATATTAAGAAAACAAACATTGCTTATAGTCACTATTGTCCATGTCCTGGAGGGGTATGGTACAGAGGAAGAAAAAATTGTCTAGCATAACACAGTGAATTAAATGGATAAGTAATGGAGAGTAAAGAAAAAAATATTGTTTAGAATCACAATTGTTCATGTCTTGAGGGAATATAGCACAGAAAAAGAAAAGAAAGATAGTTTAGTTTATCAAAAAAAACTTTATTTGTTGGGCTAACTTATGCACATTTCTTTTTTAAAAGTAAGAACCTATTTAGGTGTGTTGTCTATACTGCCATTATGGATAGAAGGTTGGCCATAGATTGCTGTGGAGCTTGTAAATGAGGAGAAATTGTAGAAAATAGTAGCCCATAAAATGCTCTTGTTATATAAGAGTAGACAGAGTTGTCCATCAGACTGTCTAAGTATGTGTACAATAATATATCAGAATAAATACACAAGGACTTGCCATGCTAGTATGATTAACAAGCTAGAATTTAAAACCATTACCAGTGAGTTTGATTCTGAGTGAACTACTTGTATGTGTTATACTAAACAAATACCTATCAGAAAGAAAGCTGCCATTGAAGATACACCACTGTTTGATCAGCTGGGAAAACACAATCTATTTGAAAAAAATGTCAAAATAATCCAGAAATAATACTGGGGGCCAATCACCTGCATAGAGATAAAAATTAATTGAATAGCTACACATATATTAAAAAAAGGGTGTGAGACAAGGATGTGTCTTCTCCACAGATTTGTTCAACCTCTGTACAAAGCTATCCTAAGTGAACAGGATATCCTACCAGAATTCATTATTGGTAGGTGTAATCTTCACAAGATACATGTGTTGATGGCTGATTCAGAAAAAAACTGTAGGACTTCCAAGGCAGGGTGATAGAAAAAAAGAGAGAAGAAAGTACTAACCATTGACTGAAAGAAGATAAAATTATAAAATTTCAAGAAGTAACTTACCAATTGGAGATACAAACATCAAGCAGTTGCAGAAATTTAAATAATTGAGGAGTGTTTTAACAGAGGATGGAAAATGTCACATCAAGATCTGAATGCACATTGGTCTAATGAAAAAATTCTAAAAGCTAAGCAAGGTGCCTAAAAAACGAAAAATTTCTGGCAGTGAATGCTGAACAGTCTCCCAACAGATGAGGAAAAAAACTAGAGGTAACAGAAATGTGGTTCTGCAGAAGGATACTGAAAATTCTATGAACAGAGCAAGTAAGCAACAAGGAAGACTTAACAAAATTTGTAATATGTAGAGCATTTATACTCAGAACTAGCAGTATAGCCTGGTGTTGCTCGGGTGTAATGAAAGCTTTAAAACTAGTCCATGGTCCTGGTCTTTGGACGTTGGCATGAAAGACTAAAAAGCAATAGTTGTTTCCAGTTAAAGTGAAACCATAGACTGAAAGAAAAATGAATGGATGTAAATCAAATTTTGATTTCCTGGTATCGATATCAAATTTTCTGCACTATTGTAAAAACTGCAACCTTGAAACTTCTGAATATTGTTTCTTATGTCTTTGTATAGTGTATCAAATTTTATTGAATTCTGACCACTCCTTCTATAACCCGATTTTTTTGATTATCAATTTTCAATATTTATCAGGGGTACCTCGACACAAAACCTAGCTAAGAACACTCACAGACGCTTATAGTACAACTGTGTAAATCTTCAAGAAAATTGGTTCAGCCATTTTGGAGTTTATAGGTAATGGATACACACACAGACACACACAGACACACACAGACACACACGCACAAAGTTCCATTTATAAATAAGTTTAGATAGATCAGGCTAAGATATCTAGACACATTATCTGGAAAGAGGGATTGGAGAACTAGACCCTCATCATGTATACTGAGAGCAAGAGAAATAGGGAAAGCAGCAAGCTGCTTAACAGATGAGCATGTTTAAATGGATAGTGAAACAGGAGTAGAGGAGCCTTAGCAAAAGTAGAAAATGGCTAAGAGTCACAAATGATAGAAAGTTGTGAAGAGCTATGATTGCCTATGTCTCAAAGGAACATAGAACAAAAGAAGCAGATGTTATAATTCAATGAAACTGTTCAACTTATATAAACAAAACTACTCTATTTGATGAAATAACTTTCAACTTATATCTGTAACAAATAACTTAAAAATATCACTGAGATCTTATAAGCAAATTTAAGAAAAATTTCACTAGAAACAAAGAAAAGAGTGCTGGATTGACAAAACTGAGGACAAAACTGGAAGCAGCAGAAATGTGGTTCTACAGAAGGATGCTGCGGATATCGTGGACTGAGCATGCAAGCAACGATGAGGTGTTAGAAAGAATGGCAACAAAAAGGAAATTAATACTGAGCATCAGGAAGAGACAACTGAAGTTCCTGGGACATGCAATGAGGAAGGAGAGCTTGGAGAACCTGATACTGACTGGCCAGATAGAAGGAAAGAGAGACAGAAGAAGGCAGCGGATAACATATTTGCAGGGCCTGATCAGGTGGATGACAGAATGAGGGTTGCCAGGAGTAACAGGAGCAAACATACTAAGAGCCACAAGGGATAGAGCAATGTGGAGAACCATGATCGCCTACGTCCTGAAGGGACAGGGCACACAGGGCACATAGAAGAAGAAGAAGAAGAAGAAGAAGATAGGTTCCTGTTCACTCAGATACCATGTTTCTGAGGTTTCAATTGTAATTTGAGAGTGCTGTACTAATTTATTTTTTTCTATAGTATCTGTATTATTAAATGTAAATGTTGGTGTAGAGAGTATGTTTGCCATCAAATATAATTTATTTGTGCAGAACTGAATTCAGGAAGAAATAAACAAGTACTTGAATTTATCTAAACCGATGGATTCATTGCTTCTGTTCATGCAGCAGTAGAGAAAATATTTTGCCTTTTTCTCGATATTTTTTTCACATTTTATTATGACTTTCTCCTTCTCCTTAGGAGGAAATTCATTCATTTGCCTCATCTCTCATCATTCCTCACCTCAGACCTCTGGCAAACCGTTAAAGTATATTGAAGCCTTATTTTTACTTGTTTCTTAAGCATCTATTTTTTTTTTATCATTTTGAAACAAACAATGCCTTCTGCATCAGTTGGCAATCGGATGTTAAAGCCATTATTTTCTTGTTAATAATAATCAAGAGACATTGAAAGAAACCATCTCTTACAAGTTCTTTTCACCCAATTGATTTATAATGCTTTTCCAGTGATTCCTCTCTCCATTACATTTTATCATTTGTTTAATACACAGTCTTATTTTTTCTTTCAACAATTATCAAGAAGAGATTTATTTTGTAATATTATAATGCCACTTTATGCATTTTCAACATTTCACTTCCATAAAATATCTAAGAATATATACTTAAACTAAAGCCATTTTTTAAAAAAAAAGTTAAATACAAATATTTTAATTTTGCACTCACTCACTTTTGAATATCACCATTACAACTTCCAGTATTATACATATTTTTTTTACAATTTTTTATTCAGGAGGTGGATTTAGTAAATACAAAATCGTTTTTTCACCCCAAGCAAGGCAATAAAACCACTAAGATACAAAGAGTTGTAGAGCATGAAAGAATATGACAAAAAATATTATTAAGGAGAGTGAACAATAAAAGAACTGGAATGGACAATTGACACTGCATTTAAAATTTTGAATATCAAAGTTTTGGAAAGAAAGAAGCCAGAAGAGAGTTCCTCAAGTAAGAAAAGAAGAAACTATCAGCATAGAACTTATGGTTACATCTAACAATTTTACCTGTAAAATTATGAGACCCAGCTGCTAATCTAGTACTGTGCTTTAATTTGTAAAGTCTAGGTACTAATTGTTCATCAGAACAATTACCATAAAATATTTATGGAAAAGACACAGAGAAGGTATTCTATGGAGTAGGGATTATAACTCCAATTATAACAAGTGAAGCTGATTATAACAAATTTAGTATAGTATATAAAAAAATTGAACATAGATTCTTGGTAGCTTTGTTCCTACTTTCTGCCATTGATTAGGTCATAATTATCATGGCAGTTATCCTCCTTCTTCTTTGAAAGATCAGCAATCATGACTTTCTATAGACATTTTTTACCATTGCCTTTTCTGTGTTTCTGAATTCAAATTTGTCCTTCTCTAAATGGTTACCAATCAAGGCAAGATTATCCCATCTGCTTTGCTAGTAAACCCATAGTAATGGCATTCGTAAAAAACGAGTTCCAAATGTATAAATTCATGACTGCCATGATTGTTCTTTGAAATGGAAGTGGGGTGGTTTCCCAAAAACTTCTCTATAATTCTGAATCCTTCTCCTAGACTGGTTACCACTCAAGGTGAGAGAGCCCAAACTGTACTGCTACTTAAACACATAGTGGTCAGATGTAATGGATTCATGATTTTTGAAGAATTTGGATGAATTCTGGTCGATTCTATTTCATTCACTTTGCACTAATATCTTTGGAATTGGCATGAATACATCTTCCTTCTATTTTTTTAATTACAGCATCCCAAGCAAGGTGGAACCACCACTAGTGTGCAGAGGTTACACAGAGAAAGAAAAAGAGAGAGAGAGAGGGGAAGGGGAAAATGGCACTGGAGGTAGGAAATTCAAGGAGATAGAAGATGTCAATTGACATTGCTTTTAAACTTTTGGAGGTTGTAGCTTATCAAGGAAGCAAGCAAATGATAGGGAGTTCCACAAATGGGAAGTGCAAGGAAAGAAAATAGCTTGAAAATAGTTAACTGTCACTTCTACTCTAACAGAGTAAAAGTGGCAGTTAGCTATTTCAATGATAAAACAGTGGGACCTCAATGCCACTCTAGCAGCACATCTAAATTTATGTGGTCAGGACACCAGGGAAAAGCACATCATAGCAGTTACTATGGAAATATTTGTAGAAAAGACAGAGGGAGCCATATAACATCAGTGAGAAAATGACTGAAGTTGAGATGCCAAGTCAGGATTGATTATATAGTAGATCCTTCTTTGGATTTTGTTGTGGTTGTAGGGTAAATAGCAGGGTAAACTGGGTTCTTTTTATTTTGGATGGCAGCCAGTCTAAAAGAAGGAACATTTTAATTCAAGCTTGAGGGTAGCTGTCTGGATATTTTGGAGTGTACAATACACTTTTTTTCATCAACGGGTTTTTTGTGAAAAGCCTGACTTGTTCTGCACAAACATTCTTCATTTCAAGCAAGTCATCTCTGTGGGTAAATTCAGATCTAAATTTAACAGCTGGACATTCATTCATCAAAAGTGGCAAGTCCACAGTATAAATTACACATAACTATCTCAGCTGGAATTTGAACTCTGCCTGTAGATTTAATTTTCTCTGCTATTAAACATTAATTTTTTTTCCTACGTAATTTAATTCTTCCTTTCTATTCCTTATTATCTCTTTTCTTATTTTGAATTCATTGGTTTAATTAATGAAACTTTTAAATCTTGTTTAGACTTGTTGTTCATTCAAATTTTTGTTACTGAATTTTTATTATTATTACTTTTCGTTAAACGAGTTTGGCTCATATTTTTTATTTTTTTCAGTTATCAGCATTACTTTATAGTTATTCTTCATTTTATCGACAACATCATGAATATCATATTTGTAATTGCTATTATTTTTTCATCTTTTTTTCTTAAGAAAAAAAAATGTTCATTTGGGGATTTAAGTTCTAAAAGAAAAACAATACAATGAAAAAAATGACCATTTAGAAAGCTTCACTTCAAGGCAAAAAAATTATTGATATAATCTTTCAAAGGTCTCTATTAAGAAATATTTCTTTTGTTTTAAGGCTGACAGGGAAAAAGAGAAGAAGAAAAATGCATGAATTTTACTCAACTTAATGCCTTTACTTTCAAATTCTTTCTTTTATCAATTTCTTCTTATTTTTGTATGTCTTTATGCCATTCTTAATCTAATTCTTTTGTCTTTGTGTTCTAAAAAACTCCCATCTGGAAAATAAAAATTCTTCTAAAATTATTATAAAGCATTCATAATTATTTTACAAAAAATGCATTAAATGAACCACATTATTTTCTTTAAACTGTTTCTTTTACATTCTTTCAACAGAATGTGAATAAATTTAATAATATGAGATTAATCATATATGGACAAATATATCTGTGGTTATTTAATAATCTTATCTTTGCATGAAAGAAGCTCACAGGTATGGGGAGCCCAATGAAGGTTGATCCCACAACAGAGTAATATAGTCTGATATACTAGCTAGTTAAATATTCATGGTAAGGACACAGATACATAAACACTCCTCTCTCATATACCTCGTATGCAGGCTGGTAGATGAAATAAATAATGTCTAAAATAAGTGGGACATCTACTTGAATACAGGTATTCACTTGAAATAATGTTTGGAGTAGTAAAAAATAAAATCCATTAATTCTTTAGAAATTGCTTTGTTTATGTTTTGGATATAAAACTGAACAGATATGCATTTCAAGAAAAATCTGAACAAGTAAGTGTGTTTTAAAGGCCAAACAGAACCTTGCTTTGTTGTGAAGCTCTTCATAGCTGAGCGGTAAAATAGGAGAAAACAGGTTCGAACTCTTGCAGAAAATGCATTCTCTTTAAGTTTTCTTAATTATGCAGGTCAGTAGATAAAATAAATCATGTTTAGAATAAACAAAGCAATTACTCAACTACAGATATCCACAAAAATAAAGTTTGATGCAATATATATATATATATATATATATATATATATATATATATATATTGCAATATATATTTATTATTAATTATACGTTTTGTTTTGTCATTTGTTTTGGAAGGACAATGACTCATCAGGTAGTTAATAATGATGGTAATTTGTAGTAGTTTGTAGTTTGTACATATTCTAAAATATAATTAATAATAAATTTTCATTGATCTATTTTTATATGGAGCACTGTTTGAAATTAGTGTTTTGAATGTGTAGTGAAAGAGATATTTCGGAAAAGAGTTTGTTTTGTGTGCAATCTGCCGAAGAGAAATTACCTAAAAAACAGTTAGCAAAAATCTACTTTAAGGACTAGAATCTATGCTAATGTTCTTTCCTCCCCTAAATGCCATGACCAATCAGAAAAATCTCTCAGTGAACAAAAACCATTGTTTTTCTGCTTATAAGAGAGACGTGGATTTCTGAGTTTGGTGGACGAACAGCGTTTATTGCTAGTTAGGAGTAAAGGTTGGATGTGTGACCCCATTTTGTTGCTTCTATTTTGACTGTTACAACAAACTATCATTTGCACTGTGATTTGACTACAAGTGTTGAGGCTGAGAGATAGAAATCTATTGCAGACGTTTGTAGCAACTATATGTAAACAATTTTTTCTTTCTTTCATTTTACACCTACAAAACGCAGCAATTATTTTCTTCGTTCCTTATTCATTTGGATATATATATATATACTGACAAATACATAAACCTCTCCAGTCATACTTTAACAGATGACCAGGTTCTTCTTTTTTCAGGACATAGGTGACCATGGCTCTGTCTCTTATCACTCTCAATTTTTCTCTTAGTATCTCTTCTAAGCCCTGCTCCATCAACCATTTGCTCAGAACCTAACAAGTACGTCTCACATGCTTTCCCCTGTCTTTTCTTCCATTTATCCGACCCGTGAGTATCAAGTTCTCTAGGCCCTCCTTCTTCATTATGTGTCACCATAACCTCATTTGTCTCTTCCTGATATTTATTACCAGTTTTCTTCTTGTTTGCATCCTTTCCAACACCTCATCATTGCACACCTGCTCCGTCTATGGTAACTTCAGCATCCTTCTGTAAAACACCATTTCTGCTGCTCAAACCTCACCTTCATCTTTGATGAGATCATTCAGCATTTACTTCCATACAGAAGGACAGATACTGCATAGCAATCTAGCACTCTTTTCTTTGTTTCTAATGAGATTTTCCTGTTGTTCAGTACTTTGGTTAGCTTCTGAAATGCATCTTTTGCTATGCCAATGCATCTTTGGATCTTTGTGTTGCACTTTCCCTCATCTGCCAAAACACTTCCCAGGTATTTGAACTTTTTTTTTTTTTATTCCTAAATCTAGGACCAAATTGTCTTCTTCAACCAAAATTTAATCTCATAAAAAAGAATGAAATTGAATTTCTTCACCAGTCATTATGCCAACTGGAAAATGACAAATTAATAAAACTCCATGCAAATCTCAAACATCTCTTGAGAGCTGAAGGTCTAAAAGGCCATTTTCCATGCAATATCCAAAATCACATCCCAACAAATCTCACAAATGCCACTAAAGAACTAAAAAACAATATCCGTCATTCGAAGAGTAGATAATTTAAACACTTATGTAATTTTGGATAAATCAAATTATCACACAAAATTGCAGCAGTTCCTTGATGACCGATCTGAATTCAATATATTAAATAGAAACCCCACTGAAACTTGTGTTAATAGACTCATAAGATCTGACAATGCTGTTGTAGGATCCATGAAAATCAGCAAAATTATTGGTGATTATCAACCTGGATACAGTAATGTGAAAATACATAAACCTGGATACCCTTTATGGCCTATAATTTCTCAGTTTCCAACAGCTGTATATCAATTATCAAAATTCCATAATGATATTATCACCCCTTACCTTTCTACCAATTATAGTATTAAGTGAACCCATGAATTTCTTCAAATTCCAAGATCTACTACACCAAATAATGACACCTTGTCATTGATTGATGTCAAAAATCTATTTACTAATGTGGAGCTGTTGCTGAAAGTATAGACATAATAATTAACTTTGTATATAAACATAATTCAATCCTTCCCTTATCTATCAAATCCAAAATTCTTAAAAAACTCTAACTTGCCTGCACCACTAAAGTACCTTTTTGCAACCATCATGGTAATGTTTACACCCAAACTAATAGTGTAAGTATGGGAAACCCTCTTGGTCCATGTCCCTTGTTGATAACAGTTTTTTAAAAAGTTACTAAACAAAAAATATATGTTTAGTATGTTGATATTTTCCTTTTAGCTGACAACAAAAATGAAATCCATCATCTTAAAACTACTTTTGAAAAAAAAAATCTGTTATGAACTTGACATATGAGCTTAGGCAAATCAAACACCTATTTCTGTATGTTCTTGTAGATTCTCATAATAATACTTTCGCAAGTTCAGTATATAAAACCCATGAGCAAAAATTCTTGTCACCTTAATTTTATTAGTTAATGTCTTGTCCAATACAAAATTGGCATTATTAAAAATTTCCTCATGAGATCATACATGAATTCATCTTCCTAACCACTTTTCTTCAAAGAAATACACAATTTGAAACAAACGCTTGTCAACAACGGCTTTCCAAATTATTTACTTGATTACCATATCAAACTTTTTCTTCATAACTGTTGTGGGGTATTACCCACATAAGATAATGGACTCAGCATAGGACTATATGTAGCCGAGTGTTATTAACACTCAGTGTGTTGCGGAGACTCTGTGCTTAACTGGCATTTGCCTCTGCAACTACGACACTGTCAGCTCTCTGCCTTCGGGTAGAAGGCGCTCTCTGCTTCCGGGCAGAGAGCAATAACCCGGTCATGGTTCCGCCGAAGGGTGGAGGCACGACTGGGGAAAAGTAGACAGGAATTTTTTGGCCGGGCCATATAGCCCGGAAATCCCAGTCATAACTGACCATGTGTCACATGTTGCCCTTACTGGGAGGGACAACTAAATATAGTTGCTGAGACTCTGTGTCACTGAGTAGTGGTTTTTTTACCTCTTGTACACAAAGAATTTTGTTACTCAGAATTTTTCTTGCCTGTGAGTGCTTCGTTTTGTTAAACATTGTTGTGTTTGTCCTCTTTGCTCGTCTGTTTTTGTTTCTAGACTTTTTGTAAAACTTTTGTGTTGTGAGGGGGGAGTCCAGTTGTGACTTTGTCTCCCTGGCCATTTGCTTCTTTGACGGTGGTGCCGACGGTGGCCCCTTCACTGTCAGTTTGAAGGAGTGCCCTCATGAAGAGGGATTCAAGTTGTTTCCTGCAAGTGCGGGAGGGGTGCAAGGAGTATTGCGGTGGGGATGAATTGGTCATTGTCCCAAAGATGGGAAGGGAGATGGCAACAAGGACAATTTCCCTGCTGACGTCTGACCTGAAAACATGTAAGTTTGTGGGCATCAGCAGGGAAAACATGGAGGAAGCGTTGAGGAGTTTGGGCATTTGCCTGGGGGTACTGGCCAGGAGATCTCGTGCCATGTGGGATGTCCTCCTTGGTTTGGAGGAGGACGTGGGCAAACTGGCAGAATCTTGTCCGCGGTCAGAGGGAGTGGGACTATGAACGGAGTGTATGGGTGTGGGGCGCACTCATGTTGTGATCCGCGAAGTGCTCTTCAAGATCGGTTGTGACCATGTAGGAGCTTTTCTAGCCCGGTTTGGCATAGTGGAGGAGGTGATTGGAGTGGTCAGTTGGGCTGGCATCTCTACCGTGGACATCAGTGCCTGTGTCGTCGTGGACAGGGTAGGTTTTCTTTGGGTGCCCGATGTCCTTCTGTGTGGTGGAGGAAAGCTGTTTGTTGCTGTGGAGAGGTGTAGGCCGCATTGTTGGTTCTGCGAAACAGTGGGTCACCTAGCCAAAATGTGCCCCTCCAGAAAGCAGGAAAGCCAGAAGGAAGGAGAGGGAAAAGCAGCAAAAACACTCCGGTGACACCAGCCACAAAAGAAGCACCGTCAGTGTAGATGCAAAAATCAGTCTCCTCCACAAAGGCCAGATGGATCGGGGTGGTAAAAAGGGGGAGGAAGGGGCTTCCTCTCCTTCAAAGAAGGCGGCTTCTCCCTCCAGGGGGAAAAAGAAACTTTTTCCACCAAGAAGAAGGCCCTCCTAAGGCCACTGTTTAAATTGTCTTCGGTTGACAGAAACTCGATCGAGGACCCCAAAAATTTTCCTAATGCCCCGGGAGTAATGACTTTAATCCCTAACAATTGGGAAAACCTTAAAATGTGGGACTTCCTACAGGGGGCCGTGGAAGCCTTTCCAAATATAAGAATGGCCCAGATTGGTTCAAAATATTTACAGAAACTTGCTAATTTTTGTGTGGGGAGGGTCCCTGTCATCCTCCGTCCTTCTTTATATAGGGCAATAAAATCAACGTTCTAATGGACGTCGGCAGCATCGTCCTGGACGGACGAATTACATCCGATATTGGCACCGGTTCTCTGGGACAATCATTTGGGGTCCCTGTTCCCACAGATTTTTGCTCTGTATGTGACCAGAAGCAATTTATTCCTTTCTCTTTTCAGGTCTAAAAGATGTCAATTAAGTTAGCCAGTTTGAATGCGAAGGGCCTTAGGGATTGAAGTAAAGCTGCCTGCCTGCTTCGAGACCGCTTGTCCTTCAATGTGGATGTCGCCGCAATTCAAGAGACTCACTTTGTTTGCAAGGCCGATGCCTGTGTGCTGTCTAACAACTTTGTCGTCTATTCAGCATATGTGAACTGGCTGGCCAGAGGAGATTCTTTGCTGGTTAAGCGTACCCTGGACGCAAAGGTGGATCTTGTCCATGCTGGTGCTGAGGGCTGGCTGATCGTAGCCGATATTGCAGTGAAAAGCAATGCATTTCGACTGGTTGCAGTTTATGTGCCCAACGACCGGGAGGAGCGTGTCTTGTTTTTTTATTTTGCGGTTGGAGCCCTTCCTGATGGATTCAACACAACTCGTCTTAGTGGGGAACTGGAATGCCATCCTGGATCCCAAGCTGGATAGAGGGTGGGGAGCTAGAGGGAATGCACGTGATCGTAATTTAGTCAATCTCATCAAAGAGTTCGGGCTCGTCGATAGTTACCGGGTTGATCACAAGGGTAGGAAGATGTGGAAATGGGCTAATAGTTGGCCTTCTACCCGGGTAGCTAGCTACCTGGATAGAATGTTAGTTCGTGAAGCCAACATAAATCTTTTAGATTGTCCCACGTTCCACTGGTTAGGCTACTCGGACCACAAACTCGTTTGTGCCCAGGTAGATTTAGAAAATAGTCCTAGGATGGCTATTTACTGGAAGTTCAATGTGTCCTTACTGGACAGGCCCGGACTTCTGGTACCAGCTAATTAACTTAGTGCAGCAGGCATTAACTGGGGGAGTCATTGGGAATAAGTGTGGGAGAATCTTAAGAATAGTATTAGGTCTTTCACCACCAAATTCAGCAAACGGCTCAAACTAGATAAGGCTGACAAGGTGAATACACTTAGAGGTAATTACTCCCGGGCAGAGACTGGTGGGGATCCACTAGAGATAGTCATAGCTAAGGAGGCCCTGGAGCAGTTGACTAGCAATCGCTACATGGGTCAGGTAATTAAACATAGGTTAAGCAAGATGTCTTCTGAAGTTGTGAACATGGGCGCAGAACTATGCAAGGAAGAGATTTGCTGAGATGGCGACCGGTACATTCAAAAGGTCGCAATCCTGAGGGACATACTCTTCGGTTGACTGACGACATGTGTGAGGTGTTTCGGTGGCATTTCAAGATCCTGTTTACCAAGAAGCCTGGTCTCCATGATGAGGAGTTTTGCAGCTATTTGGCTGACTTCCCCCAGTTTTTGCCGGATGATGCAGCTAGCTGCAAGGGAGAGATTACGGAGGGCAAAGTCTACGCGGCTTTGAAGAAGGTCGGCAGAGGTAAATCGCCTGGTCTTGATGGTTTGCTCTATGAGTTGTACTTGAGGCTGTCGCACATCTTTGTCCCGATTTTGACTGTCGTGTTCAACAACTGGTTCTGGCGGGAGTCCATCCCCAACCGGTTCACCAGGGGTGTGATCACGCTGATGAGAAAAGGCAAGGATGTGGGAAAGGTGTTAGAGGGTTACCTGCCCATAACTCTACTAAACACAGAGTTAAAGATTTTGGCCAAGATCTTGCAAAATCGTTTGCAATTAGTTGCCAAGTCTCTGTTGGGACCTGAGCAGATTGTGCTGTGAAGGGCCGAACAATTCAGAGCAACCTGCATCTGAAATGCACAATCATACAGGGGATAAAAGATGACGAAGAAGCCACGCTGATCAATTTGAATCAGTCCAAGGCATTTGATAGGGTTGACCATTGTTACCTGGTGACTGTCCTGCAGGCCGCTGGATTCGAAACCAACTTCCGTCACTGGATTAGCCTCCTGTATCAATCCCCCATGGTTGCGGTACAGATGAATGGAAAGTTGTCAAGCGTCCTGGCACTCTCTAGGTCGGTTCGACAGAGTTGTCCACTGTCGCCCCTACTTTATGTTTTGGCATTGGAGCCCCTCCTTTGCCGGCTAAGAGACAAGGCGTGCAGTCCAGCCCTATGTGGAATCGCTGTCCCTGGTGGGGCTTGAGCCCGGGTTTCCACGTACGCCGATGACGTCACTACTTTCGTGTCCTCCCAGAGTAACATTGAGGTGGTACAGAAGGCACTTGACAGGTACAAATAGGTGACAAGGGCCATGATTAACCACAACAAGTCATCCGGCTTGCGGTTAGGTGCCTGGAAGGATGTTACCCTCCCGGGGGCCTTCGACTGGACGGACCCTGTCCGCATTCTTGGAGTGTTGGTTGGGCCCACCTCTAGTTGGAGAAAAATTGGTCAGAAGTACTGGTAAAGGTCAGCGCGTTGGTTGAGATTTCGCGCCAAAGGAATTTGTCCTTAAAGGGTTTGGCTGAGGCGTGTGGTACATACGTTTTTCCCATTATCCTTTACTGGTTGTCAGTTCTTCCACTTTGATAATGGCTGAAAGTATAGGTGAAAGAACTCAAAAATACAAAAGTTTTCAACAATTCTTATATAATTTGAATTTCAAAAAGAAAAAATTATACAAACACATGAGAAACTATAAAAAACTTTTTGATTATACCTTGTCTGTCATTTTTAATGAAACCTGTATAAAATAGAGATTGTTGCCCAAATACACATTATATATATATATATATATATATATATATATATATATTAGTTTCATTAAAAAAGACTGACAAGGTACTGTGGGAAAGTTTGTATTTAACTTTTTCTTGTGTCCTTGTTATTTTTTTCTTTTTTGGATATAAATTAAATAGAAATTGTCATATTGTTCCACACTTTCGTCTATACTTTTAGCCATTATCAAGGATAATTTTATTTTTTACTATGAACTGAATGTACAGATTGTTTTATATATGTATCTAAAATTATAGGAATGTTTCATTTTTCAAACACAGTCAGTAGATTGTGGCCAAGTTCATAGTTGATGCTATTCAGTGCTGGCTTTTTTTTTTATAAATAATAATTCCATTATTTTTAGACTTTTTTACATGTGGAAGAGGCAATTATATTTGTATTATCTATGAGTATATTGCAAAGAGAGTTTAGTAGTTCTCCATGTTTATTTAAAAAGATCTAATTGAGTTATGGTTAGAGAGATTTAATGTGAATCTTTTCATTAGGCATGTTGTAGTGTATCGAATATAATTATTTATGAATATAGAATGGTCAGGAATACAGTTCCTTAAGAAACATGTGAATTTGTTAATACTGTTTCTCTAAAAAAAATTAAACTTAACCACAGTAATTTGTCATTTTTAATGAAACTTGTATAAAAGAGGGATTGCTGCACAAATACACAATTTTATATATATATATCCAAATGAATAAGGAATGAAGAAAATATTTACAACATTCAAAACATTAATTTAAAACAGTGTTCAATATAGAAACAGAGCAATGAATATTTATTATGAATTATACTTTAGAACGTGTACAAACTACAATCTACTACAAAAGTGTACATTTTGACCTTGTTCTTTCAATGTCGAGACAAAATGTACACTTTTGTAGTTTGTACACGTTCTAAAGTATAATTCATAATAAATATATATTTATATAAATTTATATATATATATATTTTGAGTTTGAGTTTTGTTTAACAGCATATCAACCACCATGGGTTATTTAATGCCAAAAAGGTTGGGTTTTAAGGTATTTTTTTTAATTTAGTTAAAGTGAGAAGTTGATTTAGTCAAATTTTGATGCAAAAGTTTTTATTTTATTTCTTTTATTTTAGAAAACTGATGATGTCTTCTAGTTTTGTGTTTGCAAATGTATTGTTGGTAATATTTTTTTCCTTCAAAAATGTGATATGGTAAAAATCTTTTTTTCAAAATGTATATTTTTCTATAAAGTCTATTTTTATACTTTCATAGTGTTTTGACCGCAGTTTGGGGTTTAACTATTGGCTCATGGCTGGGACCCTTACAAGCGCTACCACTCTGGATCAGGGTGGACCTGGGAACAACAGCAATTAAGAGGTGGTTCCATGCTCCTCACAACCTCTCAATCAGAGGCCTTGCTGCTGGATGCAGTTTACCATCATACCCAGGGCCTATATATTATTATTATATTATTATAAGTAAAAGTTTGTCACTTAGCTGATTAATGTTACTTTCAGCACCCCAAATCTAGGGTTTTGTATTGGCTGCTTTCCTTGTATTACAGATGATTATTTAACTGATTGATTGAGTGTTTTTTACATTTTATCAATGTTTTGAAGTTTATTTAAAATCAGAAAATATTTTTAGATTTTAAGAAACTTTTGGAGTTAATAAAGATTTTGTGATACAAGTCCTAATAATTACCCCATAGTCTGTGAGAGAAGTGGATTCATACCATATGCAAGGGTATTTGTGTGCAAGTGAATGTAATGAACACAACCATAATTGGAACTCAGCTCTCCAATCTCAAATTCTGAGCCATTATCCATTACACCACCTGCACATATCAGCCTACAGCACCTAGTATTCTTAACCCTCTAGGGCCATTCGTATCATATTTGATACAGTATTTCCCTATAAGGAAACATTTGGTATTTCTCTATAAGGAAACATTTGGTATTCATTGACTGAGCAGTCAGTACTGCTTTCATTTGAAATTTATAAAATATTTCTCTTAAAAAATTTTTCAGGAAAATATTTCTTTCAAGGCTTGTTTTCATACTGTATCAAATATGATACGAATGGCCCTAGAGGGTTAAATAGTCAGCCATCTAGGTACTGACTAGGCTCAACATTGCTTAACTTTCAGTCGACAGACAGACATACAGTGCACTTATAGTTTTGTCATGGTTAAAAAGGTAATCTTCACTCTCCTCCTTCTCATCATCATCATCATCATCCTTCAGGATGTAAGCAATCATGGACCTCCACTTACCACTTGTCACTTTTGACACCTTTTCTCTTGGTACTTTTTCCAAACCCTGATCTGCCATCCACTTGCTCAAGCCCACAAAGTATGTCCCACATCCTTCTCCTTGTCTTTCTTTCCCTCCATTCGCTCTTTGAGTATCAGAATTTCCAAGCACTCCTCTCCCATAATGTGTCCAAGAAACTTTAGCTTTCTTTTCCTAATGTTAAATATAACTTTCCTTTTGTTTTCATCCTCTCCAAAACCTTGTCTTTACTCACATGTTCAGTCCATGGTATTCTCAGCATCCTTCTGTAGAACCACAATCAGTTGCTTCAAGTCTTTCTTTTGTCTTTGCTGAGATTGTCTCACATTCACTGCCATATAGAAGGACAGACATCACATACAGTATTCTATTCTTTGTTTCTGACAAAATTTTTACTGTCTCTTAATACTCTGCTTAGATTTTGGAGTGCACCCTTGACCATGCCAATACATCTTTGAATCTTAATGTTGTACTTTCCGTCCTATTGTGAGTATACTAGAGAAGAAAGCTATTGCAAAATTCTGCTATAATGAACATAATTATAACACAATCTTAAATATGAATGCCTATATCTGTCAAGTAAGCACTCCCCTTAACATCTTGGAAAGATAAAATATAGCTTAAAATTTATACACAACTTTTTCCCAAATTAAAAATTTTTGAATCATCCTTTTAAAAAAATACACTTCTCTTGTTTCTAAGGATGTGCATTGTGGTGCATTGAATATTGGTTAGAAACAAGAAATCGGGGAGCTGTGTTCGAATTCGAGCTGAATTTATTGCATTCACTTATGCGCAAATGCCCTTGGGAAACATATTTATATGTCTATTCCTTCCAGTTATGGGTTAAATAACAGGAGAGATTGGGTTCTATAGCTTTGGTCGGCAACCAGTCTACCGCAGAAAGCAATGGAAACCTACTGCGGGATAATCTTCTGCCCAGTCAGTTATGTCTCTTTCGAGACATGACCGCCCAAGCGTGTATCACGTATGACACTTAACTGACTGACTGAATATAATAGTTGGAAACATGGTTAAGGCTTTTACTGGGCATAAAGTGAGGGATCAATTTTATATTATTATGAAGTAATAAACTGATCCCCCACTAATTACTACTTAAAAATATAATACATCTCTTCCTGCTCTAGCTATGAGTCAAATAACAGGACAGGTTGGGTTTTATAGCCTTGGCTGGCAACCAGTCTACCACAGAAAGCAATGGCAACCTACTGTGGGATAATCTTCTGCCCAGTCAGTCATGTCTCTTTCGAGACATGACCGCCCAAGCGTGTATCACGTATGGCACTTAACTGACTGACTGACTTGTTTCTAACTTTGTTATGCTAATCATTTGCAATCATTTTTTTCTTGTATTCTTTTGTACTTAAGTCGAGGAAATCAGAAAAAGTTACAAAAAAAGAGTTATTCTTGAGAAGAACAATAGAGATTCCTATAAATGGTCATACAAAATCTAAACAAAAACAAAGAAGTGGAAATGCATTACAAATTAAGAAAGTAACTGGTGAGACTGCTACAAATATTTAATGGAAAGAGACTGACCTTAGTTTAATCAACAATATACAAACATAATTCCAATTCTAATGATTCACTGATTACTTTACTTAACCCTAACGACAGCAATTAACCAATTAACTTTTGGAAAATTGATAAGAAGTTCTTCAAACAATATGAGTGATGCACACAAGTTCTTCAGAATTCAATAATCTAGGTCTCCAGACTTTAACTTTCTCATTAAGATAATTTTGGTATTACTTAAAGTTAATCATCAACTAAAATTTAATTAATCATCCTTATGAGGATAATGTTCAACTGAATATTTAACCAAAATTATTGCAATCTAAGATTTCAAATTGTAGAATAAAAGAAGAAAGAATTTCTAAATCGCCACTCTTGTTAGAGAGTTACAGCGTAAGGGGTACAGTTTATGGAGATATATGTTGGAAGATAGTGGTTAACCCTGAACTTGAATATGTTATATGATATATATATATATATGAATCAAAATATGACAAGTGAATAGAATAAGTAAAGAACAGGTAGGAAAAAAAGTATCTTTAATCTAACATATTTCACTTTAACAAGCTTCTTCAGAGATTTTTAAAGACAAATGATTTTTAAAAGTTTTTCAAAATTTTCAAAAACTCTTTTAAAAAATCTACAGAGACAGTATGTTGATTGAGGTTTGATTTCATTGGTCATATACATGTCACATAAGTTTTTCTTCTACAATTTAAATATTCATCCATTGATTGATTACATATGACATGTATTTGACCAATTAAATCAAATCTCAATTAACATGTAGTCTCTGCAGAATTTTTAAAGGATTTTTTTTATTTTTTAAAAAGATTTTTAAGTACCAATTTTTGGGAAGGTGTTCAAGGCCATTATTAATACTGAAATAGTTCAGCATTTTACTGCCCATAAACTCTTCTCCGACAGACAGTATTGCTTTTGCTTTGCCAGGTACACAGCCAACATGCTAATGACCATTACAGACTACATGTTCCAGGCACTTGCGGAATCCGGCAAGGCTCATGCTGTTGCTCTGGACATCACCAAGGCTTTTGACAGGATTTGGCACACTGGCCTTCTATGCAAGCTACAGGGTTACGGTATCACTGGACAATTGCATGATCTGATCCAATCTTTCCTACATAACCACATAATGAAGGTTGTCCTCAATAGGCATGCTTCCACATCTTACTGTACAAATACTGGTGTCCCTCAGGGCTCTATCCTAGGCCCGACGCTCTTCCTTATTTTCATAAATGACCTCCCAGACGAGATCAAGAGCCAAGTAGGCATCTACGCAGATGACACCACAATTTACTCCCACATCAGTAAGAAACCCAGTGCAGTAGACAAACGTAATCTCACTGCTGTTCTTGAGAGGGATCTACATTCTGTGGTGATTTGGGGTAAAAAGTGGCTTGTAAATTTCAATGCATCTAAGACCAAGCAGCTGTATGTCAACCATCACAGGCAACCTCTCCTGCCTCCCATAAGCATGGACCAAGTGAGTCTCCCCAATAGTAATACACTGCCCCTCCTCGGCCTTACCCTCTCTTCTGATCTCAAGTGGAGCCACTACATTGAGTCAATAGCTAAATCCACTGCTAGGAAGGTTGGGTCACTATGTCGGGCCAGAATGTTTTTCTCGCCTGAAACCATCCTACATATATACAAATCAACCATTCGTCAGTGCATGGAGTACTGCTGCCATATATGGTTAGGTGCCCTCACTGTTCAGCTCGGTGTTCTTGACAGGCTCCAAAGGAGAATCAGTAATGTGATAGGTACCAACTTGGCAGCTCGACTCCAGCCACTTTCTCACCGATGGGGTGTGGCTTCCCTTTGTTTGTTCTATAAATACTTACATGACTTCTGCTCCAATGAACTTAAGTCACTGGTGCCTCTGCAACAGATGTTTACTCGTGCAACCAGACTGGCAACTGGGTCTCAGCCATTCACAGTGAAATCAACCAAATGCAAACAACAATTCTACTCCTGCAGCTTCTTTCCTCGCACTTCCCACCTGTGAAACTCGCTTCCATATTCTTGCTTTGCTGATGGCTACAACCTCCAGGAATTCAAATGCAATCTCTTAACCACTTGACCCTAGTTCTTTCCTCACCACCCTGTATATCCTTTCCTTTCTCTCTACCTCTGCAACTGTCATCACACCTGTGTTCCCTCCCTTCTCTTGCTCATTTCTAAATGGTTTGTCCTTCTCTTCACTCTCTTCTATCTAGTGCTTTTACTTTTATGTAGCCCCCTGCACATCAGTGGCATTACCACCTTGCTTGGGTGATATGATTAAAAAAATATTGATATTGATTTGTTAGTATGTAAACTAACAAATATCAATATAGGTAAATATTTTCTCAAATTAGTAGACAATCATTTTAATAACAGCAATCCTCTATGAAAAATTTTAATAGGAAGACTCTAAAAATTAGTTACTTTTGCACCCCAAATATGGACAACATTATAAATTCTCATAATAGGCAAAGTCTAAAGAATTTATGTAATACCGTCTCTGGGTCCAGAATTTTAAATGAATGCAATTGTACCTCTGTGGATACCTGCCCGGTGGAGGGCAAATGTAAATCCACCCAGGTAATTTATGAAGCTCACATTTCACCTTCCAACAACAAGAAAAATTACTGGACTTATATTGGTATGTCCATGGGAACTTTTAAGCAAAGATATTACAATCACAGGTATTCTTTTTCAAACCCAGATCAGAAATACCAGACAGCCCTTTCACAGAGATTCTGGAAGATGAAGGAAGAAGGGCTGGACCCTGTAGTTAGTTGGAAATTAATAGGTTCAGCCCGAATTCCGAGGAATTTTCATGATAGGTGCGATCTGTGTCTGCAAGAAAAAATACTAATATTAATGTACCCAAACCAGCACCTACTCTTGAATTTAAAAAAAGAATTTATTAGTAAGTGCTGTCATAAGGCAAAATTTGTGAACATTTAATATTTAAGTTCTAAATTCAGTTTTTAGGAGAGAATATATAAATTAAATTATTTTTGATTAATTAATTAATTAAATTTTTAAATGTAAATTTTGATACTCCTCTACCTTCCTCTTCCTTTCTCCTATTAATATCTACCTTTTAAGAAATAATAATACTTAAACTAACTTAACCCCTAATTTTTCCTGCATGTATATATATTTTTCCCCACACCTAAAATATTTTAAAAAAAAAATTTTTTTAATAATTTTTTTTTATAAATTTTATAATTTTTATAAATTTTATTTTATTTTAATTTAAATCAAGGTTTATAATTATTTAAATTAATTAAATTAAATTTAAATAAATTATATGTCAGTTTTTTCCCCCAAATAAAAATTTTTTCTAACACATCCCTAGCGTCTCTATGTATATGAAATCTTTTTTCTTTATTTTTCTATCTTTTTCTTCCTTTTCTTTTCTTTTCTTTTTCTCTTTTCTTTCCTTTTCTTTCCATTTTGTTTTAACCCTCTTCCCATTCAAACACCACTTCTTTCTTCCCTTTTCCCCTTTTTAGAGCTAGACATAGCTAAGTTTTTAAATTTTTCACTTACAGTCAGTTAATTCAGTTAATTGCCATACGTGATACACGCTTAGGCGATCATGTCTCGAAAGAGACATGACTGACTGGGCAGAAGATTATTCCGCAGTAGGTTGCCATTGCTTTCTGCGGTAGACTAGTTGCCAACCAAGGCTACAGAACCCAATCTGTCCTGCTATTTAACCCATAACTGGGAGGAAGAAACGGATTAATACCTTTCCCAAGGGTATTTGCGCGTAAGTGAATGCAAGGAATTCAACTGGAATTCGAACTTGGCTCTTCGATTTCTTGTTCCGAGTCTATATCCACTGTGCCACAATGCACATCCACTTACAGCTCAATCTAAAAGTAATGTTGTCCAAATCTAAAAATAAACATTAATACCACCTATCCATTTTTTCTGTGACGTAAATTTTTTGAAAATTTTGAACTTCCACCAGTAATATCATTTTATTTTGAGTATAAGTTGCAAATGATGCGTGAAATCTCTCTTAGGGATTTCATGTAGAAATGATCATACAACAGTTTTGAACTTTGAAATTTATTTTATTTTATATATATATATATATATATATATATATATTCACACTATTATTCACAACAGTTATATAATGACACAACAGAAAAATCTTATGTAACCCATTTCATCCTTAGAAAGACTATTTCAGATTAAATAATAATATCTATTGATATATAGATAAATAAATAACACTGAAAGTGCAAACAAACTTATTAACATGATATATATCTAACCATTATTTTTTAAATATATTATTTTAGCTGGTGAAATAATTAAGCAAATATAATATCTTATAGTTATATGATGCTGAAACACCAGTTCCTGTGTGATCAGAAATATTGAGTCTGGTCAGTACTTAGAAGAGTGACCACTGTAAGCTTGGATGTGCACTTGATGAAATATATAATGGCTTAGAACAAGAAATTGGAAAGACATGTTCAGTTCAAATTTACAGTCAGTTTTGTTATATTCACTCATGGGCAAATACCATTGGAAAATCTATGAAGCCATCTCTTCTCATTCCAGCTATGGGTTAAATAGTAGTACATACATGTGAAAATCATTACTATCTACAAATATTGTTAATACTTGCCAAACAAATCTTACAATCCAGTAAATCTTTGGCTTTAAATAACCTAGAAAAGGTTGATAAGGTAGAATTATTAAATAATAATTCACACACACACACACACACACACACACACACACACATATATACACTTACATATATGAAAAATTTTAATATGTTGTGACATCTACTTTGTGTACATTACCATAAACTTTACAATAACAACATTGGTTTATCCTTGCCAATGACTGCAAAGATGCAAGACTTTTGATAAAAGATCCATATCAACCATTATGCAAAAATTTGATTTTTTTCTTCTCAGAATTTGATTCCCTACTTCCCAATCTTTATCACGTTCCTTTCTGCAGGCAATTTTTATGCATCTGCGCATATTTTAGCTTTGAGGACATAAAAGAGATAAACGTTAAATAAAATAAAATTCCTAAATAAGAACAGAAAACATGCCCATTTTCAAGGAAAGCAAGTAGACTCTCTTCTCTTAAAGATTGGTACCCTCTTTCCAACCTCTATTTTCCTCCCTATGGCACTTGCATTTGACCTTGTACTGGACTTGATTGAGCTTAGCAAATAGCGAGATGCATATTTTTCTCTGGGTGGTCCTGTTCACCAATTTTTATATTGGGTGCTTTTTAATGTTTTTTTGTTTAAGTATATATTTGAAAAGAAATAAATGAGCAAACACACACACACACACACAACACACACACATATATATATATATATGCAAGAGAGGAAAGATGAAAAGTGTATATATGATTGCATTGTTTAAAAGTTACATTTTTATAAGGAAAGAGTGGGTAATATCAGGATCAGAGTATGTATATATATGGACATAAAAATGAATACTGCTGACAGCTAGTTTCATGCCTTAAGCATCGGTATTAATTCTAATGTCTACAATGTTTTTTGTGTATATATATGTGTGTGTGTGTGTGTGTGTGTGTGTTTGAAAAATTCAGATATAAACAAAATATGTCTGTAAAAAGACAATGAATAAAAACAAAAGGTAACTTTTCTTTATTAAAGCAAAAGGTAACAATTTAATTTTTTCTCACTGACATGACATGGCTTCCCTAGGTCTTTTCTAAAACTATTTTCTGGCAACTGCTACAATGAGGTTTTTTACTTGGTGACACAAATACATGAATTTATGTGTGTGGTAAATTTTGGTTTTAGGTCTCAAAGACTTTTATCCCTTCAAAGTTTTCCAAAATAGCCTTATTTCCATACAAATGTATATGCTGAACTCCAATCAACAATTAGATATTGAAGAAACCTACATTTTTTGATGTTAACGACCAGAAAAAGATCAAACTTCTTCTCGCTCTTTTTGTCACCCACTACCAGCTCAGAGATAAGACATTCACTGCTGAATGATTTTAGGCGTAGGAAGATAATTTCGGCCTATTTACTTCCTTTACTGTAAATTCTTTGCCGAACTTACTACACGATTTTTTTTGTACTTAATTTCAAAAGTTGCATGTACTAAATTTCAGAAGAAAGTTAACTTTAAAATATAAGAAAATAAGTGATAAGTATAGTTTAATTAACCTTCAAATATATTGCATGTATTTGCATGTTTTTTTCATTTTTTTTTGGTAATTAATTACAGAAGAAAGTTGCGTGTACTTAATTTCAGAAGAAAGTTAACTTTCAAATATATGAAAATAAGTGTTAAGTGTAGTTGTACTTAACCTTCAAATATATGAAAATATAGAAATACTTATAAATTATAAATAATAAGAAGAACAATATAAGTACTACAGTAAAGCATTTTTTTATACTTGACATAGAAAATAAAACAATAATTACATCAATAGTAAAGGAAGTTAAAAGTTAAAAAATGGAAAAAATGACAAACAATTTTTTAAAAATGCGGTAGTTTTCAGAAAGTTGAGTGTATTTACGTGCTTTTTTCCATTTTTTTTTTTTTTTGGTACTTAATTTCAGAAGAAAGTTGCATGTACTTAATTTCAGAAGAAAATTAACTTTCAAATATATGAAAAAAGTGATAAATGTAGTTTAATTAACCTTCAAATATATTGCGTGAATTTGTGCGTTTTTTTTCCTATTATTTTTTTTGGTACTTAATTTCAGAAGAAAGTTAACTTTCAAAATTTTTAACTTTCAAATATATGAAAATAAGTGAGAAATGTAGTTTTCTTCTTTCTTCTTCTATGTGCCCTGTCCCTTCAGAAACTTAGGCGATCATGGCCTTCCACGTTTCCCTATCCCTGGTGGCTCTGAGCACACCTTCTCCATGCAATCCTCATTCTGTCATCCATCTGATTAGGTCCTTCAAATATGTTATCCGTTGCTTTCCCCTGTCTCTTTTCCCCTCTATCTGGCCTGTTAGTATCAGGTTCTCCGAGCCTTCCTTCCTCATTGCATGTCCCAGGAACTTCAGCTGCCTCTTTCTGATGCTCAGTATTAATTTCCTTTTTGTTTCCATCACTTCCAAGACCTCATCATTGCTCACATGCTCGATCCATGATATTCGCAGCATCCTTCCATAGAACCATATTTCAGTTGCTTCAAGTTTTTCCTTCATCCTTGATGGTATTGTCCAGCATTCACTGCCATATTGAAGGACAGACAGCACAGAGCAATCCAGTAATCTCTTCCTTGTTTCTAGCAAAATTGTCCTGTTTCTTAATACCTTACTCAACTTCTGGAATGCTTCCTTCGCTATGCCAATTCACCTTCAGATGCACTTTCCATCTTCTGTTAGTTTTACTTAACCTTAAAGTTAACTTTCTTAAAAAAAATCTATATTTTCATATATTTGAAAGTTAATTTTCATCTGAAAAAAATTAAGTAAAACTACATTTATCACTTATTTTCATATATTTGAAAGTTTACTTTATTTTCAAATTAAGTACATGCAACTTTCTTAAATTAATTACCAACAAAAAAAGGAAAAAAAACACGCAAATATATTTTCATATATTTGAAGGTTAAATAAAACTACACTTATCACTTATTTTCATATATTTGAAAGTTAACTTTCTTAAAAAATTCTATATTTTCACATATTTGAAAGTTAACTTTCGTCGGAAAAAATTAAGTAAAACTACAATTATCACTTATTTTCATATATTTAAAAGTTAACTTTCTTCTGAAATTAAGTACACACAACTTTCTTAAATTAATTACCAACAAAAAAAAAGAAAAAAAAACACGCAACTTTCTGCTGAAATTGAGTTCCGCAAAAAAAATAAATCACGTAGTAATTTCTTCGAAGACTTTTCAGTAAAGGAAGTAAATAGGCCGAAATTATCTTCCTACACCTAAAGTCATTCAGTAGTGAATGTCTTATCTCTGAGCTGGTAGTGGGTGACAAAAAGAGTGAGAAGAAATTCGTTTTTTTTTCTGGTCGTTAACATCAAAAAAGGTAGGTTTCTTCAATATCTAATTGTTGATTGGAGTTCAGCAAATACATTTGCACTGAAATAAGAATATTTTGGAAAACTTTGAAGGAATAAAAGCCTTCGGGACCTAAAACCAAAATTTATTAAGTGTACAACTAGGTTGGCATCTAGGTCCTACCTTTTTATGATTGAAATAGTTAAATGTAATTGATACTTCTACTCGACAGTTTCTTTTTTTGCACTTTCCACCTGTAGAACTCCCTTTCATTTACTTGCTTTCCTGATAGCTACAATCTCCAAAGATTTTAATGCAACATCACTTGCCATCTTCTCTCTCCTTAAATCCAATTCATCTTTTATCCTTTCTTCAATACCCACTGCATCCAGTCTTTTCTCTCGCACTAACCCCCTGTGCAGTAGTGGTGTTGTGAGTGAAATGATTGAGCAAAAAAAAGAAAACCTAACAAGGTTTTTACTTCTGCTAATGAATACATTTTATTTTAGTTAATAAGGTCTTTACCTTTGCCTTGTTAATGTCCATCAAAGGACACAACAAGTGAGAAATGTTTTCCATTTATATATATATATATATATATATATATATATATATATTGATAAATATATATCTCATGAGTAGATATATATATCTGATATCTCATGAGTATATATCATGAGTATCATATGTTAAGCACCTGAAAATTGCTGAAATGCATGAAACTCAGTCGTGCAAAAACACAGTATAATATGTATATTTATTGATATACATTTTCTCTGTTATACAACATTGTGCACTGTTCCATTCACATCTGATTAATATTTATATATTGATGTGTATACATGCATATACATATATATACTCATTTAACTCCTTACCTATAGAGAGAGAGAGAGATGGGTAAATTGTTGCTATTTTATATTTTTAATTTCATGCATATGTGCTGTTTCCTTTTGTTGATGGCAAAGTATAGTAGGGTCAGTGGCACCATCTGTAAAAATAAAGAGCACTATGATGCAATTCACTTAACCAATATAATCTAGGTAAATATATCTTCTAAAACGAAATGTCAGTTTTATTTTCATTTTTGCATAATTTAGACAATTCATCCATTGCACCCTATATATATATATATATATATATATATATATATATATATATATATTATAGTTCACCAAGTCCACAGTCTTGTATATACTTATAAGATCAATTTTGATCAGTAAATTCCACTTTATAATGTTTGATCTATGTGTTTGATATTCATTAAAATGCATTGACAAGGAAGATGGTTCTGCTAAAAAACAAATATTTTTTTGTATAAATAACTACTCTTTCATCATTTCACAATTGATTTAATCATGTACTTCTGTGTATACACACACACACACACACACACACACACACTGCAACTTATATATACCTACATCAATATCTATATTAGTATATTCTTAATACTTCAAATCCCTCAGAATATCGATAAGTTAGAACAAATGTTGGATATTCAATAAAATAACATCTTGTCCAAACCAGCCAGATTATCTACACCAAACTATAAATACTATAAAACATAAGCATGTTGACAACCTACATTGCATATTTGTTTATAAATTGAGACCAACATTTATAATAAAAAAGTAGAACTTCTTTTTGGGAATCCAGTTACTTTTGAGAAAATTCAAGAAAATAATATCATTGAGAAACAAAAGTTCAATAAATCCATCAGAAAATTAGTTACCAATGAAAAGAAATCATGGTAAGATTGGTAGAATAATACCCAATCATACTCAAGCTTTATGGCTTGATCAAAGTCACAAATTTAACTTAGGAGATTGAATATAAGAAAATTGAACAGAAAATAGGTTTGGCCAAAGGTCATTGCACACAACACAGCAAAATGTTATAAAATCAAAAACATTAATCTGAAAACTCAAGTAATGTTTAAAAATATCTTTGTCAGATTGAGACTTTCATGTAAATATCATGCATGGGGTCAAACTCATTAAGAAATACCTAAACTGTCAGCTATGTACAACCACTTTCTCAGATTAATGGTTAAAAATGGCTTTCAGTGAGTGAATCTTGTAGGTCTTGGTGAAGACCATTCTTTTTGAAACAGATGATAAGCAAAATGATGGTTGTTTTGAATGGGAATGCCTCTACATCCTACAAATGCTGGTGTCCCTCAGGGCTCTATCCTGGGCCTGACACTCTTCCTTATTTTCATAAATGACTTCCCAGACGGGAACCAAAGCCAAGTAGGCATCTACACAGAGGACACCACAATTTACTCCCACATCAGTAAGAAACCCGTCGTGGCGGACAAACATAATCTAGCTGCTGACCTTGATTGATATCTACACTCTGTGGTGATTTGGGGTAAAAAGTGGCTTGTAAATTTCAATGCGTCTAAGACCACGCTGTTGTCTGTCAATCATCACAGGCAACCCCTCCTGCCTCCTATAAGCATGGACCAAGCGAGTCTCCCTGAGAGCAATACACTGCACCTCCTTGGCCTTACCCTCTCTTCTGATCTCAAATGGAACCACTACATTGAGTCCATAGCTAAATCCACTGCTAAGAAGGTTGGGTCATTATGTCGGGCCAGGATGTTTTCCCCACCTGAATCCATCCTGCATGTATACAAATCAGCCATTCATCCGTGCATAGAATACTACTGTCATATATGGTCAGGTGCCCCTGCTGTTCATCTCAGTGTTCTCAACAGGCTCCAAAGGAGAATCAGTAATGTGATAGGTACCGACTTGGCGGCTCAACTACAGCCACTTCCCCATTGACGAGATGTGGCCTCCCTTTGTCTGTTCTATACTTTCATGGCTTCTACTCCAATGAACTTAAGTCACTGGTGCCTCTGCAACAGCTGTTTACTCGTGCAACTAGATTGGCAACTGGGTCCCACCCATTCACTGTTAGATTAACCAAATGCAGATGACAATTCTACTCCTGAAGCTTCTTCTCTTGCACTTCCCACCTGTGGAACTCACTTCCATATTCTTGCTTTCCTGACGGCTACAACCTCCAGGAATTTAAATACAAGGTCAATACTCATCTCTTAACCCCTCGACTCTTGTTCTTTCACCACCCCGTATATCCTTTCCTTTCTCTCCACCTTTACAACTGTCATCACACCTGTATTCCCATCCTTCTCTTGCTCCTTTCTAACTGGTTCATCTTTCTCTTCACTCTCTTCTAATTCATCTTTTTACTCTTATGTAGTCCCCTGCACATCAGTGGCGTTACCACCTTGCTCGGAGTGATACAGTAAAAAAAAAAAAAATAGAGTCACAATCACAAAACTGCACCAAATAACAGAAAATACATCACTTGGGGACTTTCAAAAGCAGCAACAATCAAAATGACTATCACGTTTAATTTTAAGAGAGAATAAAGACACAATCAAGATGCTGACATCCCACACAACTAAAAAAAATGTTAGGAAAGAAACCTATGTCAGTACAGGAAATAGTGATAACTGCTACTGGACTTGAGAAACCTATTTTTCTGAAAAATTGTTTTAAGAGATAGATTTTATAGATTTCAATCAAAATTAGTCCTGGCTGCTTGGTCAATAAATCTACAATGTTTCTTTATGAAAAAATGTGTAATATTACCATATCTATTTATTTGCTTATATATATATATATATGTTTCATTAAAAATGACTGACAAGGAAGATTTTATTAATTTTTTACTGTATAGAGCTAAAAATATAGAGCTAAAAAACAATGAATTTATTACTGATTTGTATAAATTGTATAAATTTGTATAAAATTTATTACTGATTTGTATAAATTTGTATAAAATTTATTACTGATTTGTATAAATTGTATAAATTTGTATAAAATTTATTACTGATTTGTATAAATTGTATAAATTTGTATAAAATTTATTACTGATTTGTATAAATTTTGTATAAAACATATACAAGTAAGAACTCGTCAATGCCCTGAAATATATAATATAGCAGTAATAACAAACTTTTTGAATAGAGCACATCAAAATTCCTCCTTGCAAATAATATTTTTTTGCAAATGAAAATACATAAAACAAACACTAGTCAACAATAATTTTCCCAACTACATCATCTATAAAAAATAGAATTATTCTTAAAAAAATACATTACACTAGTATTAAAAATAACTCACAAGAAAACTTCGACATATTTTATTGCAGCCAGATGTACATTAATCATAAGTGGGACAAATTTTCTATAGAAAAAATTATTAAACTCCATATTTCTTCTGTAATTCCTCAAAAACATGTAAAATTTATATATTATAGAAAATTGAAGACAGCAAACCTTGTTGATTCTAATAATAACCCCATTAAATCTAAACTAATGATGACTAATATAGTGTATGAATTTCAATGCCTTGTACAATATTGTATTTCTTGTCATAAATTAATTATCTGTATTGGCCATACTCTGAGTAGATGCCTTACATGCCAACTATCTAGTATTAATAGTGCAATAAGAAATATTTATTAATCCATAACTTACAAGAACCCTCAAGAAAAATTTTAGTTGAAAATACAAAAATATTATTTAAATCACAATATCAAAGACACCTCACTATAAGAGAAGCACTACATATTAAACAATTTTCTCCTACCATCAACCTTACATTATTTAACAGTAAAAATGAAGCTTTGAAAGTTAAAAAAAAAATATGAAGCTCACATGATGCCCAGCCATGTGCATCACATATTAGCTTTACAAAACTCTCCTTTTCAAAAAACACTAAAACACAAAAATTACATTAGAGTCAAACATGAGGACATAACAACACAGGAAAAATTAAATCACAATTAATAAAATGTTCTTTGTGGGTCATTTTAACGAAACATGTTTAAATAAAAGATTACGATCCAAGTATACATTTATATGTGTGTGTGTGTGTGTGTGTGTGTGTGTGTGTGTGTGCATGCATGAATAGATATATATGAAAATATTAGCCAAAACATATGTTCTGTGCCTATGTGTTGAGAGAGAAACAAGAGATACTTATGTGCAAGCATAGAAATAAATATAAATATATACAACTAATATTTTGATATGCATATATTTCTAGATTACCTATATATATATATATAAAGAGAAAGAGAGAAGTTTTAATGGATAAATTGTTGCTGTTTTATATTTTTAATTTTGAGCAAGAGTGTTGTTTGTTTTTGATTTCATCGGCTGCATGGTATAGTAGGGATTGTTGGTCATTCTGTGAGAAAAAGCATGTCATAATACAATTCACTCCGCCAGAAATTTGAAAACAGCATGCTGTACTGCTTGATATTTGCACCAGAAGCTCTAATTGGGTGCCAATCTGAGAATTGTGAAGAGGATTAAGAAAGAGCTGGATGGTGATTATGAAGGTATGGCACTGAGGAAAACTCACTTTAATTGTTCTGATAAGAAAAGAGCTTCCAAATTTGTTGGTAAAGTCAGACACAACACGGAGACCTACATTAAGTGACTTAAGGAGGTAGTGATACTCTGGGTAAAGAGGATGGCTGCTATATAAACCCTATATCTGGCAACAAGACTTTGCACCATGCCACATAAGCAGAAGTGTCATGACTGTCAGGCAATTTGTGTGACTACATCACCCCTTACATCTGGTTTCCTAACTGCCTAGCCTATGACCCCCTTGATTATTATATGTGATGCACAGTTGAGTGATAAACCAACAAAACTCCTTGTAATACCAAAAATGAACTGAAGGCAAGGATTATGGCAATGTTTACCAACTTAGACAACTTAGGAAGATATGTAGGAGATTCTGAAGTCAACTGGAGGCAGTGGTTGAAACCAATGTCCATTCTTTTGAATAAATTTAAAGATTATGGTACAACATCATTGCAGCATCTCACTGCATTTCAACATTTTAATAAAAAATGTTTCCTACAGACTTATCAATGCATATAGACAAATACACTTATGTTAATGTTACTGTCCAACATATACCTAGACAGACAAGCATTTTTACATAAACACACAAGCACACTATCCCACTCTTTACCATCCAAAGTATTCCTCATGTATGTTTTTAAATTGTCCATTAGTTTAATACACATGATACATGTACTAATACACACACATATATTAACTAATGTTACTGTCCAATATGCACCTAAACAAACAAGTGCTTTTATGCATGCATACATTATTATACATTTTACCATCCAAAATATTCCATATATATACATGTAAAAATTAAAAAAGTTATCTATTGCTTTAATACACGTGACACATATCTGATCAAATAGAATTAACCCTAAATCATAACATTCCAGTGTACTGTCTCTTTGTTGTTTTTTCATTTTGTCTCTGTCTCTAAAGAAGCTTTAATAAAAGAAAGAAATGTTAGATTACATTACATTTTCTCATTTGTTCTTTTCTTTATTCTGTCATATATATATATATATATATATATAGGTAATGATGTTAAGTCCCTGAATAGCAAGGATAATCCAACAAGATCTACTTAATATAAAATATTAAATGTTAGATTTTAGTGTTAGGTAATTATATGCATATTTGTTTGGTCTTCATGAATATGTATGTGAGTGTGTGAACACTATTTGTATGTGGTTATGGATGGTTGGGTATATGTGTGTATATGTAGGTGTATGCATAGATGCTTTTGTATGGACATATGTGTATGCCAATATACATGTGTATGTTTGAATATGTTCATATGTAGGGTTATATGTGTATATGTATTCATATAATAGATTTTTATAAAAATAATACATGAATTTTAAAATTTTTAACAAATAAATAGATATTAAAAAATTTTCTTTATAAATTAAGAGTTTTAGGAAATATTAGAATAAAATGCATTCTGAATCAAAATAAAAATAGTATAATTGCACTCAAAGGTCCCTTTAAGTTATATCAAAAATATAAAAATGTTTTCTTTCTTTTCGTTTTTCTTTTTTGTTTTAGAAAATGATGATATACAGAGAAAACTAAGAGAATAATTTTGTAACAATAATGGATACATCAACGGAAATGGAGTCTAGACAGGGGTTTTGATCGACTAACTCTTTTGCCATTAAGACTGAAAGAAGAAATCATGTATTCCCCAAAAATATAAACTTGTTTTTTAAATTTAAAGTGAATCTCTATTCTGATTAGTTAAATTGAACACACACATAAATTTTTCTGTCTTCCCACACCCATAAATAACAAACATATATTCAAATGAAAATCATTTTCACAACAATGATCTAACATTGCCTGATGATGAGGTAAATATCTTGAAACAAAGAAATTTCTGTGTTGCAATGTAACCTATATTAATTTTAGATAAAAAAAACAAATTTGATTATATATATATATATATATATATATATATATACTCTGGCATCTACGCATCATTCATTCAGCAATGAATTAGAACACTCTCAGCTAATGGGCATGTATAATGATAATATACATGCTAAAAAGTCTGCCTCCTTCTACCAAACGCTCGTAGCTTAGAGGTAGAATTGCCCGTTTTGTCGAGTTTCAATCCTGGCTAAAAAGCAATCGGCTGTCTAACCGTACTGATGAGCTGTGATACAGTGAAACAGATCTGTCTGCGGATGACTATATATATATATATATATATATATATATTACACTACCTATACATTTTATGTTACAATAGAAAATAATTTTTTTTAAATTTAAAATTATAAAAGATAGATTTAAGAAGCGTAAAACAAAATAGTATTCAAATTTCTTAAAAAAATAAGAGAGTAAATTAGTACCATTAGAGAATATAAATTTCTCAGTAATCGGTTCTTGAATATTCTAAGTAGTTGTTGGCTTGTTGGCTTGTTAACTACTAGCAATTATTGCAGTAACAACTATAATACTATAAGCTAAGGAATATTTGACAAACATTTCAGAGATTGCCGTTAGTCTTTGTGTATAGATTACAGGGTTATCAGTAAAGAATGACAGTTTCATTCATTGGTTCCATGATACACCAGTAGAAGAAATGTAATTCAGTAGTGAACTGTCCATGTTTTGTTGTCCCTCAAAAATTTTCACCCATCTTAGAAGAAGAAATGTTAGAATAGTAAAGAATCAGGTGAGAATTTCTTACAAAAAGTTGGCAGAAGTTCTCCAAGCATCAAAGACAACAGTTATATGTCATACTGTTGCCATATACTTGTACTAGAATGTTAATATTTCTTGGCCAATGGCATGGTGCCTTAGTTAATCATTAAATATTAGAGCAATAACAACCTTAATGCCAAAAGTAAAGAAACATTCTTCAAACGCACTGTAATCCATCATTGTCATCACCGATAAAAGTTTTAGTGCTATGGGGGAAAAGTTACAGCTTCATCTTGATATTTTAGACAGTTTGTAAGTTGGAAGAATGTGACTTTTCAATAAACTCTCCTCAATCCAGAGCCTGTTGAAAAATTTCCAACCATGAAGCAAGAGTGGGGCCACAAAGTTTAACTTTCATGCCTACAAAAAAAAAAAATAGAAATGGTGTAACAAAAGAACACTTTTTCCCTTGACACTGCCATAAGTGCAAACACCCTTCACAATAGCAATGTTTATTTTTAGAAGAGATGATTAGAATTTTAATAAAACCAAAACATATGGAAGTGAATGTATACTTTTTCTTTGTTCTTGAGAATTTACAACAAAAATTTTAAACAACTTATTTTTTATATAGTTCATTTACAAGAATAGCTTTATATTTACAACATTCTAAAAAATAATAAATTAAAACTAATACAAAAAATATTTACCATTTACTAAATTATAAGGAAATAAATATAAAAACAATTTTTTATTCAAAACTTTATAAACATTTACTAAATCATATAAATATATTAACCAATTGTAATGAAATCTTTCTTATTTACCATTTCATGAAGTTTAAATTGATTGGTAATTAGCTGATGTTTTGACAAAAGTTCCAAAAACACAAATCACCAGCTTTAGCAATTGATTTAGACAAGTTTCTTAGTGTATACTGTTCATCAGTCAGCACCTGGCTAACAATAAGTAATCAATTGGCAGATTTTCTTGACATATTTAGAAAAATTAGTAACAATTTAAAATGTGTTTGTCTATATTTCTGAGATGAGGTAGTATTTACAGGATTTACATTATTTGGACTATTGTCCTCATTTTTGTTGCCATTTTTATGATGTTTAAGCTGCTGTACACTCCAGCCTTCTTCAGGGGCTGGGAATTTCAAACCAAATCCTTTAGTACAATCACTTGAGTATATGATCTCCATTCCTTGTTTAGAGCCTCTTTTGGTAGTCATGAGTTATCTCCCTCTAACTCTGTAAGTTACTTGTTCACCACTACTATAGCCTGGTATTGAACTCACAACTCTTTGGGTCAAATCACAGGAACACTGGACAATGCCTCAACTTCAACTTCCACCACCCATACAATGTAAAGAAACAATAAGCAAAAGTCATAAGTGGCGACACAGAGTCATAAGAACAGGAAATTGTCAGTATAAACAGTACCCTACAATGAAACAATTATCCAGGGTACATGACAACAACTTCAGTATACATGGAAGGGAGGATGCATGAGGATAACAACTCTCAGAAAACAGCCTCGGTCTGTCTACCCTGTGTGAATAGATTATCAGAGAAAATACAAAAGATCTGTGGTTCACATAATATCAGGACAATCTTCAGAAGTGGTTCTACACTTTGCAGGTACCTCTCCTGAGTAAGACCCCATCAGATGAGGGCATGACTAAGGACCGTGTGTATGCCATTCTATAGAGCTGTGGAAAGAAATATAAAGGAGAAAGAGACTGCACTCTTAAGGTAAGGCTACAAGAGTGCCACAAGGAAGATAGAAAAATCAGGTGTAGCTAACTACATATGGAGGGAGAAAGAGGATCACTGCCCCCTATGGAATGAAGTTGAAATAATAGATAAAGAATGCCACTGGAAACTATGTAAACTTAAGGAATCAGCACATATGCTAGGCTTTAAAATTCTCCTAAGCTGACCATGCATAGAGATGAACACAATATGGGAACCAGTAATACAGAGTGCCAGAGAAAATCATTGGTATCAAAATTGCAACATGAGCTCTGGTAAAAAATACTAAAGAGAACCATTAATATCAAAAAATTGCAAAATGAACTCTGGTAAAAAAAGGTTTACTGAACATTGGGTTTATAAGTCCCAAAAATTCAGTTGTTCTTGTCTTGCTCTTAAGAACACATGGCCCAGTGGATATAGATATTAGTTAGTTCCTGTGGTTTGACCCAAAGAGTTGTGAGTTCAATACCAGGCTACAGCAGTAGTGAACAAGTAACTTACAGGGTTGGAGGGAGATAACTCATGACTACCAGAAGAGACTCTCCACAAGGAATGGAGCTCATATACCCCAGTGATTGTACTAAATGGTTTGATTTGAAATTCCTAGCACCTGGAAAAGTGCGGAGTGTACAGTGGCCGAAACATTCTACAAACGGCAACAAAGATGAGGACAATAGTCCCAATAATGTAAATACTGTGATTTAAAATGTTTTTCAAAATTATGTTTTTCAAAAAAGAGTAGGAAATGGTGTTAACCTATAATTGCTGAAGTTTCAGCCCCTTGATTTCTATTGAATACTAAATCATGATTATAAAAATGTTAGAAATTTAAAACAAAAAGTAAACAGAAATATACAAGAAGAAAAGGTATAATGTCTGGAAATGTCATATGTTAAATGTTAAATGTTAAATGTCATATGTTAAATGTCATATGTTAAATGTCATATTTAAATTTTCTTGTTCTATAGTTTATAGGTACTTTTATAAAATTATTAAAAGACTTCTTTTCATCGTTACTTATTCAAAAAATTGCAAATAATAAATTTTGCACAGTATTTGGTTCAAATATGTAAAACATTTGGTAGATTTTTGGGAAATTTTTAAATAAAACGTTTTCATTTCAAATTTATTTCTTTATAAAATGATAAATACTTAATCTTTGTAAAATGGTAAATAATAAATATCACATTGTGTCTGGTTCACATATTTTTTATAATTTTGTAAATAAACACTGCCAAGGAAGTCTCAGTAGTATACAGTTATTGTTGTATCAACAGAAAAACTGTCATTTAGAAACACCATTTTTTAAGGCATTAATGTTAAGCTTTGACCAAGCAGAATTTTAATAATGGTAAAGAAGCAGCCAAGGATTATTTACAAAGAGTTTATAGAAGATCTCTAAACATCAGAGACAAAAGTTATACCTCAAGCTGTCAGCAAAGTATTTTGCCAGTATGGCTTCCAATCTTGTAGAGCATAAAAAACATTACTTCCAAAACAACATATGGGGGTATGTTTGATGTTTTCTAAGAAGCCTTTATGTAAATCTACTGGAATAATATTCTTTGGTCTGATGAGAAAAAAATAGCTATCTGACTAGAATTCAAATCATCAATTTTGGAAGAAAAACAAAGAACACTATCCAATATTGTGAAGCATGGATATAGCAATACACTGGTATAGGGACTTTTTTATCACATTATAAAAGACAAGTTTACATAATGAAAGGAAGAATGAATGAAACCATGCAATGAGATATAGTGAACAAAAATGTTACCTCAGTCAAGCCTTTAAAAATAAAGTGCAATTGGATGTTTAAACAAAAAAAAATGAACCTATCAATGAAAATAAACAATATATTGGAAATAAGAAAATCAATCTACTGAAGTGGCCAAGTTTTGAACTCCAAGTCTGAAACTGATTGAAATTTTGTGTCCATGCTTGTCAGTCTAGCAATTTCAATAAAATGATGATGATCTGTCATGAGGAGTGGTTCAAATCTCATGGCTACTTAAAAGGAAATGACTAGAGGTTGTTTTTGTGAACAAAGCCTATTCCACAAAGTATCAGACTGTTTGATTCTACTTTGTAAAGATTATTGAATAACTTTTTTTTGTTCAATCTCTTTTAAATATATTTTCTATAATTTTATATAAGTGTATTTGTTGGAATATTTGTTCATATCTAATACTGTAAAGATGAAACCGATATATGGTGCAATTTTGAGATAAAGACTCACAATTTGCTCAGGTAAGTAATGCAATAAACTCTTTTTGCATGTATTGAAGACTTATTTTCCCCACTTTTTAGTTTACAGACAATATACACAAAATCTGTATACATGCACACATACACACACATTATATATACATATATATATATATGCATAGGTGTATATGTAGACAAGCACAATCATATAAGAATGCAAAGATTATGTATATATATATATATATATATATACACACACACACACACACACACACATATATGTATTGTACCTGCCTGTCTGCATGTGTCTATATGTTGATTTATTCAGATGCATGCTCTTGCATTTAAAGACTCTTTCTGCCTTGTGGAAAGGTACAATAAGATTTTTTTTTTGATGCACCACTGAAATCTTTTCTCTGATCCAACCTGACAGTTTGTAAACACAATGGCTACCTTTTAAATGACAAGAAAAAGAAAAGATGAATAAAAGAAAACTTTGCTTTAAGCTTCAGTTTTTCTTTTTTCAATTTTTCCTTTATTTTCTTCTTTTGTTATTCTTTCCATTTGCCTTTTAATGTTTTTCTCTTCTATTTTTTTCATTCCTTCTGTTTTTCTTTTCATTTCTTCTAAACTTTTTTTGTTTTTTCTATTTTTAATTCTGTTTTTATCCATTTTTCTTTTCTTCTACTTTTCTCTTTTTATTTCTATTTTTTCATTTTTCGTTGCTTTTATTATTTCTATACTTTCCTTCTATTTTTCTTTCTTTCATTTTTCCTTTCATTTCTTCTATATTTCATTCCATTTCTTCTGTTTGTATTTTCTTCTCTATTGTCACAATTATCATCAAATCTTTGAGATAAAGTACAAGATAGAATTGCCCATAGACAATAGTTTGACTGAAAAAAACAATTCTGAGTGAGAAGTAGAAAATTCTAAAACATTAACAAAATAACATGTTACAAAATAAGTTGAAGAAGACAAGAATTGTGAGTTGTTAGATCATTAAGAGAAATCAGACCAACACACAAAATGATTAAGTGAGTGGTCTGAGTTAATGGAATGTTAAGATTGAACAAAAATAGGTGAACAGTTAGGGAGTGAGTCAGTGATTGAGCAAAAGAGTGACACTCTCATGTATGAAAAAACATATCAGATGAAAGTGAGTGAGCAGAACAGTAAAGATTGAGAGAAAATAGACATATGAGCGAGTGGATGGCAAAGAAAGAAAGTGTGTTTAAATCAGTGAAGAGATAGGCAACTGAAACTATACAGGAAATAAGTTTATGACAGAGTGTTTAAAAAAAAAGAAGAAAAAGAAATGAGAATATTAGTAAGTCATAATAATTTGAGAAGCATATTGGAAAGAAAGCAATGCATCAGTGGATATCCCACTGTAAAGCGGTGGTCAGCTAGCTAGTCTCACAATTTATTACCACTGCAGTGTATACAGTCTTCTTGGGTATTCCACAATTGTATCCTTGTTTTAGATTTAGATAAGACAAAAACAGTGTGGTTTTATCAAGAACACTGGAACAAGGAACATGATATTTAGGCTCAGAATGTTATCAGAAAGGACAATACAAATGCATGTACTACAGTAGTAATTTATTACTACTGTAGTGTGCTCAGTCTTCTTGGGTAATCCACACCTGTATCCTTGTTTTAGACTTAGGTAATCCCTCGATGTTGAATTCCAGTTGAATTTGTTACATTCATTTATGTGAAAATACTTTTGGGAAAGGTATTAATCAAACTTTTCCCTACAACTATAGGACACATAGCAAGACAGGTTCTGTAGCTTTGGTTGGCAACCAGTCTACCACAGAAAGTAATGGTAACCTACTGTAAGAAAATCTGCTCAGTCAGTCATGTCTCTTTTGAGACATGATTGCCCAAGCATGTATCACATATAGCACTTAACTCACTGACTGAATCCCAGTAAAAATAAGAGTACTAACAGGAAAAATGGCATGCTCAGCAACAGGATGCATAAAATCCAAGAATGGGATGCTCATATTAGAGGAAGAATAATTACTTCGTTGATGGGACAAATAATATCAGAAATTTCTTCCATGACAAGAGAGCAGCTGGCAATACACCGAAATACTGACAAATCAGAAATATTAAAAACCAAAATGGAAGCTGAACTGACCAAATTGAGTAGAAAGAAAACTGCTGGACTAGATAGCATTGTAATAGAGATGCTGACAGCCTTAGATGATTTTGGCATAAACAGGATTACAGAAACAATAAATGAAATCTACAGTCATGATAATATAGCAGAAGACCAAAGCAGATCAATTTTCATAGCACTATCTAAGGAATGTGAACTCCACCAAACATTCAGCTTAATGAGTCACATAACAAAACTCATCATCCAGATTCTGATGAATAGAATAGAGTGTGTAGCAGAATCAGGCTAGAAATAGGACAAGAACAGTAAGAGTTCATCAAAGATACTAGAACAAGGAACATGATATTTATACTCAGAATGTTATCAGAAAGAGCAATACAAATTCAGAAAAACATATCATTTTGTTTCACAGACTATGCAAAAGCATTCGATAAAGTATGCCACAAAGACTTGATAGAGATACTCAGCAACCACAACATATTTGGGAAAGACATTATAATAATCAAGACAGGCAATGAGATCAGCAGATAGACAAAAATAGAAAGGGACGTGTCTTCTCACCAGATCTATTCAACCTGTACAGTGAGACAATTCTGAGAGAACTAGACATTCTGCCAGGATTCATCATTGGCGGCCACAATCAGGACAATATAAGATATGCAAATGATATAGTGCTGATAGCAGACACAGAAAGAAAGCTACTAGACTTTCTACACAAGATATTAAAAGAAAGCAAAAATTAAAGACTAAACATAAACTACAAGAAAACTGAATGCATAGTCATCAGAAAAAAGAGGCACCCAACATAAAAATTACAGGTCAGGGATACAAAATTAAGCAGGTACAGAAATCTAAATACTTGGGAAGTGTTTTAACAGATGACGGAAAGTGTAACACTGAGATCCAAAGGCATATTGGTATGGCCAAAGATGCATTCCAAAAGCTACAAAGAGTATTGAGAGACAGGAAAATTTCATTGGAAACAAAGAAAAGAGTACTGGATTGTTATGGGATGTCTGTCCTTCTATATGACAGAGAATGCTGGACAATCTTATCAAAGATTTTGGAAAGACTTGAAGCAACTGAATGTGGTTCTACAGAAGGATGTTGAGGATACCATGGACCAAACATGTGAGCAATGACAAAGTTTTGAAGAAAATGGAAATGATAAGGAAACTTATACTTAACATCAGAAAAAACAGCTGGAGGTTTTGGGACATGTAATGAGAAAGAAAGGCTTGGAGAATCTGATATTCACAGGACATATTGATAGGGAGAAGTAGAGAGAGGAAAACAATGCATGACATACTTTATTGGCTTGAGCAAATGGTTGGCGGAACAGGGTTTAGGAGGAATAACAAGAGAAAAGGATGTTAAGAGCTACAAAGGATAGAGAAAAGTAGAAGGCTATGATCACCTATGTCCTAAAGGGACACGTCACATAGCAGAAGAAGAAGAATCCCAATAAATTTTAAAATTGGATTACCAAAAGATGCTTGACAACCATCTCACAAATGAAGGAAAAACTGGGGACAACAGAAATGTAGTTCTACAGAAGAATGCTGAGAACTCCATGGACAAAACAGGTAAGCAATGGAAAAGTCTTAAGGAAAGCTGAAACAAAAATGTCACTTATACTTAGAAACAGAAAGTGACAGTTGAATTTTTTGGGACCTATCTGTCAAACTTGTGTGAACAGATGATGGTATAGGGGGTTATGTTTAGAAAAGGGACAAATGTTGTTAAGGGGCTTCAAGGGATATGAATTTGTGGAGATTAATGACCATTTTTATTTGGTGGGAATGTTCGTATGTGTCGGTTGGTGTTTCGAGGTTGGTAAGTTGACGCAAAACGTTGGTACGCTTCATGCTTTCACTGCTGTGTGCGTTGTTTCTCTCTTCTTTCTCTATTTTTTTTTCTTCTTCGCTTACCTGACCTTGCAGTTGCTGATAACTTTCACTGACCGTTCATCATTCATCTCGTTCCCACTGCCCACGCCACAGCGCACCGTCTTTGCCGCTTTCGTCACTGTCGCCACTTTCGTCGTCCGTCGTGTTTTGTGCGCACAGGCAAGGTGTCATCATTCATTTGTACGTACGCTTGTTCGTTCGATTGATCTCTCACTCTTGTCTGTTCCACTCTGCTCGATGCCATTGTGGTCGTGGTCATGATTGTTCGTCGTCATTTTCGACCAAGTCAGCTTCCTTCAGAGGAGAACGAACATCCACACACACAGTTTCTCCTGGGGTTGCTCGTGAAATTTCAGGGAACAGTTGTCGGCGACTCTCCTCCTGGAAAAAATACCCGTTTGTCTCCTTTCCTCGCTGCCTCTCCGCAGAAAGCAATGCTGCGGGATAATCTTCTGCCCAGTCAGTCATGTCTCGAAAGAGACATGATCGCCCAAGCATGTTTCATGTATGGCACTTAACTGACTGAATGACCATTTATGTTTTGTAAAGACATAGCACATAGAAGAAGAAACAGAAGTTTATATAATCGGAAAATTTCATTAGAAACAATGAAAATAGTGCTGAAATGCTATAAAATATCAGTTCTTGTATATGGCAGTGAATGCTTGAAAATTTCCTCACATATTAAACAGAGACTTGATACAACAAAGATGTGGTTCTACAAAAGGATGTTTTAAGGGAAATGGAAACAAAAAAGATATTTATACTTAAAATCAGAAAGAGAAAGATGACATTTTTGGGACACATAATGAGGAAAGAGGGTTGGAGAATTTGACAGCAACTAACCTATCTACTAAGGTTATGTAAATGTCAATATCTAAGTGCATGCTTGTTTCTATGTCTGGGTGTGTTTATTTAATGCATGGTTGTAAGCAAAAAAAAAAAAAACAGCAAAAAAACAATCAGATATATAAACAATGGTTTGGAGATGTCAGAATCAAGTCAGTTTAAGATTTGTTATCCAGGAAGAATTATTAGAGATAATGGAAAATATGACAACAAAATCAAAAAGTACATTAGAATAGTCAAAGATGCTTTCCAAAAACTAAAGGTATTAAGAAACAAACAAATTTCATGAGAAACAAAGAAATGAACTGTGAACAGTTATGTAATGTTACTCTTTCTATATGGTCTTGAATGCAGGAAAACTTCCTCATGGATGGAGACTTACAGTAAAACAAATGTGACCCTCTATGAAAATGCAGAGAATAGTATTGACATAGTATATGAGCAACGAAGAAGTTTTAAAGAAACAAAAAGAACACTTATATTTACAATCAGAAAGAGTCAGTTGAAATTTCTGGGAAATATAATGAGAAATGAGGGCTTGAAGAGTTTGACACTCACAGGACATATTGATGACAAGAGGAAATAAGGTAAACAGCAAGTAACTTACCTAACACACTTGTATAAAATGGATGGCAGAACAGGGACTGAGAAATAGTAAAAAAAATAAAACTATTCTAAGAGCTACAAGAGCTAGGAATTTATAAGAAACCCTGACTGCCCATGTCCTGAAGGGTCATAATACATAGAAGTAGAAGCTTAAGTCTGGAGTGTAGTGGACTTGATATGTCTGCTTCAAGCAATATACCAAAAATCCTGCACAAGATGTGTAAAATGGGTCATGGTTATGATCCCTCAATTGCATCTCACAACAGACTTAGTAACCCAACAGGAGAGTTTCTGTTCATGAATACACAGTAAGGTACTTCTTCATTAGTTGACAAGTTACATGAAAGCCAAACAACCAGTTCTTAAGATATTCACAATGGTTGAAATCTAGTCAAATCTGATAACAAGTTTGATTTTCACTGAATGCCTCACATGTGGACATTAGCAAATATTTGAACCCAGCTCATGGATGAGGTAACTCCATGACAATATTCAGTGATTGTGTCAAGAATAAAAGTCAAAAAGTAAGGTAAAAAGAATGCTGATTTTTTAATGCAGGCAGATTTTTCTATCTGAAAAAAAAATGCATTTATCTTGAGAGGAAGCTGACTAAAAATTTAGAGATTTTCCATGCCCAAAGGGGTAGAGCTCTATGATTCAACTGTGTTTTCAATATATCAGTCAGTTAATTGCCATACATGATACAGGTTTGGGTGATCATGTTGCTTTTGAGACATCACTGACTAGGCAGAAGATTTTTCTGCAGTCGGTTGCCATTTCTTTCTGTCGTAGACTGGTTGCCAATCAAGACTATAGAACCCAATCTCTCCTGCTATTTAACCCATAGCTGGAGGGAGAAGGGATTGATTAATACCTTCCCTAAGGTTATTTGTGTGTAAGTGGATGCAATGAAGTCAGCTTGAATTCAGATTTGTTGCATTCACTTTCAATATATACTGACGTTGAATTTAGGACACATTAAGGTTTGTATAATTAACAATGTTTTAATGCCAAAATCAGAACAATATATAATGATCTTTTTACTGATGACTGTCTGCTCTCATGGATCCTGCCTCACAAGATGTGCAGTCTATCATTTATAGTTTTAGTGAAGCCTTTTGACTAATAACCAGCATTATAAGGACTGAGTGTCTTCATCAGGCAGGACAGGAAAATCTACTTCCCATCAACCCATCAGTTTTTTTATCATTGGTAAGATATGAGATTACAACATTTTGTCTGCTAATGGTTGGTTGGTTGGTTGGTTGGTTGGTTGGTTTGTTGTTTTGTTTTCATGGCATATCAACCTTGGTGGGTCATTTAATGCCAACTAAATGTTTATTTATTTATTACTGGTAATACCTTTTTACTTTTTTTTCAACAATTTATTGTTGTTTTTTTTATATAATTTTTGTGTCTAGCAATACTTTTTTCTTTTCAAGTATCAAGTTTCATTGATTTGTTTTTAAGGGCAGGGTCCCCAAGTCCTACCCTGTTATTTAACCCATAACTGGAGGGAAGGGACAGCTTAATACCTTTCCTAAGGGTACCAGTGCTTAAGTGAATGCAGGGTATTCAACTGAAATTCGAACTCGGCTCACCGATTTCTCTTTCCGAGCCGACATCCACTGCACCACAATGCACATCTGTCAGTAAACGCTTACAGCACCTGGTATTCTCAAGCGGTCACCCATCTAAGTACTGACCAGGCTCAGCATTGCTTAACTTTGGTGATAGAGCGAGAACCAGTGTATTCAACATGATAGGACATAAGCCCTGCTAATGGACTTTACTTAATGCCATTAGATAGTATGGTAATCAGTTGTATAAAAGAAAAGACTCACTCTATCTTTTTGTTCTAGCATATACTATTGACAACATGGGGTTTGTCTCTGACAGAGGAGATATCTTTCCACAGGTAGGTCAACTATTTGATTTCACCAAACCAGGTAACACACGCACACAAATGTGCACACTATCACTAATCCCATGAATATTTTGCTTCTTTTATGAGTCCTGTCGACTTGCATACACAAGTATATGCTTTCTATTTTAAGTTATTTGTTTGAACATTATTTTTAATCAATACTTGTATTTCAGTAGATATTCTGTTTTTAATCAAACAGTATATTTATATATTTATTTCTCATTATTTACAATAAAATTTGTTATGAAAATGTGTGTCATTCATCAGGATTCAAACCTGCAGCCCCTAACATAATAGGAGAAGTCACCAATTGATCTAGTGCGTCTTGGACCACTCAACCATGAATGATTCCACAGTCTAATCAAAGGTAAATAAAGCCTTATTTTTTATTCTACGTAAATAACCATCTCTGCTCTGAAAGCATATCATAATGTCAACAGATGTAAACATACAATGTTACAAAAAGTACCGACGATTAACGAAATGGTTTTAACAACCAATATATTTTAATTCATTTGTTTGAACAAATAAATATGCATAAAATCCTCCAAGTGCTGAATTAATTTATTTAAAAGTTTTCAACTGCATTTTTATTACAACCCTTGAATCCACTACAAAGGTATAAAAAAAAGTTGATGAATTCACCTTTCTTGTATCTGTTGTCTCTGGGGATGCAAAAATAGACTGAACAATTCAGTTAAGAATAGACAAGAGAAACTTTGCATTCAGAAGCTTTTATCACAGGCTCTTGGAACATTCATGATGTATCTTTGACTAATATCTGTAAATTATAGTTATCTAAGTATTATGTACTGGTGCTGAGTCTTAAAAACAGTACTGACATCTTTCCCACAGATAAAATATTGCAAGCCTTTTGCTACTCTATCATTATGATGAACTATATTTTTTAGTTCTACCAACTTGAATTCTCACAGCTAGCACCCACTACACTGAAGCGACCCAAACTCATTTTCTTTGTATGTCAATAATAGAAAAGAAATTCTATTCAAACAGCTACTACTCATGAACTCCTATTTTGTAGAACCAACTCCCTAGAGGATATTTTCCCAACCCCTATAATCTTAATTTAAGGTTAATAGGGATCTTTCTCACATATCCTAAAAAATAGCTCACCACTTATACAACAAACTCTTTCAGTAACCCACTACTTGAGTGGCTCTTAGGCTTTGTATTGGATGAACATTAGTAAAAAAAAAATGGATTTGTTTCATATGTATTGTCTTTATTAGACTTGTGGTATTAAATTGAATGACATTACTTAGAACTGCAGCATATTTCATACTTGTAATATAATTGACATCGAAGATTTTCTTTGAGGTGGAGTTGATAATCACTTAATTCTGACCCCAGATAAACTGTCTTCTACCAACAAAAGTATAACTGAGCAAAAACAAAGTGAAATTAAATTCAAACAATACTTGAAGAAAATAATGAGAAGTCAAAAGGTGTGACTTCAATAAAAATTGAAATAATTGTTTTTAATGAATGATACACATGGTGTAAAGTAAAATTCTTATTGAACAAGAAATTACAGTCAGCCACTGAAGAACATCATACAAACACTGTGAGTACATGCACATAAGAGTGTAGGTTAGACAATGAACAGTTGATTCTCTTTGACAGGATGGCCTGTATGTTTGGTCAGAGTGTGCATGTATATATATATATTTTTAAAAATGTTACGGTCCTGGGTATGACAGTGAACTACATCCAGCAGCAAGGCCTCTGATTGGGAGGTTGTGAGGAGCATGGAACCACCTCTTAATTGCTGTTGTTCCCAGGTCCACCCTGACCCAGAGTGGTAGCATCTGTTAGGGTCCCAGCTATGGGTAAATAGTTGACCCCCAAACTAGGGTCCAAATGCTATAAAAGTATTCAACAAAACTTTTTTGAATGAAAAAACATTACTAACAAAACTTTTTTAGATAAAAAAATGTTACCAACAAAACTTTTTTAATAAAAAAACATTATCAACAAAACTTTTTTAAATAAAAAAACGTTACCAACAAAATGTTTTTGAATAAAAAAACGTTACCAACAAAACTTTTTTGAATAAAAAATATAAACAAACAAAGACAATAAAACAAATAAACTAAATAAAACAAATCAAAACAATTTTCAGCATTAAATGACCTAATGAAGGTTGATATGCTGGTTAAATGAACCAACCAACCAACCAACCAACAAAATGCTACAGAAAGTTATGAAATGGAATTAACCAACATATTTTTATTTCTTTGTTTAAACATTATTTTTTAATGGATACTCGTATTTGAGTAGATACTCTGTTTTTATAATTAAACAGTATATTTATATATATGTACCAGCCTGAATATTTGAGAAAATATTTAGGAAAATATGCATCTCTTTTTTTTTGTTTTTTGTTTCACCCCAAGCAAGGCGGTACCACCACTTATGCACAGAGGGCTACATAAGAGTAAAAATTTAGTCAGGAGAAGAGAGAAGAGAAAGATGAACCAGTTACAGGGAGTGTCAGAGAAAGGGCAAGAGAAAGATGGGAACACAGGTGTGAAGACAGTTGCGAAGGTTGAGAAAGGAAAAGAACAAGATATACAGGGTGATGTAAAAAGAACTGGAGTCAAGTGGATAAGAGATAGTAATTGACATTGCATTTATATTCCTGGAGATTGTAGCTATCAGGAAAGCAAGTATATGGAAGGGAGTTCCACAGGAAGTGCAAGAAAAGAAGCTGCTGGAGTAGAATTGTCAGCTGCATTTGGTTGAACTAACTGTAAATGGGTGGGACCTTGTTGCCAGTCTGGTTGCACGAGTAAATTCTTGTGGTGGGAGCACCAGTGACTTAAGTTCGTCAGAGCAGAAGCCATGAAAATATTTGTAGAATAGACAGAGATAAGCCACATTCCACCGGTGAGAAAGTGGCTGCAGTCAAGCTGCTAAGTCAGGACCTATCACATTACAGATTCTCCTCTGAGGCCTGTTGAGAACAGTGAGATGAACAACAGGGGTGCCTGACCAGATATGACAGCATTATTCTATGCACAGATGAATGGCTGATTTGTATATATACAAGATGGATTCAGGTGAAAAAAACTTCTTGACTCGACAAAGTGATCCAAACTTCCTAGCAGTGGATTTAACTATTGACTCAATGTAATGATTCCACTTGAGGTCAGAAGATAGGGTAAGGCAAGGCACAGTATATTGCTTTCAAGGAGACCTTGTCCATGCTTATGGGGGTCAGGAGAGATTGCCTGTGATGGTTGACAGATAGCAGTTTTGCTTTAGAAGCACTGAAATTTATAAGCAGCTTCTTACCCCAGTCCACCACTGAGTCTAGGTCCTTCTCAAGATCAGCAGCGAGGTTATGTTTGTTTGCCTCACCAGATTTCTTACTGATGCAGGAATAAATTGTGGGGTCATCTATGTAGATGTCTACTTGGGATTTGATCACAACTGGGAGTTCATTTATGAAGATCAGAAAGAGGGTTGAGCCTAGGATACAGCTCTGGGAGACACCAGCATTCATGCAGTAAGATGTGGAGGCTTGCCCATTCAAGACGACCTCCATTATGTGGCTAGATAGGAAAGATTGAATCAGATCAAGCAAGCATTCAGTGATACCATAACACTGTAGCTTGCAAAGAAGGCCAGTGTACCAAACCCTATCAAAATCCTTGGTGATAGCCAGAACAACAGCATGAGCCTTGCTGGACTTATCAAGGGCCTGGTATATGTACTCCATGATAGTCATTAGCATATTGACTGTAGACCTGGCAAAGCAAAAGCCATACTGGCTGTTTGAGAATAGTTTATGGACAGTAAGATGTTGAACTATTTCAGCATTGATAATAGCCTCGAAAACTTTTCCAAAATTTGGTAGGAAGCTGATAGGGAAATAGATAGGTCCGAGGGTTCCCCTGAGTTCTTAAATACAGGAACCACAGAGGATGAAAGAAGTAGAAAGGCAGTAATTATAGAGTTTAGAGAGGACAGAGGAAAGTTCAGGGGCACATTTCTTCAGGACAATGACCAGGATTCCATCACCTCCGCTCACCTTATAGGAGTCAAGTTTTGATATTATCTTAGATACCAGAGATGGGTAATGTAAACATCTTTCAGTTGAGCCTCAGTTCTAAGAGGGAAGTTGAGTGCAGGTACTCCACAGATGCTGTGAAGACCTTGAGTTCAATGATTAAGGGAAGGATGGAGGATTTGCTGTTGTTCATCACGTGTTTGCAGAGCCAACAATAGTCTTTGGTGTAAGAAATGGCGGCTGAACAGGCAGGAGAGAACTCGGGGAGGAATAAGATTTCAGATGGAACTTCTTGATCGGTACGAAGGCATCAATGCCAGCTTTCACTCAGGAAGAAATCTCAGAGGTGCAGTCCTCATTTGGGAGACTGAACACTTTTCCTCAAGGGACATTGCATAGGACATCACAAAACGCATTCCAGTCAGCTCTTTGTTAGCAGTAGAAGATTCTGTAGGTAGGAGGGTTGTGGAGGGAGTGAGAATGGTGAGATATATTAAGAAAAACAACAGCATAATCAGAGTTACCGAGAAAGCAAAGCTGCAAGACTTGGCAGGAGTCAGGTACAGGAATGAAGCAGAGATCTAGTAGAGAAGCGTGTCCTGAAGGTATGCTGGGAAAGCATGTGGAGAAATCCACCACTTGCATAAGAGATTGAGAAATAGCAAAGTTCATGGACTGAATGCCAGCTGAATCAGTGACAGATTCTTTTAGCCACTTGGCATGATGGGTGTTAAGATATCCAAACACAAATATGTTAGCGAAATATGTTATCTATATTGTCAGAGATGCTGTCTAGCAGGGAGCAGTCAGGAGAGGAGGAAGAAACATCATAGAAAGAAAAGATAGCTAACCAATTTGAGAAGTGACAGATGTAGACACATATATGGATGGTCAGAGGATTCGAGAGATGTTACTGTAACTAGATGGAAGTGTTCACTAACATAAACCCCCAGCCCATGCATATGAACAATGGAGTCCTTCCTTAGGAGAGGAAGATAGCCAGGGATCAAGAAGTCAAGGGGGTGGGGAATTGAGGAGTTGAGATTAATCTCACAGAGCACTAGGACATCAGGGGACTTTTCATGGAAGAAAGATTCAACACTACAGAAGTTGGTATGAATACCCCAGATTTTAGTGAAGGAAATGTTAAGAAGTTTAAGTGATTTAACTTTGACTTGTTTAGTATTTTTTTTTCTTGAGATGTGGTTGTTCATATTTTTTGTTGGTAAGGAGAGACCTCAAGTAGAGGAGGCAGATGGTCATTAACTGCGACATGTGCTGGAAGAGAACTGGCTTGGTCTACAGCAGTGTGTGACCTTGGGGCTGCCCACCAAAAGCACTTGCAGGGAGACCTATCCATGCGCAACCTGGCACTACAAGAACCCCAATATTATGCAACTGTTGATCAGAGTAGCTACTCTTGATGCTTCACAAGAGTTAGGGCTCCTATCTACCAGTTGGAAGCAGCAGCCAGAAAACTGCCAACCCAGCACCCTCACACTGAAGAGACATTGCCACCAACCACACATGCTGCAGGAAAATCATGGTAGCACCAATACTGAGGTCTGAGGAGAGCAAAGATAAAAGCCAGAAACCACTTCCTAAACAGGGAACAAGGGATAAGCCTCTACACCTGATCAATAAAGGTGGAGGAGTGTGAACCGGGCGATATCAGGGTCTATCTACTCCAATTAAAAATAAAAAAAAGGAATAGGATAAAGAATTACTAAGTTTTAACTTAATTAAAGTCCAACAGCCACAGAAATTTCTAACAAGTTAAAAAAAAGAAAAACCAAGCATTCAATTAAGCATAAAAGACATGAAAGTAAGGAAAATAAATATTTACATAAGGAAATGCAAAGATACATGAAAAATGACTTACATTTAAAGAATTGAAGCCTATGTGTCATGAGCGAAAAAGTGACGTTTTTGAGTGAGGGATAGAAATATTAAGCTCACAACCCAGAAATGGAAATGGCTAGTAAGGTAAAAATACTTTTCCAGCAGGATTCAAGCCTGCAACCCCTATAAACCCAGGGGAAGCTGTCAATTGATCTCATGTGTCTTAACCACTCAACCGCAAAAGAATTTGCAGTTAGACAAAGCCAAATTAAGCCATATAAATACATAAATTCTTGGATTTTTGTAATATTCATAACTGCTCTGTTTTCGTATCCTAATATAAGACTATTGCATTTCTAGATGAATTTTTTTAAATAATTTAATCTAATCACAAAATGAAAGTTTTCTTGAACAGCCATTGTACTAGATATTTTTGTACTAATGCAGGTGTTCCCCAGGGATCTATCCTTGGACCTACTTTGCTCTTAATTTTCATTAATGACCTTCCTGATGACATCAATTTTCAACTTGGTATCTATACTGGTGACACAACCACTTACTTCTGACTTGATAATAAGTCTGATCAGTTTAATAAGGTCAAATTGGTAGCTGATCTAAAAAGAATTTAACTGACATGCTAATTTTAACACCTCCAAAATGAAACACTAGAAATCACCCAAAGCACCATTAATCACCAAAAATAATCTTTGCTGCCTCCCATCAGCATGGCTGCTGCTAACCTCTGAGAGAGTGATCCATTGTACCTTCTCAGTCTTACATTCTTGGATGATATGAAGTGAACAGATAATATGGAATACCTTGCTTGATCTGATGCTAAGAAAATCAGTTCCTTGTGTTGTACGAGACAATTTTTCTCTCCAGGATCTATCTTTCATATTTGTAAGTCTATTGTCTATTCATGCTTTAAATATTGCTGCCACATCTAGTCTGGTGCTCCTGTTATGTTATACTTTCATGGTAATTGTTTTGATGAACTCTTTGCTATGATACCTAGACTTTATGATTTAAGTACTAAAATGTGCGTTGTGGTACAGTGGATATCGGCTCGGAACGAGAAACTGGGGAGCCGAGTTCGAATTCCAGCTGAATCCATTGTATTCACTTACGTGCAAATACCCTTGGGAAAGGTATTAATCCGTCTCTTCCTTCCAGTTATGGGTTAAATAGCAGGACAGATTGGGTTCTATAGCCTTGGTCGGCAACCAGTCTACCGCAGAAAGCAATGGCAACCTACTGCAGGATAATCTTCTGCCCAGTCAGTCATGTCTCTTTCGAGATATGATTGCCCAAGCGTTTATCACGTATGGCACCTAAACTGACTGACTGACTAGACTGACAGCAAGGTCTCATCAATTCCCAGTTGAACTGGCTAGATGTAACTGTAAGTTCTATGCTAACAGTTTCTTTTCTTGTACTTCTCATTTGAGGAACGCTCTTCCAGCTTCATGCTTTCTGGCCAACTTTGATCTTCAAAAATTTAAATGCAATGTCAATCATTATCCCCTGTCTTGATTACTCTCACTCTCTAATGTTTCTCTTTTTGTACTTTTTCTTCCACACTCAGTAACCCCTTGTGTCTTAGTGGCTTTACTGCCTTGTTTGAGATGATAGAATTACACTTGTAATTCAGTGTCACCAGAAAAAAGAATTTTATTTCATTAAAATCTACATTAGCAAGCAAAAAATATTAAGCACATCAATACTTGATTTTTATTTTATGGTTAAGGAAATGAGATTTTAGTTTATTTCAAGCAATTTTTTATGGTTGACATATTTCACATTGTTCCAGTAGTAATTTATTACAAAAAAAAGAAGCTAAAATTGAAATATCCTGGTTGTATATATTAATTGTAAGGGACTCACGTATCAAAGCACTTTCAAAGATTTTTCATCTGAATAAGTTATTCACTTTTTATTAAAATAGCATTTTCCAGGTGAAAATTGTGATTACAAAGGTTTCAGTGGCACACAAGTGCAATGAATATTTTGTTTAATTTAAAGTCTGTTTTACATTCATATATTCCTTTCTTTAAATCTTTAGACATTTTCCCAAAGTATTTTAAGTAACATTGTATATATTCAACTCCTGTTCCTGATACATAAAATTAATCACCTGTTTTACAATTATTACATTTTTAGCTCTTTTTTCAATGTTTGTGATAATTCTAGTATTGAGATTAGCTAAAGTTCTAGGTACTGTTAACATTTGGGTTAAAAACCTTAAAAATGCAATTAGGTCAAAGATAATTGCCTAAAGCTAATCTATAAAAAATGAAAAATAATTGTACGTATTTCAATAAGGTTTTCAGATAATTTTTAAAACATTCTCACCATCAATTTATCATTGATCTATCATTTTAGTTGACAGATAATACCAAAAATTTTAAGACAATTTCAAAATCTCTTAAAAATCAAATATCTCTCCTAGATAGTTATTTCAAAGAAAATTAGTGAAATTGAGAATTAACCAACAGAATTTTGTAAAAAAGATTACTTACTTCATGCTTAGAACATAGCAAAAAGCTCATTTGAACACAAGGTAAATTCCACTTGTGAACAAGTTCTAGAGTCAAACAGTAGCAGTTATCATCATAACACCCATTTAAAAAAATGGCTAAAATTTAACTAAACACAGAAAACCAAAAATATAGCAAATGGTTTTGTTTATTTGTAAAAGTAAAATTTATTAATATTATATAACCAATAAGTTAATATATTTTATCCTATAGACCTTTATGAAATTTAATGAAATGGATATTTTTCTACCTTAATAAAAATAATAATCAAAGGCTATAATTCAGAACTGCTGAATTATTTTCTATTTGATCTTCTATATTTTAACAGTTGTGAAAAGAGAAAATAAAATCCCTTAAAAATATTTCTGATGCAAAAGTGACATTAAGATTCACATTTTTTTATTCTTCAAACACATCTTTATTTAATAAAAAGAGATCTCAGCAACAGAAAAAAAATCCAAAATCACACTGTAAAATAAGTATTTTTTTCCTGTCAAATCTGAAAGAAATTAAGTGCTTTATTAAGTTATGTAACTCTCTACAAATATATCTATTAAGTTTTATTGAATTATTTTTCTAAGGTTTCAGGACAAATTTTCAAGATATTTCTATTTGATTTTTTTTCTGCTGAAATAAAATCTCCATCATAAAATTTGACAAATATTCGAAATCAACCTCTAATTTTAAGTTTTCATGAAGTATCAAAGATGTGACTGACCCTAAAAATATTTTGACAGAGTTTTCTAATAATTTAGTACAAAATTCATTTACTAATGAACAAGTTTTGAAAATTTCATTGAAATTATTTAATACTTTGATTTTTGATAAATTTTTTAAACTGTAAATTTCTTTCATGTTTCTTAGTTATGGAGAATTATGAAATTTACAGGTAATATAATGTGCCTAGATTTGTGTAGCCATTTATAAATTTTTTTTCAGGTTTTTGCTAGTACTTTTGGATATTATTCTTTTTTTTTAATCATGGCTATGGTATAACTGGACAAATGTGTGACCTAATCCAGTCTTTTCTTTCAAATTGCATAATGAAGGTAGTATTGAATGGGCATGCTTCCAGACACTATCATATGAACGCGGATGTCTCTCAAGACACTATTCTAGGTCTTATGCTTTTTATGATTTTCATCAACGATCTCCCCGGTAAACAGATTTCAAGTAGGCATTTATGATGATGACAATTATTTACTTCCACCTTGATAAGAAATCTGCTGAGGCTGACGAAGTAAACTTCACTGCTGATCTTGAAAAGGACCCACAATCTGTGGTGAAATGGGGTAAGAAATGGCTCATAAATTTTAATGCTTCCAAAACAAAGCTGCTATCCTTTAACCACCATAGACAACTGCTCCTACCCTCATCAGCATAGATCAAGCTAGACTTCCTGAAAGCAAAACACTGTATCTCCTCGGCCTAACTCTATCAGCTGACCTCAAGTAGAATGACAACATTGAATCTATAGCTAAATCTGCTGTTAGGAAGGTTGGTTTCCTGTGTAGGGCCAAGAGGTTTTTCTCATCTAAATCTATCTTGCACATATATAAATCTACCATACACCCATGCATTGAATACTGCTGTCACATCTGGTCAGGTGCCCCTGCTGTTCATTTTGGGCTTTTTGACAAAATCCAATAAAGAATTTGCAATGTAATTGATCCCGATCTTTCCAGTTACTTTCTCATTGACATAATGTGGTTTCCCTCTGTCTCTTCTACAAATACTTTCATGACTTCTGCTCCAATGAGCTTAGTTCCCTGGTGACCCCTCTGAATGAATTTAGTTGAGCTACTAGACTAGTGGCTAGGTTCAACCCTTTTACAGTGAAACCAATCAAATGTAACTGCAACTTCTACTCAAACAGCTTCTTTGTTTGCACATCCCACCTGTAGAATTCCCTTCCATATACTTGCTTCCCTGACAGTTACAATTTCCAAAAATTTAAATGCAATGTCAATTGCCATCACTTATCTCCTTAACTGACATCTTTTGCCTGACAACCCTTGTATCATATTCTTCATCCTTTCTACTCTACTCTCATGCAGCCCTCTTCACACCTGTATTCTTATCCTTTTCTTACTCATTCTTTGACACCCCTGTAACTAGTTCCTCTTTCTCATCAATCACCTCTCAGGTAACCCTGTGCTTGCCAGTGGCAGTTTTGCTTTGCTTGGGGTGAAATGATTATAAAAAATTAAATAAAAATTTTCACTTCATGCAAGGCAATAATGTCACTAGGATGCAGGAGGTTACAAGAAATGAAAAAGAATGGGAAGACTTTATTGAAGCAAAAGGACAAGGGTTCATGAAGATGGTGATTGATGTTGCATTTAAATTTTTGAAGATAATAGGTGTCAGAGAAGCAAGAAATCAGAATGAAGCTCTACAGATGAGAATGAAAAGAAAAAAAAATTACAATAGAAACAGTGGTTGAATCTAGCTAGTTCAGCAGTAAAACGGTAAGACCTAGTCACTAATCTGGTATTCACTTTTCTTTTGCTGTTGCATATGAAATAATCAGAATAGTGGATAATTTTAAAACTATTTTTAATGTATTTTTCTTCTTCAGGGAGATATCCAGATTGCAATTTTTATGGACCCTGAAATACAAAAACTTAAAATTATTCCAAAATTTTATTTACTGAGTAAAAATTTATGAGGTTATTTTTATTAGTTAACTAATGGTAGATATTTAACATTAAACTATTTAAAGGTAAGGTGTTATTTATTTCTTTTTCAAGTTAATTTTGGTTCAGTTTTGCTCTGTTTATTTAGGAAATTTAGTTTTGTGAGAATATATTTATATTGTGTCATCTATATCGCATAAATATTTAGCATTACACTCTTTTCTTTCTTAACTAAATCCCACCCAAGGTAGAGCGCTACAGTTTAAATGGCAATGATGAATGTTGTGTGTGATCAGTCAGTTAAGTGCATACATGATACATGCTTGGGTGATCATGTCTCAATAGTGACTTGACTGACTGGGCAAAAGATTATCCCATAGTAGGTTGCCATTACTTTCTGCAGGAGACTGGTTGCCAGCTAAGGCTAAAGAATCCAATCTGTCCTGTTATTTAACCCATAACTGGAAGGAAGCAATGAATTGATACCTTTCACAAGGGTACTTGTGCGTAAGTAAATGCAAGGAATTCATTCACTGAAAGGAAAGAAGGTGGTTGAAAATTAAGATTATGAAGAGTTAATATATCTATACTATTCAATGAAACATGTTTGAATAAAGATATGCTGCCAATGTATGCATATGTGTGTGTGTGTGTGATATGATAAGGAAGAAATACAAAATGCTTATAAAATTTAATATGTCACTGTTATTTAAGCTTCATCATATATTTTGGGGGAATAAATTATGAAATAGAAAATTTCAATACTTTTATTTCTGTGTTCTCTTCTATAATTTCTAAAATATTTCTAATGAAGCTTCAATAAAAACAAAATGGGAAGTTCATAAACATTTCCTATTTGTTTCTTATCTTATCAATCTGTTATATTCTAATCCATATTTGATTCCAAATTGTCCTATGTATGTACATATAGAAAGTGCAGGTATATAATTCTCAGCAATGAATGTGGAATTGGTAAAGCAAGTTAAAACTCTGATTCATCAGTTACATTCACACTAATGCACTTTCAAAAGGCATGAATCCTCTTCTCCCTCCAACTATAGGTAGACTGGGTTAGGAGAAAAAAGATTCTGTATTCCAAATCATGGAAAAGGCAAGAGAAAACTAATTTACTATCTTTCCCAATAAGTTGTGTCAATTCACCACAGATAAAAGGAACCTGTGAGAGTAACAATTGCTTACAGACAATCATGACCTTTTCTAAAGAACATGTCATTAAAGATTTATACATTTGCATATGTGAATATATATATATAAGCATTTGGTAAACTTTAAACAGAGAATGACTTCCTCCAAGAAAGGAAGAAAATTGACAGAAAATGAGATTCTTTTCTTGTGGAATTATTTTTGAAAAGGTGTTAAATTAATTGTGAAATGAGAGAAATACTGGATAACTTGATGGTTTAGTAACTTACTCAAATGCCATAAGGTTTCATTTTTTATACAAGGTGTTCCAAAAGTTTACAAGGTATTTTTCATCCATTGATTTTTAATTCTTTCTTCAGAACTTAGATTGAGATAGTAAAGTTTCCTGTCTTCTTATCTTATGTTCTTAATATCTAATAAAAGTTATGAAAAAAAAATGAATGAAAAATACCTAGGTGAATTTGGAACATCCTGTAGGTATGTAGATTGACAGACATACATATTTACTCCAGGTAAAAGGTCAAGAGTTAGGTTTGGTTATAATGAGAGCAGAACAACTAATGTAAGCTGATAAATACAGTCAGCTTCAAGTTATATAAAATCGCTGGGTATATAAAGTTTTTAAAGTTAGCCTGTCATAATTTGTATTATCAAATTGAAAGAAATTAAGCAGAAATTAACCCAGAAATGTCTATTGTACAACATCTTTGTTATTGTCATTATACACATGCATCAAGGTTCAGTTCTCACTGCTATGGTCATGTTCAGCAACAGCATAATAGTAATTTAGTGGCAAAAAAAAAAGATTTAATTAAGAAATCATTTTGTGCCAATTCCATAGATATTTTACCAAGGTTGACAAAACTAACCTCACTTAAAGCAAAACCTCCAATCTGTGGTGGACTGGGGTAAGAAATGGCGTGTTAACTTTAATGCTTCCAAAACAAAGCTGCTATCCTTTAACCACCATAGAAAATCTCTCCTACCCATCATCAGCATGGGTCAAACTAATCTCCAAGAAATCAGTACACCGCGCCTCCTCAACCTCACTCACGCAGCCAATCTCAAGTGTTGCAACTACATTGAATTAATGGCTGAATCTACTGCTAGGAAGGTTGGGTCACTGTATCAGGTAAGGAAGTTTTTCTGATATGAATCCATCTTACACATATATAAATCAACCATCCACCCACACATTGAATACTGCTGTCGTATCTGGTCAGGCACCCCTACTATTCATCTCTGAGTTCTCAACAAAATCCAAAGGAGAATTCTGACCTGGCAGCTCAACTCCAGTTACTTTCTTACCAATGAGATGTAGCTGTCTCTCAGCTTCTAGTTCCAATGAGCTTAGCTTCCTGGTGCCCCCTCTATATGAATTTGCTCAAGCAACTAGACTGGCAACAGGGTCAAACAATTTTACTGTCAAAATAGTTAAATGTAACACTCTTTTTTACCATAACAGCTTCTTTTCTTACACTTCTCGTTTGTGGAACTACCTTCCATATACTTGCTTGCTTGATAGCTATAATCTCCAAAAATTTAAATGCATTGTCAGTCACTATCTCTTATCTCCTTGACTTCCATCATTTTTTCCCCTGACACTCCTCCTCCAGATCTTGTTTCTTTCTCTTTACTCTCACATAACTCTCTTCACACCAGTATTTTCATCCTTCTCTTACCAATTCTATATTGGTGTAACCTTTCATTCTCCTCTTTTGTAGCCACCTGTGCAGCAGTGGACTTACTGTCTTGCTTGGGATGAAATGATTAAAAATATATATATATGCACTAGTTGAGGCATCCATCTACATCATGTAGAAGACCTAGACTTGGATTACACATGGTTATCATGAGAGAAGAATGACTTAGTACTGTAATAAAGAGCTAGCAAGTATCTAGAGTCCTGTGGTATGGATTTGCTATATATATATATATATATATATATATATATATGGATATACATATGGATATATATATATATATATATATGGATAGTCATTAATTTTTGAAAATTATATATAGCCCTTACATTTTTAAAATTTACATTATACCTTCCCATGGACCCACAGCTAATTTTGGGACTGTACACAAAAGGACTTAATTATGCATCTTTTTTTAAGTCTCTGATATATTTTCAAAATGTGAGCAATCATGGCTCTCCACAACTTCTTATCCATTGTAGTTCTAAGCAACATTTGACAGTTTACCAAAGCCCTGTGTCCCCATTCTGTCATATGTTCAAACTCTTTAGGTACATTACTCATTGTTTCCCTTCACCTTTTTCTGGGATGAAATGATTAAAAATATATATATATGCACTAGTTGAGGCATCCATCTACATCATGTAGAAGACCTAGACTTGGATTACACATGGTTATTATGAGAGAAGAATGACTTAGTACTGTAATAAAGAGCTAGCAAGTATCTAGAGTCCTGTGGTATGAATTTGCTATATATATATATATATATATATATATGGATATACATATGGATATATATATATATGGATAGTCATTAATTTTTGAAAATTATATATAGCCCTTACATTTTTAAAAATTACATTATACCTTCCCATGGACCCACAGCTAATTTTGGGACTGTACATAAAAGGACTTAATTATGCTTCTTTTTTTAAGTCTCTGATATATTTTCAAAATGTGAGCAATCATGGCTCTCCACAACTTCTTATCCATTGTAGTTCTAAGCAACATTTGACAGTTTACCAAAGCCCTGTGTCCCCATTCTGTCATATGTTCAAACTCTTTAGGTACATTACTCATTGTTTCCCTTCACCCTTTCTGCTTTCATTATGCTGTTTGAGCGTTAAATTCCCCAGGACCTGTTTCCTCATTATATATCCCAGAAATTTCAAGTAGAAGTGTCTTTTTAGTTACCATTTCTTTAGAATTTGTTTTGCTTATACAGTCAGTCAGTTAAGTGCCATACGTGAAACACGCTTGGGTGATCATGCCTCGAAAGAGACATGAATGACTGGGCAGAAGATTATCCCGCAGTAGGTTGCCATTGCTTTCTGCGGTAGACTGGTTGCCAGCCAAGGCTATAGAACCCAATCTGTCTGTTATTTAACCCATAACTGGAAGGAAGAAATGGATTAATACCCTTCCCAAGGGTATTTGCGCGTAAGTGAATGCAATGAATTCAACTGGAATTCGAACTTGGTTCCCCGATTTCTCGTTCGAGTCAATATCTACTGTACCACAACACACATCCTTGCTTACACAGGGTATCCATAAAGTTTGTGTGCACTTTAAAAAATTATAACTTTATTTGTATTTATGATAGAAATAATCTGTTAAAAATGTTATAAAGATTAATGTACCTAGTTTTAAGTATAGTTATTGATACTAATGTGATTTCAGGCATTACTGGTAAATCAGTTGGTAAATGTTTTCCATGAACTGCAAAATCATATTACCTTTCTTATTGCTAATGATGAAGGAAAAGTGGAAATGTCAATAAAATTTCAATAAAACCTTAAAAATATAGATACTTCTTTCTAATCCTTTTTACAACTATTGCAAATACAAATGAATTTATAAGTTTTTTAAAGTGCACACAAACTCTATGGACACCCTATATGTTCAGTCAATGATAATTTGTAGCCTCCATCTGTAGAACTAACAACATTTTTCTACAGTGTATTTTCTTTTATGCACCATGTAGGATTTGGATGTTGGCAATCATGGCTCCCTACAATTTCTTACTTTTTGTAGCTCTTAATAAATTTTGTTTTTTTGGTATCTCTCCTAAGCCCTGTTCTGCTAGGTTGGTTATGCATCTTTTTTTGCTGTTCTCATTTCCTTCAATATGTCCTCGAAGTTTCAAATTTTCTAATCCTCTTTCATCATTATTGTTGTGGGGAATTAACTACACACTAATATGAACTGTATCGGACTACATAAATACTGAGAGTTATCTACTCTCGGGGGTAGTAGTAAGTAGCAGCAGCTATGATACTCATTTGTTAGTACACCGTTCCAGTGCTAAGTACTATTATACTCTATTTCCTCTGTACACTGTTTCTCTTTTGTAATATGATATTGTTTCTAACCATATACCATGTCCGAGTCTTTCTTGTTATCTTTTCCCCAGGGCCACATCAATTATGTATTCTAGAAATGTCAATTGTTTTTTTCTTATTCTAAGTATCCTTTTTTGTTTCCATTTTTGCCAAAATTTTCTTGTTTCTTCTTCTTCTATGAGAAATTTGACCAGCATTCACTGCTATATGTTAGAATTCATATTATACAACAGCTAAGGATTCTTCTTTCTTTCTAATGAAATTTTCTTGCTTCTTAATAATTTGATGAGTTTTGGAATACATTTTTTGCTACCTCAATGTGCCTACAGATTTCAATGTCATTCTTTCCATACACTATTAAAACACTTCCCAGATATATAAATTCTTGTACTTGCTTGATATTGGTATATCCAATTTGTAATTTACCTGTTAGGTTGTTTTTTTAGCTCATGAATTATATCTTCTTGCAATTAATGTTCAGTCCTATCTTCTCACTTTCATTCACTACCTTCTGTAGTCGTTCTTGTAGCTTCTTTTCTATTTCTGCTATCAACACTATGTTATTTGTCTATCTTATTTTGTTAAGATTGTAGCAACCAATAATGAATTCTGGTATGACTTCTAATTTTTATAGAATTGCTTCACTGTTTAGGCTGAATAAATTTAGCAAGAAGACATATCCTTGTCTTACACCCCTTTCTATTTTTGTATATTTACATGATGAAAACATAGATATACATCCTTCTACATTTGTATTGCTCCTTCTGATATAATTCTAAGTATAAATATTGCATTTCTTGTTTCAGTATCTTTTGAAATGATAAACAAACACCATCTTTTATAAATGAAGAAGGTCAATAAGTGTATAAAGGATTTACATAAAGTATCATCATAGATATGTATCTTCATGTGGTCTTTTTCTCTCTAATTCTCAATATATTTTTTCTTAATTTTGGGTTTTTGATAATTTACATACTGATCTCTTTTTCAGTAACAATAATAATTTTATATTGCTACATTTATGTTGTTGTCACCCTTTTCTCTTTCATATTTTATTCCTTTTCTTTTCTCTTTCGTATTTTATTCCTTTTCTTTTCTCTTTCGTCTTTTATTCCTTTTCTTTTCTCTTTCGTCTTTTATTCCTTTTCTTTTCTCTTTCGTTTTATTTTATTCCTTTTCTTTTCTCTTTCGTCTTTTATTCCTTTTCTTTTCTCTTTCGTCTTTTATTCCTTTTCTTTTCTCTTTCGTCTTTTATTCCTTTTCTTTTCTCTTTCGTCTTTTATTCCTTTTCTTTTCTCTTTCGTCTTTTATTCCTTTTCTTTTCTCTTTCGTCTTTTATTCCTTTTCTTCCATCTCTCTCTCATCTACTCTGCATTCTGTCTGGAATTTTGAGATGAAGAATTGTCATTATTTACACAGATCAATAGTTGAGTGTATTTAACCCTTAGTTCATGAATTTGGTAACATGGCAAATGTGAGTTCAATCCCTGGGCTAGGTAGTGCAGACTTAGACTCGGTGGAGATATGGCAGGCAATAACTAAGATGATTAGATCTTTCAACATAATGAAACAAGAAAACTACCCCTTTAGGTTTAACAAAAGATTCAGTTTGAAATTTACTAAAGGTTACCTGGAAAAAACAAACATTTGAATAAGGATAGAAAGCCCAAAAACTGAAATGTTGAAATAATGACAACAAAAGTGAGGTCATTAATCTGAATGTAAATACTTTGCATTCATTTTTTTTTCCTGTTTTTTACCCCAAAAGTTATGTTTCTTAACTTCTAACTTAGAATCTATTTAAATTTCCCACTTTGCCAGCTAAGTTGCTGAATGAGAGCCTGGCTTCCTAGAAAATTATTACCACCCAACTATAAAAATAATATTTAAATTCTTACTCTCAGCCCCAGATTTAAAAGTTAGCTTTGACTCAAAATAATCTGGTGATAGGCATGCTTTTTGTTTTTCACACCTTATTTTGATGTCACATTGTTTTAATTTCATATTCTTTGTCATTATTTTTCCTCTTCCAAATTCTTTCTTATTCTGTAATTATTGCTTTAAATTTCTCTTTGATTTCTTTTCAAATCCTTTCCTCTTCTATTCTGTCCTCTATCTTTGACTATTTTCTTCCATATAACATTTCAGTATCTAAAACTTCCCTTCAAGCCATTTTCCCTGCCATAAGTTTATTCATCATCTCTTGTCTTCATTATCCTTATTCTGTATGTCCTTCAGTCATAATTTACCTTATATGGCCTTCAAATATTTATTTGCCCAAAATGACCACTGGCTACCAATTCCCTTCTTTTTTTTCAACTCCATTCCTAAAGAACCTCTTGACCAAAGTTTGGAACTTTCTTATTCATCACTCAAATCACCTATCAGAATCATTCTGTCTGTTGGCACTAATTTCCATGACAGAACTATTGTCTTTGATATTGTTTTTCCCTTTTTTTCTCCCAAAATACATAACAAAATGAAATAGCAGACTGCTTTTCACCTATGGTCATCTTGGGAGAAAGAAAGGATTATTTCTAGTCAGAATCTTTCTGGCTTAGCTTGATAAAAAGGAAATAAAGGAGGAAGAGAGAGAGAGAGAGAGAGAGAGAGAGAGAGAGAGAGAGAAGACACAAAAATTATCAAAAGAACAGGTCAATAACAATGCTCAGAAGAAACATGACATACCAGAGCAGCCCTTAGCCAAACATATTACTTATTATTCACAAACAGAATCAAAACGATTACATATTAAGCTTTTGCAAAGATTTCTTTTCCCTTGATTCTGTCTTTAGGACAGAGTTCTATAAAACTAATAATGTAATCTAAAAATTAATAAAAGTTCTCAATATTAACCTCCATTTTTCTGCAAATGCTTGGTGAAAGTGATGTGACATATTGAAAAAATGCAAAAAAGTACTGCAATATTATACAACAATGAGGGAAAAGAGTCTTAATTCTTTACTTAGTTTCTGAAAGGCATTTTTAACTAATCCTATAGAACCTTGGATTTCTGTGTTATATCTTATGTTATCTGCTAAATACACAGAAACAAATCACATTAGTTGATAAAATTACCTGCCAGCTTAAAAAATTTGTTTATATTTCTGTGATGAGGTATTGTAATTATTTTCATTATTTACATTGTTCAGACTGTTGTTCTCATCTTTGGCAGTGAATCAGAATAAAAACATTTTTAGCTCGATCATGCACATAGATAAATATGTGGTAGAGAGTGAGAGTGACACAGTGAGACTGGTCTTTAGTAGATATACATCAAGTTCAGTGTATTTTAAGAGGTAAAAAGTTCTTCCATGAGAGAAATAGTGATAAAAAGAAAGAAACTGAAAGACATTATATAGATATAAATGTTTATTTCATAAGATAGCTGCAGTTAATATCTCAACAGCTAAGAAATACGAGATGAAATTATATCAAAATAAATATATATATATATATATATATAACCCTAATTTATTAAGCAAAAAAGTGAACTGATGACCACATGCAAACATAGAAAGAAATATCTGCTTAAATACTTAAATCCAGATTAACATAGATAAACTTTTTCAATTTTTTAAAATTTGTTTATCCATTTATTAATTAATTTCTTATCTATTATTTTTTCTATTTTGTCACTTTGTTTATATATATATATATATATATATATATATGTGTGTGTGTGTGTGTGTGTGTGTGTGTATTTAGGTAGCAAATTTTCTTTTAAACATGTCAGATTAAATTGCAAACATTATGTCTACTTATTTTTAATAAAATCTATTCATACTCACAGATAACCTTTTGCGTATTACAATTGGAAGATGTCAGAAATGAGCTGTAACATTGACAGATATTATTATCATTCATTTTTCAAGGTATCCAAGTACTTTCAACCTCTTTCCAAGATCATCTTCAGCAGTGTGAGTTATGGTAACCATTCATCCATTTTTAGATATCTACAACAACATTCCTGTCTACATTCACAATATAAAAAGATAATGATCGATAATACAACTATCCTACAGCAAGTGAACAACAAAAGTAACCTGCGGGTCCTCAAGGCAATATTCATTAAAACATTTAAGCTGTCAATTAATAGAATCAGCTATGAATACTAGAGTAATGTTCCAAAATGTTTGTAAAAAAACAGTTTTTTTCATGCTTTAACATGTGCATGACCATGAAATTACAGCATATAAAAAAAATTCCATTTTGGATAATTTTCACATTCCAATGAATTCTAGTAATTTGTCAACTGTTACATTTGAAGCAGAAAAATATGTACAGTAATTTTTAGCAACACTGTTTTATGATTATTTTTTGTTACCATAACTTACACCCCGAAAGATGATCTCAGAAAGAGGTTGAAAGAATTTGGGTACGTTGAAAAATGAATGATAATTATAATAACATCTGTCAACATTAAAGCTCCTTTATTTCAATTGTAATACGTGAATAATTATCCGTGTGTATGAACAGATTTTATTAAAAATATGCAGGCATAATGTTTGCAATTTATTTCATCTGATATATATATATATATATATATATATATATATATATATATAAACACATTTTTTACTTTTTATTTTATTTTCCAAAATAAAAGTTTGCTAAAGAATTTCCCACCATCACAGTGATAAAAAGAATAGTAAAGCTGGTTTGTCAACCTATTTGTTTGTCAAAGAACTTTGCTCGACAGTACTGCCAAAAAGCAGTATGAAAGAAAAAAGTGCAAATTCCTTCTCAACTTCTTTTTATCTACAAGATACTGTCTTGTTTCCACAACAGGGTGACCTCTTAGTTTTTAGTGAGTCACAAGCTGCATTGTACACAAAGCAGTGAACAATTGCTCCAAGCCAATAACTCTCATAAATCATGTAGATCTGTAATCATGTAAATCTATCAACATCTATAATAAGACTTTACAGATATATGAATGTAAAAATGAGGACATTACAATATATACACTTCCATTTATCTGTTTATATTATTTTCATTTAGTTTGCTAAAGCAATAAAATGTTAATTGTACAATATGGTTTGTAAATTTATCCCTATTTCCTCTTTAAGTCAAACTCTCATGCACTACCAATACACAATATGTCTTGCATAAATACACATCCAAACAATAATTAGATACTAGGTTTAGCTTAATCTGGTAAAAGTAGTGGTGCACCAAGTAAATACTGAGCTTACTAAACTAGTGAATGGACACTGAAATTATCTATTGACCATCAAACAACTCTAGGTGTTTATGAATGTCTGGTGTGCCTGTTTGAATTTATATAAATCAAATTTCAGTAATCTTGAATGGCATAAAATCAATAAAACCAAAGCATATATGTTTATTGAATGTGCATTGTGGTGCAGTGGATATTGGCTTGGAATGAGAAATTAGAATGCCAAGTTCGAATTCCAGTTGAGCTTGAGTTTGTGTTTTGTTTAATGGCATATCAACATCTGTTGGTTATTTAATGCTAAAAATGTGAGGTTTTAAGGTATTTCTTTTTTAATGTTAAGTTATAGTGAAAAGGTTGATTTAGTCAGCTTTTAATAAAATCTTTTTGTTTTTATTCTTTTTTATTTTAGAAAACTGAAAATATCTTCTAGTTTTGTATTCAAATATGTTTTGCTGAGAATATTTTTTTCCCTTAAAAAATGTGTTATGGTAATAATTTTTTCTTCAAAAATGTATATTTTTCTATAAAAGTCTATTTTTATGTATATATTTCTAAAAAAGTGTATTTTTATACTTTCATAGTATTTTGACCCCAGTTTTGAGGTTAACTATTTGCCCATAGCTGGGACCCTATCAGGTGCTACCACTCCAGGTCGGGGTGTACCTGAGAACAGCGGCAATTAAGAGGTGCTTCCATGCTCCTTACAGCCTCCCAATCAGAGGTCTTGCTGCCAAATGCAGTTTACCGTCATACCCAGGACCAAATTCCAGTTGAATTTATTGCATTCACTTACATGCAAATACCCTTAGGAAAGGTATTATTCTGTCCCTTCTCTCTCCAGTTATGGGTTAAATGGGAGGACAGATTGGATTCTGTAGTCTTGGTTGGCAACTAGATTACTGCAGAAAGTAATAGCAACCTATTGTGGAAAAATCCTTTTCCCAGTTAGTCAATCTCTTTCAAGACATTGTCACCAAGTGTGTATCATATATGGCACCTAACTGACTGACTGACATAAGTTTATTGCAATTAAACATTATTACCGTGGGTAATGGTAGACTATACTGATGAAAACACAGGACGAATCTTAAATTCACAAAATGTTGCTGATGAATAAAATCATGGGAATATCTCTCATGGTTAATTTTCTCAATTCCAGCATAATCAGCCCAACCATCTTAAACAACATGACTTCCAGGCTGAATAGACTGCACAGTTGCCTCTTTCAGAATCTCTGCTTGCCAACCGACAACTTCTTTTTTCTTCTAGGTCCCTTCAAGACATAAACAATCACAATTTTCTGTCCTTTATATGTCCTAATAAATTTTGTCCTTTTGTTATTTCTCTTAAACCTTGTTCTACTATTCATTTACTAAAACTTACAAAGTGGCTGATGCATTGTTTTCCCCTGTTCCTCTTGCCTCTAATCTGTCCTGGAAGTATCAGATTTTTCAAGCCATCTTTCCTCATCATGTGCCCTAGAAATTTCAACTATTTCTACCTGATGCTAAGTATAAGTTTCTTTTTCATTTCTATTTTCTCTACAGCTTTGTCATTGCTCACACATATGCTGTATGGTATGCACTGAACATGTGAGCACCTTAACTTAGAAATGCTTTCTTTAACCTCACTCAGTACCACTAAATGGTGACATGGCCGCAGTGATGTTTACAATGAAAAGCATTGAAAGATATAAAATGATGGATTATGTAAAGGATTATAGAAATTTCTATATATTACTATATAGAATAACCCTTTTTGTCTTTAATTTACATATTTAGATATGGAGAGGCTGTTGACAGGGAGTGAATGGGTATGAGAGATAAAGTGAGAGAGAAGTGACTGAAATGGGGGCATCAACAGGCTCATCATTTTCTTGCATTTTTCTCAACCTTTTTCTAAAAACCTTTGGTTTCTTTCTATTTCCAGCATTTTTCTTCTATCTTTCGTATTTGTCTTTCATGTTCTGATTTTTCTTTTCAGTCTTACATTAATTTATTTTCTTTCTTTCTTACTTTTCCTCTTTTTTTCTTTAATTTCACTTTTTTATCCTCTTACCCTAATAACTGATTCCAAGAACCCAAATAGTTATGGCATAAAGAATATCAACCTTTTTAGGGTTTTGTTTGTTTTTGTTGAAGATGAACTACTTAAAGAATGAAAATTTCCATCACTCTAACACACACACACATGCATACCCCCACTTGCAGGTTTCTCCTCCCCTTTTCATGCTCTTAACTTCTTTAACATTTCTCCCTTTATTTATTTAGTTTCACGCCAGTAAAACTCATGGATGGAACCCTGACGTCTAATCTTGTTCCCTCTATTTTCATCATTTCTTTCTAACTTCATTTCTTTTTGCTACATTTATTATTTTTCTTTCTAAAAAAAAAAAATAAAAAAAAAAAACAGCAGACAGCTTAAAGAAAGATACTAAAAGTTAAAACAAAATGATCACAAAAAAGCTAGGTTTAATAGTCATTCATTAACATTAACCATTGCACCCTTTCTCCTGATTGTCTTATACTCTGTACAGAGAAAGATAGTCAGTTAGTTAGTTAAGTGCCATACGTGATACACACTTGGGCGATCATATCTCGAAAGAGACATGACTGACTGGGCAGAAGATTATCCCGCAATAGGTTGCCATTGCTTTCTGCAATAGACTGGTTGCCGACCAAGGCTATAGAACCCAATCTGTCCTGTTATTTAACCCATAACTGGAAGGAATAGACGAATTAATACCTTTCCCAAGGGTATTTGCGTGTAAGTGAATGCAATGAATTCGGCTGGAATTCGAACTCGGCTCCCCGATTTCTCGTTCCGAGCCGATATCCAATGCACCACAACACACAAAGACAATCATGCATAAACCCTTGCATTTAATAAAAATGAAAGTTACATGTTACATGTGAGGGTAGTATTAAATGCAAAAAGAAAAAGCAAAACGATTAAACTTATTAAAAGCTATAAGGGACAGGTAGATGTGGAGAGACATGATCACCTATACTCTGAAAAAGTATGGCACATAAAGAAGAAGAAAGAGAGATAGGTTCTTTCAGGCTGTCTTGTTCTAGCTATGGCTGCAGTACATCTCTCTTTTTATGCCATGCCTCTTCAGGACATAGGTGATCATGTCTCTCCACATCTACCTGTCCCTTATAGTTTTTAATAAGCTTCATCTTTTTGCTATTTCTCTCAAATCTTGTTTTACCATCCATCAAGCCCATCAAATATGTTCCAGTGGTTTTCCTCTTTCCCTCAATCTGTTCCAAATATCAGATTCTCCATGACCTCTTTTCTCATTACTTACCAGCTTACGGCCATATCACGTTGAATACACCGGTTCTTGCTCAATCACTAAAGTTAACCAACATTGAGCCTGGTCAGTACTTAGATGGGTGACCGCTTGGGAATACCAGGTGCTGTAAGTGTTTAGTGACGGATGTGCGTTGTGGTGCAGTGGATATCGGCTCGGAAAGAGTTCAAATTCCAGTTGAATACCCTGCATTCACTTAAGCACTGGTATCCTTGGGAAAGGTATTAATCTGTCCCTTCCCTCCAGTTATGGGTTAAATAACAGGGTAGGACTTGGGGACCCTGCCCTTAAAAACAAATCCCAATGAATCTTGTTACTCAAAAAGAAAAAAGTATTACTAGACACAAAACTTATATAAAAACAACAATAAATTGATGAAATAAAAAAAAAAGGTATTACCAGCAATAAATAAATAAAATTTAGTTGGCAATAAATGACCCGCCAAGGTTGATATGCCATAAAACAAAACAACCAACCAAAAAAATCATTACTTACCACATAAATTTTAACTGCTTCTTTGTGATGTTAAGTTTAAGTCTGCATTTGTTTTCATTTTCTCTTAAACATCATCATTGTTAACATGTTTGTTTGGTCCGTGGTATCCTCAGCATTTTTCTGTAGAATCACATTTCTGTTATTCCAAGTCTTATGCCTGAAGAGAATGCTTAGCATTTGCTACAGTATAACGGTTCAATGCAACTTTTCTTTGTTTCTAACAAAGTTTTTTCCATTTCTTAATACTATACTTAGTTTTTGGAATGCCTCTTTAGTTAACCCAATGTGTCTTAACATCTCAATGTTGCACTTTCTATCCTTTATTATACCTCTTCTGAGATATCTCAATTTGTGAACTTGCTTGATTTTACTATTCCTGAGCTGTAATCTTCAATTTAGGCTTATAGTTTTGATAATAACTGTACATGCTGTCTTCTTGCAGGTTAAATTTAGTCCTATGTTATAACTTTCCTTCTCTACCTTATGTAGAAGCTTTTTTACTTAGCTTTTCATGTTTGCTATCTACACTGTGTCATCTGCATATATTAAGTCATTATGTGTCCTGGGTATGACAGTAAACTGCATCCAGCCTCTGATTGAGAGGTTGTGAGGAGCATGGAACCACCTTTTAGTTGCTGTTGTTCTCAGGTCCACTCTGACCCGGAGTGGTAGCACCTGTCAGGGTCCCAGCTATGGGCAAATAGTTAACCACCAAACTGGGTTCAAAACACTATGAAACTATAAAAATAGACTTTTATAGAAAATATACATTTTTGAAAGAAAATTATTACCAACAATACAGTTTTGAAGAAAAAATTATTACCGTAATATTTTTGAAGTAAAAAAAATTATTGCTAGTAATAAATTTTTGAAGACAAAACTAGAAGACATTTTCAGTTTCTAAAATAAAAAATTTAATCAAAATCTAACTAAATCAATCTTCTTACTATAACTGAACATTAAAAAATACCTTTAAACCCTACCATTTTGGCATTAAATAACCCACAGAGGTTGATATGCTATTAAACAAAACTCCCTCACTCTTAAGTCATTAAGATTGTGGCTGCCAACAACAAAAAATCCTGGAGGACATCTAATTCACTCAGTATATAGCCTCACTATATAGGCTGAACAAGTCCAGTGAGAAGAGACATCCTTGTCTTTCTATTTTTGTCTATCTGCTGAACTCATTTTCTATCCTGATGGTTTGCTGTCAGTATAGGTTTGGACTGGTTTAGAATTTAGAATTTTCTTTTTTTCAGAGCCCAGTCAGCCTTGCTATTTAACCCTTAGCTAAGAGGAGAATAGATAGAATCATGCCTTTTCCATATGTGTGAAAATGAATGTAATGAACTTGGCTGGAATTCAAACTCAACTAACCAATTTTTCTTTTCAAATCACTCACCATTACATTCCCAATACATCCATTTGATGCAACAGAAAATAAGTCCTTTAAAACACAGATATACACAAGAAATAACAGCAAATTTGGAATATACATGCGATGGATAAATTGTCGTCTTAATTACACAAAAATAAAAATAACACTGACATCGTCATTTTAAAAGATCTTCTTCTTCTATGTGCCCTGTCCCTTCCCAGATATTTAAATTTTTGTACCTGCTTGATTCTAGTATCTCCAACCTGTATTTGGCATTTTGGGTTGCTCTTTTTACTGATGACCATGCATTCGGTTTTCTTGCACTTTATTTCTAGTTCTTTCTTATCACTCTCTTCAGCTACCTTCTGTAGGAGGTCTTGTAGTTTCTTTTCTGTGTCTGCTATCAACACTGTATCATCTGCATATCTTAGGTTGTTTAAATTAAAAGTAAATTTATTCAATAACATCAACCACAGCTTTCAGACAATTTTAGAACCTCCCACAACTCTTCTGAATGGTCTTCTGGATTAAGTTAGTGAATGCTACCATAATCTTTGTCTTCAGTTCATCCTTGGTGTTACAAAGAGTTTTGTTGATCTCTTGCTAAACTATGCATCACCCATAATAATCAAAAGAGTTGCAGTCTGGAGAGTTAGGTGGCCAGATGTAAGGAATAATGTGGTCACAGAGATTGTTTGACAGCTATAAGTGTGGCATGGTGCAGAGTCCTGTTTCCAGACATAAGATCTTCCAGCTGCTATCCTCTTGTCTCAGGGCAATGCTACCTCTTCAAAGCACTTGATGTTGAGTCTGAGACTCTGTTGGAAGACGAATGGAGGGATAACCTTGACATCACTCTAAACAGCTTAGTAATCCCCATTAGACTCATCCTACCCTTTCTGAATCATCTGCACTGTACACAGATTGACACTCAAACACACTGAAATGTTTGTATGAGATCTTCCAGTACAAATGCCAAATGATATAGCATGCTTATTTCAAATTTCTAGCAGAGTGAATTGTATCAGGATGCTATTTGTTTCATAGATGGTACCTAACTATGCAGTGCAGTCAACAAAATAGAAAACAAACCACATGCAGTGGTGGGGTGGTAGCTGAGAAAACAGGACAGAACCAAGGAGATGAACAAGGTTCAAATTGAAATTTCCTAGCTTGGATGAAAGCCTCGGTGCCAACTTTCAACCAGGAGGATACTTCAAAGGTGCAATCTTGAACAAGGAGATTAAAGACTTTGTTCCAAGTAATATCGCAAAGGAAATCACAGAATGAATTCAAGTCTGCTTGTTAATAGCAGTAAGATATTTTGCTGGTAGCAGTTACCTGGGTGGAGGTGGGTAGAAAAAAACATGTAAAGATACCACAGCATTGCTCAGACTTTCATACTGGTAGAAAGGCATTTTAGACAAGGAGGTTTTTTGTCATAAAGTGCTCAGTGTCAAGGTAGAGATAGAGGCTTAATACCATTTATGTGGATAAATCTGTCACTTAGTGTTATTTCAGTCAAAGACAAACTTCTCCACAAATTTTCTCTGTGTATATATCTATCTAAATATGTTTGTGTGTATGTATATTTAGGCAGGATATTTTCATTTAAATATGTTTTGTTGAATAATATAGACATATTGTGTCTATTTATTTTTATATTTATTCTTTCCAGTTGTCTAATTAGTATCTTGATATTGAGATGATATCCATCATGTAAGGTGCCATAGTTCTTTTAACTCAAGTACTTTTAACTTTTCTAAGATCATTTTCAGGAGCAAATTACTGCTACAAACTGAAAGACACACTTAAACATGTGTTTGTGTAGTTGTGCTAAAATCTTTTTAAACATTTTGCATTTTGTTGCCAAAGTGATTTCTAAACATACATAAATGTGCTCTGTTATAATTATTTTCGAATTTTAAAATTTCATTTGTTGTAGTTACAGAATTTTTACAAAACAAGCATTTCAGTATGAGAAAGCTGACTGAAAATTGATAGAAATGTCAAATGACATTAGTATATAAATGTTATAAGCTTTTATATATATATATATCCAGATCCAGATATCCCATAACTCGTCATTGTTTGGGGCACCACATGTACTACAGCTGTAGTAGAAGTGATGTTTCTGTGGGTGCAACTACCTGATGAAGGCCCACCCTCACCAGGCTGGCTTGATTTCAGAGTTTTCCTTCTCCTAGACTAGTTAGCAACTAAGGCTATAGATTCTAGTCAGCTCTCCTATTTTACCCATAGCTGGGGGAAGAAGAGATGAAATCATTTTCCAAGGGTAGTAGCATGTAAGTGAATGGAATGAATCCATCTGGAATTGGAACTCGACTCTCTGATTCCTCAATTCAAGCTGTTATCCATTACTCCACCATGCCTTCTATATAAGATGCAAGAGCCACTTAAGGTAGAGAGTTACTGAGTGAGGTTGTTGTATGAGCATAAAAAGAAGAACTAAGGGTAGATTGACGATATGTAGGGTAGATAACAACTGATTCTAGACTTGAAAGGTTAAGATTGAAGTTAACAGGGAAGCACCCTTTTGAGGATCTGTTCTCCAAAGTAGTCATTCTTGGGAGGAAGTTGCCTGAATGGAATTTCCATTTTACCAATGAAATTCAAAGAGGATGAGTCAATTGAGAGTGCATGACATGATGTATCCTTGCTGTAAAGGTTTGAATGCAGTTCATCTGAAACTTTACCATGGAAATAATATGAGAGTAGAGACAGACTTAAAATGCTTTGTCTCTCAGAAAAGAACTGCAGGTTGAAAATAATTCCTTGCCCTTCTAAATATATATAGATTATTTAAGCAATACTTTTAGTGGATACCCCTATTCAAGTAGGTGCTCTTTTTATCTATTAAACGTAATAATTATTTATTTTCATCTACCACTGCCCTGAATATTCAAGAAATCTTATTAAAGAAAAGATGCACACTCCTGTCTACTCAAACGTGAGTATCAAAGTGATGTTTAAGTAGTAAAATCTGTTGAATTAATAAATAAAAAAATCTATTACTTTTATATATATATATATATATATATCCCAAGAAATGACTTTCCGATTTACCTTGAAATAATGTGTCTGCCTTAATTTTTCTTATATATATATATATATTCTTTTTCATGTACTACATTCCTTCAGAATTTAGGTGATCATGGACTTCCACTAAACTTGTCACTGTCAATATTTTTTCTCTTGGTATCTCTCACAAACCCTGCTCTACTATTCATTTACTCAGGTCTATCAAGTAGGTCTTGTACTGCTTTCCCCTGTCTCTTTTTCCTTCTGTCTGTCTTAGGAGTATTAGTTTCTCCAGGCTGTCCTTCTTCATTAAGTCACAGGAACCTCAACTGTCTCTTCCTTATGTTAAGTATAAGTTTTCTTCTCATTTGCATCCTCTGCAACACCTCATTGTTACTCACAGGCTCAATCCATGCTATCCTCAGCATTTTTCTGTAAAACCACATTTCTGCTGTCTCAAGCTTCTCCTTCATCCTTGATGAGATTGTCCAATATTCACTTCCATACAGAAAGACAGATATCACGTTGCAGTCCAGCTCTCTTTTTTTTGTTTCCAATGAGATTTTTCTGCCTCTCCATACTCTGGTTAGCTTTTGAAATGTGTTCTTGGCCATGCCAATGCATCTTTGGATCGCAACATTGCAATTTCTATCCTCTGTCAGGACACTTCCCAGGTATTTAAAATACTTTTCTTGTTTTATTTTAGTTTCTTCGACCTGTAGTTGGCATTTTAGGCTCCTCTTTTTGCTGATGACCATTCAGTTCTCTTGAAGTTTATGCTTAGTCTTTTCTTTGTGCTTTCTCTTGCTACCTTCTGTAAGAAGTTCTGCATTCTTCCCTCCATGTTCACTATCAGCACCGTGTCATCCTCGTATCTTACATTGTTGATATTGTGGCTGCTAATTTGAATCCTGGCAATGATTTTATTTCTCTCAGTATTGTTTCACTGTATAAGTTGAATAAATCCAGTGAGAAAACACATCCCTGTATAACACCCCATTCATATTTTTGTATACCTGCTGAATTCACTTCCTGTCCGTATGCAAGCTATTTGATGCCAATATAGATTCTTAATTATTCTAACGTCTTTTCCAAAAATGCCGAGTTTGTCCAGCGTCTCTATCAAGTTTTTGCAGTGTACTTTATTAAACTCCCTTGCATAGTCTTTAAAGCACTGATAGTTGCCATTCTATAAAGCACAGTTTGTTGTAGATTTTGTTTATTATTTCTGTGAGTCTGTCTATGCCAAAGCCTTCTAAAAACATCAACATCTCTATTATAATCCAATCGGGTTCTGCTGCTTTGTTTTTGTTTAATTGGCCATTGCTGACTCCACTTCACTTTCACTTAATATTTCTGATCCATCCATATTTTTCTGTATTGTTGGTTGCTCATTATTGCCATGGAAGAGACCCCTCATATACTCATCCCATCTTTGAAGTATTTTTCTTTTTCTAGTATGAGTGTACTGTCCTTTGCCTTTATACATCCTGTTGCTAAGAATGTCTTTTGTCCTGTCAGTTCTTTTATTTTTTTATGAATATCACTATTATTTGTTGTGCTCAGTCTCTCTACTTCAACACATTTGCTGTTGAGCCATCTTTCTTTAGCCTGTCTGCATTTGCTTCTTATTTCCTTACATAGATTTTGTATTCCGTTCCATATCTTGGCATCATTTTCTGTCTCTTTTGTATAATTTCAAGAATCTTTTCAGTGATCCACTCATTTTTTTTCTGATATACTTTTTCCTTTGGGCCGATGTCGCTAGAGCTACTCTTGGTGCATCCCATTTTGGGCTCCCGTTTATGTTTAAAATTTAGTATACTTATAAGGGAAGATTACACACTATTGAAGACAGCATTTGAATGAATAGTGTGTATTAACATAGGAGTCAATACTGAATGTTAATAGTAAGTCTCAAGTCTTCAATAATCTTAAGACTAAGGCTGAAGCTATCTCATTCTTTTTCTGCATATATATATACACTACCGGCTATAATTATTAGGCCACCCCAATTTTTAAAAAAAATTATATATTTCATACTATTTTAGTATTTATTGCCAAGTGGATAATCCTAAATGAAAATAGAATGGTTCTTTTGTTATTATTACTTTGCAAGATTTTACAAGACAAGGAAGCAAAGATGAACTTATCCGAATCACCCTAAATTTTCTTCATTCTTTCATTGATGAAACTGCAATATAGGTAATTATTAAATATTTATAAATTCATTTGATGTGCATGTTATTGTGTAGTATTAACAAAAGAACCATTCTAGTTTCATTTATAATTATTCACTTGGAAATTAATACTAAAATATATTATGAAATACATGATTTTTTTTAACACTGGTGTGGCCTAATAATTATGGCTGGTAGAGTATATATATGTAGAGAGAGAGAGAGAGAGAGAGAGAGAGAGAGAGAGAGAGAGAGAGATTGATATATAGACATAGAGATATAGAGAGACAAAGGTAGGGATATATATATATACATTTATGTATATATGCATGTAGAGAGAGATAACTATCAATTGACATTCCGTTCATTTTCACACAACAGCGCAGAATTTGTAAAAACAAGGGAAAGGAGGAGGGGGAAAATCTGCAAGAAGAAGGGTAGATATCAAGAATATAAGATGGAGAAAAATGAAAAGTAAGGTGGGTAAAAGTAAAGGTGAAAGAGATGAAGGCGATGAAAGAAAGAGATGAAGGTGATGACAGGAATGTTGTCTTGAGTTTTATTACTTGTTCATCCTTTTGATCTTTTAAAACTGAAAGACTTTTTTATTTTTGCAGCACGACAAAGACCTTACAAACCTTGTTTAATTTATAACTATTAAATAAGTAATTATTTCTATTATTTTTCTTTTATTACCTATGATTTGTAATGATTTCTTTGGAAAAATAGTGAAATGGTTTTTTGTTGCATTCTTAATAGTTTTCAATTCAGAGCTGTTCTCTTCCAAGACTGGCTGCCATCCCAAAAAAGACAGCCTTACTATTTAACCCATAGGTGGAGAAGAGATGGATTATTGTAAAAGTAAATACAATTCCAATTTTGCACTAATAATCTTACACTGAAATGTAAGGAAATAGGATGCAATTTAATATAGAGATCCTTGTTTCAATTTAGATGAACATCAACTGGCGTTTCTATTTCATTGTCATGAAGATCTTTATTTTTTGGGGTTTTGTATATACTCTTCTTTTTTTATATCTCTTTGTCTTCAACTCTTTCAGAAATTCCTGTTCATTTATGCAAGCACTATTTTTCTCATTGGTCTAACTGAGCAAATTACCATTCAAGTCCTCCAAATTTTTCAGTTTTTCTTCCTTTTCTTTTAACCCCTTATTCTTGTTCTTTTCCTATTCATCATTCCTTTACTTTGCCCTCCTTATTTTTTTTTCTATCTTGTACCTTTTTTTACTTCTTTTCCTAATGGTATGTAAAGTATCAGTTATTATTAGTGAACAAGAAACCGTAACATTCTTTACTAAAAGAAAAACTTTGGCTACTGTAGGGTGTGTCTCCAATCCTGTGTCTAATTACTGAGAGCAAATCATCCGTTTCCTGTGTTTTATGATAAAGAAAACACTATCACCGGGTGCAAGGGGAGGGAAAAACTGGCTGCACCTCAGGAATACTGAGAGAGGATGGAGGGGAAAGAAAGTTAAAAATGTCTTTTTGTTGGCTTGCTTTTAAAATCTTGCTTATGAAGTGGATAAAATTCAGTTACTGTATCAACAAACAGATTTTATTTTTTGGTGTTTTTTTTAGGTTTGTGGGTCAACCAAGAGACATGAGCTGGGGCCAGAGTGCAAGGCAGAACAAAATTACTGCGTGTCTGAGAGAGAGAGGTGGTGGGAGGAAAACATACAAAATGTGTTAATGATTTTTACACAAGGAATAAATTTACCAACTACTGTTTGTAAGAAAAAAGTCTTGAAAAAAGTCATAAGGTAAGACTGTTAGAGTAGCAGAAAATGTCATAATTTCAGTTTGTGGGTAAAAAAACAAAGAAAATAGTAATATTTTCATTCAAAATAGATAATTGCAAAGGATAGGAAGTTGCAAAGAGCCATGGCCGCTCATGTCCTGAAAGGATATGGCACATAGAAGATTTTTCATAAAATGAATAACCATAGATTTTATTTACTATATCTAAAAAGATAAATAAAATTTAACTTAGTAATAAGAAATATTTAAATTAAAGGTAATATATAATTTAGTAACGCTAACAAAAACCTCACAGCAAGACTATTCTGAGGACCCTAGAAGTTATGCCAGGATTCACAATCTGAACAACATGATACACAGATGATACAGTGCTGATAGCAGACATGAAAAAGAAACTACAAGACCTCCTACATAAGGTAGCTGAAGAGAGTGAAAAGGAAGGACTACAAATAAACTGCAGGAAAATCGAATGCATGGTCATCAGCAAAAAAAACAAAAAACAAATGGCTAAATATAGGTGGGGGATACTAAAATCAAAATGGTACAAAAATTTAAATACCTGGAAAGTTTTCTAACAGAAGATAGAAAGTATGACACAGAGATCAAATGGCGAATTGGCATGGTGAAGGACACATTTCAGAAACTGTGTAGAGTATTAAGAGACAAGAAAATTTTTCTAGAAGCAAAGAAGAGTGTACTGGATTACTATGTGATGTCAGTTCTTCATAATGGCAGTGAATACACGACAATCTCATCAAATATGAAGGAAAAACTTCAAGCAATTGAAATCTGGTTCTACAGAAGGATGCTGCAGATATTATGGATTGAGCATGTGAGCAATGATGGGGTTTTGGAAAGGATGAAAGTGAAAAGAAAATTAATACTGAGCATCAGAAAAAAGAAAGCTAAAGTTCCTGGGACATGTAATGAGGAAGGAGGGCTTGGAGAATCTGATACTCACAGGCCAGACAGAGGAAAAGAGAAACAAAGGAAAGCAGAGTGTAACATACATGACAGGCCTGAGCAGATGGATGGCAGAGCGGGAGTGTAACAGGAGAAAGCATGCAGGAATAGTTGATTTTCTTAGCTCTGCTTAGATGTGGCACAAGGCCAAATGTATGGGGTACCTAGTGAGGATCAAACTTATTTTTCAGTTGTAATAGGTTCTAGCAAGACAAGCTTGCTAACCATTACACTACGCCAAGGTGCCCAAAGAGCCACTAGGAATAGAGAGACACAGAAGGCCATGATTGCTTACATCCTGAAAGGACATGGCACACAAAAGAAGAACAACAAAGATGTCAGAACCAAATATTCTTGTACAAGAGGTTGGGCCACAATTAGTCACATTGTAATCAGGTAAGTAGATCAGCAGTCCTAGACCTATGTCACAGGAGTGATCAGAAGATTGGTCAAGAAGCCTCTAACTGGTGCCAACAGAAGAAAATAAAGGCTGCCATTCAAAACTGATCACTTTTGAATGAACTATCACATATTTGTACACAATCTAGCAGTGTTGAAGATTGTGAATAGGTGAATGTTTTAATAGCTTAAATATTGGTATTAAAATTACCAAAGCCAGCATTTAGTTTACTTATTTAACGGCTATAAAGTTGTTCAATTTAAAGCCAAAAAATAAAAATTTATTTAATTTATAGTCACTAAATAAGTAAATAAATAAGTGAATGTTGATTTTTATCCTTTATTATTATTAATAGTCAACTTTCTTTTTTAAAATGTTCTGTCCCTTCAGTCTTCTTCAATCATGTTTCTCCATAGATTACTTTTCTTTTATCATTTATGATTTTTTATATGGTTTTTTGTTGCATTCTTTATAATTTTAAATTTAGAGCTGTTCTTTTCCAAGACTGGCTGTCATCCTAAACTAGAAAGCCTAACTATTTAACCCATAGATAGGGAAGTGACAGTTTTCTTAAGTGCTTTATTGTAAAAATGAACACAATTACACTTTCGTAACAATAATTTTACGTTACTCTTACGTTATGATGTCTTAACAAAAGTAATTTTTAATTTATGTTCATTGACTTAAAATAATACTTATTTTATTTTAAAAATATGACCAATTTTAAATGTAAATATTACTATTGTGTACTAAATAAATGGAGGGTGTTCTAATAAATCAGAAAATGTAATAAACAGAGTTTGGAAAAAATCTAATAAATGATGGAGGGGTTAATAAAAGGGGTGTTTAAAAATTATTAAAAATTATTAAAAATTATTAAAAATTATTAAAAACAAGTCCTTCAAACAAAGCAAGAAAATTTAATGTAAAATGCTTCATCAAAATCAAAAATATTTCAATGAAGTATTACCAGTGCTACAATATCAGTTAACGTTTACATTATTCAGACTATTGTCCTCATCTTTGTTGCCATTTTGGCCATTGTACACTCAGGCCTTCTTCGGGTGCTAGAAACTTTGAATTGAATCTTTTACTGCAATCACTGGGGTATATCACAGGACACATGGCCCAGTGGATATAGATGATGGTTAGTTCCTGTGACTTAACCCAAAGAGTTGTGAGTTCAGCACCAGGCTACAGCAGTGGTGAACAAGTAACTTGCAGGGTTAGAGAGAGATAACTCATGACTTCTAATTGAGACTTTATGCAAGGAATGAGGATGATATACCTCAGTGATTGTAACAAAGGGTTTGGTTTGAAGTTCCTGAAGAAGAAATGAGCGTACAATGACCGAAATGTTGTACAAATGGCAACAAAGATGAGGACAATAGTCCAAATAATTTAAATACTGTAAATACTACCTCATCTCAGAAATATAGACAAATCAATGTTCTTCTTTTTTATGTGCCATTCCATGTTCTTTCAGGAAGTAGGCAATCATGGATTTCCACTTCCACATCTTTTGTCACTCTTAATAATTTTCCTCTTGATATCTCTCTCAAACCTCATTCAATCACCCACTTGCTCAAGCTCATCAAGTATGTCTCATGCTACTTTCCCCTGTGTCTCTTTCCCTCTATTCATCCTGTGAGTATTAGATTCTCCAAGCCGTCAATACATATCCCAGAAACCTAAGTTGTCTCTTCCTGATGCTAAGTATAAGTTTCCTTTTTGTTTGCATCATCTCTAAAACCTTGTCATTATGCATATGTTTGGTTCACAGTATCCTCAGTATTCCTTCTGTGGAACCACATTTCTGTTGCTTCAAGTCTCTCTTTTATCTTTAAGAAGACTGTTCAGCATTCACAGCCATATAGGAGGACAGATAACATGTAACAGTCCTTTAGTCTTTTCTTTGTTTCCATTTAAATCTTTCTGTCTCTCAGTACTCTGATTAGCTTTTAAAATGTGCCTTTGGCTATCAGTGTCGCACTTTCCATCCTCTGTCAGAACACTTCCCAAGTATTTAAATTTCTGCATCTATTTGGTTTTAGTATGCCCAATTTGTAGTTAGCATTTTGGCCACTCTTTTTGCTGATGACAATGTAGTTTATGTTTAGTTCTTTCTTCTCACTTTCCCTTGCTACCTTCTGTCTTAGATACAGTATTTTCCTTGTCTGTTATCAACACTGTGTCATCTGCATATTTTATATTGTTGAAATTGTTGTTAACCCTTGCAGGACTTCTAGCTCTCCCAGCTTTGTTTTGCTGCACAGATTGAAATCTGTGCAGCAAAACAAAACTGGGAGAGATTAAATAGATCTGTTGAGAAGAAATATTTTTTTCTTACTCTTCCTTTCTATTTTTCCTTTTTTATATTAAGTACCCCCGTCACCACCCACCAAAAAAAAAGAAAAAATACCTAATGTTTAAAATAGATTTAAAAAATGAAAAATCTTTCTTGAAGTTCTTATTTTCATTTTAATTCCATGCTAGAGCCAACCAATCTTATGTAAATCTTGATAGATAGCTTCAGATATGGCCATTAAAACATCAACAGTAGGCTTGGTGAAATGGAAGCAATATTGTTTGTCAGAAAAGAGGTCATGTGAAGTATGATGCTAAACCAGTTTGGAATTGATTAGAGCCTCAACTACTTTGCTGAAAAGAGATAAGCAACTAAAAGGGTGATAATTTGAGAGGTCAGAAGGTACCCAAGAGTTCTTAAAAATATTGCTTATTTATTACATTACTATGAATAAAAAAAGAAAATCTACAGAAGAAGACTTCAAACAAGCTGGAAAGCAATGAGGCATTTATTGTAAAGTCTGGAGAGAACAGGAGCCAGCTCAGGAGCACATTTCTTTAAGACAACAACAGGGATCTCATAACATTCACTTACATTGTGGGAATCTAATTTTGAGATGATGGCTGAAACCAGTGGTGGGGTTATGTGTATGTCACTCAGTAAACCTCTGTTCGAGTGGGACAATTTCGCAGAAGTACTGCAGATGAATCAAGAGTAGAGCTGAAAGAGAACTTCTGGTCAAAGCACTCTACCTAATCTGCAGTTGATGTCAAAAATTCAAATTGATTGAAGAGGGGAGGGTCTGAGAATTTACTGTTGGTTAACACACTATTGCAGAGATGCCAGTAGTCACTAGAACCAAACCTGTGAAAGGCTATACAGTGTCTCATTCTATTAGTAAATAGTAACATTGTTTCTTTGAGAACATACTTGCAATCATTGTAGTGAGGAAGAGACGTCTATTGCAGTCAGACCTAGTATAGCCAGAAGAATTGATTCCTGTGGGCCATAGTGGCTGAGCAAGCAGTTGAGAACCAGGGAGATGGTCATGGTTTCACTTGGTATTTCCAAGCTGGAATAAAGGCTTTGATATCTATTTGTACATGATTCTAATTAAAATTTTTACTAAATTGTTTTTAAAATCTATTATTCATCAAAAAATTTATTTTCATAAGTCCATAATATATATTTTATATATAAATGCAATTAAGAGCTTTTCTAATTAAATAATGTATTTGTTTTATTGCATACTCTATTTTATGACACAGAGCAGATTTTTAGTAACTGGAAATTCTGTTTGACACCACACACAAATTAGAAAATGAAGAATATTTTTTCATAAAGACAATTAAAAGCTTTTCTAATTAAATAATGTCTTAATTTTATTGCATTTTTTTATTTTAAAATTTAAAGCAGATTTTCAGTAACTAGTGGTTCTCTTTGAACAACAACAAAAAATTATATAAATTCTCCAAGAACTTGTCCTTATAACTGATATAAATATTAAGCCCTACAAGAAAGAATTTCTTGACATTTTATAAAATTAAACATCTCAAAATAATCTTTTTCTATGATTTTCAGAATGTTTCATTAAAATTCAACAATTATCTGATTTTTACAAAAATTTCCTATTCAATGTTTTTCATGACCTCTCTTTCTCTTTATTTATACATACATACATACATATATATATACACATTTAGTGTACAGGACACAAGCAGATTATTGATTATTGATAAAAAAAAAACTGCATTTTACACACTAAAAAATATGGTACTTTGTCTACCATGACTAAAGTAAGGCTTAGGTAACTCTCTATGTTGCACTTTCCATCCCCTGTCAGAAGACTTTCTAGGTCTTTGAATTTCTTTAATTGTTTTATTTTAGTTTCTCTGATCTGTAGTTGGCATTTTGGGTTCTTCTTTTTTTGCTGATGACTATACATACATTTTTTTTTGTTGAAGTTTATGCTCAGTACATTCTTCTCATATTCTCTTCTGTAGGAGGTCCTGCATTTTCCTGTCCATGTCTGCTATCAGTACTGTGTTATTCACATATCTTATCTTGTTATCTTGCCTAATTATGTAGCAAAGAAAGAAAACTTTTGTGTTCTGCACTATTATTAAATTTTATGCCGTTTAATAAATGTAAATTTCTTCCAAATTTCACACTAAAACTCATGTGTTTTTTTTTTTCACTTGTGCCTTCCAAAATACATTTTTTCTTCCCCTTCTCTTTATTTCTTTTTTCTACTTTTTTTCATCTTTTCTCCTTTTTCAGCTTTTCTGGATTTTTTTTCTTTTTCTGGTTTTCTTGCAAAAGCAAAGTCCTCTAATGGTTCTGCAGAACGATACTGAGAACACCATAGATGGAACATATGAACAGCAAATACGTTTTCAGGTAAGTGGGTACAAAAAGAACACTTACACAGATAATCAGAAAGAGACAGTTTAAATTTCTAAGACATATAACGAGGAAAAATGGCTTGGAGAATTTGAAACTAACAGGAAATATTGAAGAGAATAGGGACAGAGGGATATATAGACTAACCTACCAAAGAAGCTTATGCAAATGGATAGTAAATCATGGACTGGAAGGGATAGTAAAGAGACAAATGTTGCTTAGACCTATAGGACATCGTAGAGATGCATGGATGTCCACATGCAGAAAGAACATAGCACATAAAAGAAGTATCTGGTGGTTTCACCAGTGATCAAATGACAAAAGTTCCTTTAATTCTTCCATGTTGAAACATTGGTTCTTGGAAATTGAAACTCAGAGAGCTAAGTTCCAATTTCTGTCAGGTTCGTTATATTCACATATATGCAAATACCCTTGGAAACATATCAATCCACTTCCCTCCAGTTATGGATTAATTAGTAAAATTTGTTGAAGTAAATCATTACCACCAAAAAATTCTTACTCTAAAATATTTTCTGGCTTTAAATAAACTGTAATAGGTTGATAAGCTATAAAACACAAAATCAATCAATCTAAAATATTGTAATATAACAATCTGGCCCCACCTGAGGAAGGCTGATGCAAGCGGGGGCGTTTCCGGTCGTTGAAAGGAACGGATGTTTGTTTGACCTTATTTCTGGCAGTAGCGGAAATGGCTACAAGAGGCAGACAGAACAGGTGTCTCTGAGAATTATGTGGGTGTGCGTGGGCGAGGCAAAATCCGGAAGTACCAGTTTGGAGATTATAAAAAGACCTCGGCGCACGGATTTCAGAGAGAGAGTCTGGACAGACAGACCAGAGTAGCAGGAGAGAGAGAGAGACACAACAGACGACCCCCCCGTCAACCCGTCAACCCGTCAACCCTTAGAAGCGCGCTCTCAATTCTCTGTCCCTGTGCTACACGGTTCATCGTCATTAATAAAAATATAACTCATCATATTTTTATATATATGCGTGTTTGTTGTATATTGCTATATAACAATATGCCTTGGCTATAAATGACCCACAAAGTGTTCATATGCCATAAGAATCAAGCAATCAAAAACTTAATTCTTCAGTTTCTCCACAATTTTCTCAATGGTTGAATTAATATTGTTGTTTAATTAGTTTTTGAGCTAAGGTGGATATGATACACAGAGAAAGTGTACTGTGGAATTATTCAGCACAATATCCAATGCTAAATGGATATACACAGAACAGTACAATAGTTACAACAACAGACAAGATAGAACTTACAACACAGTGAGGAGGGGTTCAGATTGCAACAGTTATCAAAGTAATTTGTCTGAATATTACTCAAATGATACTTGACTATTACGCCTTGAATGCTACTATTCTTTACTTAAATAGATCATATTAGGTCATGAGCCATTCTATCATTGATATTACTGCAGGAGTGTCAGTCACTCTACAACATTAATTTGAATTATTCCCAAGTTTTTCAATCACTTTACAATTAAATGAATAACATTTTGGTAAATTAAATGCTGGTGATAAAACATGTATTTAATGACTAATTTAAAGACCGATTGTCAGTATTTAGTTTATTCACTTATTTCGTTACTGTAGCTACTACTTTAATATCCAACATTAATAAAACATTAATAAGTTATATTTTATTCATAGTAATGTAATAAATAAGCAATATTTTAATAAACTAGATTTTTATGATGAATTTGTTTTTTACAGCTTATCAACCTTTTGCTGGTTATATAAATCTGGAAAATATTTTACATTGTAAGAATTTTTGGAATATAACCCTAATTTATTGATAAAAGGCCTACTAATTAACCTAGAGCTGGGGAAAAAGAGGTGAATTCCTATCTTTCCCAAGACTATTTTCCCATAATTAAATATAATAAGCTCAATTAGAATTGGAACTCAGATCTTTGATTATCCAGTTCAGAGTTGTTATCCATTATACCACTGCCCATCCAAGCTTACAGAACCTGGTCTTCCCAAGTAGTCACCCATCTAGGTGCTCACCAGGCTCAACATTACTTAATTTCAAGAACTGGTATTTCAATGTGATATAGCAATAAGTCTAACCATTTAGTTTATTAAAATACTACTTATTTTATTAAATATGACTTTTGTTAAGAGATATTCAATACTAGGTTCATTAAATATGACTTTTATTAAGAGATATTCAATATGTTCAAATATTACTTGATCCATTAAATATGACTTTTATTAAGAGATATTCAATATGTTCAAATATTACTTGGTTCATTAAATATAATTTTTATTAAGATGTGTTCATTAAATATGACTTTTGTAAAGAGATATTCAATATCTTCAAATATCACTTGGTTCATTAAAAGACATCAGTAGTAGTCAAGTGCCATATATGATACATGTTAAGATGATCATGTTTCTTTTGATTCATAATTGCCTTGGCAGATTTCCAACAGTAGGCTGCCATTTATTTCTGTGGTAGACTGGTTGCCAAACAAGGCTATAAGATCTTGTCTGTCTAGCTATTCAGCCTATAGCTGAGAGAAAATATGGATTCATAACTTTCCAAATGTAACAAACCCAAATGAGATATAAATATGGCTTTATAAATTTTCCTTCTGAGCATATTACACCACATAGCAGATGTAATAAAATATATTACCTCGTTTTGAATGAAAATATTATTTATTTTCTGTTATTCTTTTGCCAACCTAACAAAAATTTTTGCTTGGGATGGCAACTTATCTAGGAGAAGGAAATCTCTGATATAAAAACCTTTGCACCTATTCTATGTAGAATAGGGTAGGCTGAACCCTTTAACCTTGGTAGATTATCATCCTAGAGATGGTGTCAAAATAAAAGCACTGAGTTTCCAGTCCCCTAAACTGATTAGTGTTAGTAAACTGTAAAACTTGCTTCACTATTTCATGATGGTTCAAATACAGAACTATCAAGAAAACCCTGTCTAACTCATGCTAGCATGGCAGTGGACATTAAATGATGATGACGATAATGTTTACATCATTATTTTTCTTCTATGTATATTCACTACAACCAACCAGGTATGGACGTTGAAATTGCAGAATACCTCTGGCAAATTCTTTATGGAACCATTGGAGGTATACAGAGATGGGATTTTATTTTTTTCAGTAACTGGTTCTCTAATCTTTTAAATCCCAGATTATTTTTTTTATATGAGAACTTTGTTAACTTTCTCTCAAGTAGTGGGTTTTATGGTAAGTTAGTGGCCACTAGTATAGATCTTCCAATTTTCTGATTTTCTTCACAGAGGAATTCCCTTATTCTTGGCAATTGATGAGGATGGGAAAATTTTCAATTTTGGTGTTACCAAATTGCTTAAAATTACCTTTTCTACAATAATTCTTATATAAAATACAGAAAAGTCATGAAAAAAAAAACAGGAAGGATCAGAAAGAAAAAGAATAGGAAAGCAAAAAGAAGAGATTTCTACAAATCTACAAAAAAAAATTATAAAATAAATAAATTCCCCACCCCACTACCCAATTATCCAAAATTAATTCTGAGTTGTCGTTCAATATATCTTGATAGCCCATTTCACTGTTACATTTTTTTATCTATCTAAATTTTAAGAAATCTTACTACTTTTTTCTTTCTTTCTTTTTCTTTCTATCTTTTTATGCTGTAACTTCCTTTTCATCATCAGAGTCATTGCTAGTCCTGTGAATGCCCAAACCTTTCAGTCTTTTTCTCTCCTAGCAGCTATCAGTGACTTTCACCTGTGAAAAATAAATCTTTTCTGTCTTGTCAGTCAAACCAAGTTTATTAAATAGCAACTTATCAGCCCTAATTTAAATCAGAAATTTGATACTTTGAGTTTGTAATTTAATTTCCCCATTGGTGAAAAACTGTCACTAAATGTATCTCTAAAACCATGCCTCTCTGTAAACTTATTTAGACAGGTTTAAAAACTATAAGACTTGAGCCTTGTTTTCTTACAAATTCGAAAAACGAATTTTATATATGTATCTTTTATTAATTGTCAGGCTTCATTTCAGTGATATTCTTTCAATATCTATTTGAGTTTCACATATACAAAGATTTACAAATAAAATTTTAGTAAAGTTTTGTAATTTGCTTGAAGCATTGTGTAAAATAGTTATATGGGTTATGTCTTGAAGGCTGTCACAATGCTTTGAGTAAAATAAAGGAAGGTAAACAAGTGTTTGGGTATTACCTATTTATTAAACATTAATATTTTGAGATCAAAATCTCATCTTCAGAATGGCAGAGAAGCTTTTGTCTGTCCGGGTATCTTCACGGCCTCTCAAAGAATGGTTGTTCCTGGCTGTCTGCTGCATGTGTGTGTGTGTGTGTACAAGTGTATGTGTGTGTATTCTAGCTGCTGTATGTGTGTGTGTATGTGTGTGTATTCTAGATGGGGCCTTTATGGTCTGATGATATCAGTCTGCTTGTATGTGTGGTTTATCTTAGTGTGATCTGATCGTTCCCTTGACTCTTTGACCGGGCTGAAGAGTATCAGTTTCATTACTGTTGTTTTATCTATCTGATTTATCTGGTGGTGTGTACATATCCATGACTGTGTCATGTGTGCGTGTCTAGGTTCACGTGGTTATTGTACTTTATTCTACTTTATTTTGTATGTATGACTATAATTAAAATAAAATAAAATTTTATTTTAATTATAGTCATTTCTTTACTTCTAACCATCTAGTTTCAATTAGTATGTTTACTTTAAAGAATACTTGTTAGTAACTTTCTGCTTTTAATAAATGTTATTTTAAACACTTTGAAAGAAGGTGTATCTAGTACAGTAAAACTAGAAGCTTATGAAGCTTTATTTGATACATTCAGCTTTAGTGCAGCAAAACATTTATTTTGTTGTGAATGATGGTTACAAGCAAGAGGTAAGATGAGATGTGCTTATGTTATTACTACAGTATAAATAAACAATCCTATATTGTGTTATTTTTTTAATTATTTCACCCTAAGCAAGGCAATAAAGCTGTTAAGATGCAATGTGTTATTGTGTATTTGAGAATATGAGATAAAAAGCACTATTAAGGAATGAGAACAATAAAAGATCAAAACAGTAGATAACAATTTACATTCCTTTAAATTTTGGAAAATCAAAGTTGTCTGGGTAGGAAAAAGCCAGATAGTGAGAAGTGCAGTAAAAAAAAATGTTGGCATAGAACTTATGGTTTTAGTCATTTTAATCGTAAAAGATGAAACTTTGCTGCTCATCTAGTCTAGTCAGTCAGTCAGTTACATACTGTATGTGATACACACAATCATGTTTCTTTTGATCCATGACTGACTGAGCAGAAAACTTTTTTTCAATATGTTGCCATTTCTTTCTGTAGTAGATTGGTTGCCAACCAAGGCTATAGAAGCCAATCAGTTCTGCTATTCAACCCATAGAGAAGAGATAGATTAGTCCCTTTTCCAAAGTGTATTTGTGCATGAGAGAATGTAACCAAATCAACTGGAATTTGAACTCAACTGATTTTTATTCCACACCAATGTCCATTACACCACAATGCACATTGCCTATCTAGTACTGTGTTTAAATTCATAAAATCTATGTACCATAGGGGAAAGTTTATCAGAACAATTATCTTGAAAGTATTTAACCCTTTAATTATTTTTATATAATTTACTTTTTTTTTTTATTTAAATTTTTATTGAAGAACTATTATTGCTGCATTGAACAGAACTTAAAAATTGTTTCTGTGGACTGATTTTATTTTTTTTGAGTCCAATCACTGCTGGATGTCAAAATCCAAAGGTTCTGAATATTAATTGATGAAACAGGAATGAAAGGGTAAAGAAAATGGTCACAGTCATTGGCAGCTGCAAAAATGTCCACTATTATGAAAGGAAGTAGAAATGATTCAACTAATTATTTGCAAGTTCTTCGTGACGGAAATATTTAGATCATTTGCAAAGAAACTTCCAGATTGTTTGAGAAGACAAAAAAATAAATAAATAAACAATTTCCCACCCTCCTACCCAATTGTCCAAAATTCATTCTGAGTTGTCATTCAGTACATCTTGATCCTCCATTTCATTCTTATTTCCCTTTGATGAAAACATTTATCTTTGTCTTTTTTTCCATCTTTTACTTACAAATTTTTTTGCTTTTTATTCAGGTTGTATTACTGAGACATATTGTCAAGTCTAACTTGTATATGTGAACAAAAGTTTTTTTTTCCTTTTGCAGTTTTTTTTTCTGCTGTTTTCTTTTAGATTCATCAGACACGTCTAATATTAGTATCCTCATCACTCGGAACAAATCATTAATTTTTTTTTTCAGGTTTGATGTCTACAGTAATTGTTGATATCTTGGTAACAGTGATAGCTTATTGTCTCAATAACTCAATATGTAATGCTTGGTGACAAAGGTACTGATAGCTGAGGGTGGAGGGAAGAGAGAGTTAAAGAAAAGTGCAAGAGAAAGAAATGCTACTGTTTAGTGTTAATGACAACAATGCAAAGCTCTGCCGTTAAAACTAGTATCATTTATGCTCCATTAGCAGCTTATTGCTCTTGGCCAGATAGGTGTATAATCTCTCATCAAAACCTTACGCTTATAATCGGTCAACACTATTGGATACGAATCTAGAGCCTTACTTTAATTTATCCTGCTTATTAGGCTGCCTTTATAGTTTTTTTCGTTAATCATGTGATCCCTTTCTTTTGTTTGCCTGACATAACTGCAAAAAAATGAAAAAAAAAACCACCACGACCACCATCTTCACATTCATATCTTCATTGTCCATTGTCTCCAACACGGCCTTCCACCAAAATCATACCTTCACTACTATGACCATGGCGACAACCATGACATCCCCCACCCTACCAACATCTGAGACCCTCCCTCCCCGGCAGCATTAACTTTTATTCCCACCTCTTCCAACAAATACAACAGTAGCACTATTACCACTACCATCCTGAAGGTACCAACTCTGGGTCACAAACATAATTTCTTGTGATTAGGTGACAACTAGCATTGCCACCCCTACACCCCACAATCATTACCACCACTACTAGCACCATCATCATCATTAACAAACAAGTTCACCGTATATTTCTGTAACTGTCCATCACCACCCTACTTCAAACCCTGCTATTAACTGGTCACCATCACAAACTAACAGCACAAAATAATCATCAGAACAAGAGACCCACTTAAGTTTATCTACCAGAGACCAGACTGTGGAAGATGTTGCCATGATAAATAATGACAGAGTCCATGCAACTTATGACAAATTCCATGACTGACAGCTGTTCACTGAAAAGGAACAGTATTAAAAGTTAGTAATGAGCTTCACCATTCATTATCTAAACACGGAAAAAAGAAATTGGCTTCTCTCTTTTGTGTGTGTGTGTTTTTTTTATATCTTTAATTTCTTGTACTTATCCTTCCTTTCGTGTTTTTTTTTTCTTTTACTACTCTTTCTCACTTTGTTCACATAAGCTTAGTGCAAATTTGCTAATGTCTTTCCATGATTTCAGTCTCTTCTGGATGAAACATCTACTTAACGCTCATTTCTACCATTCATTTTCTATCCTGTGCATCCGTGTTAATTTGGATGATTCCGGATTATTTGGATAAAAGATTAATTTGGCTGAAAAGCTAACTCTAACGAGGAACAACTTCAATGGACAGAAGAAAATAGGAAGTAAATAATGGGTTAAAAAGTCTATATATTTTCATCTAGTAAAAAGCTTGTCCATGGAGACAATTTAAAATCATAACGAACAAACAGAAATATCCACAAAACGACACAATGTCCATCCATTTATTATATATGATCAGTTTACCTTAATATGACTTGCAAGAAACCTTGACCATTAACATGTCCATTTAACAATTTAAAATATGCAACAAATTATGTATCACTTATTTGGATTAACCTCATCACTTAGAATGCTTACCTTGCTAAGTAAATATAAAAAGTCCTAAGGTTATTGTTTGTTTGTTTTTTATTTAATTCACCCCAAGCAAGGCAATAACTATAAGTAAGACACAAGGGAGATACTAGGAGTAAAAATGAATGAAAAAACATTAGAAGAAACCGAAAACCTAATCCTGAACAAGAAACAAGAGATAAGCCTTTACTCCTGTTTGAAAGAATGTGGAGGAGTGGATAATAAGTGAACCTTCTTCTTCTTCTTCTATGTGCCATGTCTCTTCAGGATGTAGGCTATAATGGCTTTCTACCTCTCCCTCTCCCTGGTGGCTCTTAGCACACTTTCTCCTGTTGCCCTACCCAAACCCTGCTCTGCCATCCACCTTCTCAGGCCCTTCAAATAAGTTATCCACTGCTTTCCCCTGTTTCTCTTTCCCTTTATCTGACTTGTGAGTATCAGATTCTTCGAGTCTTCCTTCCTCATCACATGTCCCAAGAATTTCAGCTGTCTCTCCCTGATGCTCAGTATTTCCTTTTCATTTCCATCCTTTCTAATGCCTCATCATTGCTCATATGCTCGATCCATGATATTCACAGCATCCTTCTGTAGAACCACATTTCAATTGCTTCAAGTTTTTTCTTCATCTTTAATGATATTGTCCAGCATTCACTATCATATTGATGGACAGACATCACATAGCAATCCAGAACTCACTTCTTTGTTTCTAGTGAAATTTTCCTGTCTCTTAATACTCTGCTCAGCTTCTGGAATGCATCCTTGGCTATTCCAATTCACCTTCAGATCTCAGTGTTGCACTTTCCGTCTTCTGTTAGAACACTTCCCAAGTACTCAAATTTTTGTACTTGCTTGATTTTATTATCCCCAACCTGTAATTGGCATTTTGGGCTCCTCCGTTTGCTGACGAACCATACATTCAGTTTTCTTGTAATTTATTTGTAGTCCTTTCTTTACTCCTATTGAAGAGAAATAAAACTTTCAGAGTTCAGGAAGAGACATTAGAAGTATAAAGTTGAATTAAGACATTGTCAACAGTTTTGTTTTGAATCATTTTACCCCAAGGAAGGCAATAAAGTTACACAAACACAATGGATTAATGGAGGTAAAAAATAATAAAAAGACTTTAAAAGTAATCAGAAACCCAATCCTAAACAAGAAACAAGGGATAAACCTTTAATAATAATCTAAGTGAGATATATCTATAAAAAGGTGCTGTTGATTATTTATGGCTAACTTGTTTAAATAATGTACAGACTATTAATTGCATCATGTGGCATTCATTGTAAGTAATGTGATGCACTAAAATAAGTAACCAAGTAATCATTTTAAGTTCTTGGAATATCCGTGCCCTTTTGAACTAAATGGCTAAAAAGTACCTTCATAAATGTTTGTGATAAATCAATACTTTGTCAACAAATAACAAAGTAATATTGGTTTTATTGAATTGATTACCTCTGTATTTTTATCATATGCAGAATTTTAGTTATCACAAATATATATTAACAAAATCAACCATAGTTGTTTACTGGTCAAATACTTACTTTTTCTAAGTACATTTCAGCATTCATGATTTATTTTGAAATAAGAATATCTTTTAAAAACAAATGCTTACTAAAAGATACAAAATAAAATACTGATATAATTTCAAAACTATTGTACCCAAGAAATGTTTAAATCTGATCAATTTTCAAAAGAAGCAACTGAATAAATAAATATTTAAACTAGTGGATATCATCTCGGAACGAGAAACTGGGGAGCCGAGTTCGAATTCCAGCTGAATCCATTGTATTCACTTACGCGCAAATACCCTTGGGAAAGGTATTAATCCGTCTATTCCTTCCAGTTATGGGTTAAATAGCAGGACAGATTGGGTTCTATAGCCTTGGTCGGCAACCAGTCTACCACAGAAAGCAATGGCAACCTACTGCGGGATAATCTTCTGCCCAGTCAGTCATGTCTCTTTCAAGACATGCTTGCCCAAGCGTGTATCAGGTATGGCACCTAAACTGACTGAACTAATCCAGCATTCTTTAATTTCAAGTTTCTTCTTTAGAACAGATGTTTGGGTGACATAATGTTTATCTATGCAGAAGAGAAAATCAGCAGGCTGAGTTCAAAATCTTGTCTAGACTGTTTCATTCACTTCACACTAATACTCTTGGAAAAAGCATGAATCTATCATTTCACTCTCATGTATGAGTAAAATAGCAGAGTAACCAGTCTAAGAGGGCAACTCTCAATTCCAAACATGTCTATATAGAATTCACAAGAGAATCATGATCCTTAATGTACTGAAGCAACAGAGCATTTTAAAAATCTTTTTTAGAAATGGTCTAAACATTAAAAAATATGACTTCTAGTCTTTATTTTTCACTTTGCACCATGTTGGATAAAATAAGGAAAAGAAAATGAAACCACAGAAAAGAGTTAATTTCTCACATTTGATGTGATGTGATGTGATGTGCCTGGCGATGTCTTACTTTTTATATAGAACATATCATTTTCCAGAGACTTTCCCATCATTTTTCTCTGTTTATGTTTTAATGTTAAAAGGTTACTGCATGAGTAATCTCCAAAACAGAGTTTGGAAATAATAGTATATCAACAAGTACAAGACTCACACACTGTGTGAAGTAGATACACTACTAGGAAACTGCTGGTCAGTATAATCCCTCCCCTTTACTACAATTTATTCCAATAGTGTGCACATATTTAAGTGAGCACAAACATTCCATTCCTGTATATAGGTAGATATACAACAGTTTATTTATTACAAATCTTTCTTTTGCTTTTGGAAGTTGTAACATGCTCACATAATTTCTGTACTGAGGGCAGAAACCAGTTTGTACTGGTGATGCTCATACAACAGATGCTGTTCTGGAAAAGGCCTCTAATCAACATATAAATCACAAAAAATTAGTGTTGTGGACCCAGAATAGATTTGGAAGGAAAACACGAACTCAGGTATTAGTGAAGCATATATATTTAACGAGAGAACAAATACAAAAAGTGTTACACATCAGTCGAACTGCCAAGTATTAGACCGAGGTGACTCAACTCAACTCAACTCAACTCAACCCCAAGGGGCATATTCTCCTGGTATTCATAATAATAGGAAGAATTCATTATAGTCCAAAAAGGGTAGGTCCCATAACAATTAGCTATTTAGTATTATTATTTAATAAGCTTAGACACAAGGCAATGGGTGTGGTGAACAAATTTCAGCTCAAACTCATTTTAACAGTAATAATACTCTGTGTAAATAGCTTGTTAGCCATAACACCATTTTGAGATGCCAACATCTTAATTTTATTATATTTGGTCATTACAAATGTAAGTTATAGGTAGTCCACAATAAATAATTAATATTTATTACAGATAAAAGCTGTGCGTGTTTTTTTTTAAATATGATAATGTACTGAAATCAAGAAAAACAAAATGAGATAAAAAATCACCTCTGTCCTCTCATTAGTATGTATATATATATATATATATATATATATATATATATATTCTTCATTTGTAAACAAATTATTACGCAACTTGGGTTTCTACAATGTGGTGCCTTCAGATGATTTGCAAATCAACTGAAGACACCACATGGTAGAAACTAGGTCATGTAATAGCATAAAATGTAGGATAATATGTGTATTTATTAATATATATTTTGCTCTGTTATACAACATTGAGCACTATTCCATTCACACTTAATTTTTATATAGTGATGTTTATATGTGTGTATACACACATCTATATACTTACTTACCTCCTTAGATATTTATATATGTAAGCATATTTTGCTATCAAATTATTGAGCAAAAAAGGGTTTCATACACCAAAACATATGCTATCTTGCCAACCAAGTATTATGGCACAAGTATGGTTAAGGTAGAACCTATGTGTGTGTGTGTGTATAATTTATTTATGTCAGAGATATGTTTTCAAATGCGCTATTCAGATGATCCTATGCAGCTAAGAGATCTAATGACATTTTCCTTTAGAGGATGCAGGTTTGAATCCTGCTGGAAGGCAAATTTTTTTCTAATAAGATTTCTCAAATATTTAGGCCAGTAGATGAAAATAAATAAATATGCTGTTTAATAAATAGAAAGAAACAGAGCATCTACTCAAATATGAGCATCTAATAAAAATAATTTTCAAATAAATAAATTAAAAATATGTCCATTCTTTATTTCTAAAGAATTAATTTTAATGGATTTATTTTTATCAGACTTTTTTATTATTTCAGTTTAAAATTCATTTTAGTAGTCAGCCAGCCAGTCAAATGCCATGCATGATACACACTCGGGTGATCATGTCTCGAAAGAGACATGACTGACTGGGCAGAAGATTATCCCTCAATAGGTTGCCATTACTTTCTGCGGTAGACTGGTTGCCAGCCAAGGCTATAGAACCCATTCTGTCCTGTTATTTAACCCATAACTGGAGGGAAGTGACAGATGAATACTTTTCCCAAGGGTATTTGCGCATAAGTGAATGCAAGGAAGTCAAATGAAATTTGAACTTAGCTCTCCGATTTCGCATTTCAAGCCGATAACCACTGCACCACAATTCACATCCATATTTTAGTAGACACTTTTTATTTTAAATATATGCCCCATTAGCTATTTTAAATAAGATGTGCTGACTACAGTAAAGTTTGGAGCCATATAAACTACTACCTCTGACCCATTATCTCATTTTTTCTTAATTTCAATAACATTGAAATTAAGAAGAAAAAATAGATAAAAATTACCGCCTTTGTCCCATAATAGTTGCTGTATTAAATGTATTAAAACCAGAGAGACAGGAAAATTTTGCTAGAAACAAAGAAAACAGTTCTAGATTGCTATATGATGTCTGTCCTTCAATATGGCAGTGAATGCTGGACAATATCATGAAAGATGAAGGCAAAACTTGAAGCAGCTGAATTGGTCTACAAAAGAATGCTGTGAATATCATGGATCGAGCATATGAGCAATGATGATGTTTTAGAAAGGATGGAAATGAAAAGGAAATTAATACTGATCATCAGGTAAAGATGGCTGAAGTTCTTGGGACATGTGCTGAAGAAGGAAGGTTTGGAGAATCTGATATTCACAGGTTAGATAGTGAGAAAAAAAGACATAGGAAAGCAGCGGATAACATATTTGAAGGGCCTGAGTAGGTGAATGGCAGAGCGGGGTTTGGGTGGGGCAAATGGAGAAGGAGTGCTAAGAACCACCAGGGATAGGGAGACATGGAAAACCATGAGCCATGTTCCTAAGGTACATAGCACATAGAAAAAGAAGAAGACCAGAAGCAAGAATAGAACCTCAGACATGATGGCACTGCATAGTAACACTTCAGCTGTCCATTCAAGTTATTATAATTACTCTTGCAATTATAGATATGAAAGGGATATTGTGAATTAAACTCAGATTATATTTTTTCATTTTATGCAGAAATTAATTTTCTATTTGGGTTTGTATCAACAGCTCTAGTACACAAGAAAGAATCTATAGTAAAAAACAAAGTTCTATTGCAAAATTGAATGTAGAAGTCTCCCCACAGATAGAATATTTCTGGTGTAGGTTGAACGGGGTCTTTTCTAGCAGGTGAGAAACAGACTGAAATATAGTTTGTCCTTGACTTAGAAATCTATGACAGGTTCTATAAAAGTTGTAAAACAAGCTTAGAGGCCATCAGCCTCACTTTGAGAGGATGCAAAATGTGACTGTGATATGAGTTGTGTTTACGATAAAAATCCCCTCAAGTCAAAATGATTGACAACTTGAGTGGGTGGATATACCACATGATGGAATCTGCGTCAAAAATCAGAAAAGGTTCCTAAAACCTTATACTCTAGAGGGAAAGACATTGAAGGAAATAATTTTTTTCACTAAATAAACTAAAAGAAAAAATAACAGTAATAATGATACATACATACATACATACATACATACATACATACATACACCTATGTGCAAATATTGTTTCAACTATATGAACGTTTCATTAAATATGATAGAAATATTTTGTAAGTTTTTTCATTCAATTTTTCTTGTGTCCTTCCCATTTTCTTTTGTGAGTACTGAGTGTGTGGAAAAATAATCCGTAGTGTTTACTTTCCTGAGCAATTTCAGTTAATATTTTAGTCATTTTCATGTTAACAAAGATCACCAATATATTTTTATTTCATAAATTATCAATGCTACCTACCAACCAATCAAAACTAGAATTGAAAAAGAATTATCTAAATGTAATATAAACTTTGTTCAAACTACTTATCAAACAATGAAACTTAATACAAAACAATAATAACCTGAAGTGGGAATTTATATTTGAGTCTGTGATAAAAGCAACAAAAAAACATTGGCAAGACTTCTTCTATGTGTCATGTCCCTTCAGGACATAGGCAATCATGGCCCTCTACTTCCCCCTGTTTATTGTTGCTCTTAATATCCCTTCTTCTGTTATTCTCCACCATCCATCTGTTCAAGTCCATCAGGTATGTCATGCACTGCTTTTCCTTGTCTCTTTTTCCCTCTATTTGTTCTGTGCGCATAAGATTCTCTAAGCCTTCTTTCCTCATTACATGTCCCCAAAGATCTATCTATCACCCAGTTCACACTCCACCCATGTCTATTGAACAGGTTAAGAGGCTCATCCCTTGTTCCCTGTTTAGGATATGGTTTCCGGCTTTCTCTTTTGCAATCTTCTCACTTTGTTTTTTTTTTTCAATTGGAGTAGATAGATCTATCTATCACCCGGTTCACACTCCACCCATGTCTATTGAACAGGTTAAGAGGCTCATCCCTTGTTCCCTGTTTAGGATATGGTTTCCGGCTTTCTCTTTTCCAATCTTCTCACTTTGTTTTTTTTTTTCTCAATTGGAGTAGATAGAACTATCTATCGCCCGGTTCACACTCCACCCATGTCTATTGATCAGGTTAAGAGGCTCGTCCCTTGTTTCCTGTTTAGGATGTGGTTTCCGGCTTTCTCTTTTCCAATCTTCTCACTTTGTTTTTGTTTTTTTTTTCAATTGGAGTAGATAGATCTATCGCCCGGTTCACACTCCACCCATGTCTATTGAACAGGTTAAGAGGCTCATCCCTTGTTCCCTGTTTAGGATGTGGTTTCCGGCTTTATCCTTTCCAATCTTTTCACTATTACATAGCCCCCTGCACATCAGTGGCGTTACCGCCTTGCTCGGGGTGATATGATTTAAAAAAAAAACAAAAACAAACTTTAGCTGTCTTTTCCTGACGTTAAGTATCATCTTTCTTTTAGTGTCCATCCTCTCCAAAACCTTGTCATTGCTTGTGTGCTTTGTCCATGACTAAATAATTTTAATAAAAGAGTATGAATAAAAAATAATCTTTTTTCAAAACAGCACAGTACATTAGTCATTCAAAATAAGGTATCTGATCATAGTTTCAGCTTAAAAAATACTGTCCTAATTAAGATTTTAAGAAGGCATATATATATATATGTTAGATTAAATAAATTGCAAACATTGTGTCTGCTTATTTTTAATAAAATCTGTTCATACTTACAGATAATCTTTTGCATATTATGAAAGATGCAAAAAATGAGCTGTAAGCAAAAAAAATTTACAGTAATTTTTAGTAACATAATTTTGTGGTTATTTTTTGTTACCACAACTCACACCCCTGAAGATGATCTCTGAAAACGATTGAAAATACTTGGGAACATTGAAAAATTAATCTGTCAACATTACAGCTCATTTCTTATATCTTACAATTATAATATGTGAAAGATTATCTGTGATTATGAACGAACTTTATTAAAAATAAGCAGACACAATGTTTGCACTTTATTTCATCTGACATGTCTAAAAAAAAATTTGATGCCTAAATACACACACACATCAAACGCAGATGACAATTCTACTCCTGCAGCTTCCTCTCTCGCACTTCTCGCCTATGGAACTCACTCCCGTATTCTTGCTTTTCTGATGGCTACAACCTCCAGAAATTTAAATGCAAAGTCAATACTCATCTACTAACCACTGGCCTCTAGCTCTTTCCCCACCCCTGTATAACCTTCCCTTTCTCTCCACCTATGTATCTGTCATCGCACCTGCTTTCTCAGCTTTCTATTGTTCCTTTCTAACTAGTTTGTACTCCTCACTCTTTTCTAATTAATCTTTTTACATTTATGTAACCCCCTGCACATCAGTGGCGTTTCCGCCTTGCTCGGGGTGAAATGATTAAAAAAAAAAATATAGATAGATAGATAGATAGATAGATAGACATTGGGAAACTAAATAAAATCAAATAAACTGTTGTGTCTAGACACTGGAAACTTTTAACGTTAAAACTTTGCATCCCTAATCTTTCTTTTGGTGAATTATTTAAAACAGACTTTTTCATTTATATTTCCTTCTATCAAGGGTTGCTGGCACCCTGAGAAAGCAGAACATTGGTGCCCTTACAAGTATAATATTTTAAAATGATCACAAGGAGAAAAAACTGGAAATGTAGAATAATACCTGCTCAATCAATTTTCTGTTATGGTGTTTGATCACAACGCCATAATAGAAAGAATTAAAAATCAAATTCTCAAAACTTTTACTCCACTCAAGATTTTATTTTTTTGGTTTATTATTTCATTTTATTTATTATTTTAACATTTTTTTTAATTTTTTGTTTAGAAGATCACAAACACATTTTTTATATTTAAAATTTTACAATCAGCTAATATTTGTGAATGTAAATGTAAGATCAGTCCCTAATGTTTCTTTTTAAATTCACTTATTTGTTTACTTATTTATTTTTTCTCTTTCATTCTTCCTCTCTTTATCTTTTGTGAAGATTTTGTCTGTGTGTTCATATTGTATATGTTTATATTCTTTATGTCTGGTTTAAAAGATATAATGTTCACTTCCATTGTTAAAAATGTCTTTAGAATAGTCTAAGTGAATTTATCTTTTTCTTTTATTTTCTTAAGTCTAAATTGAGAAAATAAATTTTTAATAAATAAGTATATATTTAAAAGATTTTTTTTTAAAGTTTATTTTTTTCTAAAAATTGTGTTAGCTAAAATTTGTGATTGTATAGACTTCTGTTCATTTTTCTTTATTTTTTTTTTTTTACTCTCCATCTTTTTTCACTTGTTTAAATCTGTTTGTGTTAATTTCTACCCCTTTTTGCATAGGTATATATTCCTTCCTAAATAATGTTTGTATGTTTAATTCTGTCTGTGCATGAATCTCCTTTCTCGTTTTTGTATATATATAATTTCTTGTTTATTGTTTTATTGTGATTTTCTAAGCATAGCTTAGATATGGCACAAGGCCGAAAGTATGGCACACAAGGTGAGGATTATTTTATGTATGTGTGATTTAATTCTTTACTCTGTATTGTATTATGTGTGTGGTTTGATGTATCTATTCTCTGTTTATTTCTGGTTTAACAATCCTTTTGCTATAAACGTTTTTTTTAATATTCTGAGTGAAGTTAACATTTATTTATTCATCGATGGTCTGAATGAGTCAATTGTAAAAAAAATTTTCTTTACATTGCTGAAATAACTTCTGGATTTATAACCATTTAATTATGTGTTGAGTTTTATTCTCAATATATTTGCTCTGGATAATATCCATTGAGCTCTTTCTTTCTATCTAATTGATAATTTATTTATACTAATTTGATGAAATCTTTTGGGTCATCCTCTACATCTTCACAGGTTGCCATTCTCTCCTATATTTATATGTATATATTTTATTTGGAACTGAATTATTTCCTCAACCTAATATCAGTATCTTCAAGTGGTTTACAATAACTGATTTTATCATTTTTTAAATGCTCAAACAGAAATCTTTTATGAATGCACGGCTGGAATTTTCAAATAACTAAAAAATTTTTAAATTAGGGAGAAGTCATTCAAGGATCTTAGAACACTTTCATCCATGTTTGTAGGATCATAATAAGTATTTATGGGTATGATTGCATTTAGACATAATTTGGATCTTTTATTTAGTAATTTTTTTTTCTGGGAACAGCATAATGGCTAATCTTTCTTCCTGGCACAATCTGCATACATAACACCTTTGTATGGTTTGGTTATTTTCACTATGCACCAAGTTAAATCAGGGTCTTTTAAGAATTTAGGAATGTAACTGTAAGGACAAAACAAATGCCCACTTAACAAATTTTGTAATACAGAATGGATTATTTAGAAAGCAGAGGTACAGACATTAATAGTCCAAGTAAAACATATTTGGGATCTACCAAAGACAATTTTACAATCAAATGGAATAATCATAAGACCACATTTAAACTGGAAAACCTCAAATATCATACCAAACTGGCTAGGCATGAGTGAAAATTAAAATTGAAAAGGGAATAGAAGTGGATTCATAACTTTCCCAATGGTATTTGCACATGAGTGAATATAATGAACAAAAAAAAAACAACTGGAACTTGGCTCTTTGATTAACAATTCTGAGTCATCATTATCTCTTACATCAACTGCAAATCTGAGCATATAGCACCTGGTATTCCCAAGCGGTCATCCATCTACACTGCCGGCCATAATTATTAGGTCACCCCATTTTTTTAAAGAAATTATGTGTTTCATACTATTTTTAGTATTTATTGCCAAGTGGATAACTCTAATTGAAAATAGAGTAGTTCTTTTGTTAATATTACTTTGCAAAATTTTACAAGGCAAGGAAGCAAAGATGAACTCGTCCAAATCAGCCTAAATTTTCTTCATTCTTTCACTGATGAAACAGCAATATACGTAATTATTAAATATTTATAAATTCATTTGATGCACATGTTATTGTGCAGCATTAACAAAAGAACCATTCTATTTTCATTTACAATTATTTACTTGGCAATAAATACTAAAAAACAGTATGAAATACCTTATTTTTTTTAAACAATGGAGTAGCCTAATAATTATGGCTGGTAGTGTAGATACTCACCAAGCTCAGCATTGCTTAACTTTGGTGATCATATGGGAACCCATGTTTCAGTATGTTGGGTCTATAAGCTAGATAGTTACATAGCTAGGTAGATAGAGTTAAAAATTTAAAAATACAAAAAAAAAAAATTTAGAAAACCTTATTTTGTAAGTTGAATTTTATCCTCTGGCATGTCTGGTCGCAAGTGCTCGGATCAATATTTATTTATCAAAGTTATTGATCCTGGCACTTGTGGTTTGATGAGCTAGAAGCCAAAAAATGTATTTGCAAATGAGCTGCTGTGTGTTTTTTTATTTTAATTCAATTTAAGATTAGTCTGTTTTTTTTTCTGAACCGCTGAGCACTTTACATTATTATTTGTTATGTTTTAAGGTGTAAAATAATTTTCATTCTTTTATATGCCAGCATGCACACAAACACACATTCTATGACATTACATTATTATCAAATTATATTACATTACATTATTATATATTGTTATATATTCTAGTTTACCTGTGCCATCTAAAAATGATGGTAATAATTAAGTAGTTTCACAAATGCATCAAAGTATAAAAATAAATTATTTTGCTTTGCATGATATTGTTTATTTTAAATATTTTCTATGTAGTGGACTCCTTTGATGACTTAGAAAAGTATTACACAATATATATGATGACTGCCACCGTGTTGTCAAGTATAACTGTCACACGGTATCATTGTAAGCATTTTGAAAGGAGGGTTTGTTTTAAATATATGATACAAACTTGCTTTCATTTTTGATTGCATGGGTACACCAGAATTTCCAATAAGAATGAATAGAGATGTGTATGCTTAACAGGCACTTAAAGTATCTTGTATCTATTTCTTTGTACGCAAATGCACATTGGTAAATGTAACTGCCACTTATTCTCTAGGAGTTTCTTTCCTTGCATTCCCTGCCTGTGGAACTCCCTTCCATATACTTGCTTCCCTGATAGTTACAATCTCCAAAAGTTTAAATGCAATGTCAATTGTCATTTTCAATCTCTTTCTCTTAACCTTTCTTCAACATTCCCCGTACCATTTTTCTTTACTTCTGTTTTTCCTCTTTTTTAACTGTAACCCCTTGCGCAAAAGTAACAGAACTGCCTTGCTTGGGATGAAACATTTATCAAAAAAGAAAATCTCTTTATAAAATGAGTTCAGTTGCATATGATCTATAAACATTTATAAGTATTTGAATGTGTTTTTTTCTTGTGTACAGAAATAGTAAAGGTGATATTAGCCATTTTCATATAAGGAAACATTTGGGAATCACTAACTAAGCAGCTAGTACTATTGTCAGTAGAAATTTTAAAAATCTTTCTCTTTAAAAACTTTTTCAGGAAAATAGGTTTCTGAAGTCCAGTAGTTGTGATCATTCTTTCCAGTATTCATGGAGGCTTCCATCTTAACTTTTTATTTCAAATAGTGTAGAATGTCAACATCTTAAGCAGGTGATTATTTTCTCTTTGAGTGACATGTGATATCCATTTTGGTTGTGCTATGTTGAAAGTGGTATAGTTTCTGTTATCTGGCACAGTTCTTTGTGATTCTGTAGTGCCAGTCCATAAGATCCAAAGAAGAATGGTTTTTGCCAAGACTTGCAAACTTCATTTGCTCAAATCCATTTTTAACCATTGATCTGAGAAAACAGTTGCATACAGTTCAGATACTTCTGAACAAATTTTGACATCATGAATGGCATCAATATGAATGTCTCAAAAATGCACTCAAACACTTCCTTAAAATGAATGCAAACATAAACTTTTGAATGCATTTCTATGCGTGTGTACACAAAAGGATTTATATATTTCTATATGTGGTATCCTATGCAAATTAGCTGAGTTATATTTAAGTGCTAAGCTGATAACTGTCAGCACTCCTTTGCGTCACGCATAATGGTGTACTATGTATTGAGTATTGAAATTGTGTTATGCATCAGACATAACACTATAAAATAAATACTGATATCTAAACTTCAGGGATGAGGAATTAGCTTTATTTATATCTGTGCTAATGTTTCCATCTTAGTTGTTATCACAATAATAGAATAATAAAGATAAATATGAAGACACGAGTCCAAATGTAACTAATATAAGTAACTACTAATATGCATAACTTATAGATATTTTAATGCTTTTTCCTAAGTATAAATAAATGAAGATGCATTTCTATAAAATAAATCTTTTATATGCAGTGTCTCTTTATTATGTAGGTAATCAGGGATCTCCACAACTTCCTATCCTTTATAGATTTGAGTAAAATTTGTTATTTTGCTATCTCTTCGCATCCCTGTTCTACCAACCTTATACTCAAAATTGTGGGGTAGATCATGAACTGCTTTCCTCTGTCCTTTTGTCTTCAATATGTTCTGTGAGTATCAAACTTTCTAAGCCTTCTTTCTTCTGATGTCAAGTATAAGTGTTCGTTTTTTTCCATTTGATTTTTAATCATTTCTCCCCATGCAAGTCTTACTTCTACAAGGAGTCTTGCTTTTAATTAATATAAATAAATATAAAGGAGTAAGATGTTACTGAGTATGAAAGAATAAGAAAAAGCGAAACATTATTAAGGAGTAAGAACAATAGAAAAGTAATCAAGAATACAGTAGATAATGATTGACATTGCATCCTAGAACTACGTTGTTGCTTGTGTTCAGCTCATCGTATTTGCGGCATTTATCTGTGAAACAATATTTCTGTTTTCTGTCTATGAGAAGATTGTCCAGCATTTACTGCCATATATGAGGACTAACTGATTAATATTTTTTTCTTTACTTCTAATAAAATTTTTCTTACTTCTTAATACTTTGCTTTGCTTTAAGAAGACATCTTTCACTATTCCAATGCACCTTCAGATTTTGGTGCCACATTTTCTGTTAAAATACTTCCTAGATATTTATTTTTTGTAGTTACTTGATTTTGGCATCTCCAGTTTGTACTTTGCATACAGGGCTATTTCTCTTACTGACCACCATCTATTCTATCTTAAGACATAAGCTGAATGTGTGCACACAAATGAAAACATAATTCTATAAAATAGAAATAATATATATATAAAATTATTATCGCCACAGAAAATGCAATACCTAAGGTATAAAATAAATTTTTAAAAATGAAAAATCTTTCTTGAAGGTTTTATTTTAGTTTTAATTTCTAGCCAATACATTAAATTTAGTATTTTCAATAAGCAAAATTCTTTGCTGTATTTCAAAAACTAATTTAAATTAATGACAGAAATTTTTATTTATTTATTTATTTTTGCTAAAATAGTTAATTAACTACCTTGTTTTTAGTTGTCTTTTATTGCAATGTAATTCACTTTATTAAAAAAATTCCTCCAAAAATAAAATATACTTTTCTGAAACTATATTTAAGGAATATTAGCTGATTTAAAGTATGATTAATCTGATTTGAAACAAATATTATTTACTTTAACTTTAAAATATTGCAGAAATGCATTTTTAACACATTGTTGGTTGTTTATTTAAGCTGTTTGGATTGATATTTATCTAAAGCTGTTCTACCAGGGCATTATTTGTAAAAAAATAATTAAACAATATAATGTGAGTGCATCTGATATATAATTTTTAAATACTCAGTAGTTTTAAAAATTTACAAAAATATTCTCCATAATCTACTGTTTATTTAATTTTGGATTTTTTGGCTTTAAATTTACTATAGTTATATAGTTATGTCATAGTTTTATTGCATTTTTTATTTCACAATTCAGAACAAATTTTTAGTAAATGGTGTTTCTGTTTCACAAAATAAAATTGATGATTTACATTCTACAAGGAGACTTGCTTTTAACTAATATATATATAAAGGTGTAAAATTTTAATTTTTCAAAATTTCATAAAATTAAGTGTATGGGCATAACAAACATAAAAAAACCCAAAATTACCAAGATTTTCTAAAGAAAATTAAGTTTAAAAGATAATAATGTGTGAATATGTGCTGAAAATTATTTTAAAATCTGATAATTATTTGACTTTTACAAGAATTTCTGAATCAATGTGTTTATACTGAAAAGAAAAAAAATCACTAAAATTTCTGATACTAATCTCCTTCCTACCTTACTGATATAAGAAAACAGGATTTTTAACCAGAATTTTGAGTGTGCTAGAAAGAATAACAAATTTTAATATGTATACTTTGGTCTTACCTCTTAAGATAAACATTTTGACAATAAAAATTTGATTTTATCAAGTTTGAGGTCTGGTATGTACTTTTTCAGTGAATTAGTCGTGGTATCTATATAAATCCAGACACATAGATATTTGAATGAATTCCTACATGTATGTGGTTGTGTGTGTACACAATGTCGCACTAATATATTTTTATAAAATGAAAAGCAACCCCATCCCTGACTTATTTCATAAAGCCACAGAAAAAGAAATGAGAAAATTTTTAAGGCAAAATTGCAAACATATGTGCTGAGTACAAAGAAAACAAAAATGTATTTAAATGAAAGTTATGAAATATGTTTCATGTAAAAGGTTACCAAATGAATAAAAATAAAGAGAAATTTGCTGAGAAATGCCAAAATTTAAATAGCCACCTGTGTTTTGACAATGTTTTGAAGAAAAGCAGCGAACCTTATTGCCTGGTGAGTATTAAAATATACTCTTAGAACAGACATCTTTAGGGGCATCTGTTATTTTTAAAGGGTAAACACATCTCCAAATGTGGGATGGTATGGTAGATAAATTTAAATTTTGTATGGGAAAGAAGAATTGTTTTGTGAATCAAAAACATTTCTCTTGTGACGATCACTGCTAATAGCATCCATATGACCACTAACAACATCATCAACATCACAATCATTATGATTGATATTTGACAAAGATTATCAGAGATTAATGATTAGATTAACCTTTTTCCAATACAGGGGACAGTCAGCATTCATTTGCTGGGCAGTTAACACTAGTGTCATTACATTTTTTTAAATCTTTCACTCTTTTTTTAAAAAATCATTTTACCCCAAGCAAGAAGTCACAAGTAGTGAAAGAGAATGAGATGGCTTTAGTGAGAACTGAGGAGAAAGATTTGGATTTTGGAAAGTCAGAAAATGGCAACTGGTGTTTCATTTAAAATTTAGAAGATTGTAGATGGCAGGGAAGTCAGAAATTGAAAGAGAGTTTCACAGCTGAGAAGTGCAAGAAAAAAAACTATTATAAAAGAACAGGTAGCTGTCTCTAGCTATCTCAGTACTAAAACAGTGAGACCTAACTGCCAATCAATCACACACTTCAATTTATACAGTTGAAGAACTAAAGGGAACAGTTCTATCAGAAAAATTACCATGAAAACATGAGGAAAGCCATGTCACATAAGTGAGAAAGTAACTGAAGTCAAGATGCCAGGTCAAGATTGATTACATTAGAGACCTTTCTTTAAATTTTGTCAAGGAATATCAAGATTTGTAGTAGAAGCAACAGAACAGATATGGCAGTAGTATAAAATGCATGAATGAATGGTAGATGAGAAAAATTAATCTGGCATAACACAGTGAACCAACTTTCTTAGCACTAGATCTAGAAATTGATTCAATATAATCACTGCACTTCATATAAGTGGAAAACATGAGCCCAAGAAGACGCAAAGTGTTGCTCTCCTGAAGTTATGCATCAGCTATGGTGATGGCAAGTGGAAAAGTTTCTCTGTAGTGATTCTATGAAACTGAGTTTGTTTTGGAGGCATTAAATTTTGAAATGATTAATATTTAATAATTACAAATACTAATTTTTATAATGGATTCAGGAAATGTACCATAACTGCTTTCATTTTTATTCCAGATAATTGTTTCTATTTTTGAAATTGTTATCTTGAGTTTTACTTGTTTAAAAATATACTTCTTAACAAAATTCCACACTGACCAAGATATCTTTTAACAATTTGGCAAAATTCTATCATTTTCACTGGGAATCATGAATGACCCTCAGTACCATTTATTTAGTGATTATTTTTTCCCCTTTGGCTAAATGTGTTGCTGCTTTGGACATCAGATTTGAAAAGCTTCATCTTCTGGCCATAAAACAACCACAACATTTCTATCTCTGATAACATCATTTTGAGCCCACACAGCTATTATCCAAAATTTGATCTGAAATTTTCACTGTATAATGTTTGTTTTATGTAAGTAATTGTGACATGTTGGATCAAGTTCACTAGCAAGAAAAGAGATTATGCCAACCAAAAAAAATGAATGCTTTTTTCACCATTAGGTTATGCACATTGATGTACCTCCATATTTAACAGCATATTATTATCTGGTATATATTGATGCACTATGATGCTTTTTATAGCCAACTGATAAAGAAACCAGATCAAATGGAGGCTTCTTCTAAAAGGTGTGGGACAAGGGGCAGGTCTAATTCCTGCCAGAGAGCACATTTTTATTAATATCTCTTGAATATGCAGGCCACTAGACATAATACAAACTGATTATAGCAAAATAAAAAATGGGGCTTCTATTTCAAATATGAGTATCCACAATCTTCTTCTTTCTGAGCCATGTCCTTTCAAGACATGGGTGATCATGAACTTCCACTTGCCCCTATCTCTTGTTGCTCATTTTTTTTTTTTTTTAATCATATCACCCCAAGCAAGGCGAAAACGCCACTGATGTGCAGGGGGCTACGTAAGAGTGAAAAGATTGGAAAAGAGAAAACCGGAAACCACATCCTAAACAGAAAACATGGGATGAGCCTCTTCACCTGTTCAATAGACGTGGGTTGAGTGTGAACCGGGTGATAGTTTAGTCTATCTACTCCAATTGAAAAATAATAAAATAAAATTTAAAAAAATGAGCAAAAAGATTGGAAAATAGAAAAACCGGAAATCACATCCTAATCAGGAAACAAGGGGTGAGCCTCTTCACCTGTTCAATAGACGTGGGTGAAGTGCGAATTGGGCAATAGTTTAGTCTATCTACTTTAATTGAAAAAATAAAAAATAAAAAAAATAAAAAAATAAAGAGCGAAAAGATTGGAAAAGAGAAAAACCAGAAACCACATCCTAATCAGGAAACAAGGGATGAGCCTCTTCACCTGTTCAATAGATGTGAGTGGAGTGTGAACTGGGCGATAGTTTAGTCTATCTACTCCAATTGAAAAAATAAAATAAAATAAAATAAAAAAAAAAAGAGTGAAAAGATTGGAAAAGAGAAAAACCGGAAACCACAGATGAGCCTCTTCACCTGTTCAATAGACGTGAAAATAAATTAAATTTTTTTTTTTTTTTTTTTTACTAAGTTTCAACTTAGTAAAAGTTGAGACGGCCTTTAAACCAACAATTTAGTAGAATTTAGTCCCAAAATTAAATGAATAAAAACAAATATGGTAGAATTAGCAGAAAATTCAATCTTACCACGTGCGAGCCACTGAAAGTTGAGTAAATTTCTAAAGTCATACCAAATTTGCTCTGTCTTAACACTTTTCTTCTCAGTATCTCTCAAACCCTTCTATGTCATCCATTTGCTCAAGCCCATCAAATATGTCTTGCTTTGCCTTTCCCTGTCACTCTTTCCTTTTATCCATTCCATGAGCACTAGATTCTCCAAGCCCTCCTCCCTCATTAAGCATTCCAGAAACTTCATCTGTCACTTCCTGATGTTAAGTATAAATTTTCTTTCTGCTTGCATCCTCTCTAAAATCTTGTCTTTGCTCACATGTTAGGTCCAAGTTATCCTCAGTATTCTTCTGTAGAACCACATTTCTGTTGCTTCAAGTTTCTCCTTCATCTTTGAGAAGATTATTCAACATTCATTGCCATATAGTAGGATAGATACCACACAGCAGTCCAGCACTCTTTCTGTTCTCTGTCAGACTTCCCAGGTACTTAAATTTTTTTCACCTGCTTGATTTTACTATCTCCAACCTGTAGTTGGCATTTTGGGTTTCTCTTTTAGCTGGTTACAATGCATTCAGTTTTCTTAAAGTATACATTTAGGCCTTTCTTTTTGCTTTCTCTTACTACCTTCTGTAGAAGGTCCTGTAGCTTTATTTTCTGCATCTACTATCAGAACTGTGCCATCTGTGTATCTTATATTGTTGAAACTGTGGCCACCTATGACAAATCCTGGCAAGACTTACAATTCTGTCAGAACTGTTTTGCTCTCTTAAATTTTAAATTTGTTTTCTAAGTTGGTGTATAAGTTCTCATGCAGCTAGATTAAATTTATGAAGAAACTGTCAAATGTTTGTCATTTTAGTTTTAACAATTTTAGTTAATGCTAATCATTGTCAATAGCATTAATGTTATCTGTTGGTATTGGCTATATAGAAAAATGTTGATTAATTTCATATTTATATTTTTTAAGATATAATTCTTTTCTTTTTTTAATCATTTTACCCCTAATAAAGTAGGACTGCCACAAGTGTGCAGAGGGTTACATTGAGAGAAAAGACTGGATACAGGGGTATTCAAGAAAGAATAAAAGATTAACAGTTTTCAAGAAGATTGCAACTGATATTGCATTTTCATTTTTGGATAATGTAGCTACCAGGGAAGCAAGTAAATGGAAGGGAGTTATACAGACAGGAAGTGTGAGAAAAGAAACTGTTGAAGTAGAAGTGGTGGTTACATTTAACTATTTCAATGATAAAAGAGTAGAACCTAGATGCCAATCTAGTAGCTTGATTAAATTCACAAGGTCAAGGCACCAGGAAACAAAAGTTTGTCAGAGCAGCTGCCATGTAAATATTTGTGGAAAAGACAGAGGGAAGCCATGTCATGTTAGTGAGAAAATGACTGGAGTTGAGACTGATTATATTGCAGATCCTTCTGTGAATTTTGTCGAGAACCTTAAGATGCCAAGCAAGATATGGTAACTGTATTCAGTTTAACTTTTAAAATATGTGTTATATTACGCGATGTAATGAACAGAACTATATGCAAGAGATACCCAATTTTTTAAAAAATGCAATAGTTTGTTTGAAGTCAGGTCACAATATGAATCCAGGGAAAAAAAGAAACAGAATAATGTTAGTATAGATGGTAATAATGTTGAGGGTTTTGTGTGTATTTTAGGTGAAGGAATGTTTACTCACTACCCGACAAGAGTGAGTTATGACACAAGGTCAGTTTTTAAAGTGGGAAACACAAGCGCAGACGCTCGATTCAAAGTTCAAATATTACCCAACTACCATTGATGCAGGAACTGGTTATTTTAAGGTGAAGGCACATGTTTAATACATAAACAAAGAAACATAGAAAAATTTGTGTTTTGGCTACAGACATTTATATCTTTCATGTTGATTGTATTGAAACAAAACTAAATGTATCTTGAGTATGTTTGTTTTCTTTTTTGGTTCAGAAATAACTTATATGAAATAAGGATAAGAATGGGTAAGATGGATGACCTCAAGTCAGCCTTGTGCTTAGTTGAGATGGCCGAATCTCTACTTTATAAGAAGGGCTGCTGTAAACATATCCAAACAATCTTGTAGGAAAATTCTGACTGTTCCAGAAGTGGAGTCTTAAAATTGAACATGTAACAGAAACTCTTTTTTGACTTCTTTATAAGTTACATCAAGGGAAAATGAATTTGTTTATTATTATTATTTTAATTATTGGTTTTATTTCATTTTCCCACATTAAAACTCTTTCTGAGCTTTTCTTTGATAGAATATTTTTAACCCTAACCCTACCTCATCCCTAATTATGAAGATAGTGTGAATAGTGAAAATCTTGCATCTCAGAGCGGTTATAAATCAGCAATACTTGGATTTAATGAACAATAGTTCTTACATCCCCTGTCATGGAAATTATTGGCAGTAATAAGCATGGATCAAAAATTGTTACAATGGATTCAGTTCATGTCACTCACAAAACCAAGTTGTGATTTTTTCCCCTGAAAAGATTCTGATGTTTTTATTGATAATTTATTATTGAGCCCAATGACAGCATGTAAACAAAGACCAAAATATCATTTCAAAATAAATTCCAAACATTTTAGATTTCCTTCTCAAATAATACAGTAGTAGTATACTGTAAGGTATTATTTAATTTATACATTCAATTAATTATTTATTTGAGAATGACTTCATTTCTTTAATAGATCTTTGATCAAGCCATACAGTAATTTATATTTTTATTTTAAAAATCATTAAAAACAAAAAATGGCTGTCAATTTTTATCTGTCCATATGTTTTTAATGAATTTTCAAATCAGAATATAAATATATAAATATTTACACACACACACACACACACACACACACACACACACACACACACACACACACACACACACACACAGGGGTATTTTAAGAAAAAGAAGATCGTTTTCAAATTCTTTGCTTTTCACATCTGTTTTTGGCTAATTTATTTATGCAGTTAGGCGGAGATATATTGCAACTTACACTTTGCACGTTTTTTTTTTACTCCACCATCATTTTAAATCAGACTTGTTCATATGCAACAAACATTTTGCATTGCAAACAAAAATACAACCTGTAAAAGAAAGGGGAATGTTGCAATATATTAAAAAAAATATATATATATATTTTTTTTTAAATACATCTTTTTGTTCCTTTGAGCGAAATAAAAAAGCAAAAGAAAATGGCGTCAACAAAAACTTAAACCAACAAAGCTGCACTTACTCTTGAAAAAAAAATTTAGCTTCAGTGCTAACACTGATAAGTTTCTTCACTCACATTTGTTTCAATAGTTGCGACTTTTCTTTGGTATTCTTGTATTAAACATATATAACACGTCAGTATTGGCTGTCATGTTTTAGCTTTTTTTTCCATTTCTACTTTCAGTAACTTTTTGTCCTTTTCTAAAAAAAAAATGATAGTGCAAGTTGGAAGGCTTTTTTATTCTATTCTCTCCAAAAGCGTATCCTTGTACATAAAACCTGTTTTATTATTACTATTAAATATTACATGTATAAACAAGTTTGTTTCTCATATCTTTTACAAAAAAATATTTTTCTAAAAAAAAAAATGAAAATTTTTTTTGATGATCTTTTTGCATCCCATTTATTTTCCTTTTCTACTCAGATTCATCCACATCTCACATATTCCTTTCTAATTTCTCTTCTTCTTTGACTCATCCACTTGTCTCTGTTGCCAACTCACACATCACCCTTTCCATCCTTCTTGGAAACCTTTGTATCTCTTCTCACTTTCTCAAACATCTGTCTCTTTTTTGCCTTTTATAAAATCTCTTCAGCAGCTCACTCCTTCTCTAAAATAGATTTGCACAGACCCTTTTTCTCTGAAATCATTCAACTTTTTTTCACTGAATGTGAAACAGAGAGACAAATGTGGCCTTTCTCTTCATTTGAAACCAACTTTTTCCCAAGAGGAAAAATGCTTAAGAAAACTTGGTATGTAATCAATTACTTTATTTGATTTCTTTGGCTTTTAGAAAAGAAAACAGAAATGTTTTTAGAAATACAAACAAAATGTAAAAATAAATGCTATACAAAAATACCAACGATTACACACTTCCTAAAATGATGTGTTTCCTTGAAAACAAATAAATCAGTTTTGTAAAAGGGAAATAAAAGATATATATGTTGGGCTAGACAATTTTACTCTCCAGAATCTATCTTGTATATCTATATCTACCATTCATCCATGCATAGAATATTGTTGCCACATATGGTCCAGTGTCCTTGCTAATTATCTTAAGCTTTTTGATAAAATCCAAAGAAGAATCAGCAATATTATTGGACCAGATCTGGTGGATTGACTTCAGTCACTTACCAACCACCATAAGGTTGCCTCTCTGTACCTTTTTTATATGGGAATTGTTTATATGACCTCTTTGCTTTTATAACTAGACTTTATCAATTTAAGTGGCATACTAGACTGGCATGAAGATCTCATCAATTTACAGTTGAGCTGGTTAGATGTAGCCATAAGTTTTATGCTAACAGTTTCATTTCTTGCAATTCTTGCCCATGGAACTCCTTTCTGGCTCTATGCTTTTCAGCCAACTTTAATTTTCAAAAATGTAAATGCAATGTCAATGTGATCTACTGTCCTTCAGGTTAATTTTTCTTCTTTCTGCTCACCGTTAATAGATCTGTTTCTAATTCTTCCACACTCAGTAACCCCTTACTTTACTGTCTTGCTTGGGATGATATATATATATATATATATATATATATATATATATATATATATATATATATGCTGAGTCTCTGATTGGGCTATTACTATTAACATAGACAGTGCTCTGATGAACATCATTGCCTGGTTCCCTGAGGTATGAGATTTACGACGTGGACCTGCTATGTCACTTACATTGTAGCAAACCATCTACATACCCTCTGTATTCCATTGACAAGAAGTAAGTTCCATTTAAACAGCTTCTTGCCATTAACTCTGATTCTATGGAACAGTCTTCCAAGGGAAGGTATACCCAATCACTACAACCTTGACTTAAGTCTAAAGTCAACCATTATATTCCACTTTTATCATAAAAATTCCTCTTAATGTAAACCTCTCTCTCCACTATACCCAAGGCTTTGTACAGTATTTTTATGATATAATATTAATTTCAGTTTTTTAAAACATTAAAATTAAGAATATATAAAAAATACAGGACTACTAATTTAATTATGCATAATAACTCATCACCACCAACTGATGTATTACATAAAACCAACATTAAATATCAATTCAAATGTCGTTTCAGAGAATGTAGTTTTGACAAAAGAACAAATATATATGTTGGATTTACAGCAACTACATTATCAAGACATCTTGCATTACACATGTCTGAGCATTCATGCATTTTTAGACATCTACAACAACATTCCTTTCTACATTCATATAAAATATAATAATTGATATCATCACTATCCTATGCCAAGAAAATATCAAAAGCAAACTACAGATCGTTGAGGTAATATTCATTAAAAAAACTTGAGCCAGCAATTAATAGAATCAGCTATGAATACTGTAGTAATGTTATAAAATGTTTATAAAAAGAACAGTTTTTTGTTATGCTTTAACCTGTGCATGACCATCACATTACAACATAAAAAAAATTCCATTTTGGATAATTTTCACATTCTAATGAATGCTAATCAATTTGTCAATTGTTACATTAGAAGCAAGAAGAAAATTTACAGTAATATTTAGCAACACAGTTTTGTAATTATTTTTTGTTACCACAACTCACACTCTTAGAGATGATTTTAGAAGGAGAACAAAAGTACTGTGAAACATCAAAAAATCTAAATTTATTTATAAATGGAACTTTGTTTGTGTGTGTGTGTGTGTCCGTTACCTATAGATTCCGAAACGGCTGAACCGATTTTCTTGAAAATTTACACAGTTGTACTATAAGTGTCTGCAAGTATTCTTAGCTAGGTTTTGTGTCAAGGTACCCCCAATAAATATTGAAAAGCGCTAATCAAAAAATCGTGTTCTAGAAGTAGTGGTCCGATTTTAATCAAATTTGATACACTCATAGACAAAGATATAAGAAACGATATTCAGAAGTTTCAAGGTTGCAGTTCTTACAAGAGTGCAGAAAATAGATAATATATATATATATATATATAAAAGGCAAGATGTTTGTGTGTGTGTGTCTGTTTATCTGCCTGTATGTCTGTATTTTTTTCAGCTCTTTTATTTTAGTTTTTGCTTCGGGTTTGGCTCTAAGTAGGTATAATTGTAGTTTTAGTCTCAGCCATGATACCATTTACTCAGAGGACTTATTTAGCCTTCAAAATTCATTTTGCGATGAAAAAAATCTTATTTGATATCGATACCAGGAAATCAAAATTTGAATTACATCCATTCATTTTTCTTTCAGTCTACGGTTTTGCTTTAACTGGAAACAACTATTGCTTTTTAGTCTTTCATGCCAACGTCCAAAGTGTCTGAGCTCCAGGACCATGGATTAGTTTTAAAGCTTTTATTACACCCGAGCAATGCCGGGCTATACTGCTAGTGTATAATAAAATCATCTGTCAAAGTTACAGCTCATTTCTTACCTCTTTCAATTATAATACACGAAAGTTTATTATAATTGAAAAAAATAAGCAGACTCAATGTTTGCCATTTATTAATCTGATATACCTAAAAGAAGATTTGCTGCCTAAATACACAAATATATAGATATATATACTTATGTATATGTGAATAAGTCTACATAAACATATATATATATATATACACACATATATATGTATAAGTTTGTATATATATATGTATATATATATATATACAAACTTATACATATGTATGTGTATGCATATATATATATCTATATATATATACACACTTATACATATAAATGTATATATACGTATATGTAAACATTTATACATATATATCTATATATATATACATATTTTTTCATATATATATATATATATATGCACTTATACATATATATGCATATGTATGTACACATTTATATATGCATACACTTACACATATATATGCATATAAATATGCATACACTTACACATATATGTATATATGTACACACACATATATGTATATATTTACATATATATATATATATATATATATATATATATATATACACTTATACATATTTATGCATATATACACACTTTTATATGTATATATACACATACACTTTTACATATTTATGCATAAAATATGAAGGTGAATTAGTTCATTATGTAATGATGAAATGACACTTTTTTTCTGTCTGGTGAATATACATATCAGCAAGATATATTATTCATATATGAAGACACTGGTTTTTGTCAGCAACTCAGATTTTAGATTTATAGAAAAATTTAATTTTTATACTATTTTATTTGTTAAAAGGGCAAAATTGTTTAGGTTAAAATTTGAATTAAGTATATATATATATATATATATATATATATATATATATTTTCTAGACATATTCTATTAAATATAAGAGACAATGAATGTCTATTATGTTAAATCATGAGCCGTTCTAAACTTCGTATTTTTGCTTTAATTTCAGTTGAAAATAAAGACAAAAATTCTCCAACATTTGGATAATTATTTATTGGTTTTCTTCTAAGCTTTCGGCTCACATGAGCCATCTTAGAAGAAAACCAATAAATAATTATCCAAATGTTGGAGAATTTTTGTCTTTATTTTCAACTGAAATTAAAGCAAAAATACGAAGTTTAGAACGGCTCATGATTAAACATAATAGACATTCATTGTCTCTTATATTTAATAGAATATGTCTAGAAAATTACTTGCTGCCTCGATATACTAAATATATATATATATATATATATATATGTGTGTGTGTGTGTGTGTGTTTGTGTTTGTGTGTGTGTGTGTGTGTGTGTATATTGGAGTTATGAAAACCAATTAAGTATTGGGTAAATCATAATTTTAATAAAATAATTGTTATTCAATATTAGAGCACAAATTATAAGTGAACATTACAATTAATTACATTTTAAAGTGAAATATTTACAGTGTTTACATAAAAGAGTCAATTAATTTCTATGGTTTAGTAGGACTTTATTTTTAGAAAATTTTATAATATACATCTTTTCATTTAAGCATAGAGAGCAGATGTCATAGAATGATTTACAGATTCTTGTTTTCTTTCAGAATTTTCTATTTTACTTTGGGTTTCTATTAACTGTCAAAAATACACAGAAAGGGATGTTTGGTTTCAGTATGCGTTATACTTGAGGAAAGTTAAATACCACCCTCGTCTATTGAACAGGTGAAGAGGCTCATCCCTTGTTCCCTGTTTAGGATGTAGTTTTCCGGCTTTCTCTTTTCAAAATCTTTTCACTCTTTTCTTTTTTCTTTTTTTTCAACTGGAGTAGATAGACTAAACTATCACCCGGTTCACACTCCACCCTCGTCTATTGAACAGGTGAAGAGGCTCATCCCTTGTTCCCTGTTTAGGATGTGGTTTTCTGGCTTTCCTTTTTCCAATCTTTTCACTCCTATGTAGCCCCCTGCACATCAGTAGCGTTACTGCCTTGCTCGGGGTGATATGATTAAAAAAAAATAAAAATAAAAATAAATAAATAAATAATCTTTCAAGTGATTATTAAAGCTATAATAATTGAAACCAAAATCCTTACCTTTCCTATTCTTATTTACCAAATACATGTGCCGTCAGAAACAGTTATGTCTGTGGAAATATGCAGGTAATGTTTTAATTCTTGGAAAATAATCAAGCTAGAAAGAAAGATCACACCACAATTATTTATATTTGACGTTACAGTCAAATGGAGCTGAAAAAGGTACAGGTATGGGTAATCCAGGTAGACATTAACCTATCAGATATCTCATCTTTACATAGAAAAACCCAGGTGATATTTTAGCCATTTTGGGTGGTAAAAAAAAGAAGACTCTTTTGTACTAAATCCAAGTGTCATCTGAAATAATCATGCTAGTATAAATTCTTTAACATGAAATAAGCAGGAATTTTTAAATTCTAGAATATCATAATTGTACTGGGAAGAAAATTATTCATAAAATATTAACCATGTCCTACCAAATATGCATGGTGCCAGGTGAAAAATTAAAGAATTTGTATTTGATACACAACAGTAGGCAATTCTGTTGTTAATATTTTGTATAGGTTTTCTAGTAAATCATTAAATTATCAACTTTTTGAATTATTATTATTATTATTATTATTATTATTATTATTATTATTATATGAACAATTCAACCTTGAAAAATCTACTGAGGGGAAGGAATTACAAATCTGGGAACACTTTCTAACTTCGATAAGTTCAATATTTGTCAGCATTATAAAAACTAAGTGAAACAAATTAAAGACAATTTTTAAATTGATTATTAAAGCTATAATAATTTAAACTGAAATTTTTATCATCCTTATTCTTTTGTGCCAAATGCAAGTGCTGTCAATTAGTGGTGAAATTGTTTACAAAAAATATATGGTAAAGAGAAAATTATTTAAGAAAGAAAAAAAGAAAAAGAAGAAAAAAAAAGAAAGAAAAAATATGCCACACAAAATAAGTATGGTGCAAGGGGGATAGTTAAAAAATAATTTAATAATGTTAGCACTCATATATGGAATGCAATATATAGCCTAAGCTATAATTATTCTAACTAAAGTCTGTATTATCTTTCATACTCTTGCATGCTAAATACAAGTGCAATTTGGAATAATCATGTCAGTGGCAGCTTTTCAACTTATAAAATAAATGAGGAGTATTTATTCCAAAATAATAATTCCATGAAGAAAATTATTTGAAAAATGATGTGTGCCATGCCAAACAAAAAACGAAGCTAGGTTGGGGTGGGATTTGAAAGAAATAATTTATTCTTACCGATAATTGTATTTAGTACCCAAGAGGTTTTTATTTATCTCCACCTTTAAATGTTTTTTCTTTAATCAGTTCACCCCAAACAAGGTGATAATGCCACTGAGATGCCAGAGGCTACTGGGAGTGAAGGAGAATGAAAAAAACTTGAGAAGGATCCAAAAACACAATCCTAAACAGGAAACAAAACATCTGTTCAAAAAACCAGGGAGGAGTATGAAACAGACAATAGGCAGACCTATCTACTGTTATTGGTGGAGGAGAGAGAGAGAAAAAAATGAAATAAATCGTGAATAAAATTTCAGAGTTCAGGTGCAGCTGTCAGGAATACAGAGCTGAGGTCAACTTTAGAAGGAGCTGGAAACAAAAGATAAACTTCTACAGGAAAAGATATGTTCATCCCTTGTCTTAAAAGACAAGGAATGAACATTTCTTTTCCCTTTGACATTCTGGATGAATCATAAACAACACCCAGATTTTAGGAAGACATGTTGATAATATTTCTCTTTTATTTTTATTAATTACCTTAGGTAATTGTTTTTGTTTTGCTGTCTGTTACAATTCCTTAATAATGATTAGATAAACATCTCTTTCATTGATTTTTGTATTATAGCACACTGTAATCAGTTAAATGCCATATGGGATACACACTTGTGTGTTCATGTCTCAAAAGAGACCTGACTGATTGGACAAAAGATTTTCCTGCAGTAGGTTGCCATTACTTTCTATGGTACACTGATTGCCAACCAAGGCTATAAAACCCAATCTGTCCTGCTATTTAACCCATAGCTGGAGGGAGAAGTGATGGATTAATACCTTTCCCAGGTGTATTTGCATGTAAGTAAATGCAACAAATTCAACTGGAATTCAAATTCGGCTTTCTGATTTCTCATTTTTCACTGATATCCACTGCACAACAACACCACACCTGCATTGTAATACAAATGGAAAACAAAAGAAGGAGGAAAAAGAAAACAAAGTGATCAATGACAAGATTTTGGAGAGGATGGAAATAAAAGGAAACAATTACTTAGCACCAGGAAGCAACAGCTGATATTTCTATGACATACAATGAGGAAGGCGGATTTGGAGAATCTAATATTCACAGGACAGATAGAAGAAAAAAGAAACACGGGAAAGTAGCAAGAGAAATATTTGATAGGCTTGAGCAGGTGGATAGCAGAGCAGATTTGGGAAAGTGTTGAGAGTGACAAGAAATAGGGGCGAGTGGAAGTTCATCATTGCTCATGTCCTGATGGGACATGGCACATAAAGTAAATTCATTCTTTGTGCTTTGTGGTGCAATGGATATTGGCTCAGAATGAGAAATCAGAGAACCAAGTTTAAAATCCAGTTGAATTTGCTACATTCACATGCACAAATGCTTTAGGGAAAGGTATGAATTTATCTATTTTCTCCCTCCAGCTATGGGTTAAATTACAGGACAGATTGGGTTCTATAATATTGTCTACCACAGAAAGAAATGGCAACCTGCTGTGGGAAAATCTTCTGCCTAGTCAGTCATGGATTGACAGAGACATGATTGCCCAAACATGCATCACGTATGGTATTTAACTATTAGTTAAAAAAAGGGAAAAAATAAGATAAATAACAGAAAAAAGTGCTAGTAACTTTTTCACACATGTAATATACAACATGGTCCATAAAAAATTAAGGAATTTAACTTTAAAAATACTTTTGTGAATAATGACATTATATATTTTCTTAATAATTTAACCACAAGCAAGGCCACTACAACACAAGGAGTTACTGAGTGTGAGAGAATATGAAAGAGAAAAAAATTTTATGGGGAGAGAATGATAAAAGAACAGGAATTTATAAAATATAACAGTGAGATTGCATTTATATTTTTGAAGATCAAAGTTGACTGAGAAGCAAGAAGCTGGATAAGAGTTCCACAAGCAATAAATGAGAGAGAAGAAACTTTTACATTATTTACATTGTTTGAACTGTTGTCCTCATCTTTCTTGCTATGTTTATGATGTTTCGGCCATTGTACACTCTGGCCTTCTTCAGATGCTAAGAATTTTGAACTGAACCCTTTATTTCAATCACTGGGGTAAATCATTCTCATTCCATGTATAATGCCACTTTTGGTAGCCATGTAGTTATCTCCCTTCTAAATTAACTCTTTAAGTTATTTGTTTATCACTGCTGTATCCTGGTATTGAACTCACATGGCTACCACAAGAAGAAACTTTCAGCATAGAGCTTACAGATAGATAGATAGATAGATAGATAGATAGATAGATAGATAGATATGAAAATACTGATATTGTAGACATAGATAGATAGATAGATAGATAGATAGATAGATAGATAGATAGATAGATAGATAGAAGGATGGGTGTGAATAGATGCATAGATATATAGAGGCAGATAAGTGAAGATGTAGCCACAAACATCTAAAATTAAAAAAATTAACTATAGCAAATTTTCTGTCTTCTCTTGCTTTGTTTATGTTGAATATTTTTTTATTTAGGGTGTAAACTCCTTGACACTGTAGAAAGCTTATTAAATTTCTTTCTCCTATTTTATAGAGGTATCTGAGTAATGGTCTGATACAAAGGATTCATGGAGCAGAGAGATATACATTTCTCAAATGAATGTTACTTTGACACTTAAGCTGCCAGAGTTCTTTAGTCTTATTTCTAATTCACTTCCATCGGATGATTTCTGATTGTTGTTTAAGAAATAATTCTCAGTTTTCATCTTTCACAGAAAACATTTTTTTTCATTTTTAAACCCTCACTACTATTACTCTCTCTCTTTCTTTTCTGCTTTCTTTTTTTTTCTGTGTGTGTCAGAGTGGGATTCAATTTCATTATCTTATAAAATTCAGAGAAACCCCTTCAGCTAATTAGCCCCTTCCCACTTTTAATTCTTTCAGGCACATTGCACATATTTGCATGACAATTTACTCAATTGCCAGCTTAACCTCTGTCACATGCCCATTGGCAGGTTTAGGGTTCTCCCTGTCATTGTTAAAAATTGAACTCTTCATCTTCTATTCACTTTCTTGGGATTATAGCATTTTTTATTTTTTATTTAATTCTCTAAATGTGGTCATATTTCAGTCAAGTGAGCAATTTAAAATAATAAACACCACAAACCCAGGACAATAGAATTGTGGCAGTCTGAAAATGACCTATTATATATTGACTGATGAGCCTAAGTACTACAATGGGGCTCCCTGAGACATTGTAATCAGGTTTATGAGACATGTGAATTCTTAAACGCCAGACTTAATTAATGATATAAAATAATGCTGCTGTTGTTATTTCTTTTTTGTGGGGAAGTGAGAGAGGTCTTTTAATAACATCTATACTTACCGAATTTGTTCATATTTGATATCTTGTGATTCTAAATTGGAGTTTTCTAATTTTATTTTCAAGAAGAAAAACACGTTCATTTTATATCCTAATATTTGTGATAATCACATTGTTTTGCTTACAAAATATCAGCTTACACAAGCAAAAAATGTAATCTTTCATTTGCTCACGTCTAGGAGATGTGTTCTTTCAGAATGTGGGTGGTCAAGGCTCTCCACAAATTTCTGTTCTTTGTTGCTCTTAATAAAATGAATCTTTTTGCTATCTCTCTTAATCCCTGTTCTACTATTTACACATGCACATTAAGCCATGACTCTTCACAATGTGAGCATTCGCAGCTCTCCACAACTTCCTATTCTTTGTAGTCCTTAGTAAGTTTTGTCCTTTTGCTATCTCTCCTAAACCCTGCTCTACCAGCTATTTATACAAGCTCATTAGATATGTTATACACTACTTTTGATTGTTTCTCTTGCCTTCATTAAGTCCTGTGAGTGTGGGGAGAAAATGATATAAATTTTTATCTACCTAAACAATGTTAGGAAAATTTATGACAAAGTGGAAAAAATTTTCATGTAATGCTTTTTGTCCTTGAGGACTTTAACAGACTAAAGTGATGTTTACAATGTTGTAACTCTGGTAATTTTCTAAGTGCAGCTTAGATGTGGCACAAGGCCAAAATTATAAGACATCCACTGAAGATCAAACTCGCTATTTAATTGTAATGATTCTGGCAAGACGAGCTTGCTAACCATTACCCCCACCTCAAGGTGCCCCACAATGCTGTAACTATGCATGCACATGAAGCAGAAGCAGAGTTTTGTGAGTGTCACATTTTCTAAACCCTTTTACTTCATTATTTGCTCTAGACGTTTCATCTGAGCCCTTACTAATTGCTATATCTGCTTATTTGTTTGTTTTCTTCTGAGCATAGTTTGATACAAAGCCTGATTATCAGAGCACCCCCATGAAGATCATTCTCATTACATTAAAAAATAAATTTACAAATCAAGCAAACTAAACACAATTGACATTCTCTCAATACACATATGAACATGTGGCATCATGATTGTTGAAGGCATGAAACTATCAATTACTATGCAGTTTGGATTTCTAAGCATATAATATTAGATAAAATTGGTAGGTGTAAAATAGTTATGTGCTTGTAAAAAATTGAGGGCTCAGTATTTCAAAAATATAGATAAAACTATATATATGTGTGTGTGTGTCTGTCTGTGTGCATGTTTAATTGTGATAATGTTTAGCACCAAGGTTGTTATTTTTCAGTGGTTTTACTGATAAAATGTATTTTGGCAAGCAGGTTTTTCATAGTAAAGTGCTTGATATTGGGATGGAGATTGAGCGTTGATCAGTACAAAAATTTTGTCTCTTTAACTGAGCAGATTCATGCCAACTTTGAATTTTCATAAGGACACCTAATGTTTTATGATGTTTTCACTTGTCAGGTTGAACAGGCTGAACATCATAACAGTGTCCTTACTAAACTTCGAAGTTGGTATGAATCTGCTCAATTAAAGTGACAAACTCTTTGTACTTATATATATCTTGTAGGAACCTATACTCAAGATTTTATGCAATTTTTAATTGCCAGTCTTTGACAGTTTTGTTAATCTACTGAGTTTAGTCATATACTTATTGTATTTTTCTTGTTTTTCTCTAAAACATTATTTAACAATGACATAAGATGTTTGAAATAATTTTGTAGTCATGTATTACATATTTAATCATTTACCCCCAAGCAAGGCAATAAATCCATGAAGTGTTACTGAGTGTAAAGAAAGAAGAGTGAAAACAATAAAAGAAAAGGAATCAAGAAGACAGTAGATAAGGATTGATAATGCATTTTAATTTTTGAAGACCAATGTTGACTGGAAAGGATGCAACCAAAAGAGAGTTCCACACAAGAAACTGTTAGTATACAACTTATGGTTACATCTAGCAAACTGAACTGTAAAATGATGAAACCCTGTTATCAATCAAGTACTGCTCTTAAATCAATAAAGTTTAGGGACCATAACGGAAAATTCATAAGAACAATTGCCATGAAATTATTTATAGAAAAGGCACAGGGAAGCTACATAATGGCAGTGGAAAGGTGACTGAAGCCAAGATACCAGGTCAGAACCAATAACATTGCAGATTCTTCTTTGGATTTTATTAAGAATCTCCAAAGATATAGCAGAAACACAAGATCAGAGGTGACAGCAGTATTCAAAGCAAGGATGAATGGTAGACTTATAAATATTCAAGATAGATTATGGAGAGAAAAGTGTCTAGCACAACAGTGTGAACCATCTTTCTGAGCAGCAGAGCAAATAACTGATTCAATATAATCTTTGCACTTCATATCCACAAAGAATATTAACCTGAGAAGACAAAATGAGTCACTCTCCCGGAGATTATTATCAGCCATATTGATGGCCAGTAAAAAAGGGGCCTCCTAGATGATTACTAAATCGAAGTTCTGTTTGGACAAGTTAAAACTAGCATGCCATTCCATGACCCAGTTAACAGCATGCACATAAATAGGGCCTATCCAGAAATTATCCAACTATTTATTATTAATGAAAAAGCAGCCTACTTAGGGCAGTATCGTCTTAGTCCACTTCAGTGCACTACACATACGATTATCCTTTTATTTTCAAAGCACTTAGTAGTCTTCTTTAGGGATTGCCATCAGCTGTCCTGTGATATTCTCATAGATCTTGCCCATAGTCAGAAATGCAATTTTATTCATCAGCAAATTTAGTTTTATAAGAATCCATATGTCACAAGAAGACAAATCTAATCTGTAGCAGGAAGTGCTGATAAACTTGAGTGATGCAATGATTTATCAAAAGACTTTGCACAAGATCTGAAGAATCAGCAAATAAAACATTGAATATTTTCCAGACGATCATATTTTGCCTTACCCAGAAGGAGTCACTGAGGTGCCGACTTGCTGTGTTGTTCTCTGCTCTCTTTGATCTGTTACAGTTGTGTGCCAGAGCTTGGGTCTCCACAAATGGTTACTTGTTGTGCTCATCATATGGCATGTCTTAGGACTTTAAACCTAGAGAGTGATTGGTCCTGCCAGGTTAAAAGGCCCAAAACACACCACATAATAAGTACACTTTTTTAACCTAGCAGAGCAGGTCTCTCCAAGACAGTCTATCCTCCATTTTTCTTTTTAATTCTTGCACTATCAATCAACATTTTTCTTTGAAGTCTACAAAATGTTAGATATTCTGTTTGTTTCATGTACTGCCATTTATATCTGACAGTCTTAAATGACAATTTTCCTCGCTGTTTAATCCACAGAGATATTGTCCAGCTCTTTGAAAAAGTTATAAGAACACCATCAGACAAGTGAAATGATACTTTTAAGAATTACACAACACCTTTAAGCTAACAAGAAAAATCTGATCGTCCACAAAGTGTAGCCATTTGAGTGTTTATGCTTGATATATGGATCAGTTACCTGATTTCAAAGATTTACTGTAAAAATGATTTCTGATATGTGACAGTTTTCAGCCTAGTGGAATTCCTTCATTTCTCAGATGAAGGGTAACACTCTTGAAAAACTGAAAGAAAGATAAATAGTAAATAACTACAAGAAATAATGGTAATGAAAGCCATGTAGAATTAAGAAAAATATAAAAACATCAGTTGACTTTATTAATGTTTCTATAGACTGTTTATACAAAAGCTCTGGCCATTTTGGTAGACACAGGATAGAGAAAGGGATGGTCACTTTGCATGCTTCTCTTTCACTGGGAAAAGCAAGAATGCTTTGGAATTGAACATGCTTCAAAGGAATTAGTTGTTTGGTTTTGTTTGGTTTGATTCCAACAGAAAAAAATCCAATAACAACAATGTAAAATACAGCAATAAACCCGTGAAAATAAAATGCCACTTGAAAATGTTTAGTTCTTTAAGATTCCTGAAATCTGCTGAGACATATTGAAAAATGAATGAACAATATAAGCATCGAGATGGTTTGGTGAATGGCATCAAAGAAAGTGCACAGTGATTTCCTGGCTTTGCCTTTTCCAAAATAAAAAAAAAATCTGCTCAAGCCATTAAGAATAGATCGGTTTTAAAAAGAGTTGGTCTTACAGAGAAAGCGTCTTGAGCCGTGAAATGAAAAATATCAGTCTGAGAAATGGACTTAAGTGCACAAGGAAGTGAAATAAATGAATAATAATTGTGACTTGACAAATAGAAGAAAAGAACAGTATTATAAAGATAATGAAATCAAGTTTTGGCTCGAGTGACCAAAGAGATTCTGTTTAGAAGAGAATTCTAAAAATCTTTCTCTGTCAATAGTAACTGAATGATAAAAGCATTAAAATCTTGGATATATATATATATATATATATATATATATATATATATATATATATATATATGTTTATGTGTGTGTGTGTGTATGTACCTATGTAAAGTGTACTGTATTCATGTATACTTTCAATGGTACATATATAAAGAATTACTTATATATGTCTTTGAAGTAAATTAGATCTGTTTTTAGTACTTTAATATTTATTGCGAGATCAATACAGAATCTAAAAGAATTTCTTACCAGTGTATTTTTCTCCTTCATAATTTATCTTTGGTAAATATTTCTTTCTCCCTCTAATTTTCAGTAGGAGTAGATAGGTTTATCACCCTGTTTGTACCCCTTCCCCATCTATTGAACAGGAGTAGAGTTTTATCCCTTGTTTCCTTTTCAGAATTGGGTTTCCTGTTCCTTCTCTTAAAGTCTTCTCATTCTCTTTCATCTTAGTGGCATTATCATCTTGCTTGGGGCAAAGTTATTAATATATTTTAATAAAGATACATATCAGCCTACATTGATGGTACAACTTGAAGTTTCATGTGTTATGTTATCGTTAGGTGTATATTACAAATGTAATATGCACCTGATGATTACATAATGCATGAAACTCTAAGTTGTGCCGTCAACATATGGCAATATGTATATTTATTAATATATATAAAATGGCTCTGTTCATACGACATTGAGCTCTGTTTTATTAACACCCGAATAATAATATTAATCATGTGTGGAATAGCTGTGGAAACTTCCTTCCATATACTTGCTTCCCTGATAGCTACAATCTCCAAGCATTTAAATGCAATGTCAATTGCCATCTCTTATCTCTTTGATTCCCATTCTTTCCCCAAAAGCCCTTATATCTTTTTTTTGTTTTTTCTCCCTTTCTGCTCTACTATCATGCAGCTCTCTTCACACCAGTTTTTCCATTCTTCTCTTACCCATTCTCTGACACCCTGTGGCCTGTTCCTCTTTCTCTTCACTCTCCTCTAATGTAACCCCCTTCACACTAGTGGCAGTACTGCCATACTTGGGTTGAAACAATTATTAAAAAGATAGAAATATATATATATATATATATATATATATATATATATATACATATGTATATTTATTAATTCATGTAACTTTATAAGTTTATTTGCAAATGATAATGAAATGTTTTTATTGCATAAAAAGTAGTTAATTTTCAGTGTAATCATTCTTTTTAATGCACTTTATTTACTGAATATTAATCACAGATTAAATATTGGAATTTCAGATCAATATTTTCAAATAACTGTGTGCATACAATTTTTAAATCAAATATCAAACCTGCATCTTACTTTGTTTGTTAGGTGATTACCCAGCAAGAATAAGAGCTGCAAAAATCTCAAATTTGGTTTCTACTACAACATATCTAAATTGTTACAGACTGAGTTTTCTAAAAAATGTAATGGCTTTATCTGTAACTAGCAGTATAGCCCGACATTGCTCAGATGTAATGAAATCTTTAAAACTAATCCATGGTCCTGGAGCTCAGACTCAACCTAAAGAATATTTGTGTGAAGTTTGGTGAGAATCGAATAAAAATTGTGGATTTGTATAAAGGACATACAGACAGATAAACAGACACACATACAAACATCTTTCCTTTTATATATATATTATCGATTTTCTGCAGTATTGTAAGAACTGCAACCTTGAAACTTCTGAATCTCATTTCTTATGTCTTTGTCTATGAGTGTATCAAATTTGATTAAAATCGGACCACTACTTCTATAACTTGATTTTTCCATTATCGATTTTCGATATTTATCAGGGGTACCTCAACACAAAACCTAGCTATGAACACTCGCAGATGCTTATAGTACAACTGTATAAATTTTCAAGAAAATTGGTTCAGCCGTTTCGGAGTCTATAGGTAACAAAAACACACACACACACACGCCACACACACACACACACACACACACACACACGCACACACACACAGGGACAAAGTTCCATTTATAAATAAGTTTAGATAAGACATTTTTATTACTTTTTCAAACATTATTTTTAGTGGATACATGTTTTTGAAATGTTTTATTTTAAATAGTGTGTATCTTGTGTGTGTTTCTGTGTGTGTGTATATAGACAGGCCATAGACATCCTAAACCCCATCCCGTAATACTCACTGTTTAAAAAAAAGCATCTAATTCAAACATTGGTATTCACTAAAAATAACATTTCAAGTAATAGGACTAATATTTTTAACTTAAAAAGTTTATAAACAAATTTATCAATTATCAGTTGTGATTATATTATGAAGAGATATTTACTTTGGTGTTTCCATACTTGTGACATTAAACCATGCTAAATTATGCGTAATAAATATCTACATAACATAATATTTCCCAGATTAAATACCTATGCAAAAAAAAAAAAAATTCCCTAAGAAACCTTTCTATGCATACATACACAAATGCATTTTTAAAAAAAATTCTAAGAATGAGAACAAAAAATTTTTGCAGGTAGAATTTAATCAGACAACCAAAACCAATATGAATAAAATTGTATCCATGATATTCTAATTATATGTGTTGTGCTGCAGTGGATATTGGCTCAGAACGAGAAATTGGTGAGTCAAGTTCAAATTCAGTTGAATTTGTTGCATTCACATACACACAAATACCCCTAGGAAAGGTCTGAATCTATCACTCCTCCAGCTATGGGTTAAATGGCAGAACAGAGTGGGTTCTATAGCCTTGGTTGGCAACCAGTATACCACAGAAAGTAATGGCAAGCTACTTCAGAAAAATCTTCTGCCCAGTCAGTCATGCCACAAAGAGACATGATCATCCAAGCATGTATCACATATGGAACTTAACTGACTGACTGAAGTCTATCATGAAAGTTATCAGCACATCCTAAAAGCAACCACCTCCATATAAAAAAATGCTTTTATGTAATATTTAAACTAAAAGTAAGTAATATCTGTTTCAAATCAAATATACTTTAAATCTTCCTCAAATGAAGTTTCAGAAAAGTATATTTTAATTTTGAAAAATGTTTTCATAAAGTGGATTACATTGTGTTGATAGATATTACATTATAGACGATTTTACCAATAATAAAAATCTAAAAAATAATTCCAATCAATTTAAATTCAAGTTGAAATTGAGCAAATTATTTTGCTTATTGGAAATATTAAATTTTCTCTATTAGCTTGAAATTAAAACTAAAATGAAAGTTTCAAGAAAAATTTTTCATCTTTAAAAATCCATTTTCAACCTGAGGTGTCACTTTACAGTAGAAGTACATATATATATATATATATATATGTATATATATGTATATATATATATGTATATATGTATATATATATATATATATATATATATAGGGCATCTTGGCGTGGTGTAATGGTTAGCAAGCTCATCTTGCTAGAATCATTATAACTGAGTAGTGTGTATGATCCTTATTGGGTAACCCCTACTTTTGACTGTGTGTCACATCTAAGCTACGCTTACAAAATCATCTTCCTCCAGGTTTGGGGTTGGGTGCTCGGCTAACAACCCTTCCCAATAAAAAACAGTTTGTTATGGAAACAGCAAAAACGCTGCCCTACACACCATTCAGTGTAATGGAAAAGTTTATATATATATCTATATATATATATCTATGGTACAATGAATAGACTGTTGTCTGAATTATGCAAAATATGAAAATAACACTAACAACTCATTTTAACAGATATATTTACAAAAATTACACAAAAATAACTTGAAATACTAAAGAGTAAAATTCAATAAAATCATCATTGGCTTCAACCACAGCCTCTAGTCAACTCTGGAATCTCCTCCATCTCCTCTGGGCAGTCTCCTTGTTTGAGTTGGAGGATGCTGCCATAATTCTTGCCTACAATTAATTTTTGTATTACAAGAAGTTTTGTGAGTCTCTCACTCAACAGTGCCCCACACACAATAATCAAAGTTGTTGGGGAGTTAGGAGGCCAAATATAAAAAGTGATATGCTCAAAGAAATTGTCTGACAGACATGACTGGGTTCTCCTGCTTGTGTGGCATGTTGCAGAGTCCTGTTGCCAGTTACCGAATTTTCTAGCAGACACCCTCTTGACCCAAGGCAGGACTACCTCCTCAAGGCACTTGATATAGGCCTCTGTGTTCAGACTGAAGCCCTCACCAATAAATCCAGGAGTTCTTTTCTTATCAAAATGATCAGAGTGAGTTTTCAAAGCTGCCATATCTTTGTAGTGACCATTCAACTCTTTTCAACTCCTCTGCACTGTCATCAGATTGACTCCCAAAAATACTGAAATATTAATATTGAAGATTATGGTGTAAATGCCAAGCAGTACAGCATGCCATTTCCAAATTTTTTGTGGAGGGAATTGTGTCATAGGGCTCTTTTTCTCGCAGACAGTGCTCACTTGACCCTACTAAAAAAAAAGCAATGTGTATGCGCAAAATTTAAAATGTAAAATGGCAACAATTTACTCATTGTACTGTGTATATATGTCTACGGCTATATCGTGTTGAATGCACCGGTTCCCATCTGATCACCGAAGTTAAGCAACATCGAGCCTGGTCAGTATTTAAATGGGTGACCATTTGGGAATACCAGGTGTTGTAAATGTAAGGACCAAGAATGGTCCACCGGTCATCCAGGTTTGGGAGTTGGGTGCTGAGCTAACAACCCTGCCCCATAAAAAACAGTTTGTTACAGAAACAGCAACAAAAAGTTGCTGCCCTATGCACCATTGGGTGTGATGGATAAATGACGAAATGATGACTGTGTATATAGTGTATCAGATATTATATAAATCATTTTTTTACAATAAAATTAGTATATGGCAACTGATATTGCTATAATATTGAGGTTTTACATTTATTCATATGATAAATGCACCATGTGAAGGTTATTTACAATAACTTTGATGCTGTAAGATTATGCTACTCGAGTGCCGTTGATAACAGTAGAAATAAATATTTATCACTGACATTAATTTTCTAATTTCAGATACATAAAGAACGACATGGATCATGAAAAAGATATAACCTCAGAAAAGAAGATATAAAGTTAGTGAGTGATGGAAAAATGTTAGAATCTGTGAAAATGTTCAACAGAGTTCAGAGAATAATAAAAAATCAAACTTAAACATTAGTATAATAATTTTCTAAAATTAAAACATTAAACATTAAAAGATTAAAACATTAAAACATTAAACATTAAACATTAAAACATTAAAACATTAAACATTAAAACATTAAAACATTAAACATTAAAACATTAAACATTAAACATTAGTATAATAATTTTCTAATTTCAGATACATAAAGAACGACATGGATCATGAAAAAGATATAACCTCAGAAAAGAAGATATAAAGTTAGTGAGTGATGGAAAAATGTTAGAATCTGTGAAAATGTTCAACAGAGTTCAGAGAATAATAAAAAATCAAACTTAACATTAGTATAATAGAAGCAACAATTACAGGTGAATATAGAGTTACATTGGAGGGATTTGATAGGTGACATTTTCATAGAAATAATCAGCTAACACAACTTAAAAGACAACAGCAGAGGTTTAAAGTAATATATGTGAAAGAATTGTAGGAAGTGTTCTAATAAGCTTTTTTTTATCCTGGTGCCTTAACCACATGGATTTAAGTGTGCTACTAGATTGGCATCTGGGTCCCACCCTTTTACCTATTGAAATTGTTTAATGTTATCATCATTTCTCCTCCATCAGTTTCTTTTCTTGCACTTTCTGCTTGTGGAACTCCCTTCCATTTACTTGCTTCTCTGATAGCTTCAATTTCCAAAAATTGAAATGCAATGTCAGTTTCCATCTTCTATCTTCTTGAATCCTGTTCATTTTTTATCCTTTCTTCAATACCTCCTGCAGCCAGTCTTTTGTCTCACTGTAGCCCCCTATACACTAGTGGAGGTCCCACCTCATTTGCAGTAAAATGATTAAAAAAAATGTTTAGAAGTCCCTTAATATCTGAAGATTTTAACAAGATTTTATCAAATTATTTCGAATTCTTCAACGAGACCAGTTTTTGTTAGTAGATTTAAGTGTGCTACTAGATTGGCATCTGGGTCCCACCCTTTTACTATTGAAATTGTTTAATGTTATCATCATTTCTCCTCCATCAGTTTCTTTTCTTGCACTTTCTGCTTGTGGAACTCCCTTCCATTTACTTGCTTCTCTGATAGCTTCAATTTCCAAAAATTGAAATGCAATGTCAGTTTCCATCTTCTATCTTCTTGAATCCTGTTCATTTTTTATCCTTTCTTCAATACCTCCTGCAGCCAGTCTTTTGTCTCACTGTAGCCCCCTATACACTAGTGGAGGTCCCACCTCATTTGCAGTAAAATGATTAAAAAAAATGTTTAGAAGTCCCTTAATATCTGAAGATTTTAACAAGATTTTATCAAATTATTTCGAATTCTTCAACGAGACCAGTTTTTGTTAGTAGTATTTATCATCAGTGAAAAACTTAAACTAAAGAGCATATTCTTGCAAGAAAATTGCAAAGAAAAATATTGTGGAAAGCTAACTATTGCCCATCTTGTCAAGAAAAATGTTTTGAATCACCTAATAAATAGAATGGTTCTTAGTCTCTCCAGATATAAATCCAAAAGAAAAATTGTTCCATCATAAAAAAATGTATATGATAATTGAAAACAATATTCAAACAAATATCAGTGGAAATTAAGAAAGTTAGTTGAAAATAATAGAAAATTTAAAAAATCAATGGTTGAAAGATTGGTGAAGGTTATAGAATGTCAAATATCTCATATTTATGTTTAAAATAATAAGATCATTTAGTCAGATTTTGGGAAATGGGTTTGGCAGAAACTTTTTCAGTACACTTTCATATACATGTTTATGCATATGCATTTTGCATGTACCTTTGTGTCAACTTACCAAATATGTATACTTGCATGAATATACAGTATTATATTTGTTCAAAAGCAAACTTTCATATACACACAAATGCATGCAAAAAAAAGCATCTCCTATGGAGGATTATGTCTTCATTTACAGTTTAATATTAAATCAAGATAAGTAATTAAACAATCCAAACAGTTGTTTATTTTGTTTCTCCCTGATATTCTTTTTTTTATATGAGCCATGTTCCTTCAGGATGTAAGTGAATGTGGCCCTCAACATCTTCCTGTTCTTTGTAGCTTTTAATAAGTTTGGTCTGTTATTACTCTCAAATCCCATTCCGCTAATCATCAACTCAAGCTCGTCAAGTATGTCATACACTGCTTTCCCTTGTGCCTCTTTTCTTCTATCTGTCCTGTGAATAACAGATTCTTCAAGCCCTCCTTCCTCATTGCATGTCCCAGAAATTTCAACTGTCTCTTTCTGATGTTAAGAATAAGTTTACTTTTTGTTTCCATTCTCTCTCCAAAACCTCATCATTGCTCAAATGTTTAACCCATAATATCCTCAGAATCCTTCTATAGAACCACATCTCTGTTGCCGCAAGTTGCTTCTTCATCTCTGAAGAGATTGTCCAGCATTCACTGCTATACAATAGGCTGGATATCATGTAACAGTTTGGTACTCTTTTCTTTGTTTCCAACAACAAAATTTTCCCATCTCTTAATACTCTGCTTAGCTTTTCAATTGTCATCCTAATCTGGCTTCAAACCTCATTGTTGCACTTTCCATCTTCTGTTAGAACACTTCCCAGGTGTTTAAATTTCTGTATTTGCTTGATTTTAGTATCTTTGACCTCTAATTTGCATTTTGGGTTCCTGTTTTTGATGATAACCATGCATTCAATTTTTTCATAGTTTATGTTTAGTCCTTTCTTCTCACTTTCCTTCACTACATATATTTAGGAGGTTTTGTAGTTTCATTTCCATGTCTGTTATCAATACTGTATCATTTGCATATCTTATATTGTTAAGACTGTGGCTGCCAATAATGAATACTTGTAGGATTTCAAGTTCTCTCAGAATTGCCTCAATGTATTGTTTGAATAAATCCAGTGAAAAAACACTTCCTTGTCTTGCACTCCTTTCTATTTTTGTATATCTGCTGAACTCATTTCCTCTCCATATGCTGGTGGTTTTCAGCCAGTATAAATTCTTGATTATTCTAATGTCTTTCTTGAATATGTCATAGTTGCTGGGTAGCTTCATTGATCTTTGTCTGTACTTTGTCGAACATCTTTGTGTAGTCTATAAAACAGTTACATGTATTTTTGCATTTGTATTGCTCTTTCTGATAACATTCTGAGCATAAATATGGCATTCCTTGTTCTGGTGTCTTTGACACACTCACATTGTTCTTGTCCTATCTCTAGCCTGTTTCTGCTGTGCACTCTATTCATGAGAATCCAGATTATGAGTTTTGTTATGTGACTCATTAAGCTGATTGTTTAGTGGAGTTCAGATTAAATTGTGCCAGGTTTCTTTGGCAATCCTATGAAAAAAATTGGTCTGAGTCTTCCACTGTTGTAGATTTCATTTTTTATTTCTGTAATCTTGTCTATACCAAAATCGTCTAAGGCTGCCAGCATCTCTATGACAATTCCATCTGGCCCTGATGTTTTTTTGTTTTTTTTTTGTTTTTTTTTCAATTTGTCCAGTGCAGTTTCCACTTTGTTTTTTGATATTTCCAGTTTATTTCTGTTTACTGCCAGTTGTTATTTGACCAAAATAAATATATTCTTAAACAATTCCTTACAGTATCTTTCTGAATATTCCTAAGAGCATCCATATATTAAGTGGTAACAATAATGCTTATGGCCTGCCCTACTTCTTAGAGTTTGAACTTTTGTGTGTCATGTCCTTTCAGAACGTAGGCGATCATGGCCTTCCACATCTCCCAATCCCTGGTAGCTCTTAGCATGCTTTTTTCTGTTACCCTACCCAAACCCTGCTCTGCTATCCACCTGCTCAGGCCCTTCAGATATGTTATCCACTACTTTCCCTTGTCTCTCTTTTCCTCTATCTGACCTGTGAGTATCATTTTCTCCAAACCTTATTTTCTCATCACATGTCCCAGGAACTTCAGCTTCCTTTTCCTGATGCTTAATATTAATTTCTTTTTCATTTTCATCCTGTCTAAAACCTCCTCGTTGCTCCCATGCTTGATCCATGATATCTGCAGCATCTTTCTGTAGAACCACATCTCAGTTGCTTCAAGTGAAAATATTGATGATATTGTCCAGTATTTACTGCCACAGTGAAGAACAGACATCACACAGCAATCAGAATTTTGGAAAGAAAGGTTTCTTGATTTGACCAGGAAAATTTCGGCACCCTTCAGACATATATGTGGATGTGAAGATAGTGTAATGGTTAGCAGCTCATAATTAATCAATTTGTATTTTTTGACTTATTAATCTTTTGCAGGTTATTTAAAGCCAGAAACTTTTTTTAAGATTGTCAGATTTTCTTGGAGATAATGATTTACTGACTAATTAACACATAAATTGGGGGAGAAGAGGTGGATTCATACCTTTCCAAAGTATTTGTGCATAAGTTAATATAACAGAATTAATTGTAACTTGGCCCTCTGACTTCCACATTCAAGCTGCTATCATTACATTACCAGCACATCCAAGCTTACAGCTTACAGCACCTGGTATTCCAAACTGGTTAAAATCTGGTTAATGACCAGGCTTGACATTTCTTAACTTTGGTGATTTTATAAGAACTGGTGTTTTAATGTGATATGGCCACAAGCCGAGATTGAATTCTAGTCGAGTTTGTTTCATTAATTTTCACAAAGATGGATTTATAGATTTCCTAAACTTATGTAACCCTCAGAATGAATCCATCTTTTCTCCTCCCAACCAAAGGTTAAATAGTAAAGCAGACTGGGTTGTTTAGCCTTGGTTGGTAATCAGCCTAAGAGAAAGACAAGCTAGGAACTCCATCCCATAAAATATCTACTTGCTGCAGAAATCACAGAAACAATGACTAACATGTTGAGAATAGTGGTCCCAGAATCTTCAGTGGAGTCTATGAGATTTCAGTGAATGAAGGAATCAGACATACAGTCTTTGTTTATTAGACATTAAATTATGTCACTTAGTATGAGCATTCTTAAACTTTTAAAAATTTGAAAACTTAATTTTTTTCTGTTGATAAATGCATGTTGCAGAATAAAATCCTTATATTTACCTTGATGAAGTTCATCAGAGAACTAAATAAGTTGAAAAAGAAAGGTTTTCCATTTGTCTTTCTTCATAGTATTTTTGTTTTTTACAGATATATATTTTATTTTCCTCACTTTTCAGTTTTGATAATGTTCAAAAGCGTCTCTTAGTCCTTGTTGGAGAAGAATTATTTTCTACCCTCCAACCTTTCTCTCAGAGGTTAGTTTTTCACTGCTCTATTTCTACTTCTACGGAAAGTGTTGGGACGAGCTACAGTTATTGGTTCAGCCAGGTCTAACTTTCACAGCTAGGACCATGCCAGTTACATACCAATAAACTACCCTTATTCCCTCCATGTTATATCAGCAAGAAGTGTGTTTCACTTAAACAGCTTCTTTCCAGATACCACTGCCCTGTAGATATTTCTCTAATTGCTACAATCTTAACCTGTTCAAGTTTAGAATTAGCCATTATCTTCCCCTCTTATCCATATAAACTACCTCTTAATGTAATCCTCTACATTGAGTGGCCCCTGGCTTTGTACAGTATAAACCTTACTGTAAAAAAAAAGTGTAAGATAATATATTTTTAAGGAATGAAAATACCAATTTCTAGATTGTAATCCTTTTAATCAGTTGTACTTTAAAAAATTTTACCTGTGCTTTGGGAAAGTGTTGTTTACCAATAACTCCAATTACAGTGCATATTCATTTTACAGTTTCATAAAAACATAAAGAATTGAAAATTATATTCTTAAACTGTTGGTTATTTAAGCTTCTTCCCATGAACCACTGCTCTGTGAATCAAACACCCAAGAGAATGTTTTCTCCATCACTATAATCTTAACCTGTTCAAGTCTAGAGTTAACCATTATCTTCCCCTTTTATGCCTATAAACTACTCCTTAATGCAACCCACTACTTTGAGTGGCTCTTAGGCCTTGTACAGAGTAAACCTTACTGTGTAAAAAAAAATATATATATATCTGAATTTTTACACAGCCTTGTATATGATTAAGAAGAAGGCTGAAGTTATCCTGTTATATATTTTTTACAAATTAATCAGAATTAAAACTTAAAATACAAACATATCAAATGTTTTATTAAATTAATCTCTAATGGTTTGTGATAGCCAAGGTCAATGGCAAAATACAAAACTTGTAAAAATTTTTTTAATAACCACTTTTTTCAGGCAGGTTCCTTTAATGCTGATTTCTGGTGTTTTTTAATTTATTTATGAATTGTCGGTTTCAATCTAATAGAAGATGACTGAAAAATACTTTCCTCTTTTCATTTTATAGGCAGAAGCACAAAAATGCATGCTGGAATGTTTTCCTTGCCAACAAAATAGGCCAATTCTTGGTTTCATCTGTCTCAGTCCCAGTCTGTCTTGTCTAAAAGTCAGAGCACTGTGTTTACTTCTCTGAACTTGCTTTTGTGTGTCGACCCCAATCTTAGTTTGTGAACTTTTTGCCTTATTGATTTGTTGATTTGCCTTATTACTGTTGATTTGCCTTATTATTGTTGCTTTGCCTTATTTCTGTTGCTTTGCCTTATTACTATTGCTTTGCCTTATTATTGTTGCTTTGCCTTATTACTGTTGCTTTGCCTTATTACTGTTTATTTGCCTTATTATTGTTGCTTTGCCTTATTACTGTTGATTTGCCTTATTACTGTTTATTTGCCTTATTATTGTTGCTTTGCCTTATTACTGTTGCTTTGCCTTATTACTGTTTATTTGCCTTATTATTGTTGCTTTGCCTTATTTCTGTTGCTTTGCCTTATTTTTGTTGCTTTGCCTTATTACTGTTGCTTTGCCTTATTTTTATTGCTTTACCTTATTACTGTTGATTTGTCTTGCATATATTGCTTGGTTTTATATTATATTTTTGCCCTGTTCTTTTCTTTCTTTTGTTATTGCTTATTGTAACTGTTACTTCAGTTTGTTGGACATGTCTGTCATCTATTTTGAATTTGACAATGACTACTTGCTTCATATAGATAACTGAATATTTCTCAATCTTTGCCAAAGAAAACTTCCCTGATATCAATATAGAATCCTTAACATGTCCCATTATATAATGAATTAAGAATGCATATTTCATAGGCTTATACAAAATTCATTTTTTGTTAATATTATTTGTTAAAAATGAGATTAGGTGACTATTTGTCAATTTCAAAGAGGAATGAGAAAATTTATATTTTATTTTACAAAACATAAAACACTCTTATTTAAAATAGGAAAATAGAAAACTTTCCAACATTGTACGATCAACTGCTAAGAAATTTAAGATTTACTGTGTTGTACAAAACAATTTTCTCTCCAGAATCTATCTTTTCTATAAGTCTACCATTCACTCAGGCTTAGAATATTGCTGCCGCACATGGTTCAGTGCCCTTGCTATTTACCTTAAACTCCTTGATAAAATCCAAAAAAGAATCAGTAATATTATCAATCCTGACCTGGCAGCTCTGCTTCAGTCACTTTCTCACTGCCATAAGGTTGCCTTCTCTGTGCCTTTTCTATAAATACTTTCATGGTAATTGTTTGGATGAGCTCTTCGCTATGGTATCGAGACTTTTTCAATTCAAGAGCAGTAGCAGACTGGCATCAAGATCTCATCAATTTACTGTTGAGCTGGATAGATATAATCATAAATTCTATGCTAACAAATTTCTTTTCTTGCACTTCTTGCTTGTGGAACTCCCTTCTGGTTCTATGTTTTCCAGCCAACAAAATTTGAATGCAATGTCAATCACTATAATTGCTATCTACTGTCCTCCTGATTACTCTTTTCTTTTTCTCTTCATTATTAATGTTTCTGTTCCTAATTCTCCCACACTCAGTAACCCCTTGTGTCTTAATGACTTTTCTGCCTTGCATGCAGTGAATTAATTTAAAACAAAAAATTTAACATTTGGTACCTTCTAATGGTGTATAGTGAATTAATCTTCAATGAGTACTTCACTTCTGTGCCTTGTGCCAGACTAAGCTACATTTATTAAATAGCAAAGAGTAAAAATTTATATAATGTCTTTTTATGCTTTAGATAAAAGAGTTAAATAATATTGACAGTTGTTTCCCATTTATAAGTTAACAAAATCACAGTTCATCTATGCATTGAATATGGCTTTTGCCATATCTGGTCAGGTGCTCCTGCTGTTCATCTCAGGGTTTTAGACAAAATCCAAAGGAAAATTTGCAATGTAATCAATCCTTATTTAGTTGCTCACCTTCAGCCACTTTTATTACAGACAGAATGTAGCTTCTTTCTGTCTTTTATACAAGTATTTTCATGACTTCTGCTCTGATGATCTTCATTCCTTGATGTTCCAGCCTCAAGAATTTACCTGTGCAACTAGACTGGCAGCTAGGTCTCATTTTTTTTACCATCAAAATAGGCAAATATAACCACCAATTGCTACTCTATCAGTTTCTTTTTTCATACTCCCAACCCATGCTTGCTTCTCTGATAGTTACAATCTCCAAAAGTTTAAATGCAACATCAGTTACCATCTATCTCCTTGATTCTCACCTCTTTCTTACTCTTTCTACAACGTCACTGGTACCATTTTGTTTTTCTGTCTTCCCTTTCCTCTCATTGTTACCTACTGCACATCAGTGACAGTATTGTCTTGCTTGGGATGAAACGATTATTAAAAACAAATTCAGGTAAGTATTCTAAATAGAAATTATCAATTCAGAATATGAAATAAATAACTAATTCATTTATTAAATACGAATGTATGGCGGAAAGACCTCATCCCAACCAACATCCCAGAACCATTATATCAATGAGGAGACATCAGATATTTTTAAAGTTTAAATATCTTGATAAACTATAAGCAAAGTGTGTTGAATGCAAAATCAATGTAAAATAGCACGTACATTAATGACTCTAGGCCATTTCCATTTCAGTAGTGAGAAGTTGACAATATATCACCCTTTGTCATAAAATGAGCAAAAAATAGCAAACATTCATAAAACAAAATTCTAAAAATGTAAAACACCATGAAGGTTCAAAATACATTTAATTTGTGAAAAATATCATTGAAGCCTGGTATATTTTATGCATGCATGAGTACAAAAATTAATTCTAGTCATTATTTTAATGTTTCATTTTTTGTGGCAGTTAAAGAAAAATGATTTTTCCCAGAATGCATTGGATACTATCACTGTTTATAATCCTTACTCCCACCTAATATCTTAAAGAGTAACCTTAGAAATAAAAGCTGTCAAATAATTTATCTACCATAATAAATCATGCTCCTTATAAAATTAATGTTTCATTCTATATCAACTACAGTCTACTGGAGAGAATAATCATCATAATAGAATGACTAAAAACATTTAAGGAATTAAATAAAACAATGGCAGTAAAGGAGAAAATCAGTTATATATTTCTGAATCGTCTTCCAATAAGACAAAGCTAAAATACTTTTTAAAATTTCAATATGAAGAATTTTACACTGAAACATTTCAAGGAAAGTTATCTGTCTGTTGTAAACAAGCAAACACTTGATTTGAATATAATTAATTAGGTACTGAATAATAGGTTTCAATTAATAATCTCATAGCGTGTGCTGAAAGGTAGCAGACATGCTTCAAAGAGTCCAATGAATACACTTCTTGCACTTTTTAAATTGTATTCACCTTTAACTCTTTATCAACTCAGTTTATATTGTATAATGTTTATTATGCACACCATGAAAATAAAATAAATATGAATATATATGCAAAATAACAAAAATCATTCAAGTAGAAAGATCATGGCTCAAACAGAATTTTGAAAAATTAACAAGTTTATTTACCAGTATTAACAAGTGTTAATATTAGAGGCAACTGAATTGTAGTTTCACATGAAACTTTCTATAAATTTTGATTTGTTAAAGACTTAAAGAGGTTAGATTGTCCTAATTGAGGAAACATCCCCTCAGGAGCCTGTTCCACACAGTAGCAGTTCTTGGGAAGAAGCTGTTTGAATTTAATTTCTTTCTTACCAATAGAATACAAAGAGAATGAGAATTATTTACTGTGTGTACATGATATATTGGGTCTTAAATTTAAATGTTTGAATAGTAGAACTAAAGAACATAGCTTTTCAGAACATTTACAATGGAAATAATAGTGGTAATGGTACTATTACCAGCTTCTTTATAGGGAAACAATCAACATTCACTGACCAAATCACTGTTGGTTCAAATTTATAGAATCTTTCTTTTTAAAATAATTTTTCAAGAAAAAAAGTTTTTCAGGTCCAATAACTGCTATCATTCTTTCTAGTATTGTCGGGTGAACCTAATTCCTAACTTCTTTGCTTCAAGAAGTGTAGAAAGTCACTATTTGTATTAAGTCACTATTTGTATTAAGTCACTATTTGTATTAAGTCATTGTTTTCTCTTTGAGTTACATGCAATGTCCATTTTAGTTGCCGCTGTTATTCAAAGCCTTCAAGTGGTGTATTTTCTGTTATTCACTACAGTTCTTTGATAGTGATACTGTCCACAAAGTTTGAAGAGAGATGGTCCTCATGAAGACCTACAGGTTTCATTGACACATTCATCTGAGAAATAAGACATTTTAGATATTTCTGAATGGATATGACATCATGCCAGACATCTAGATGAAACTCTCAATCTGATAAGTATATTTAAGAACATGACTTGAGTTTTCAGGTTAATGTTTTGGTTTTGTAGTCATTTTCGGTGTTGAGTGAAACTACTACTAACACAGCCTATTCTCTGTTCAATTTTATTTTCTCCTATATTTAATTGAAGTATTTGAAATGTTTAGTATTTATTAAATACATATCCAGAATTTTTATGAATGATTCAGGGTATGTACCATCACTGCTTTTAATCCAATTCTGGATCATAGATTTGTTTGCAAATTTTTGAATTTTGTTTCTTGAAAAACTTGGTAGAAGATGTTGATTTTCTGTTCAAGATTATTCTTATACTTACTATAAATACCTATGAACTAATAATAGAATCTAAACACAGATATCCAGGTGAGGAATTTTGCCTTATAAAATAAACATGATTTTCTTTATTCCTGGAACAACCAACCTATGGAGAAAATTATTTGAAAAAATAAAAAGTATCCCTTATAAAATTAACACTATTCAAGTGGGGAAGAGAGGGTGAAAGAAATAATTTAATTACACTGACACTTATTTAATACACAAGCATATATCTCAAGTACTTAATATATTCTGCATAAGTTTTAGAATTTCAGTAATAATAGAAATTATGTATCCATTACTTTTAGGAACCATTGTACAGGGTAACAAAAAAAAAATGAACAAAAAAACAGAATCTACAAATTTTTCAATAAAATAGTTAATCACTGGGATGACACAGGGGAATAGACTGAAAGAAACAGTGGTTCCAGCAAGATGAGGATACCCGCTACACATCAAATGCCTCCCTAGCCTGGCTGAGAGCGTGATTTCATAAGAGACTGATCAGCAAGAAGTGTGACGTTGAGTGGGTACTGTATACTTGAACACCCTCCAGATTTTTATTTGTGGGGGTATCCCAAGGATAATCTGTATCAGAAAAACCCTCCAACAATTAGTGAACTGAAGACAGCTATCACAACAAAAATTTTGCGTGACATTTACGAGTTTGCCTCCAATACTGTGGAGCCCATTTGGAACATATTTTTAAAAAAATCATGACTTTTATGCAATGCAAGCAATTTAATTGAAACTTTAGGGAATGATTGTACACAGACAGAAGTGTAAATCCACCAAGTTTCTTAAAAATAACTGGACCTTTATAGGATTTATTGCAGTATTTATGGGTTCTGTTTTTTTGTGGTTACCCTGTATAGCAACAGCTTTTATTCACAACTAGTAATATTAAGCCAACAATTCTGAAATAAAATAAACACTTATTAACAACAGCCTAAATGATATTATCAAGAATCTAATAAAATTAATTTTATACAATTTGAAATTAATAACTAAAACATCATGATATAAACCAAAAAAAAGTTATTCTGTTGCAGCCAGATGCACCCTAATAATAAAACAAATATGTCATAAAAATATGATATGCCAGTACATATCACATGATGATTCCAATAAGTACCCAAATTTATTATTTATTTAAAAACTTTAAAACATCCAGCCTAATAATTACCAACAACACAAGACCTAAAAAATCTTCTATATAAAAAAATAATGTTGGTGAATACTAGTGTCCTTTGGAAGCCTGCATTTGTAACACTAATCAGCAAAATAACATTAGATAGTTATATTGGGAACACAACTACCACATTCTCTTGCAGGTTGACTACCATTTATTGAATCTTAGTACATTATATGCTCTATTATTTTGACCAGCATACCAATCTTGGTTGTTATACCCACAATGTATTGGTGTCTGTCTTTAAACTTCACAACTTACTTGAATTTTAAACTGAACCCTACATTCAATCCACTGAGAGTAGATTGTTCACATTTTGCTTTCCAGGTTTAGGGCAGATAACTCATATCACTTAATGCTCACCAGTTTTATTCAGTTTTGTGTTACTTGCTTGTTTCACCCACATGATCTTTCAGACCCAGCAATTGAAGTTGCAGCTGCCATGAAAGCAGATCTGTTTTAATCAATGTTTTCAACCTCCAGGCCATGCAATCTCTTAGACAATCTATTGTTGAAACTCATGTTTCATCTTAATTTCAGTTTTTTTTTTTTATCAAAACATCTGAGATCATCTTTCCCTTCTCAGCAGCAAACAGCACAGTTTGAGTTGGAAATAAAAAAGAATAAAACTTAGTTTAGAATTTTTATCTTTCCTCGCCGTATTACGAATAAAATTTTGCATCCATTTTGAAACATTTAGTCTTATTTGTCATTTTATTTTTTTACAATATTACTTGTTAAAAAGATTAAGATATGTGAGTTAATTATCCATAATATATAAAACAAGTAGACCCTTAGGACATCAGAAAAAACAAAATAATCTGAACCCCTGTACATGACAGAAGAGAAATATATATATATATATATATATATATATATATATATATATTCAGAAATTATAACATGAATATATTATAATATCACTACAAAAGTAGGTATTTTGTTTTGACACTACTTGTGTCTTATCAAGCAATAAGGTTTATTTCAAGTTGAAGGGTTTTAAAAGGTTAGAAACAAGCCAAACCTTCTTAATCAGGGAGGCATTGTTGCATAGACACTGTGGACTCCTGTTTGTTTGTAGTGGGAATGTTTTTTAGAGATATTCCAAAATTAATCTTTTCCATTTTATAAAAATAGAGTAAACAGTGCTCAAACATATACACACACAAAAACACACAACAGTCTTTCTTATAAGAGAGAGTGTATGTAGTGGGTTTATTATTAGTACTAATAATAAACCCACTACATACATTGGTTTTACTAGAATCACACTCTCCCATAGACTTACCTGTGACTTTTCTGATCAAAGTACAATTAAACAACATTTCTTAGAAAAACATAGTCATGTAGGTAATATCAGAGAGATTTTAGTCAACAATACAATAATCCTCACTCATACACACAGTAAAAACAAACTTCAGATATTGGAGACCATCTACATTAAATCCAAACAACGCACACTTAATAAAATCATGTTTAAATCTGGTCATAACACATTACAATGCATTTAAATATATATTTCCGTTATCATTTCAAGCACTCACGTGGTATGACATCATAGAACCACATTACAAATTTACAAACTGCGTTTCCTATTTTTAATAATTGTTATTCTTGCTTAGCAAAGCTTTATTTCAACACAAGATAAAATTGTTGCTGATGGTGGATGTTTTTATGTTAACGTCCTTGTAACCTCTCTGGAGATGGCTCATGTGAGCTGAAAGCTTAGAACCAACTTAATAAAAAATTATCCAAATGTTGGCGAATTTTGTCCTTATTTTGACCTGAAATTAAAGCCAAATACAATATTTAGAATGGCTCATGATTAAACATAGCAGACATTCATTGTCTCTTATATTTAACAGTATATGTTTAGAAATATATATATATATATCTATATATATACAGCTTTTGCAATTTGAATCTGGACAAAGGCATATTTCAATTTGGACAAAGGCATATTGTAGAAGTTGTTTTAAACAGACTTCAAAGAAAACGTTTATTGTGATTCATTTTAGAAAAAAGCACCCAAACTCAGGAGGCATTGTGAATGACAAACATCTGAAACCAGTGTTTGTATTGAACAAACAAAAAGGTTATCATTAACTGCAAGAATTTATTACATCTGTTATTATTTCTGCTAATCTCACAATTGATTGAACAATTATGTAATTCAGAAAAAAGCATTGGAAAATTACAAGTTAATGAAATATAAATTGAAAAGTGAGTCAAATATAAAAAAATTAATCAGAAAAGTTGAACATTAAAATTTTACACAAGATTTCCAAAACAGCTTAAAGAAAAATAATTGTTAAAATAATTGTTAATATGCTGCCATGTTTCAATGATCTGAATGTAGCTCATTATAAAATTCTGTTATTCTATTTTAGTATTGCCATTTACCAGTAGAATAATAGTTAGTGGCTTGGATTGAGAAATCAAAGAACTGAGTTCAAATTCTAGTCAAGTTCATTACAGTCACTTATGTGTTAATACACTCAGGAAAGGTATGAGTCCATCTCTTCTCACCACAGCTATGGGTAAAATAAGAGGATAGACTGGGTTTTATAGTCTTGGATGGTAACCAGTCTGGGATAAGGAAAGTGAATTCAAACCACCTGTTGCCTTATAGGTCCTGGCTCATTAGGCGAAGGCTAGAAGATGGTAACTTCCAAAACAAATTGATCTCTGAGAGGAAGGATAGGGTAATGTCAACATCCCTGGTGCAAAAAGAACTGGCAGGCCATTGCAATATTTTATTTTGAATGTCACCATGCACCACAATTATGGGATAGAAGGGAATGGTGACCACAGTAACACAAGGTGCACTAACTGAATAAAATGAATGATTGAATTACCATTTTACAGAAACATATTGCTTTTGTTATCCTCTTTTGTTTCTTTGTGTTATAAAATGCTTTTTTTCATCTCTGCTTTTATTGATCTAATAAAACTCTGTACCTCTGTAAAAGTATCTTCTCTGTTATAATAAAATCCATTATATATATATATATTCATAATACAGAATTTCCCATGTTTCAGAATTATATTTTTACTATTTTTGTTCAAAAATTTTTCTGTTAGACACCCCAAAAATGATCGCTTGAAGATGGACTCATAGTAAAAATATGACTCAGAAACATATGAAATTCTGTATATCAAAAATGTTAAATTAGTTATATATATATGTTTCCCTCCTGTCATGCTGATGAAGAAAGAGAGACAATAGTGAGGTATCACTTTGTTCCCTTTATTACCAGTTATTAAATTTTAATACTAGTTCTGAAAGTTCTTACCATATGTTTGCTTTTTAACAGTGCTTCATTTTATTTTTTTGCAATAATTATGTCATCGAGTAGTGAAGAAAATATATATATTTCATGTAAAATTTCGTGATTCGTGTAAAATCCTTTGTTAAATACAGACATAAGCTGATGATGGTTCCACCTGAAATAGTCCTATACTTCCGATTCACCATGAAATAACGTGTCTGCCTTAATTTTTCTTTTATATATATATATATATATATATATCCTTGCTATTATAATAAAGACAATTGTGTGTGTGTATATGAGTTTACCCCTGCTGTTCAAAATGATGGTAAAATATATATATATTACTACTCAATGACATAATAATTACAAAAATAAAATAATAACTAATCCTAAAGTTTAATAACTGGTAGTAACGGCAATTTATCTATTTATTTGTATATATATATATATATACATTCAATGAACATGGGTGGAGTGTGAACTGGGCTATAGTTTAGTCTATCTACTCCAATTGAAAAAAAAAAAAAAGAAAAGAGTGAAAAGATTGGAAAAGAGAAAACCAGAAACCACATCCTAAACAGGGAATGAGGGATGAGCTTCTTCACCTGTTCAATAGACAAGGGTGGAGTGTGAACTGGGCAATAGTTTAGTCTATCTACTCCAATTGAAAAAAAAAGAAAAAAAAAAGAAAAGAGTGAAAAGATTGGAAAAGAGAAAACCGGAAACCACATCCTAATTTATAAAAGATAGGATTCCTTTCTGTCCTACTCAGGGGCAGTAAGCTGAATAAACATTTTTGATGGTAGGGGTACACTTGTTTATAATATAATTATTATAACAGCTATTTAAAAGAGAAACAGATGACACTTGAGCATCACTGCATAAAAAAGAATCTTAATCATTAAAAAAGAATCTTATTTTTGTATATCTTTTGGCTGTTTGGAATGTCAAGAGTTCTGCTCATATATGTTAGGAAGATATAAATAAAGAGAAAAGATAAAAAAGGCTTTAATCCAGGTGCCAAATTCTAGTGTTTCAATTATAAAGTAACAGAGGTAAAGTGTAAAATATCAGTAAGTCAAAGAAACAACAGAAGTAAACCATCACTACCTCCAGAGGTGGCTTCTCTCTATCTCAGAATGTGACTTCCCTCTGTCTTTTCTACAAATAGATTCATAAAATTTGCTCTGAGGAACTTCTTTTCTTGGTGGCCTCACATGAATTTAATTGTGCTACTAGATCAGCATCGAGGTCCCACTATTTTACTGTCAAAATAGTCAAATGTAACTGTCACTTCTACTGTATCAGTTTCTTTTCTCACACATCCCATCTTTAGAACTTCTTTCTGTGTACTTGCTTCCCTAATAACTACAATCTCCAGAAGTTTAATTACATCAGTTGTCATCTTCTACCTCCCTAAATCTTATCCTTTCTTTGGTATCACCTGTACTCTGATTTTCTCTCTCTGTAATCCCCTCATATCATTAGCAGTCCTGCACTTGTTTGGGGTGAAATGATTGTAATAAAAAAAACAATTTTATCAAATGCCCATTTTAAAGTTTCCATATTATACAAATTATATAGCTTCTTCAGCAAGATAGGTTAGGTTGAAATTTTGCATGAGCACCTGCTAGACTTTGAACATACAATTCAGTTGTAATAGTCATCCAGATTAGTCCTGTTAACCATTACCCCATGCCAAGGCACTTATTTAGTTAGGTTGGTTAATTTTGCTATGTCTCATCTCATATAGAGTTATTTAATGTCAAATTTTGTTTGGGGCACCCACTGTGGGTCAGACTCACAACTCAGTAATGATAATCCAGATTAGCCTCACTAACCATTGATCATTGAGGATTTGACTCCCTATTCAGGAGTAATATTTAAGTTGGTTTCTTTTATGACATGTCAACTTTTATTAGATTATTTAATGTCGAATTTGGTTGGTGGGGGGCACCCAATGAAGATTCAACTTAAAGGTTAACATGACAGGAAGGTATATACACACACACACACACACACACACACACACACATAACTGCCTTTATTATAACAGAAAGGATATATATATATATATATATATATATATATATATATATATATATATATGGTTATGTTCAACTAGACTAAGCTCACTAACAATTGAATTATGTCAAGGCACTTCTTCAATAAGACGAAAATTTAAAAAAGATAAAATTTTTTCTTTATTCAGAATGGGCAAGAATAAGCCATAAATTATCCCATACTCCTAATAAAGTTTTAATACTAAAAGTAGGTGTAGAGGCTCATCCCTTGTTCCCTGCTTAGGACGTGGTTTCCGGCTTTCTCTTTTCCAATCTATTCACTCTTACGTAGCCCCCTGCACACCAGTGGCCTTACCGACTTGCTTGGGGTGATGTGATTAAAAAAAAAAAAAAAGATGATTTTAGAACTTAGTAAAAATATAATCAAGGATTACTCATGTTGTGTTTTATATTCATTTAAATTCTATTGCACTGTAAAATGGATGAACTGAAGCAAAGAAAAACAATGCTTTGTTTTACAAAAAGTGACATGTTGAAGGATTGCTACATATTTGCGATGGATAATTAAACAGGATTTGTCTTTCATGAAACTCTACACAATCTGACTTTTGGAGATTATAATTTCCCCATCAAATATGAGATTTGTATTTTTCTTTATAAAATTTTTGGGAATTGAAAGAAATACAGCAGGACTTAGTAAAGAGGTTGAAGATTTAATGGAATATTGATCTGACACATAATCAGTTGAGTGTAAAATGATGAATGCTTAAAATCTGGAAGTGAGCCATGCTGCAGTAATTTCAAGTTCTAAGAAAACCTTGAAGATAAGGAATGGCAGAAAAATTATATCTAATGATAAACAAAAGTAATATCTTTAATATTAGTAACAAATAATTACCAAATTTTTAGTTTTTGCATCAAGTCAGAGTATAAATTTATTTGCTGTACACTACCTCAGAGAGATCATTTTGCTGAACAATTTAAAGAAGCGGTTATCAACAACAGGGCTATAAAAATACAATTCATACTATATCATTTGGACTTTTGTTCCTCATGTTTATCAAATATTCATGTTTCAGCCATTGTATGCTCTAGAATTTTTTAGGTGATATTTGTTGGAATTTTGACTCAATCACTTTAGATTATCCACAGGAGTAGATTGTTCTAATTCCATATAGCATATCTTTGACTATTTCAGTTTCACGTAATTCTCCAAGTTTTTGTTTCCTCTGCTGTGAACAGGTATTGAACTCACAATTGTTTGGGACAGTAACTCTGGGTGATTTCTTGATTTAATCTAATTGTTCTAATCAAATCATGAAATGAAGGTCATCTTGAATGAGTATGCTTCCAGATCCTTTCATATGAATACAGGCATACCTCAAGGCTCTATCCTGAGTCCAACGCATTTCCTGGTCTTCATCAATGACCTTCCTGATGTAATCAGCTCACAAGTAGGCATCTATGCAGATGACACCACCATTTATTCCTGTCTTGATAAGAAATCTGCCTAGGCTAACAAAGTAAGTCTTGCTGTAGTTCTTGGAAAAGACCTTCAAAAACCTGTGATCAATTTGTTTAAGAAGTGGCTCATAACTTTTAATGTTTCCAAAATGAAAGTACTGTCCTTTAACCACCAAAAGGAAACTTTCCTACCTTCTTTATGAATGATGCTAATTTTTCAGAAAAAAACACTGTGCTACCTTGGCTTCAACCTCTCAAACAACTAAAAATGAAATGACTACATTGAATCTATAGCTACATATACGGTCAAAAAGGTTGGGTCACTGTCAGGTCAAGAAGTTTATTTCACCAGAATCCATATTGCACATTTATAAATCTACCATTTGTCTGTGCATTTAATACTATTGCTATATCTGGTCTGGTGCTCTTGCAATTCATCTTAATGTTCTCAAAAAATCCAAAAGACAATCTGCAATGTAATCAATCCTGATATGGCAGCTTGACTTCAGTCACTTTCTCACCATCAGGAGGTGGCTTCCCTCTGTCTTTTCTATAAATATTATCATGGCTTCTGCTCTAACAAGCTTCTTGCCTTGGTGCCTTGACCATATGAATTTACTTGTGCTACTAGATTGGCAACTAGAGTTCACCCTTTTACTGTCAAAAGGGTCAAAGGTAACTGCCACTTCTACTCTCTCAGTTTCTTTTCTTGCACTTCCCTTTCATAAGCTTGCTTCCCTGATAGCTATAATCTTCAAAAGTTTTAGTTCATTGTTAATTGCCATCTATCTTCTTGATTCCCAACTTTCTCTTATCCTTTCTTCTACATCCCTGGTACTGTGTTCCTTCTTTCTTTTTTCTTTGCATTTCACTGTGCTGTGCACCAGTGCCAATAATTCCTTGCTTGGGGAGAAACAATAAAAGAAAAATTTCTTTTGGATGAATCTACCCAGTAAAAATACTTTATCAGAGAATTCAAGGTTATTTTTGTTCACTGAAAAGTCAATGTTTGCACCAATCAGAAATGGTCAAAAAACTAAATCTGTTATCTAAAACTTCCTTGTTGCTCACATGTTCCATCTTTTATTCTCAATATCCTTCTATAGAACCACCTTTCTGCTATCTCTAGTCTTTTCTTCATCCGTAAGGAAATTATCCACTGCCATATAAGAAGACAGATAATATATTGCTGTTCAACATATTTTTTTTTGTTCTAATGAAATATTCCAGTTTTGTAATATTCAAAGATGCAATGTTATGACCAAACTATTTGATCTCAAAAGTATTGGTTTCAGTTGACTCAGTGAACCTCTCCCTCTAGCTAGGGTGATTTCTCTTTAATCTCCAGATCATTCTTACAAATGTCTTTATCCCTCTCTACTAAACTCATTTAGCTATCTTTTCTTTTTGTAGTGCTCCTCTTCCTCTTCTGACTGTTCCTTGCTAAACAGTATTTCAGACAAGGCCATTTCATCTTACCCATTTGCTAATATATTTGTGTTCAGTGATATCAATTCTCACCATGCCAAGTGGTTTGAAAAACTCACTGATCTTGCTGGTATCCATACCTTGAACTTTTCAATCACTCAGACTCTCACACAAGTTGTTGATTTCCCCCATGCATTTTCCCAATATCCCTGAAGGACACACTTCCCTTCTAAATCTTCACTTCTATCCCTAACTCTTGCAATGACATGCAGCTCTGCTCTCTTGCTATGGTTTCCATTAATATCTCTTTCCATTCTCCCCTACCAGGAACCTCCTACTAGTAGAATAACTTCCTGCTATCAAAGAGCAAACTGGGAATCATTCCATGATTCACTTTGTGATGTCCCTTGGAACAATGTTTTTAGTCTCCTTCTTAAAGAATGCGCATATGAGGTCTTCTTCTGAGTGAAAACCAGCATTGATGCTTTCATCCCTGCCAGGAAGTGCTGACGTAAACATCATTAATCTCTTTGGTTCTCTCCTGCCCACAGGAATCAATTCTTCTAGCTTTACTAGAGCAACACGTCTGACTACACTAGGTGTATTTTAGTCTCGGCTCATGATGGATTCAAGCATGTCCTAAATGATTCTAAGCTGTTGTTTGTTGATAGAATGAAGCAGTATATAGCACCCAACAAGTTTGGCTCCAAAGACTACGAGCAGTTCTGCAAAAGTGTGTTAAACAACAGTAACCACTTGATCCCTCCTCTATTTAATAAATTGTGTTCCTCACATCCACAACAGACAATTCTCAGAAATTCTCCAACTTCACACTTGTACCTACATCTGACTTTCCACCTAGAAATAAGGATCAACTGTGTGATGAATATATAATCACCTCTCTGGTTTCTAAGCTTGAAAGGCAAGCAGAGGTGATGGAATTTTAGTCATCATCCTAAAAGAATGTGCCCCTGAACTCTCTCTTGTCCTCTCCAAACTCTATAACTATTGCTTTTCTGCTTCTTGCTTTCCTGCTTGTTGGAAGTCCTTTGCTGTAGTTCCTATTTTTAAAAACTTTGGAAAGCCCTCTAATTATTGCCTATCATTCTCTTACCAATTTTTGGTAAAGTGTTCACAAATATTATCAAATGTTTCATTATTTTACATCCCACAACCTCTTTTCTGACTAACAGTATGGTTTCCACTTTGCCAGGTATACTGTTGATATACTAATGACCATCATCAAATATATATACCAGACTCATTATAAGAATGGCAAAGCTAGAGCTATTGCTCTAAAGTTTGGCATGCTGGCTTACTGTGCAAGCCAAAAGGTTATGGCATAACTGTATGATTGTTTGATTTAATCCAATCATTCTTATCAAATCGTGTAATGAAGGTTGTTTTGAATGGGCATGCTTCCAGATCCAGATCAAACATGGGTGTCCCTCAAGACTCTATTCTAAGTCCTATGCTTTTCCTCATCTTCATCAATGATCTTTTTAATGAAATCAGTTCCCAAGTAAGCATAAGGATGATATTATTTATGAATATATATATCCTTTAAAGAACTGTGTTCTTTATCAACCCAAATTCAAAAGTAATTATATTGGCCACATGACTATGAAATTGGCAAAAAGACTCATGTTGCATCTCTCAGACTAGAGCTCAATTCAATCTCATTTAAACACAGAGACCTACTAAACCCTTTTCATAACATCACACAAACATCATAGCATCATCCACATAAAAATATAAGGCTCAAAATAATGAAAGTGTTATTAATAAAAAAAGAAAAACCCAAAACTCAATAATATCAACTACGAACATGCTAAAAATGTGCTTAGTATTTCAGAAAATAAAACCTACACATGACTCTACAAACATACATAATACATACATTCAGTTACACATAAAATAAAATCCATTCTCAATTATGGTCTAAAGTATAGCCGAAAGTGCTCAAAAACAAAACATTTAGAAATTTTTTATAAAATTTATGTTCTGAAAAAAAATCATAAAATGACATAAAAAATTACATAAAAAAACTTAACCATAATAGCTTGTTTGTCATTTTTAATGAAATCTGCATAAAAGCGAGATATATATTTTTAATAGCAGTATTCTATGATTTAAAAAGAGAATAAGAAGTTATAAAAAGTTAAATATATTATATTTTAACCAATCCTTACATTATTGTTTATGATAAAATATTCTGTAGAAGAGATTTTTTTCCTTTCCTTCACGTATCAATCAGGAACTCACATTAAAATCAGTTAGAAAGAAAAAAAAAACATTGTCAAAGGCTGGTACTGCATACAAGAGCAAATCACAATATAAAGATTTCAGTGCATTAATAAATGCTGCAAAGTGTAACAGAGAAATTCAAACTTGATAGAAATTAATTCAAATGAAATTGGCATGTTTTGCTGCTCAAATCCCTTTTCAATTACTTTTGGGTTATCTTTTCAATTTTATTGGTATTTTTTCTTGTTGCGTTGTAGTACAGTGGATATCGTCTCGGAACGAGAAACCGGAAAGCCGAGTTTGAATTCCAGTTGAATCCATTGTATTCACTTACGCGCAAATACCCTTGGGAAAGGTATTAATCCGTCTCTTCCTTCCAGTTATGGGTTAAATAACAGGACAGACTGGGTTCTATAGCCTTGGTTGGCCACCAGTCTACCGCAGAAAGCAATGGCAACCTACTGTGGGATAATCTTCTGCCCAGTCAGTCATGTCTCTTTCGAGACATGATCGCCCAAGCGTGTATCACGTATGGCACTTAACTGACTGCCTGAATATAATAGTTGGAATCATGATTAAGGCTTCTACTGGTCATAAAGTTAGGGATCGGTTTTCTATTGTTATGAAGTAATAAACTGATCCCCCACTAATTACTACGTAATAATATAATACATCGCTTCTCCCTCTAGCTATGAGTTAAATAACAGGACAGATTGGGTTCTATAGCCTTGGTCGGCCACCAGTCTACTGCAGAAAGCAATGGCAACCTACTGTGGGATAATCTTCTGCCCAGTCAGTCATGTCTCTTTCGAGACATGATCGCCCAAGCGTGTATCACGTATGGCACTTAACTGACTGAATATCCTACAAATTCAACTATTTTTATGACCATTGCTTCAACTGTAACCTTTCTTTCAGGTTGTATTCCATGAAAGTTGAAAATGAATTTGCAAAAAATAATAAATCAAGATGAACAAGTTATTTTTTTTTTATTATTTAATCAAATGATTTCTAAAAAAAAATTATAATCTATACTACTTCTGGATTCTTTCCTTATTTGATCTTCGATTTTTTTCCCAGAAATTTGCCTAATTCTCTCTCTGTTTTTTATGTATGAAATTTTTTCTCTCTAACACTTCTTTTTATCTTTCTCTTCCATTTTCTGGTTCAGTTTTTTTTTTTCTCAAACTATTTGAGCTTCGTTTTTCTTTCATTCCTTCACTCATTTTTTTTTATTATTCTCTGTTTTACATAACTTTATTTATTTTGCAGCTTTTCTTCCTTCTATTACTATCTGTATTTTTTACTTCCTTTTTTATTTGTCTTATTTCTTTCAAACACTTATTCTTTCATCTTCAGTTTTTCCTTAGTTTATATCATCTCAACCTTATGTCATTCTCTTACTACTTCTATTTTCTTTCTATATTTCCTTATGCTTTTGTTTTCTTTCTCTTCTATTCTTCCAGATCTCTTCCTTTTTTTTTCATCCATTTTCATTTTTTAAATTCCTATTTTCTGTTTCCATTTCAGCTTCTTTCATGCAATTTTCTCAAATAAAAAAAAAAGAAAATTGTCATCACTAGAATCTCATGAAAACTCCAAACACTTGCACAAGATTTAGAGTGTTGATGATAAGAAATGTGGAGACTGTTATGATATATATCATAAATAAGATTCCCTTTGAGTAAAATCCTTAAAAAACAAAATAATAAAAAAGTTTTAAAAAAGTACCTGAATCTTCAAGCCCTGACAATGACATTTTTCTCAGAGTGGTGCAATGCTTAAAAAATATCTTTTTACTATCATTCATCAATTGTATGTAAAGCAGAGAAAGAGAAAACATAAATAAATCAAAGTTATAAAAATAGCTCTAAGCAAATTTCATACAATAACAGAGATCCTTATGCGCAAATATGAGAAATGAATGGCCAACATGTTTGATAGTTAAAATGGAGCATTGGCTCTCATTCATCATACACCTGTAATAAAAGTGTCAGTTGGTCATTGCTGAGAACTTGATGTTTTCTTTCTTCACCCATGAGTAAATGTTGCTAGCTTTTATATCTATAAAATACGCTCACTGATTAAATACCAACAGACTCTAAACAAATATAAACATGAATGATCTCCCTTTTGTATCTTCATCTTTCAGAATTGAATCTTATATCCAAATAATTCAAAACTTTCATGAAAAGATTATATAGTCATATAATGATGAATAAAATAATATTATTATTTTATAAATGCAAATGTTACCTTTTATTTGTTACTGTTCTTTTCCCCACATGGAAGCAACGAGAAATCTAAAAAGCTAAATAAACTTTACTCTGATATAAAATTTAAAACCAGAATGAAACTTGCCACACCTTCTTCATGTGCCGTGTTCCTTCAATACGTAGCTGCTCATGGACTTCCACTTGGTTTAAGATCTTGTTGCTCTCAATATTTTTCCTTTTAGTATCTATCCCAAACCCTGCTCCATCATCCATTTGCTCAAGCCTATCAAATATGTCTCATGCTGCTTTTACCTGTCTCTCTTTCCATCTATTTGTTCTGTAAATGTTAGATTCTTTAGGCCCTCTTCTTTTTTATAATCATATTGCCCCAAGAAAGGTATTTTACAGCTACTGTTTTGCAGGGGGTTACACAGAAGGACAGTTATGAGAATAAGTGACAGGTTATAGGCGGTGTCAGGAAGTGGGTAAGAGAAGGATGGGAATACTGATGAGAGTGGAGTGGGTAGAGAAAGGAGCATGAGAGAGAGGATGCAGGTTAGTGAGATAGGAGAGGTCTATTGACTTTACATTTAAATGAGATTGTAGCTCTTTCCTCATTACGTGACCCAGGAGCCTCAGCTAACTCTTCCCAATGTTAAGTATGAGTTTTCTTTTCATTTGCATTCTCTTCAACACCTCATTGTTTCTCATGTGTTCAGTCCATGGTATCCTCACCATCCTTCTGTAGAACCACATTTCTGCTGCCTCCAGCCTCTCCTTTATCCTTGAGGAGATTGTCCAACATTCACTTGCTGAAATAGTCAAGTAAAATTAATTTTGTAATGTTAACTAAGGTTTAATTATTTCTTTTAAATTTTTAACATTTTTAGTTATTTTTGTGTCACTTATATTTTCTTTTTCCACATCAGAATATATTAAACTTATTTAAAACAAGGAAAAATAAATTTAGGGCATGTTTGGAAAATGATGTTTTGGGAAACATATGAATCCAGTTCATTTGAGCACAGAAGGAATTAGCACTTACCCTTCATAATACTGAGGTTGTACCTTAGCATAATATTGTAGATATAATTACCACAGTTTACTAAGTAATTAGGTTTTACCAATAAGCATATAAAAGCAAACATGAGTAAAAATTATTTATATATCATTTGGCTGTTCAGAAAGTAATTATCTTTTATCAGAAATGATATAAGCACAAATTTAAGCTATTCAAATATTTATCACAAATGTGATCATCTTCATTTTCAATGACTGCCATTCAAATGGAAGGCAAAATTTTGATTTCCCATTTAAAGAAATCTGGACTTTTGCCTAAAAAAATACTTTATTTCTAAATGTTCTGACATTTCTGAAATGTTCTAGTGACTGAAACAAATGAAAATCTCTGGATGCTAAATCTGATGAACTTGGTGGATATGGAAGAACCTCCCATCCTAATAATCTTATTTTTGTCTTGGACTTGTTTTGCAGAGCAGAGTCATACACTACCGGCCATAATTATTAGGTCACCTCCTTTTTTTTTTTAAAGAAATTATGTATTTCTTACTATTTTTAATATTTATTACCAAATGAAAATAGCATTGTTCTTTTGTTATTATTTGCAAAATTTTACAAGGCAAGGAAGCAAAGATGAACTTATCCAAATCACCCTAAATTTTCTTCATTCTTTCATTGACAAAACTGCAATATAGGTAATCACTGAATATTTATAAATTCATTTAATGCACATATTATTGTGCAGTATTAACAAAAGAGCTATTCTATTTTCATTTACAATTATTCCCTTGTCAATAAATATTAAAAGATAGTATGAAATACATCATTTTTTAAAACACTGCTAATGTACATAAGATATGCAGATGATACAGTGCTGATTGCAGATATGGAAAGGAAACTACAAGACCTCCTACAGAAGGTAGCTGAAGAGAGTGACAAAAAAAGACTACAAATAAACTGCAAGAAAACTGAATGCATGATCATCAGCAAAAAGAGCAGCCCAAAATGCTAAATACAGGTGGGGGATACTAGAATCAAGCAAGTACAAAAATTTAAGTACCTAAGAAGTGTTCTAACAGGAGATGGAAAATGTGACACAGAGATCTGAAGGTGAATTGGCATAGCGAAGAACATGTTACAGAAGCTGAGTAAAATACTAAGAAACAGGAAAATTTCACTAGAAACAAAGAAGAGAGTGCTAGATTTCTATGTGATGTCAGTTCTTCAATATGGAAGTCAATGTTTGACAATATCATCAAAGATAAAAAAAAAAACTTGAAGTAGCAGAAATGTGGTTCTACAGAAGGATGCTGTGGATATCATGGACTGAGCATGTGAGCAGTGATGAGGTGTTGGAAAGAATGGCAATGAAAAAATATTAATAGTGAGCTTCAGGAAGAGACAACTGAAGTTCCTGGGACATGCAATGAGGAAAGAGGGCTTGAAGAACCTGATACTGACAGGCCAGATAGATGGAAAAAGAGACAGAGGAAGGCAGCGGATAACATATTTGAAGGGCCTGAGCAGGTGGATGACAGAACGAGGGTTGCGTGGTGTAACAGAAGAAAGCATGCAAAGAGCCACCAGTGATAGAGAGATGTGGAAACCATGATCGCCTATGTCCTGAAGGGACAGGGCACATAGAAGAAGAAGAAGAAGTGTACATCGTCATGCTAGAGCATAAGACCTTTTCTTTTTAACAAAGCAGAGTACTTTGTTTTTTGTTCAAGCTGCTGGCAGTAAACACCTATAGTCCTTTCATATTCCATCAGTTCAACACACTTCATATTCCATCACACATTGATTGATTGATTTATTGATTTTTATGGCTTATCAACACTTTATGTCTTATTTAATGAAGTATTCTTTGGATTATAAGAATAATTCTTTTGCTGGGAGTGAATATTGCATTAAAAATATTTTTAGAATAATAATAATTTTTTTCAGATACAGGTCCTGCTATTTAACCCATAGTTAGGAAAGATGGATTCATATGTTTCTCAATTATATAAGTGAATGTAATGAATCCAAGTTGAATTCAAAATCAGCTCTCCAATTTGTCATTCTGAGCTGTGATCAATTACACCACACACATTTTACCATCAGACACAAAGCATGGAATTCTGTAGATGGTGCCCTAGTTTTGCTGTTAGCACTCGCTTCTCATTTTGCAATGACCACTATCTTTTTCTTTTGAAATGCAAAACCCATTTTTCATCACTTGTAAAAATGAAATGCAAAAATGTAAGGTTGGATTTCTTAGTTATACGAATATTGTTGATAGTGGAATATTGTGTTTACTTCTCAAGCATAAGCTCATAAAGAATCTAAATTCTCTCTTTGCAAGTTTCCCTAGGTACACACTAAAATGAACTATAACTCGCATACTGTCATATAAAAGAGATGATAAACTAACTCTAGATGAAGTCTCCTACCATTTAATCTTTGTTCTACCTTGGTTGGTTGATTACTTTAGTTCAAGGAAGTCCTTCTAGAGATCTGGGATTAAGTTCTTTTGGTCAGTATCATATCTGCCTAAAATTACTTTGATATATACAAATTTATATATCATATGTAAAATTAAATGGGAAGTCTGAAACTTAACTGAGCAGATTTATGCCAACTTCAACTAAATATATTATATGTATATATTTCATTATAAGAAGAATCTGCAGTGTTATCAGTCTTTACCTGGCATCTCAGCTTCAGTCACTTTCCTACCAATTTAAAGTATCTTCCCTTTGCCTTTTCTACAAATATATTTGTGATAATTGTTTTTTTTCTTCAGTACCTAGACTTTAATCATAGTACAAGGTTGGCAGCTAGGTCTCATAATTTCACAGTTGAAATTGCTAGATGTAACATTAAGTTCGATGCTAAAAGTTTCTTCTTCCACACTTTTTACTTGTGGAATTCTCTTTTTGTCCCTTACTTTCTGGGTAACTTTTATCTTCAAAAATTTAAATACAATTTCAAAATTTATCTTCTTTCTTGTTAATTCCTCATCTTTTTTATTCTTTCTCCTTAATTTTTTCCTCATTTTCTTTCATGCTAAATAATCCCTTGCATCTTTGTGTCATTTTGGTGTTTAATTATAAAAAAGGAAAAAAGTAAATTTTATATATATATATATATATATATATATATATATATATATATTCATCATCCACATATAAGCTGGTTTCGCTGTATCTCAGCTCATCAGTGTGGCTATACATCCACTTGCCTCTGGCCGGGATCAAAACTCAACTGATTTGGTGTCAGTTGGAGTCACTAAGCCACAGGCACATGAAATTAGAGAAGGGAAGTTTTAGTGTGGTATATATAAGCAGCGTATACATGCGCCAGTCACCGAAAAAACTCAATTCATTGCTGAAGAGTTATGCATATATCACCGAAGTGGTAATTGTTTATTTCAAATTTTTTTCTCTAGAGTGCTCAATCGTAACGAGAGCATAATATATATATATATATATATATATATATTAAAAACAGAAATAGGGAAATTGGGGTTGTTCCAAAAAGAGAAATTATTTTATAAATATTTCTTCCTGAATCATGAGCATGTCATAATCTGCATTTTGGTAGATAGGCAAATAAAAACAAATCTGAGCTGCAACTCTAAAAATGTAATTTATGCTTTAAATTGCAATGAATGGGTAAAAATATATGTGGAGGTGACACAAGGTCTGAATAAAAGAGTAGCTCTAAACAGAAGTAACATTAAACTAGCCAATAACTGGAAATTGTACATTTCCCAACAATTACACAAATGTCGTGGAGATAAATTCAGAGTAATCCTTATCTAAATTCAAATGCACTAAGAAAACAAAAAAAAGTTTTTGCAAACCATTGTAAAAAATAGTATTCCAAGTACAACAAAAAAACTAGATGACCTGTAGAATTGAATCAAAGTCGCTGAAAACAAGTTTGAAGTATTAAGACAAAATCAAATTTCGCAAGCCAGTGTAAAAATTTTTTTCTGGACAACAAAAAGTTAAATGATTTCCAAAAAAAGTAGAGATTTAATGAGTAAATGTCAAAAAACAAACAAACATGCACGTGTATGAGTTTTTTGACCTGCTTACTGACCACTTATCTATATATACACAGTATTTTTGCCAGTCAGAAAGATAAACAGATCTCAATATGTAAAGTCAGAAGTTTATTTGCTCTGGTAGAGTCTTTAGACTTAAAACATGGATAGCAACAAAAATACCATTATGAACATTTAATATATTATACAAAAAGCAAGTAATAGTAATAATAATAATAACAATAAATCTACACTTTAAACAAAATGTTTATGGCTTCTCACACTTTTTCTTTATACATATATATATATATGTGTGTGTGTGTGTGTGTGTGTGTGTGTGTGTGTGTGTGTGTGTGGGTGGGTGGGTGTCAGATAAAATTATTTGCAAACATTATGTCTGCTTATTTTTAATAAAATCCATTTATACTCACAAATATTCTTTCGCATATTATAATTGAAAGATCTAAGAAATGCGCTGTAATTTTGATAGTTGATTTTATTATCCATTTCTCGATGTTCTCAAGTACTTTCAATCTTCTTACAAGATCATCTTCAGGGGTGTACGTTGGGGGTAACAAAAAATAAATGAAAACTATAGATAATTTTAACATTCTAATGAACTCTAAACATAACTGTCAACTGTTACATTTGAAGCAAGAAGAAAATTTACAGTAATTTTTAGCAACACAGGAGATTGAAAGTACTTGGGAACATCAAGAAATGAAAAATAAAATCAACTATCAAGGTTACAGTGCATTTCTTACATTTTTCAATTATCATGCATGAAAGATTATCCTTGAGTATGAATGAATTTTATTAAAAATAAACAGATATAATGTTTGTAATTTACTTAATCTGACATACTTAAAAGAAAATTTGCTACCTAAATACACAAATTTAAAAATATATACACTCCTGATCAAAAATTTAAGACCACTTAAAAATCTTTAAAAAGAAATTTTTTTTTACAGATAGATTTTAAACTCCTTCCAGTTAAGGTTACCAATACTACAATCTAAAAGTTTATGGAAACAAAAAGCTACATTCCAAACATTTTATTTAGAAATTTACATTTTTATAAAATGAGGCGATTCCTCGTCTGCTTCCATGTTACAAGGTGGACTGCTTAAAGTTTGGTCATGAATACCAAACATGGGACATTAAGAAGTGGAAGAAATTCCTGTTTCTGATGAGAAAAAATTCAATCTAGATGGTCCTGATGGCTTCCAACGATATTGGCATAACAAAAACATGCCTCCTGAAATTTTCTCCACAAATCATAGTATTGGAGGGTCCCTAATGGTATGGGGTGCCTTTTCTTACAGAGGGACGATGGAGCTCCAGGTGGTGCAGGGTCGTCAGACAGCAGCTGGTTATGTTAGCATGCTACAAAAAGCATCTTTGATGACGGACGGCCATTGTTTGTGTGGGGGTGGATGGTTATTCCAACAGGATAATGCTGCAATCTACACTGCAAGATGGACCTTGACCTTTCTACAAGAAAATGGGGTCCATCTCTTAGGACATCCTGCATGCTTACCGAACTTGAACTCAATTGAAAATATTTGGGGATGGATGACAAGAGATGTTTATTGAAATGGCAAACAATATTCAACAAAAACTGAACTTTGTGAAGCCATCTTCAGAAGCTGTAGCAATATCCCCTGCACCTTAATGGAAACGCTTATTTCTAGCATGCCCAACAGAATTTTGAAGTCATCATAAGCAGTGAAGGTAGAATTCATTATTAAATTTGGTTGTTGAATGTTTTCATACACTTTTTGTACAATTTGGTAGAATTTTTGTCTCTGGTCTTATAATTTTGGTCATGTGTAAATCGCGTCATTTTATAAAAATGTAAATTTCTAAATAAAATGTTTGGAATGTAGCTTTTTGTTTCCATAAACTTTTAGATTGTAGTATTGGTAACCTTAAGTGGGAGGAGTTTAAAATCTATTCATAAAAAAAAATTTCTTTTTAAAGATTTTTAAGTGGTCTTAAATTTTTGATCAGGTGTATATATATATGTGTGTGTGTGTGTGTGTGTGTGTGTGTGCATTTAAAATTAGTTACATTTACAAGTAACGAGACAAAATATTTTAAGAGACAGGAAGATGTGGAGAGCCATGATCAACTACGTCCTGAAGCGACACAGTACATAAATGAAGAAAGATATAGTGTGATCATTACTGGAGATAGCGTGCTTAGAGATATCTACAATATTGGTTCCTATGTCCACATTGTTTAGATCTCTCTATTCCTATATATATTTTTCCTAGTTGTCTTAATAGGTCTACAACCTAATAAAAGAAATCATTTATTTTACACAGCAGATACTTATTTTTCAACATCATCTTTTTCATTAAGGCATTTAATTCAATGATGAATAATTATCAACATGATTAAATATTATACAGTGAATCAGATCAAAATTCAGATAAAAACTATATGTATCTTAATACACTCTTGTACAAACACACAGAGAAACAGGTAGACAATACCCAAAAGTTTAAGGAATTTGGCCATAAAAGTTTAAGGAATTTGACCATAAAAGTTTGTATATATCAAGAGAAATATACAAAGCATGAACAGATTTTTGTTTGTTTATATCAATTCCTTAGTGGTTATTTAATGCTGAAATTTAATTTTTTTGGGAGCATTCGTAATTTCTTTTATAAAAATGTATTACTGATATTTTTACTATAAAATATATTTTTATATTTTCATAGTGTTTTGATCCCAGTTTGAGGGTTAAATATTTACCCATACCTGGGACTCTAATACATGCTATCACTCCAAGTTAGTCTGGACCTGGAAACAACAGAAATTAAGAGGTGGTTTCATGCATAAAATTGCCAGATGTAGTTTATCGTCATGCCCAGGGTATAACGTAAGTATAACCCGGATATAAGATACCCTGATATAAGAGCAATTTTCTCTGGTTCCAAATTAGAGCCTGTGGTAATGTATATAAAATAGACCAAACCCAGATATAAGAGAATCCCGGATATAAGAGAATTATTATCTGGTCCTAACAACTCTTTTATATCCGGGTTACACTGTAGTTTATAAAAAATTTCTGAAAACAGCTTTTGAGGCTATATTGCTTGAGCAAAAATCTCTTATTTCTTTTTTTTTTCACATGTATTTAACACATAGAGAGTTTAAAAGCTGTGTGAAGTATTGATGACAAAACATAAAATTAGAATACAAAATTAAAAATAATCTAAAAATAATTAACTTTATTTCAGAAAAAAGCAAGTTTATTTTTTAAATGATAACAAAGGGAAACAACAAAACTGCTTCCTTTAAAAAAACTGAAATTTAATGGCCTCATTTAAGGAACCAAAACATTCTTTGAACAACCTTATACTTCTTTCTGCCAACCATAATTTGTTTAATTTAAAAATCAGTGATACCAAGAGGCTTATAAATATCTCTTTGAAAAGAAAGCTATCATAGACAATGAATTAGAGTCAAAACATTACATTCAGGTTATTAAAGTAAATATCACACATTGATGTTCTTGGGCCATTATTATCAGCTTTGTTGATCATACCTCTTTCCTTAATTGCAAAACTATGATTAATATGGACTTAGGGTTATAGGTAATGTAAGTATTAACTTATAGATCTGCTTTGTTGGGATTACAAACACAAATGACTATTGTTGATCGACAGTAATTCTATGATGCTGAAGAGATTTTAATAATCATTGGAAATGGAATGGACTGACTCCACTCTACACCTCCTCACCTGAAGATGATTAGAAAACTATTTCAAACTATTATGAAATCAAAACACAAAGGTTGACTGCTGCAGTTTTGATAAATAAATTTCCTGTAATTATACTTATTTCATGATATGGGTGATGGCTTAGTAGTTACAATATAGTGTGTGGGATAAGCAAAATGTTTCCAGTTCAATCACCTAACTTCAATCGATTCTTTAAAATAAATGAAATCAATAGTAAACTGTCATCCAGTAGTTAGCTAAGCTGTTAAATATATCTTATCCACTAAGTAAATAATTCTCTCTAATATTTATAGATATACACTGATAGTTTCTGTCTGAATTTCAGAGATGTGAAGTTATTATTTACAATATTTACATGTGGATTATTGTCCTCATCATAATGTTTCAAAAGTTGTGCCCACTGGCCTTCATTAGTCGTATATCAATTTGAGTCACCTACAGAACAATAACCTACTAAACGAAAGTGTTGGTTCATGAATTTAGTGATATAGTAATTGTAAGTTCAATCCCTAGCCCAAGCAGTGTGTATTTGGACTCAGTGGAAGCAACATGAGCAATAATTAAGTAGTACTAAAAATAAGAACTAGATGAAATATCTCTTGACATGGGTATTGAAACAAAACAGTCTGCCCCCATAGATTAAATGATTCATTTCAAAATTCCTTGTAGATGAAGGCCAGTGTGCACAACAGCCGAAATGTGATAACAACAACAAAGATATCCACAAGTAAATAGTGTATATTTGGGTAAAAACATCATTTATTTGGAGTTTTAATATTTATTATCTTGAATCTATAATAATAAATGGAGGAGAGTAAGAAAGTTATGTATACCTTGAAAATCAGCATTCTGTTCTTTTTTTTTTATTTCAATATGAATGTCAGCAACAAAGATGAGAAAAATACAGTTTTTATATCTAATGTTTAATCAGGAAGTGGACAATCTTTTGACAATCTCCTTTGATTGTTAAATTTCTCCAAGCCCTCTTTCCTTATAATGTGTCAAAGGAATTTTTCACTACCTCTTTCTATTCTGTTTCTGCATAACTCTTTCAGTTTGTGTATAAACTGTTATGTGTATCTGTCCATTTATATGGCTGCAAATGCTGGACAATCTCCTCAAAGATGAAGGAGAGACTTGAAGCAACAGAAATGTGGTTCTACAGAAAAATGCTGAGAATACCATATGAGCAACAACAAGGTTTTGAAGAGGATGCATATGAAAAGGAAACTTATACTTAGTATCAAGAAGAGACAACTGAAGTTTCTGGGACACGTAATGAGGAAGGAAGGCTTTGAAAATCTAATACTTACAAAGCAGAAGGATAGGGGAAGGCAATGAAAGACATACTTGATGTGCTAAAGCAAATAGCTAACAGAGAAGGGTTTGGGAGAGATACCAAGAGAAAAATCATTAAAGCAACAGGGGATAGGGGTAAGTAAAGGTCCATGATCACCTACAACCTGAAAAGACAGAGCACAAAAAAGATTTCCAGCATTCCTTTATAAATCCACATCTCTGTTTTCTTCATGAGAAAATTGTTCAACACTCTTTACTTTATTTCTAATAAAATTTTCCTTTCTTTCTTAATACTTTGCTTAGTTTCTGGAAGGCAAATGCATAACTAACTATATTACAAGGAAAATCTACTATAGCACACACACATGCATATATATATATATATATATATATAGGTATAAAGTGTTGTCACTTTAATAGTTCAGCATCATGCTAACTTTGAAGTTTTGTGAGGACACTGTTATGATGTTCTCTCTCATCAGGGCTGTTTGCAAGCAATCAATGCTCTATCTACATCCCAATATCATGCTCTTTATGATAAAATACCTACTTGACAAAATACATTTTATCTGTAAAACCGCTGAAAAATAACAACCTTGGCACTAAACATTATCACAATCAAACAATATATATATATATATATATATATATATATATATATATATATATGAGCATTGTGGTGCAGTGGATATCTGCTAGAAACAAGAAATTGGAGAGTCAAGTTTGAATTCCAGTTGAATTCATTGCATTCACTTAACTTGGGAAAGGTAGTAATCCATCACTTCTCCCTCCAGATATGGATTAAATAGCAGAACAGATTGGGTTCTATAGCCTTGGTTGTCAATCAGTCTACTGCAGAAAATAATGGCAACCTACTACAGGAAAAATCTTTTACCCAGTCATTCATGTCTCTTGAGACATGATCACCCAAGTATGTAATGTATCATGTATGGTGCTGACTGATATGAGCACTGACATACAGAAAAATGAATTGCTATGATTGCCTTTAAAATCAGCATTTGAAATCCTAGTTTTTATTTGAACTTAATCAGACATATATAGTGATCAAAGAAGAACCTATGGAGTGCTGAAGATTTATCACTCCAACCTACATTCCAAAATGTTTCTTGTTTTAAAAAGCAATGATTAGAATTTTAATAAAATCCAAACATATGAAAACGCTATTCCAATATTTGGTCACTGATATTGATAAATATGGTCAGTATATAAACTTTTCAGCACTTTTTGGAATAGTGATTAAAAGACAGACACTTATTAATGTTGCAAATATTATCCAGTCATATATATTGGGTAGTATTTTTTAATATATTTCCTAAATTAAGCTTCAATTAATTATTCTGTTTACCATATTTACATTATTCAAACTGTTGTCCTCAACTTTGTTGCTACATTCACAATGTTTCGACTGATAAATGCTCTGGCCTACTTCAGGTTTCTTCTGGTTGGAATTTCAAACTGAACCCTTTATTTCATCCACCATGCCATACCTCTTCAATATCAGTTATCTCCCTTTTCACTCAACTCTCCAAGTAGGTAAATTTGAACTCACAACTCTCTGGGTCAAGTCACTGACTTCAACCAACACTTTTATCCACTGGGTTGTGTCCTTGAGGACATCATACATCAGTGTATGAATTTTTTGGACTTATAAACCTAATGTTTCAGTTACCAGTTCTCGTGTTACAATTTTGTGTTATTATTGTTTTTCTCTAGTACTCCATATTACTGGTTTCAGTTTTATTATATTCATTTCTATACTTGGCCGACTTAGGAGATTTTTGTGACCTAGCACATTCACTGATTTCTTAAGTTCTCATACTTTCCAATGATGTTCTCTGTCTGTTATTTTAACCTCATCCTACAGGCAGTGGTAATCTCCCTTTTCTCTCCATATGTGGTCTGCCACACCTGATTTTTTTTATTTCCTCTCAGGTTATAGCTTTACGGTGTTCTTGCAGTCTTATCATAAGGGGGTGGTCTGTTTCTCCTTTATATTTCTTACCACAGCTACATGGGATGGCGTACATACAGTTTTTAATTGTGCTTTCCTCTATATGAGGTCTTAGTCAGAAGAGGTTTCTGCAAAGTATTGTATAACTTTTGAAGGTTGTCCTGTTCTTATATAGACCACAGATCTATTGTATTTTTACCGATAATTCCTTCACATAGGGTAGATAGACTGACGCTGTTTTCTATTTCTTTTACTGTGTTGTTATTCATATACACTATTGTATCCTAGTTTATTGAAGCTGCTGCCATGTACCTAGAGTAGTTGTTACGTTGCAGGGTACAGCTTATACTGATCATTTCTGTGTAATATCTCTGGATCACCACTTATGACATTTGCTTAATGTTGTAAGCAACAGATGGCCTATTTTCTTATACTGTAGGAGCGGTGGAAGTTGAAGTTGAGATAATCATTGCTGGTAATAATGGCAAGCCCATTGCTAAGCATTCATTATGTAATATAGCAATCTAGCCCCCACCCGAAGAAGGTTGATGCAATCAATGATATTTCCCGTCGATGAAGGGGTCAGTGAACGACAAGACAGGTGTTTGAGAAATACATCCTGTCGGCGTCTGGAGCGGATGTCGCAGGGTTATGAGTCGGACTCATTTGACCTTATTTCCGACAGCGGCGGAAATGACTACGGAAGTAAACAAAACAGGTGTCTCTTGGAATTACGTGGGCGTTGCGTAGGCGAGACAAAACCGGAAGGAAAAGTCCCGGTTCTAGAAGACTATAAAAAGAAATCGACACACAGATTCGCCAGCAGAGAACGGCCAGTGGAAGCAGAGAGACACCACAGGCAAGACTTACACTCCCGTCGACTCATTCTATGCGCGCTCTCACTATTCCATTCTCTGTTCCACACAGGCTTGTCGTCAGGAATAGAAATATAATCTTATATTTTTATATATGCGTGTTCTCGTTGTTTGTCGTCGTACAGTGATATATAACAATTATGCTGATATATATCTGATCCTATTCCATAGTGTGTTGTTTGTGTACAAAAAGTCAGCATCTTTATCAGGTTATCTATTGGTATACTTGTACATTCTCTTAGAGATGAGTTCTAAGCCAGTCTGCCCCTGACTATCAATAGTGTCTCCTCTGTAGGTACCTTGGTGAACAAACTTACCACATCCAGGTTCATGATCTGGTTGCATTGAAAGGGAGTATCTTTGATTATTTCTATGAAGTTGGTGAAGTTTTGGACATATGATAATGACCTTCCTATTAATGGGTAAATTATATCACTGAAGAAGCAACTCAGAGGGTGTCATACAGAGCTTTGGTAACTAGCAATTGAACTGAGCAGAATACAGTTTTTGTAAATTTTGGGAAGGTCATATATATGAGGTAGCTCACTATAATATTGTGACAACCACCTGTATGTCTTATGTGTTCTTGATTAGGATCTGTGACAACTTTTGTTCTGTTTTTATTGTTGTATCTTTCTTTACTATATCTACCATTTCTAATGAGGTCTCCCAGTTTTTCTGTATATTCTATTTTGTTCATCACTATAGTTGCATTGCCTTTGACAGCTGGTAGTATGATGATGATGTTGTCATTCCTCTGTAGGTCTTTGATTGCCAGTTTTTTGTTGTTTGTTTTGGACAGCTTGACTTTCTCCAGTGTCTGTCACTTGCCATCTTAGTTCATCTGCCCAAACCCAATCTTGATTGTAAGATCAAAATCCAAGTTCTTTGCACACATACTGAACCAATCTTACTCTTTGGATCTGAAACTTGGACTCTTTCAGCAAACCAACAGTGCTGTTTAAATGGATGTTATACTTGCCTTCTCAGAAGAGTACTTGATCTTTCATGGCGAAACCACCCAACTCTAGAAATGATATAGGGAGACCTACCAAGAGTATCAACCTTAGTTCAAAAGAGACGTGTCCAGTTTGCTGAGCATTGTGCGCATGTCACAGATGAACTTGTTTCATCGTTTGTATTATGGAGGCACCCATCATCTCACAATCAATCTCGTAAGTTAACCTTTCCAGACAGGATACATAGAGATACATCTATTGACAAGGAGGACCTTACAGGAACTATGACAAATAGGGAATACTGGAAGAGTGTAGTGAGTTCTATCTTGGCCGAGGCTGCAGAATGATGATGATGAAACCTGAGAAATGTTCACGGCTATTTCCTCAATTCGGACAATGATGTCCAAGTATGGTATCTGCCTGATAGTTGCTGTGAAGTTGAGACCCTGGTTCAGTACTGATGCCTCAGAGGTACTCAGCTGGTGTTAACTGATGCTGATTTCGACTTTCACCAAGGCAGTGATAGACCTTGCATGTCAATTTCTGATCTTTCAATCTGTTCAATTTTTGTGCACTTTCATAGAGTTATTCTGTCAGCAGTTACTCTACTGAGTGCACTTGTGTGACTGTCAGATTTGCAGTAAATACATGAGTTAAGAAAAGTTTTATATTTGTGTGTAGTAATTACTGAATGGTTAAGAAAGCTTTCAAAAATGATTCAATAAGTGAAACTCTTAAAATATAAAATCATAAAGAAACAATTAGTACTAGCACTTCAAAGGCTGAACAGGAATCATCGTTCTGGAAGGCTTTCACCAAACAAAACACATAAATATCAAACATATGTGGGCTACAATCAAAGTAAATTGGCAACTGATAGTTCCAAAATTTAAAATTCTCATGGTTTCATGGTTGAGTTAATGAGTAAGTTAAGTGCCCTACGTGATACACGCTTTGGGCGATCATGTCTCAAAAGAGACATGACTGACTGGGCAGAAGATTATCCCGCAATAGGTTGTCATTGATTTCTGTGGCAGACTTGTTGCCAACCAAGGCTATAGAACATAGTCTGTTCTATTATTTAATCCATAACTGGAAGGAAGAGACAGATTAATACCGTTCCCAAGGGTATTTGTATGTAAATGAATGCAAGGAATTAACTGGAATTTAAGCTCGGCTCCCCGATTTGCTGTTCTGAATTGATATTCACTACACCACAACGCTCATCTGAGCTAGAGAGTATACAGTCAAATTGAATATCTGAATCATCTATTTTTCATATCTTGTGCAGGTGTTTCGACACAGTGTCCTATTACTCAAATTTGTCAGTTTCTTTACTGTCAATATTTGGCTTGGTGACTTTTCCAAAAGATAGAATAGTGAAGAAAAATTAGACAGTGGACGAAATTAAGGAGAAGATGATGGCATTTCTGAAAGGTGTCTTTTAAAAGTAAAATATTGCTGGGATATATGTACAAGGTCTCAAAGAATTTAATTTGACAGGTATTAAGGTAGCATTCTTTCCAAATAGATTTCATTTGCATTAATATTAATTACTAAAACATTCTTCCAGAAAAACTCCATAGATTGATGCAAAATACTTGATTAAGAGAATCTCAGAAAGTCAGAGAAATTTTCATATTTTAAAGGATTCTCCACATGTGGTTCCTGGCTTTCGTTTTTTTATTTTTTTTTCCAATCTTTCACATTTTTTTCTTTTCTCTTTTTTTTTTTTTGTTCTCAATTGGAGTAGATAGACTAAACTATCGCCCGGTTCACACTCCCCCCACGTCTTTTGAACAGGTGAAGAGGCTCATCCCTTGTTTCCTGTTTAGGATGTGGTTCCTGGCTTTCTCTTTTCCAATCATTTTACTCTTAAGTAGCCCCATGTGTGTCAGTGGCATCACCGCCTTGCTTGGGGTGATATGATTAAAAAAAAAAAAGAATAGTCACCTAATTGAAATTAGAGGTTTTATCGAGTTCATTATACAGTAAAATGAAAAATGAAAAATGAATATTTACCAACAGAAAAATAATAGTTCAGTTTACCATTTTAGTTTTATGAAAAAATCTTTTCAATCGTTTCACCTCAAGCAAGGCTGTACTGTCACTGATGCACATGGGGCTACATAAGAGAGTAAAAGCTTATGCAGGAGGAGAGTGAAGAGAAAGATGAACCAGTTACAGAAAGTGTCAGAAAAAGAGCAAGAGAAGGATGGGAATACAGGTGTGATGACAGTTGAGACGGTAGAGTGAGAAAGGAAAAGAACAAGATACACAAGTGGATAAATTCCTGGAGGTTGTAGCTGTCAGGAAAGCAAGTATACAGAAGGGAGTTCCACAGGTGGGAAGTGCAAGAAAAGAAGCTGATGAAGTAGAATTATCGGCTGCATTTAGTAGATTTAACTGTAAAAGGGTGAAACTTTGTTGCCAGTCTAGTTGCTCAAGTAAATTCTTGTGGAGGGGAAACCAGTGACCTAAGTTTGTCCGAGCAGAAGCCATGAAAATATTTATAGAATAGACAGAGGGAAGCCACATCCCACTGGTGAGAAAGTAGATGGAGCTGAGCTGCCAGGTATGAACCATTTTAAATTTTGGCATTGGATAATATGAAATAAGAAAACTTGTTATAGATATATAAAATTGTGAGAAAAGTGTAAGTATAGAACTGCACAATTAAAATAAGGAAGAAAAAAAAGAAAGAAGAAAAAAAAACAGGAACCATGTCAAAAATCCAGGACCTTCTCCTTCCAGCACTATTCTGAATTCATCAAAGCCCATCATGCTATTAAAAAAATTGCACCAAGTCATTTACGCCATTGCAGTCTGTATTTTCCAATGACCTTTTGGTTAATATAGATAAAGAAAAACATATTGGACAACCAGCATCAAAGGACAGGACAGGACAGGAAGTAACCTGAGTCATACAAGAAGTGGAAGGGGATTATGGGAAAGTTAAGTTAAAAAAAATGAAATATATCGGACACAGCCATTAAAAGTACATAAAATGTAGACCAAAAGAATATATGTGAAGAAATGACAACACATAGATATATTGATAGACAGATGATCTACCTAAATGTCAATTATTAAAATAATGATCAAAATCAAAATAAAATAAACCAGAGATCATTAAAAGAAACGATGACAGAAGAGCAAGAAAAAAAAAGACGAAAATCATATCTCTATCTCTCTTTCTCTCTCTCTCTCACACACAAACACCCCCACACACACACACTCACACACACAAAATATGGTACAGCTGAAATGGATGATTTTTTTTCAAAATGGAAGCAAAAAATGTCTACCTACTGTTTTAAAATATTTACCAAAAATCAGAGGATAATCTGATTCAGTACTTATTTATTAATGAATGAATTGTATACTGAATACATTATATTTTTACTGAATACATTATTAGAAAACTTTCTCGAAATTTTGTGGGGAGTGTTATGTTTGTGTATATTAGTAGCAGTCATAGCACAGCACTCCATGTCTTTTGTGACAACAGAGATTTTCATTTCTTACTTCTCCAGTTATTCTCTCTTTATACTAGTCTACTAATTTGCATATTTCACCCACAGTTTTTGATATTTCATGTGTACTTTTTTTTTTCATTTGGTGGGTATTTGTGAAATTCTTTTATAGTTAAACCAAGAACAATCCCTGTGCCATGTTTCTTTAGTGTGTTGGTAATCATTGCTTTCTACAATTTCCTGTCCTTTGTCTTTTTGGTATACGTCCTAAACCCTGTTCTGTCATCCATAAACCCAGACATTTTGAACTATTTTTGAACCTTCTTAAGAAGATTAACGTTTGGGGAAGGAGGAATATTTCTTATTTTATATACTTGCATATGTATGTGCGTAGGAACATTATTACCAATAATAAAAAAAAAATCACAAATTTATTTAAAATAAAAGAAATAAAACCAAAATAATAGCATTTTCCCAGCATACAACAGAAAACATTTCCTGTCTGAAAACAGATACTTCATGCCAAAAATTACCTCTCCCTCTCTCTCTCTCTCTCTCTCTCTTCACTACAGACCTTCAAGGGTTCAAGACGTCCATCATCATATTGCTTGTCATGTGACAAATTGACTTTTTTTCTCAATTGCATGTCATCTTAAAGCACCTAACTAAAATGCACACACACACACACACACACACACACACCAGTACATGCAGCAAGTAAAATTATATTACAGTGGAACCTTGAGATACGAACGCCCCAACATACGATTTTTTGAGATACGACGAAAATTTTCGCTAGATTTACGCCTTGAGATACGACGAATAATTTGAGATACGACGATCGACGTTTCAAAAAGTCAAAAATCGCGGAACGCCATCGGTAGATGGCAGTGTGTTCGTTCGGCTAGTCGAGCATTTATTCGGTTGTTCGTTCGGCTAGTCCAGGAGTCGGCAAAGTGATCGATATTGACCCCTGGGGGTCGATGGGGCATCCAAGGGGTCGATAATTGTCTAGGCGTCGAAAGGGGTCGATAGACTTCTCAAACGATTTTTCAATCATAAAAGTAGTCATAAAAAGGATTACCTTTTTACTTTTGATTTTCTAATCGCTCGCAGTATTTTTATTTTGCCTACATGTATGATGCTGTAACTGTTCACAGTAGCATCAATCCTCCTCGTTACGTTGTCATATGTAGAAACCCCAATTTCCGCGATGAATCGCGGAATTGTTGTTTTGAAACGGAATCCCGTTATTTATGTAATCATTTTCCATTTAAATTAACCATTTCCTTTTTTTTTAAATATAAATACTTAACTGTCTTTTGTGTTTTTGTAAATATTCTAATAAATAAATAAAACATGACCTTGTTATTTTTTTTAAAATTTTATTCCTCATAAATATTTCTAATTATTTTTCCTTTTAAGACCTAAAAGAAGTATCTTAAAGTTCAGTTTCTGCATTCATACAAAAAAATCCTAGATTATTAAAAAAAAAACATTAAGAAACTGTAACAAAGCAGATCAAAGTCAGTTAGAATCCCCCCCTACCATAATACACTGTCTCTGTCTCACTGATTAAGCGAAGTGGGATTTATAGACAATAGTTTTAACTTAAAAAGAATGAAAGAAGGAAAAAGAGCAAGATCAGAGAGATACATTTTTAACAATTTGTTTCTTTGGTTTCATTTTATAACTTGTTACTTTTTATGAAATGCTACATTTCTCTTATACAATTTCCTCCAGCCAGTTCGTTAGTCGGCGTGTCTTACAGTGAACATATTGATGCTGTGAGTTTGCGAACATTTAACTTTTATTGTGTGAATCATGGGTCCTAAATTTAAGGATAAGGATGGGAATAAGAAAAAGATAAAGAAAATGATTTCAATAGAAATTAAACATGAGATAATATGGAAGCATGAATGTGGTGTGAGAATCGCTGACTTGGTCACTGAATATGGTCGAAATGCTTCGGACTATATCAACCATTCTCAAACAAAAGGATGTGATAAAGAAGTTGCATCCCATTCGCTGCTAGTAACAAATCTAAAATTTTTCTTCATTGTTAGGGCCTAATGAAAAAAACCTAAAAAATTAAAAGCTTAAAAACTAATTTGCGTTTGGCCTTTCTAGTCTCGTGTGTGCGTGGTAGCCTAGCTTCTCTCCCTCCCCCATGTTTATCTTGCCCATAGTAACCATGTTTATTTTGGTAGACTAGCTTCTCTCCCCCCCCCCCCATGTTTATCTTGCCCATAGTAACCATGTTTCTTTTGGTAGACTAGCTTCTCTCCCTCCCCCCTCCGGGCATGCATCCCGTTCGCTATTAGCGCTCCCTCAACTGATGAGTACAACTCAACATTTCATTGTTTTTATTAACATTTTTTATTGTAATCTATACATATTGGTGTTTTACTCTATAATTACTATATACGGTATATGATTTTAGTTATATATAAGATAATTTTAAGTATAATTTTAGGATATTTTGGGTAAATTTCTTACCCTTGGAACGGATTAATTCGGTTTCTTTTCATTTAAGTGGTAATAATTGCTTTGAGATACGATTTTTTTTTAAAGATACGACGGCGGTCATGGAACGAATTAAATTCGTATCTCAAGGTTCCACTGTATTTTAATTTACAATTTAACATGTTTTTAATGTTATTTCCTTGTATGTTGTATTCAAGTGGACACAAGGTTATTCCTGCTGGTATGATGTCAGTGATTCCACATCATTTGGATATTTGTATTTTTTAATAATAACGTCCCAACATCTGCATAATTATAAGGGGAAAATTCTTTTGTCTGTAATTTTGGAAAACCGCACAAGGAAAGAATGGGTTTAATTGTTCAAATAAATTTAAAAAACATAATGCTTAAAATTTCATTAAAATGTAAAGATCAGTTGCTTTTCTTTCTTCTTTTTTTTTCACAAATTCATATTTCGAAGTAGGACAATCAGTCAAAAATTCAGGCCTAAATCAAAAGATTTTTTATATTATCAATTAGTATAATTCAAACTCTTTTTGCAATTTACAATGACAATATACTGCTAAATGTCATATGATTCTAGTTTAAATTCTACTTATAAACGACAGTCGATCAGCCAGATGCTTTATACATGTAACCTTGTAGCAAACTGGGTTAATTTATTCTCTTGGTATTTTAAACTCAACCAAATTCAACAGAGACTCATTAAATTGTTGATCCATGTGTCTTTTGTTAGCAAGCAAAATGATTTTAAGTTCCAAATGGAGAATTTTATACAAGAATAAAAAGGTCTGTGCTTGAACCATCTTGGAAATTAGTTTGTTTGTTTGTTTGTTTTTTGTTTTGATTTGTTTTTTGCTTTACACTTCATAATATTTGAGCAGTAGTTGTAAGATTTCTGGATGTAACCCTCGGACCCATCCAACTATCGCCCTATCAGTCTTCTACCGATATTCGGGAAAGTGTTCGAGGCCATAATCAATGCTGAAATAGTTCAACATCTTACTGCCCACAAACTCTTCTCTGACAAGCAATATGGCTTCCGCTTTGCCAGGTCCACTGCCGATATGCTAACAACCTTTACGGAGTACATGCTCCGGACCCTCGATGAGTCAGGCGAGGCTCGTGCAGTTGCTCTGGACATCTCCAAGGCTTTTGACAGGGTTTGGCACTCTGGTCTCCTTTGCAAGCTATGGGGTTGCGGCATTACCGGACGCCTGCTTGACCTAATCCAGTCCTTTTTAAACAACCGCAAAATGAAGGTCGTATTGAATGGGCATGCCTCTTCATCCTACAGCACGAATGCCGGCGTCCCCCAGGGCTCTATCCTGGGCCCGACGCTCTTCCTTATTTTCATCAACGACCTCCCAGATGAGATCAAGTCCCAAGTAGGCATCTAGGCAGATGACACCACAATATACTCCCGCACAAGTAAGAAACCTGGCATGGCGGACAGACATAATCTCGCTGCTGACCTTGAACAGGATCTACACTCTGTGGTGAATTGGGGCAAGAAGTGGCTTGTCAACTTCAATGCGTCCAAGACCAAGCTGTTGTCTGCCAACTTTCACAGGCAACCTCTCCTGCCTCACATAAGCATGGACCAAGCGATTCTCCCTGAGTGCAATACACTGCGCCTCCTCGGCCTTACCCTCTCTTCTGATCTCAAGTGGAACCGCTACATCGAATCCATAGCTAAATCCACTGCTAAGAAGGTTGGGACACCGTGTCGATCCAGGATGTTCTTTCCGCCTGAATCCATCCTGCATATATACAAGTCTACCATTCGACCCTGCATGGAGTACTACTGCCATTTATGGTCAGGCGCCTCTGCCGCTCACCTCAGTGTTCTCGACAGGCTCCAAAAGAGAGTTAGTAACGTGATAGGTGCTGACTTGGCGGCTCGACTACTGCCGACGAAATGTGGCCTCCCTTTGTCTGTTCTATAAGTACTTTCATGGCTTCTGCTCAGACGAACTTAAGTCACTGGTGCCTCCTCAACAGGTGTTTACTCGTGCAACCAGAATGGCAACTGGGTCCCACTCATTCACAGTTAGGTTAGCCAAATGCAGACGACAATTCTACTCCTGCAGCTTCTTCTCTCGCACTTACGGCCTGTGGAACTCGCTCCCATATTCTTGCTTTCCTGAAAGCTACAACCTCCAGAAATTTAAATGCAATGTCAATACTCATCTACTAACCACTTGACTCTAGCCCTTCTCCCACCCCGTATATCCTTCCCTTTTTCTCCCCGCTTGCAACTGTCATTACACCTGCATTTTCATCTTTCTATTGCTTCTTTCTAATTGGTTTGTAATCCTATTCTCCCTCCTCTAATTGATTTTCTTTCAGTTATGTAGCTCCCCGCACATTAGTGGCATTTACGCCTTGCCCGGGGTGAAATGATAAAAAAAAATTAAGAATTTAGTGAATTCATTTGTTTTAAATGATTTAAACATGTTGACATACCTCTTACATTTTCTATACAAACCGGATGTTGACCACTCAATGCCTCAAATACATTTGCTGTGTAGGCATACATCCACTTTAACCAAAATAAAACGAACAATTTATTGATCAGTCAGAACCATATCTGCTCCCAAAACCGAAATTTTAGTTTGGATCTGATTGACGGCTATATATTATCTAATTCAAACAAACCTGAAACAGAAACCAGCTTTGATGTCAACACCCACAGAATGAGAGAACGCTACACAAACCAGCATTCCAGTCAACACCGACTGTGCGTCATTTGACAGTATTCGAACCTGCGACCCCTATCAACATAGGGGTAGGCACCAGTTGATTTGGTGCGTCTTAGACCACTCGACCGCGAATGATATCACAGTCTAGACAAATTCATATTTCGAAGTAGAACAATCAGTCAAAAATTCAGGCTTTTCGCGGGAAAAACAGCATAGCGTAATGAAAAGGGCCACAAACTTAACGAAAATGAAGTTTTATCGTCAAAATGTTCATGTTATTATTTAGAAGAAAGATAAAAAAAAGTTTGTAATTATTTTTTGAAAAGTTTTTAATCCTTTCTAACACGTTCGAAATTTTGGTTAAAATCTTGTTTTGTTTACATCCTCGCCTACTTCAGCGATTAACACTGATTTTTTTGCGCGTTTTTTTTTTCGTAGAAAACACATAAAATTGGAATTTCTTGTAAAAATCAAATAATTGTCCAATTTTAATCAAATTTTCAGGACTTATTCACAAATGAATTAAATTATTTAAAAAACGTTTTCTTTAGAAAATATTGATAAAAATTGTTTTTAAATGTGTTCCCCCCACCCCCCCCCCTTACTTAATTTCATGAAATTTCGCACATAACCTTTTTGTTCCCTGCCATTTTTATTTTTGGTAGAAGTAGGAGTCTTTGGAGATAAAAAAAAGTAGGAGATTTACAAATTAGTGCCCATATAAATGAAAATCTTCTCTGAATTGAAAAATAATAAATCCAATAAAACTATGACATTACTTAATTAGAAAAGCTTCTAATTGCTTTTGTAAATAAGTAATATTAAGGATATTATCATCGGAAGAAATAAAAAAATTTTGATGATCAATGAATTCTTACAAGAATTTTTTTTCAAGTTTTTTTTACATTTTAATTATAATAATTTTATAGTTTAAAATCTTGTAAAATTCTGTACTTGTTTGTTCCCTAGAGGTGATATAATAATTAAGTGGAAACGAAATTTAAGAGTCCAAAATTGCAAAGATTATTAAACGTAGAGTTGCCGAACTATTTTTTAAAATAATTTTTATTTACTTAATACGTTACTTAATACGTTACTTATTTTCATGTATGGTTGAATAAAACTGCCATTATTATAAAAAGGTTACGTGATTTAAGAGTTTTTTCCTTCCCTTTTAGATTTATAAAAACTGCTTTTATGTACATGCGTAGAAAGCTGTCATCGCCTTGTCATTTAACAGTCTGTCAAAGTTCGATCAGATGAACACGACCAATCATTAATAATTGGTTGTATATTACTTTTTTATGCTATAAGTAAGTAATATTTCTTTGAAATCAGGTTAATTTAACTTTCAATTTTCTAATTTTACTAAAATAAAGTGTCAGAAATCTTTTGAAATATTTTTTAAAATCGATGAATTTTTGTTTGTTTACAAATTACTTAAAATTAAGAAAATAGCCGCTTTTAAGAAAATTTTAAGAAATCAAAATTCAATCTGACCTTCCAATCTATGTAATTTCTATCTGAAATGCACCAGAATTTTTTTATTTAATTGAAATAATAAATTTAATCATTAAGCTTTTAATTAAATCTAAAATGAAATCTTCAAGAATGTTTTTGTCATTTTAAAAATTTCATTTTAAACTTAGGTATCGAAAATTTATGATGAAAAAGTGGAGGTACCTAAACGAAGTCAAAACCAATCCTATATAACACAATTTTCGATTCTACGCAAATAATTTTCAAACAAATAATTTCAATGTCGTTTGTTAAAACCATTTCGTTAATCTTCGGGATTTTCCGTAACATTGTATGCTTACATTTGTTGACATTACGATACATTTCAGAGCAGAGATGGTCATTTGCGTAGAATCTAAAATTATGTTATAAAGGCTTGATTTGATTCGTTTAGACTGTGGTATAATTTGTGGTCGAGTGGTCTAAAACGCAACAGATCAGTTGGTGGCTTACCCTATGGTGATAGGGGTCGCAGGTTCGAACCCAGAGGAATAACGCACATTTTCATACAAAATTTAACGTAAATAATCAGGCCGGTAGAAATAAATAAAACTTTGATTAAAAACAGAAAATACTACTCAAATACGAGTATTGATTAAAAGTAATGTTTAAACAAATAATTTCAATGTGGCGGTTGTTGAAAACATTTCGTTAATCTTTGGTATTTTCCGTAATATATATATATATATATATATATATATATATATATAAATTATACATTTTTTTACATATACTCAATGTATTCTTTTAACTGGCATTTATGTTTGCCGAGGCAGAGAAGGAATTACCCTCCACAACACTAACAAGGATCTGTCTTCCAGGTTACCCATTTCTGCCTCCGCAACAAACGCTTCGAGATTAGAACTTTTCAGCAGTGATTTCAGTTGCTGATTTTAAAACAGAACTTTATTTGATCTAATACATGTAACATTATCAGAGATCTTTCATTACATTATGATAAAATGAACGCAAGTAAAAAAAAAAGGCAAGAAAGAAGAAAGAAGAAAGAGAAAAAAACAAAATTAGGAAAGAGAGAAGGAAGGCTAACATGGCGGAGAAGAAAAATGATTGTAGGAAAAAAATAAAACAAAGTAGGAAAAGAAAAATTAAAAAATAACGGAGAAAAACGATAAAGGAGAATAAAAAAAATGGAAGTAAAAAAATAATAACATGACACTAAAAATATAAGAATCTGGATAATTGCTGCCAAAGATGAGAAGCATTTTGCTTACTCTTGATTGCTCCCCTTTCTTTCTGTTCTCTTTTAGTTTCGTCTGATATTCACTGACGAGCGTTCTCACTTGCATTCGAGAAGAAGTCAACGTTTGATTTTTCCAGTCAGAATCATCATTAAAACGCCATATCTTGGTTACTTCAATAAGGCGAAATGCCAAGGACTTAGTTAAGGCCGATAGAGGTCAGTTTGACTGAAGAACAAATTGGCTTCAGAAAAATAAAATAAAAGCCGGAAAATAAATGCAGTGGTCATTTTCATTTCAAAAGATGGAGAAAGCCCATTGAACTGACTTTTTCAAAAAGATACTAATGGCCCCCTATCGGAAACATTAATGGTCTTTGCGTGTGGATAAAAAACATACAGGTTCGAATCTTAACTTGGTTTACAAAATACTTTTATGGTTTGTCACTCAGTAAACTGGAAGCGGAAATGTGAATCAGTCTTTAAAGTCCTGTGATAATTTTTGCAGAATGAATTTATGTATGTGTACTCGCACTTTGTGAACGCAATTTTAGGCAAAACACAGATTAGGCGAACCAAGTTAGAGTTTCAGCTGAAACATGAAAAACATTAACTTAGCTATAGGAAAAAGCATGAATCCACTTTTCCCTGCCTGAAACAGATATATTGACAAAGAAGTGTAATTAATGACATTGCACATTGCTCATGGAAAAGAGTCATAACTTGGACAAATCACTCTCCCATAATTACCTTATCTGCCAAACAAGACAATATCAATCCTTCGTCATTAATATTAACAGGTACTGATTTTATGTCTAAGTTTGGAAAGAATGTCCTGTCGCATATGAAAATGAAAAACAAATATTTCCTCTTTTTAATTATTTACCCAAAATCCTCTGCCCAGTCAGTCATGTCTCTTTCGAGACATGATCGCCCAAGCGTGTATCACGTATGGCACTTAACTGACTGACCCAAAGCAAGGCATTAATGACACTAAAACGCAAGAGGTTACTGGGTCGGGAGTAGAACATTAGACTTTAGGAAATAGAACCAGAAACTCAATCCTAAACAGGAAACAAGAAATAAGACCTCTACTCCTGTTCAAAACCTCTACTCTTGTTAAAAAAAAGAAAAGAAAAACAGGGAAGGAGTTTAAACCGGGCAATAGGCGAACCTATCTACTCATATTATAATTTTAATTTAGATATATGGAAAAAAAGAAAGCACCAACTGAAACCGATGCCAGAAGATAGGTTTTAATTAAAATGGTAAGAATAGAATAAAGCTCGCATTCATTAAAGAAACTCCAAATACATTTAAGAAAATTTTAAAAACCAGTGCCACATTAAAACCGTGAGAATTTGTATATGTAATCAAGATAAAATTTATCCTCTTAATCGATAGAATAATCTGATCTATTTGGTAAATTGTTGGTATAAAGAGATGATAGTCAGATGGAGCAAAGACTAGAAATAAGGAGGACAAGGCAAAAACTTACATATCTAGTGCTATAATAATATTTGCCTTAGTGAATCGATCTGGCTTTATCGTGTAATAAGAACAACCTTTTACAATTAACTACTGATAGCCTACTTGCTGCAAATTGAGCTTCAATTGACGACAGTACTTCTCATTAACTATTTTGTTTTGATTTAGCTGTTCATGATAGACAACACGTTTCATAACCCACTAAATACAGAGTATACGTTTTTTGTGGCTGTAGACGTTGAAACAAGAAATGCAATATTTATTCTCAGATTGATATAAGAAAAACAATACAAATGCAAAAAAGATGTAACCTATGCTTTAATGATTGCGCATAAACGTTTGATGAAATACGACACAGAAAAATGTTTGAAATGCTAGGTAAGCCTGATTTATTTGGAAAAGATCCTCTCTATTATAATGAAGACCGTTGTGTATTTCCACTCTTGTCACGCCCATGGATAGAGAAACAATAGTGAGGCAGCGTCAGCTTAGTTCATGCATTAACATTTCATTTTTAGCTGCAATATTTTAAGTAAGAAATTTCTTATTTTTTACTTCACCAGAATATATTGTCCTTTACTTTTCCGGGTTTAATAACTTGTCCTGTTCTTTTCCAGGTTTAAAATAATCTTAAGAATATTACTTTTCATGCGCTCATTTTTCCATGTAATCCATGTTTTTTCCAGACATTACTATTAATTTAATATAAATTTAATGCTGAAAACCACATTTAAAAATATTAAAAAGAAAAAAAAGAATCATATGCAATTGATTAAAAGATAAATAAATTGATTATTTTTAATTAATTCTGCTAATTAGTTCTGATAAAATGATAAGTGATAAGCAAAGTTTGATTGACGAAAATGATAAAAGATACACTCTCGATCAAAAATTTAAGACCGCTTAAAAATCTTTAAAAAGAAATTTTTTATGGATAGATTTTAAACTCCTCCCACTTAAGGTTACCAATACTACAAATAATCGCACACACACACACACACACACACACACACACACACACACACACACACACACACACACATATGTGTTTTTTTTTTTTTTTTTTTTTTTTTTTTTTTTTTTTTTTTTTTTTTTTTGTGTGTGTGTGTGTGTGTGTGTGTGTGTGTGTGTGTGTGTGTGTGTGTGTGCGCGTGCGCGAAAGCACACTTGCTGGTATATTGAGAGCTTTCATAGTATTTTTTTTCGTTTGGAGGTTCCTATTTGCTCAGAGCTAGGACTTTAACAGGTGTCACCAACCCAGGTTCGGATGGACCTAAGAACAACAGCAATTAAGAGGTGGTTCCACATTCCGCAAAACCTCCAATCACCCGATCAGAAGCGTTACTGCCGGATGTATGTTATCGTTATACCCAGGAATAATATAGGCAACGAGAAAGCGAAACAATTAAAAAGCCCTAAATATGCACACGACCTTCTTTTATGTACTGTGTCCCTTCAAAATGTAGGCGATAATAGCCCTCCACATCTTCCAGTTTCTTATATCACTTAATAAATTTTGTCTCGTTATTTCTCCCAAACCCTATTCTGCCATCCATTTGCTCAAGGCCATCGACTATGTCATGTGCTTCTTTCTCCTGTCCCTCTATCCGCTCCGTGATTATCAGATTCCCCAAGCCCTTTTTTTCATTACATGTCCCAGAGATTTCAGCTGCCTCTCCCTGATATTTAATACAAGTTTTCCTCTTGTTTCCATTCTCTACAAAACCTCACCGTTGCTCACATTTTCAGCCCATGCACATGATACTTAATTCAGTCTTAATTCAGCAATTCTGTAACTGTTTTGCAAACATTGACTGTGTTTATTCCTTGAATACGGGCTAGCATTGTTTATTGCGACAGGTGTAATCCGCACTAAATATGCGAAAACATACATTAAACTTTTATTAGCGGTTGTAATTTCGTTCACAGACTTTTTTTTTTTAATCATTTCACCCCGAGCAAGGCGGAAACGCCACTGATGTGCAGGGGGTTACATAAATGTAAAAAGATTAATTAGAAAAGAGTGAGAAATACAAACTAGTTAGAAAGGAACAACAGAAAGCTGAGAAAGCAGGTGCGATGACAGATACATAGGTGGAGAGAAAGGGAAGGTTATACAGGGGAGGGGAGAGAGCTAGAGTCCAGTGGTTAGTAGATGAGTATTGACTTTGCATTTAAATTTCTGGTGGTTGTAGCCGTCAGGAAAGCAAGAATACGGGAGCGAGTTCCACAGGCGGGAAGTGCGAGAGAGGAAGCTGCAGGAGTAGAATTGTCGTCTGCATTTGGCTAACCTGACTGTGAATGGGTGGGACCCAGTTGCCAGTCTGGTTGCACGAGTAAACACCTGTTGAGGAGGCATCAGTGACTTAAGCTCATCCGAGCCGAGCAGAAGCCATGAAAGTATTTATAGAAGAGACAAAGGGAGGCCACATTTCGACTTGTACCAGCTTTTAAGTTGAATGCAAAACAGGAAGAACACGGAGTGTGAAAATATAAGTAAAGTAACATACTTCGTTGCATTCACTTACGCGTAATACTCTTGGAAAATGTATTAATTCGTCAGTTCTCCCTCCAGCTATGGGTTCAAATAGCAAGACATATTGAGTTCTATAATTTTAGTTGGTAACCAGTCTACTGTGGTGATACCGAGCAAAGCGAGGGACTGGATGTTTGCTCTCTCACGACCAAAAAGAAAATGAGCAAAACTGGTTGGTGCGCACCCCGGCTCCATGCAGATGTTCCGTTTAAAAACTAAAAATTAATTAAATATCAAATTCCAGTTTGCGAGCCTACGCGAATTTTATTTATCGGCTAATGGGAAGCCCAGAATCAAATACGGATGTGAATTCCCAAATGATCTGCTGCGATCCAAAATGTCGAAATAAAAAGCCGATACAGAAAGCATCGCCAGACAGACAGACCCAGACAGACACACACAGACAGACTCGAGAGAGACGAGTGTAATTAGTATCTCCTTTGACCGAAGTCAAGCGAATTACTATGCTCGCCTCCCTTCCCTATCATCTCATCCTTCGCGGTCTCTAAACTACTTACCGACCAAAGGAGCAGATACATCAAAGACATTCCTTATTTACGACGTTCCCATATACATACGCATAAATTCTCTTTTCAGAATTTTATTGCCATGAACATTTTAACGTCCGTTGGACCCATATTCAAAGGATTACTTTAATTATAAAAATCATAATTGATATGTGTATATATAAAATGTTGTTTCTAAACTCAATTTGCCTTTCTTGATTTATAATCTTTTTATTACTTATAGTGGGCTATCTACAACGAGGCCAAATTCCGTCAATCTGCAACAATATACAACTACTCTCCACTAGAACGCCTCCCCACTATACTACCACAGATAGTAATGACAACCTACTCTAAGAAAATGTTCTATCCAGTCAGTCATGTTTCTTTCGAGACATGATCGCCCAAGCGTGTATTAGGTATGGCACTTAAATATCATATGTAGCAGAGGTCACCACTGTAGCTGTACGGATGGTCAGTCATGTCTCGTACAAGGCCAATTCACAAACACAGCTGACACTCCCCGCAACATAGGGTTTATTCAGAAGATCATCAGAAGGTTATCAGAAAGTGAATTTGTGGAGAAATAAAAGTATACCTTTTGTATGTTTGAATAGAAATTTATTAATAGAAAAGAATAACATGAATTTGTAGGAGTTAAAGGTTCAATGAAAAACAGTATTAAGAAGTTAAGGGTATCAAGAGTTCGAAGTAGTCTTTGCAAGAATGAGTTTATGTGTAGGTAGGCAGGAACTTATGTATGTATGTATGTATGTATGTATGTATGTATGTATGTATGAGCGTTATCGTTGGGTAGGATTGCTTTTGAAGTTATTGCTCAGGGCGAATGGTGAAAAGGAAGGAGGTGAGAGAGAAAGATAGAGATAATAACAGCAATCACTTGATGTTTGTCAAGGGACATGTTAATGGGCTCGTCATCTTCTCTCTGGCGACAGGCAAACTTGTTCGTCATTTATTTCATTTGTGGGGCTCGAAACGTCATTTGGAAATTCACTCCCGGGTGTGATTCTGGCCTTTTCATTAGACGACGAACAAACTTCACGTCGGCTCGCGAAAAGCTCCGTGAAAGAATTTGTTTCTGATAATTGATAAAAGTTTTTAGATGTTTCCTAGCTTTCTATTGGCCAAAAAAACATTTCGCATCATGGTGTGAATTTTCACAAGTTTTGTTTTGGATTCGTGTTTGTGTATGTGCTAAGCAAAGCTTGTAAATTCGAGCCTTTTTTTAATTTCTAACAAAATCAATAAGTCAGTACTTAGCATTTGAATTTTAAACCTAGATCTTGTTTTGTTCACTACACATACTTCATAAAGTAACCATATTTGAAATCTTAAAACGAGGAAATGCTTCCGAAACATGAGCTTCCAAATTGTCCATTGTATTTGCACAAGTTGTGATATTTGTTTTATGACATGAACTCGGAGAATAGGTCATGCTCTCTTGACATGTTGAGTTAGTTTTGCCTAATATTATTGTCGATAAGAAGAGAACAAATATACGCGATAAACAAATGGATAAAAAAAGACATTGTCTCCGTGTCGGATATATAGTCAGAAAATAAAATAAACATCAAGCAATGAGACGGCGTACCAAAAAATTGATTTTTAAGTCATGGCGAAAAAAAAAAATTTCAAACGTAAAAATGTTCGATTATAAGTCAATCATCAAGCTTGTGCGTCATTTCTAAGCAACACGCATTGACAGAAAATAATGATCACGTACTTTCCACAAAATGGATAAAATTTTTGTGCCCAAGTTGTTTTTCTTTTAAGTGACGCTCTTGATATTACCCGTAAGCACGTTATAATGTCAGACAAGCTTGATCATTGATTTGCCCAAAAATCGAGAATTTTCAGGGATGTACGTCTAAAAAAATACGTTACCGAAACAATGAAAAATAAAAACGAAACAAAAGCTCACCGTTTCGCTGGAATTTTCAATTGTTTATGTAAAAAAAAATGCTGTTCAATGGATATATAGCTGCAGAGCAATATAAATATTAAAAAAAACTTTGAGGCAACTCAAAATTTACCATTAGGTTTCGTAGACGCTGCAAGTCATTTTCCCGCCTTTATTTTTACATATTGGATTGGAGGAGTGGAACAAAATATATTGATTTGCGGTGTCATGGCACAATTTGAGTCGCCTTAATATTCTTAATACTTATATTTTAAATGCGAGGTGTGGCAGAAATACCTCCGACATGTTGATGCGACAATAGTGGCATTGTCTTCATCTAACTAATGTGTTACTATTATGTGAGAAAATGGCAGTGAGTGCTGGACAATCTCATCAATGATGAAGAAATTTGAATCAACAGAAATGTAGTTTTATAGAATGATATTAAGGGTACCATAGGCCGAACATGTGAGCAACGGCGACGAAGTTTGAGAGAAAATGGAAACAAGAAGGAAACTTACACTAAATATCTGGAAGAACAGTTGAGGTTTCTAGGGTACATAATGAGGAGGGAGGGCTTGGGAATCTGACACTCACAGGGCATATTGAAGTCAAGACTAACAGAGGAAAACAACGCATAAGATACTTAGTGAGCTTGAGTAAATGGGTGGCAGAACAAGACTTGGGAAAAATAAGAGGTACAAAGGACAGGAAGTTGCGATGAGTAATGATCACCCTCGTCATGAGGGGACATGGCACATAGAAAATATATGTAGGAAGTATTTCTACCGAACCCTATAGATAATCACTTTTCCATATTTAAGGGTTTCCTGGCACATAGGGACGTCTGTTCCGTCTTTCGCTATGACAATGCCCAGATCTCATTTAGCACGGGTATCTTATTAAAAAAAAAAATTAAAAAAAAAAAAAAGGAAAAATCCAAGTTCTTAAGAAAAATCCAAGTTTATTTGTTGCAGAATTTAATTAAAACAATATCTTTATTGCTTTAGCTGTAAATGCATTGCTTTTTAACGTTCTTTTTCATTGTTTTGTAACGTAAGGGTTACATACTTCAAAAGAAAAAATGTATTGATGTTATTAGATACCGATTTTGGGGTCAAGGAAGAATTGAAGACATATGTTACTATACGAACAAAGAAATTATTGAATAAACGACATTGACAGTGTTCAAATAGTATGTATTTTGCTTATTTACTTCTTGTAATTATGGAAATTGAAAAGAAGAAAACATCGTCAGGTCGGTATGATACTAAAAGACACGTAATGCTTCCAAAACGAAACTATTCTCTCATATAGAAACTATCTCGCTTGTGGGCTATTGTGCAATTTGGAGGCTTCCTTAGTTTGCTTGATTCAGCAGTATCAGCAGGGAACAACCGGAAGACCCAGAACCCATAAAAAAGCCAACAAAGCCCTATTCGGTGTCTTTTTTCTTTTTAGCGGTCGCTACCTTCAAGTCGCAGCTTAAAGGACAACTCCTGCTGTTGAAGAAACGTGGCCTGTCCTGACAGCTTGCCATGAGATTTCTCCTTTCTCGTGGGAACAAGCGGAGAAATCTCTACAAAACATCTATTCAAGGGAAAAAGTGGAAACCTCATTTTATCACACCCTGTCAGCAAATACCACTATTTTGCATTCTCTTTCAACCATAAATAAAAGCTGCCTAAGTTATTTTGGGCCTTGGGTCTGTTCATTCCATTCTATATACTGCCGAGCACACACAAAACCGGGAATATTCCTGCACTATTATTCTTCTTCATGTGCCGTGTACTTTCAGGACTTACACGATCATGAACTTCCACTTAGCCCTGTCTCTTGTCGCTCTCATTATTTTTCCTCTTGGTATCTCTCCCAAACCCCACTCCGCCGTCCATTTGCTCAAGCCTATCAAATATATCTCGCACTGTACCGCATCCCTTCTATCCTTCCTGTGACTATTAGACTCTCTAGGTCCTCTTTCCTCATTACGTGTCCCAGGAACCTCAGCTATCTCTTGATGTTAAGTATGAATTTTCTTCTCGTTTGCATACTCTCCAACAACTTGTCGTTAACCATCTTAAAAAATGTTTTTTGCTTTCCATCATCATGGTTGATATTAATCCCCAGAAGGGCAACATACTGCGCCTTCGTAATCCCACGCTTTCAACTGACATGAAGTGAAACTATTATATTAATTCAATTAAAAATGTTGGTTTAATATATTGTGCCAGAAACTGTCTTTCATATTTTTTAATCTACTATTCGCCTGTGCATCCACATCTGGTCTGGTGTTTCTGTTAAATATCTAGAGATTGACAAAATAAAAAGTAAAATATGCAACGTTATCGATCCTTCTCTGGCATCAAGGCTTCAGTCACTTTACCACCGTTGTTATGTTGCATCCCTGTGTGTGCCTTTTCTACAAATAATGTCACAGTAATTATTCTGGTGAGTTTTTCTCTTTAGTACATCGACTCAAAGAATTTTAGTGCAGTATCAGATTGGTAGTTATGTCTTACAATTTTACTTAAGTCCGAATTTCATAAAAACTTTTCCTATCAGAATATTGCACTTGCCAATTTTATAGAGAGCAGTTCACTTGTTTAAAAAAAAAAAGAAGAAAAATGCATGTGTCGTCTTTTAGAATCATGCCGACGATATTTTCTAACGACATGCTTGCGAAATGCAAAAACGTGCGCGCGTTTTTTTTTAACAGAGCAGAGTTTTATTTCCTTATTTTCTATTTAGGATTGGGCTTCTGTTTTTTCTAAAGTATTTTCTTTCTCTTTTACTTCCATTAGCCCCACTTGCGTCTTAGATACATTATCGCCTCATTTGGGATAAATTGATTCAAAAAATGTATTTCTGCGTATTAAAGTTGTCGGAGAAAGATTCCCTGGATCACTGTTTGAAAAGACCAAACGAGAAAAAAAGATTGTTGCGAGACGTTGAAGGCCATGATCGTCTACGTCCTGAAGGGACATGGCACATAGAAGCAGTCTTTGACTGTAATGAAATGAACATTAGTAATCGCCCAGTGAAGAAGAGAGAAAGTGGAGTTGGGAGACAAGATTGTTGGTTTGGTGATAAAGACAGGACGCCCAGGTTGACTCGTGTCTCTTGACTGCTGTCAGTCCTTCTGACAAGTTGAATGGATGTTTAGCTTTTATAAACTCGTGTAGGATCCATAAGTCCGTGTTTATTTATAGGCGAGAGCCGATTCTGTTTTATTTTTATTGAAGTGATTATTTGAAATACGCTTAAAATCCAAACTGAAGCCTATGTTCATTGTTGTCACATACTTTTATACTGTTCGCTTCTGCTTACTCCTCGTCCACAGAGTTCATATGTATTCAAAATCATAGTATCTGGAGGAAAACTAAGTTTGGATGAAACAGACATTTATCTGGACAACAGTTCAGTCGCAACATATCGACAGGAGCAAGAAACGGGAGTCGGTTCAATTTTATCAGTCAAATATTCCCGAAAAGATTATCGGCGAAGCGGGATTGTCTAATTATTTATAAGCAGATATTTAGAAGCACAGAAAAAGAGAAATGCTAAGATGTGCAAAATCAATTGAAATATTTACCACAATTCTATAAATGGAGACCAACTAACTGACTGAAAATGTTTGGCGGGAAATTGAAAAAAAACCCTGCTAAAACACATGCTGCGGCGTCTCTTACGAAGACAAAACTTTCACTGAGATTTGAGTACTTATATTTTGGAGGTTAGTTGCTCAAAATTTTTTTTTTTTAGGTTGCCTGTTTCTTGGCTGAAGAGACATGGGTAGGGGTTTCCAGACACGCACGTCGAGTTAGTCAAGAAAATATAACGGAAACCTCCACAATTAATTTATATTTAGGATTAGAAAATATATAAGACTCGTGAAAAGAATAAGCAACGACGAAATGTAACCAAAAATAGACATGTATTAACAATTTTACATTAATTAGAGAAAAAGCATGCATTTAACCGTGAACAATGTAGAAAGATAAAGAGTTTTCTCCCATTGATTATAATTTGAGAGAAAGACAATTAATGAATAAATGTTCTTTGGAAAGGTTCATTCTGATAAAATCTTGTTCAAAAGGGAAAAATCATTAATATGATGTTCTGTAAGATTGTTCTAAAGTGTTGATTTGAAATGTTTGTATCAGCGTGTTCTTAGAAGATGTGCTTGACTGGTATCCAACTGAGAGTGACTTAACAGTAAAATTTATCATCGTATGTGTGCGTGTATATATGAGTGCGTAAGATATTATTTCAACTGACAAGGATTCGTTAGGCAGCTGAAATCTCACTAAGGATGTGTGCGGGTGTGAGAGAGATTTTCGCGCGCCGACGACTACTACCTGCAGTCGAGTGTGGGTGTGTATGTGAAGTGAGAATTATAACGTATGTACCCAGTTGCCTTAGCAGCTGGAGTCACACTGAAGATGCAACATGTGGATGCGCTGCTTACTAGTCGTCGGTTGGAATAGCTTGACAGCGCGGGAAAACTAAGTTTTTACGTGCGAACGACTTGATTGGCTAATAATCAACCAATCACTGTTTAACAAAGTGGTGTGATGTGTGATTATATGTAAGTGTGTCGGTACGAACGATAGTGGTACACTCTACATGCATAAAGTGAAATATTCTTGTTTGTGTTGTAATGCTTAAGGAGTTATTTTATTGTATTTACATGAGAACAATAGACTGAATGTAAATACACTTAAAAGCACAGAATTTATAGTGAAAGTAAAATGATAAAACGAGCTTGTAATGCTCTAGTATAGGCGCCTGCTGTCATTTTCGATACCCAAGGTTTAAAATGAAAAAACTTTATTGAAGGTTTCATTTTAGCTTTAATTTTAATGTTTTCAATGCTTTTTTCGTTTTTTTTTTCTATTTTTATTTCTCTTTCAAAACTTTTTTCTGAAAATTTTATTTGTAGAAGAAAATAAAATCACTTTTTTTTTGTTTTTACACGTTCCAATCTTAATAATTAAGTTACGAATTAACGGAATATTTTCTGTTGTAGATGTAGTGTTCGGTTAATGTTTATTAATTCGGCTTTGTGTCATACATAACCAAACTCCCTACAACTTACAAGTTTTATGCAGAATTATCATCAGAAGGTTTTTATTAGAAGTTTGTTGGCAGGTTGGAGGTGAGTAGCGATTGGAGATTGGAATGTGTAGATGAGTGGAAGAATAAAATATACATTTTTCATTTTAAAATAGAAATTTATAAAAAAAAGAATAACATAATTGTAGAAGTTAATGTTCAATAAGAAAGTTAAGGGTATCAAGAGTTATAGTCGTAATTTGTTGGAAAGCGTTTATGCGTATGTATGTTTGTTTGGTAGGAATGTCTTTGGAGAGAGGAGAAAAAGTAAAAGAAATCAGCTCACGAGAAAGAAGGAGAAAGAGGACAGTGTGCGACGCGACCTTACGTCCGGGTCGTAGTTGAAGTTTCTCCCGTTATATTTTAGTTGTTTTTTCCTCTCGGTGCTCCCATCTGACTGACTGACGCTGATTGAAGTCATTTATATATCCTTTAGATTTTTCGCACTGGATCGCGAAGTCTTTTTTAGTCCTGCAAATCGCTCCCATTGGTCAGAAAGCCAATTTAATATCTACTAACGAAATCTGGTTTCAACTTTTTCTGTAAGCACGAGGTCAATTCTTTTTCTATGCGGCTAAACCAGGATTTCACACGTCATTGTGAATTTTTGTAAAAGTGAAGAAGAAAGTTGATTTTAATTCTTAATTTTCTATCCGCCACACTGTAAATTCACCTAATAATAAAAATAAAATATATATGTACTAAAATTCAGAACGAGGGCTTTCATTTGAAATTCCACGTAAGTATCTTGAATAACTTTCTGATTAGTTGTTACTAAACAAATTTTGATTTTTAAATTTATAAATTCAAAAGAGAGCCAAAAATGTAATAATAAAAAAACTTTGATAAAAAGAATTGATACTTCCTTGCGATAAATTCGTGATAAGTAACTTTACATTATTTGGGGTGAATTAGTTAACACTAACAGAAAAGATCCAAATGTTCAAAATACTTCTCACGTTTTGTGCAATCACCAAAACCATTTAAACATTTTTTTTTTTAACAAGGGGTTTATTTTTTTACATTTACGAAAAAATTATTTCCTATAGAAATTATTTGAAAAGACATCCGGGTGCAAAAATATATAACCGACTATATCCCCGTACCGAGTGATGACTGCCACCACGTCCCAAAATAAAAAGAACTACGTGTTTATTATGGCTATCTCTTTGTCTCTCGTAGAAACTAAAAAAAAACGATGTCTACTTGTTTATTGTATGGCAGAATTAGGCACTAAATAACCTGGTGTAAATGTTGATATGCCGTAAACCAAACAGATTTAAAACAGTTAATTGTGAAAGGCGTAAAACAGCTTCGTTTTTAATTTTAAATATTAAAAAAATGAGAACCTTGAAAGAAAATAAATTTAGATTAGAAAAATGTACGCCGATAATAAAAAAATGTTTCTTTGTTGAGTAGAGAAGCATATCAACTCTTTATTTGTTATTTAATGCTGTGAAATTAAATTTTCTTGGGAGGATGAATAATTTATTTGACAAGAATGTATTGCTGGTAATTTTTTTTTATAAATTTATGAATAAAAATTATTTTCATATTCATCTCTTTATAAATTGGTAAGTGATAAATATTGCATTAGTGCTAATTATATTAGTTTTTTGAATGTTATAAATGAAATTATAGGAAATAAACAATCTAATAGTATTTTATATTTGTTGCAAATTCTCAAGGACAAAAAATACAAAATTCATTATATGTTAACAGGTTTCATTATTTTTTTTAATCATCGCTTTTTCAAACAGTAAACATTGCCGAAGAAAGAATTTAGTTAAAAAATTGTGTTATGAGAAAAACTTTCGTTGTATTGCAGTCACAAAGTCTGTAGGGGCCTCGGTGATGCTTGTCATTTTGGCCTTGTGCCAAACACAAACCCCAATTTAAATATCAGAAGGTTGAAGGTTGGATGTTGAAATGTGGACGGATAAAATATTTCGTGTCAACATTAAAGTAAAATTTTTATTAACAGAATAACAAAATTGTAAGAAGAAAAATATAAGTGAAATTTTGTTAACTGAACACTGTAACATATTTGTGAGAAGAAAAATGTTCATTGAGAAAATGCATACAGTTTTGTAGTTAAAATTGTTCAAAGAGAAATGTAAATTGAAATTTCTTTCAATTTAAAATGTTCACAGAAGTTTAGAGTTCATGGTTAATAGTAGCAGAATATAAAGTCTTAAGTTCTTTTCCCTTTTTGGCCGACAAGAGATGTAAAAAAATGTATGGGCATTTGAAGATATCTTCTTGTTATTCTTGTTTTCTTTGGCGGCGTGGAGTAAAAACGAAAAAAAAAAAGAAGAAAATTTGGAAGAAAATGTAGACTGAATATATGTCGACGCTTGAAATTTCTTTCTTACATTGCGACGAGATACTATCAGATACCGCTCACCATAATGACTGATTTTGACCGGTCACGGAACGTTGTTTAAGTAGTGAAATTTATTATGTGACCGGCTCCAGCAGGCGTTTTCATTCTTTAGGTGTGAAAAAAAAAATTTGACTAGCGTCATATATCAATTTTCTATTTTCTTTCCAATCAGGATCCAGAAACTTACTTTTCACACTGACTTATGAAATTAGTCTTGGTCTGGGTCTTTTCAAAATGCTAGTCGTTTGGATCCGATTTTGCGGATGTGTAATTTTACTTTGTGTGTTTTAGTTTATTGTGGCAATAGAAGGCTGACAAGGAGAATTCGATGCTTAAATTATTGGAGTAGATAGACTAAACTATCGCCCGGTTCACACTCCACCCACGTCTATTGAACAGGTGTAGAGGCTCATCCCTTGTTCCCTGTTTAGGATGTGGTTTCCGGCTTTCTCTTTTCCAATCTTTTCACTTTTCTTTTCTTTTTTTTTTCAATTGGGGTAGATAGACTAAACTATCGCCCGGTTCACACTCCACCCACGTCTATTGAACAGGTGTAGAGGCTCATCCCTTGTTCCCTGTTTAGGATGTGGTTTCCGGCTTTCTTTCTCTTCTAATCTTTTCACTCTTACGTAGCCCCCTGCACATCAGTGGCGTTACCGCCTTGCTTGGGGTGATATGATAACAAAATATGATAAAAAAAATTGTGGTTGCGTTGGCCGGGAGGAATGTCTTTGAACTTTCCGCTCCTTAGGTCAGTAAGTAGTTTTGAGAAAGCGAAAGATAAGATGAGAGGGGGTAAGGGGGGCGAACATAGTAAGCTTGACTTGGGTCAAGAGAGCTACTAATTACACTCGTCCCTCTCGAGCCTGGGTCTGTCTGTCTGCGTCTGTCTGGCGATGCTTTCTGTATAGGCTTTTTATATCTTCTTTTTGGATCGCAGCAGATCACTTGGGAATTCATATCCGTATTTGATTCTGGGCTTCCCATTGGCCGATATATATAATTCGCGTAGGCTCGCGAACTGGAAATTTAATATTTAATTAATTTTTAGTTTTCAACAGGAACATCTGCGCGAACCCGGCTGTGCACCGACTAGTTTTGGTCATTTTCTTTTTGGTTGTGAGGGTGCAAACATCCAGTCCATCGCTTTTGCTCGGTCGGTATCACCACAAGTTAACTGTCTGATGATATAGGATTTGTATCCTATAAGTCCGTGTTTTCCAAAAATATATTTAAAAGAAATGCACTAACAATGGAAACACTTTTCAAAGAGAAACAGCAATTTGGACCAAACTCAAGGAAATTATAAGGGAACACGTTATAGAAGAATTTCAAACTTACTAAGGAGAATATATTTACCGTGTTCCCTCGTAAACTAGCGCTAGCTGAAAAAACAGGTGGTCGTAGGTTCGCAGAAAATTACGGCTAAACACATCTATGTGTCTTTTTATATTTTACAGAACATCAGAATTTTGACATTATTACTGCTGTTACCATCCTACTTGTAAGTAACAACGACTTTAATCCTGCTGATATATTGGATCCTTCGTAGATACAATGGAAGATGTTGTTTTCTGAGAAAGTTTTTACATTTTTAAGTTGTATTTTTTTTTTAAATTGCATTTAAGTCATTCTGGCCTCATAAGAATTGCAACCAGAAAATTATGTAGTAAACATTTTCCAGGTGAAAAATCAATCAAAATCTTAACGCCTGTCGAACTCCGCTAAAAGATACAATTTCCCGTACAATCAATGAAGTTAAGCAACGTCGTGCCTGGTATGTGCCGCGGTGGATGACCGCTTGGAAATGCCAGGTGCTCTAAGCTTGGATTTTTGCGTGATGTAATGGATATTGGCTCGAAACTGTTAATCGGAGAGCGGAGTTCCAATTCCCGTTGGGTTCGCTATATTCACTTACACGCAACTATACTTTCGAAAGGTATGAATTCACCTTCTTCCCCCCAGATATGGGTTAATTAGCAAAGTTTTTACCACTAAAACTATTATTTTCTATAAAAATATCTTATAAAAGTGTTTCCTAGCTTTCGATATTTTTCTTGCAAAACCTTTAACTTTAACTCTACCCCTCCCATTTTTCGGCGCGTTTTTATTTTTCATCGACAAGAACATTTTTTAAAATTAAGTAGTGAATTTTGATGTTTTCATTTCTTTTACCTAAAAATTGCTTTTAGTCTTTCCATGCATCAACAATTTATTTGTTGTGCATGAACAATTTGCATTTTAAATTGAAAACCAGGGTAAAATAGTTAAAGCAACATGTCACTGTAGGGCGTTAGCGATCATGCTTCTCCACGATTCTTGGTCCTTTGCTCTTAGCAAAATTTGTTTTAGTTATTACTCCTAATCCCTGTTCTACCATCCATTTACAAAAGCTCGTTAGGTAGGATGGGCACCCTTTTCCTCTGTCGTCTTCAATATGTCCCGTGCGTGTCAAATTTTTCAAACCCTCTTTCTTAGAAATTTCAACTGCTTCTTTCTGATGTTAAGTTTGTGCCTTTTTTTTCTTCTCTGTTTTTTTTAAAACTTCGTTGTTGCTCATGTTCAGTCCATGGTATTCTAACATACACCACATTTCTGTTTTCTCAATTCTTTTCTTGATCTATGAGGAGATCGTTCAGAATTCACTGCCATATATAAGGACCGATATTACATAAGTTTAGTACACGTTTGTTTCAAACGAAATTTTCCTGTTTCTTAATACTTTGATTAGCTTTTAAAAAGCATTTTTCGCTATCCCAATGCACCTTCGAATTTCGATATCACACTTTCGGTCCTTTATTAAAACACTTTCTATCTAATTAAATTGTTATACTTCCTTTCGTACATCCAATTTGTAATTTGTATGTTAGGTTGTTTCTTTTGATGACAACAATATATTCTGCTTTCTTGTAATTAATGTTTACTTCTCATTTTCCTTCACTACCCCCTGGGGATGCTTGTTTCTTTTCTGTGTCTGCTATCCACAATGTGTCATAAAGTAGTTTTAATGTTGTTAAAAATATCAGAGATAGCTATTGTTAGTGGTCAGGAACTAATACCGAATAATTTAAATAGGTTAAAAGCATTTGAGCATTTCAAATCTGGAAAGGACGTGCCAACGTGGATAAGTAACACAAGCATTAATAACGGAGTTGATAAAAATACTTGATTAACCACAGTTTGTATCTGAGACCTAAACGGTCCGAACGGACATCAGTGGCCTGTTTTAATTCATGGTCATCAGTAAAAAGAGCCCAAAATGCTAACTACAGGTTGGGGGTACCAAAATCAAGCAGGTACAAAAATATAAATACCTAAGAAGTGTTCTAACAGAGAACGGAAAGCGCAACACTGAGATCTGAAGGCTTATTGGCATAGTCAAGGATACATTTCAGAAAATGAGTAGAGTACCGAGAGACAGGAAAATTTCGCTGGAAACAAAGATGAGAATACTGTACTGTTATGTGATGTCTGTTCTTCAATATGGCAGCGAATGCTGGACAATGTCATCAAACATGAAGGAAAGACTAGAAGCAACCGAAATGTAGTTCTACAGAAGGATGCTGAGGATATCATGGATCGAGCAAGTGAGCAATGATGAAGTCTTAGAAATGATGGAAACAAAAAGGAAATTAATACTGAGCATCAAGAAGAGACAGCTGAAGTTCCTGGGACACACAATGAGGAAGGAGGGCTTGGAGAATCTAATACTAACAGGCCAGATAAGGGGAAAAGAGACAGGGGAAAGCAACAGATAACATATTTAAAGGACCTAATCAGGTGGATGACGGAACGAGGATTGCATGGTGTAACAGGAGAAGGCGTGCTCAGAGCCACCAGGGATAGGAAAACGTGGAAGGTCATGATCGCCCACGTCCTGAAGGGACAAGGCACATAGAAGAAGAACCATGGACTGAGCATGTGAGCAACGATGAAGTTTTCGAGAGGATGGAAACGAAAAGAAACGTATACTTAACATCAGGAAGAGGCAGCTGAATTTCATGGGACAAGGTAGGCGGAGTTAGAGAACCGGATAATCACAGGTCAGATAGAGACAGACAGACAGACAGACAGACAGACAGACAGACAGGGGAAAGCAACGCGTAACATACTTGATGGGTTTGAGCAAATGGATGGTAAAGCGGAGTTTGGGAGGGGTAACAGGAGATGGTGTGTTAAAAGCTAATAAGGATAGGGATATGTAGAATACCATGATCGCTTACGTTCTGAAGGGACACGGCACATAGATGAATAAAATGATATACTGGTTTAACTGCCATGAAGAAGAAACAACATTATGTGAACAAAACAAAACACATATGATATTCCATGTCCAGACCAATAATCGATACCTGAAGATAGCCAGGTAACACTTGACCGAAATGTTGTGTCTAATATTAATAATAATCAAGAGTTCGAATAAATTGAATTAGTAAAAATGTACTGGCAATTCTTCATTTGAAAAATCCAAGCATTTGAATGAAATACAAAAATTTCCCTGCACAACGAAACATATTTCAGAAAAAATTGAATAAAAACACGGGAAATTGAATAAGTAGTAGGAGTAGATGGGTTCGCCTATCTTCCGGTTTACCTTGCTTATCGGTTCTTTGAACAGGAATAGAGGTTTATTCTTGTTTCCTCTTTAGAAACGGGTCTCTGATTCCTTCTAAAGTTTACTTCAACTATATTTTTAATGGCTGCCTAAAAATCAGAACTTTTATTTATTGTTGAATTACTTTTTCCTTTCTCAATAGGAGTAGATAGGTTCGCCTGTCGCCCGGTCTTTTGAACAAGAGTAAAGGTTTATCCCTTGTTTCTTGTTCCGAACTGGATTTTCGGTTCCTTCTAAAATCTTATCCTTTTTGACTCCCAGTAGACCTTTGCCTTAGTTACATTATCACCTTGTTTGTGGTGGAAGAAATTGGTGGATTGAACGTATTTCGTTTCGTACTTTTTAATTCGCCGAGAAGCAAGGGGCAGATGAAATGAAGAAGAAAAAAAATTTACGTTACTTTTCTTTTTAAATAAAATAAGGACTAAAGTTCATTTGCCACGCATTAATCGTTTGCCAGACAATCAGGACGCAAGTGAAATTGGACGCGAATTCAAGAAAATAAACGAATGTTTGCCAAATCGAAAAGCTGAAAGGTTTTATTGAAATAGAAAATAAATTTATAGTAATTGTTTTTTCAACAAGCTACTTATTGTCCTGCTTAGTTAATAACAAAACCTGATTTGGTTATTTTCTTTTACTTTTCTTCCCGACGTGTACCAAAGTGCCAAATTTTAGATCGATTTGCTCGCAAAAATTGATAATTTAGAATCGCTAAACTAAATTCTTGTTCCATTTAAACCCACTAAAAGATACTAATTTTTTTAAAACTAGTATTTTCTTTATAATTTTCTTTATAATTACCTATCATTGGTGGTGTATGGCTTATCGATTAGAATTAGATTTCAGTCTCGGAATTCAATCAGAAATGCGTGCCTTTTGCTAAACTTGATAGTTTTAAATTGATGATTTTGTATTCTGGAAAAAGAAACTTTAGTTGCTTCGAAGTAAAGTAGGTACCTCCAAAAATTCGCGGTCCTGTGTATGACGGTAAACTGCATCCGGCAGCAAGGCCTCTAATTGGGAGGTTGTGAGGAGCATGAAACCACCTCTTAATTGCTGTTGTTCCTAGGTCCACCCGACCCGGAGTGGTAGCACCTGTTAGGGTCCCAGCTGACACCCAAATCGGTGTCAAAATGCTATGAAAGTATCTATCAACAAAACTTTATTGAATGAAAAATGTTACCAACAAAACTTTTAACAAATAAACTAAATAAAACAAATCAAAACGATTTTCAGCATTAAATGACCTAATGAAGGTTGAGATGCTGGTTAAATGAACCAACCAACCAAAGATTCGCTAAAAAATACCCCAAACTTAATAAGAACAAAGTTTTACCGTCAAAGGGTGCTACTAACATGTAAGGACAACGGTCTTTTTTATGTAATTTTGAAAATCCTTTTTAGAACCTTCGAAATTTTTATTTAAATCTCTTCCCTCTTGCGTCAGCGCAGGACCATAAATTAGTGTGGGAAAAATTGAGCGTCTCTTTTGCAGTGAGGAACATATTGATTTGGAAATTCTTGCAAAAATCAGGCAACTGTCTGAAGTTTAATGAAACTTTCAAGACTTAAAAAGGAAACAAATTATTTTTTAAAGTTTCTTATTCGTACACCTTTTTATATATTTCTGTCACCCTCCACACAAATTTATTTAATTTTACAAAATTTCTAGAATTTTTTTATAGCACTTAATATTGGTTATAAGAGAACAAATCACATTTTTTGGTCCAACAGAACATCACTGCTTACCAAAAATCTGCTCTGAATAGCAAAGTAAAAATTCAATAAAACTAAGATTATTTAATTAGAAATGCTTTTAACTATTTCATGAATAAAATATTATATTATACACACTTATCTAAAAAAAAAACAAAAAACTTTTCGATGAGAAACGTATTATTTTTCTTTTTTTTTTTACTTTCATAATTTATAAAGTTAAATTTTAATAATCAGTAGCGGTCAAGTGATATTGTTATTTAATAAAAAAAACTATTTACTAAAATGGAAAGCTTACAATTCTCTTACTCTCAGTATTTTTGCTTTTGTGTGTGTGTGTATATATATATATATATATATATATATATATATGAATGAAACTTACGTTGTATTCGTCGTGTAATTTTACAGCGAGTATTACCCTAGCTGTGCCTACACCTCATAAAAACAGAAGCATCAATGTTAAAAATGCTTTCCTGCAATATTTTAAACTAAAAGTAAGTGATGTTTTAATTCAGATTAATTCACCTTTAAATCCGGTTTGAAATGCAAAGTATTTTGCTTATTGGAAATATTAAATATAATCTATTCTATTTTAAACCTTGCATATAGCTTTCTTGTGCGTTGATAGGAGATACCTAGTTATAATTGTGGATCGAAACGTCCAGACTAGAAAACTATGAGTAAGTTTAAGGAAATTTGTTCCTTTTGAATTTGTACGAATTTTTTTTGTTTGATAATTAATGACAATAGCAAAAAATATAAATATAATCTGATGTAACGCTCTTCGTCTTTCAAAAGAACTTCAAGTTTATTTTGAATAGATAGACGTGGGTCATAAGTTATCTTTAGGCTGTTGTATAGAATTTTAGTATCAGTCACCCACTTCGTTATATATATATAAATAATTAGAGTAAATTTATAGTATAAAACATGCATTTTACACTTTAAAATACAAGAGATAGCTCGTAAAAAGCGGGAGTTTGAAATCTTGGTCACTGTTGTGTTCGGTCATATTGTAACTGGACGCAACGTGTTTTTTTTTTTCACTCAAACTTGTTAGGCGTAGTTAATTCAACTGCATTGAACTTCGTTCCTGCTTCTTAATGATAAAAGAAAAACACCTCTTGAAGTTCTTTTGAAAGACGAAGAGCGTTACATCAGATTATATTTATATTTTTTACTATTGTCATTAAAAAAAATTCGTACAAATTCAAAAAAGAACAAAGTTTAAAAAAATACAAGATAAAGTAACAGAAAGATAAGCGCAGAAAAAGAATCGGCCATCAAATAATTAACGTTTTGGCTGTTTTAACGATCTCAGCTAATGGCCAACTTTAGACAACTTTTCTTTGAGTTTATGCAGCGGATTTTACATTGCGGATCAAAAAAAAAAAAAAAAAAAAGAAGCAGGAACGAAGTTCGATGCAGTTGAATTAACTACGCCTATCAAGTTTGAGTGAAAAAAAAAAACACGTTGCGTCCAGTTACAATATGACCGAACACAACAGTTTACAGGTGACCAAGATTTCAAACTCCCGCTTTTTACGAGCTATCTCTTGTATTTTAAAGTGTAAACATGTATTAATTCATTTATTCCTTATTAGCCCAGCACCCATTAAAACAGAATTGGTAAATCAATAGGAGGTCAACGCTAAGCCAAAGATCACTGGCAACAAACAGAAAACATGAATAACCGAAACGTTTAATTAGAAAAGCGTTTAAAACAGTGGAAGAGGTGCGTTTTACTTGCGTACACAGTCTGCTAATATATTCAAAATGTATTTTGATCTTTTTGGAGATGTCTAAATTCTCGACATTGACTGCCAAAATGAAGAGAGAGTTCTACTCACTTGTGTAAAAAAAATATTTTCGTATATTTAGAATACACGAAAGCGATTGAATTTGTAATGGGTGTCTTCTGGTGGACTACTGCTAGCTTTTAGTAAAATATTCTCGATCATATCAAAATTTTCTCCAACTAATAACTCACATATTTTAATGTCTGAGTACAAAGACAATTCTAGAATCTACAAAGAATAAGAAGTTGTTGAAACCCATCGTCACCCCACCCCAACCCCGGAAATGACATTGCACGTAATAGTGAGGATCTCTAATTTTGTAAAAAAAATTTTTTTTTATAAATGTTAGGGTGTTTGAAAAGTAATGTCAGATTTTATAATCAACTTTTATTCCTGGACTAGTCCTCGGGTGTAATGAAAGCTTTAAAACTAATCCATGGTCCTGGAGCTCAGACTCAGCATAAAGAATATTTGTGTGAGGTTTGATGAGAATCGAATAAAAATTGTGGATTTGTATAAAGGACATACAGACAAACAGACACACACAAGCATGTTGCCTTTTATATATATATTTATATATTATCGATTTTCTGCACTATTGTAAGAACTGCAACCTTGAAACTTATGAATATCGTTTCTTATGTCTTTGTCTATGAGTGTAACAAATTTGATCAAAATCGGACCACTCCTTCTATAACCAGATTTTTTCGATTATCGATTATGGGTGTTTATCAGGGGTACCTCGACACAAAACCTAGCTAAGAAAACTCGCAGATGCTTATAGTACAACTGTGTAAATTTTCAAGAAAATCGGTTCAGCCGTTTCGGAGTCTATAGGTAGCGGATACACAGACACATACACACACAGACAAAGTTCCATTTATAAATAAGTTTAGATTAATGTCTTTAAGCAGTTCAGTTTCTGAATTGTCTTTGCAACGAAATGTGTTTGATCTTAAAATTTGTAAAAATGTTTGAAAAAGTGGTATTTAGTGGACAACAAATCGGGGGAATTTAATAGATGTGAAAAAAGTTCGCATCTCAAGTCGGTCAGCTTTTGCAGTACCCCAGAATCATATGGTCGTGCATGGTCATGAAGCAGAATTGGACTTTGTCGCTTAACTAGTACCGGTAACATTTTCTTAAACTGAATATACATTTCATTCAGTTACTGACTTCGGCAGTGATACACTGGTTATATTCCCGAAAGCTGTCATGGATAACAACAATGGCAGACCCCCAAACAGTCGCCACAATCGGTTTTGGAAAGTGTTTGGGTGCTTTGTCATGATCAGCCCATAATATTGATCATATATTGATCGTCCTTCTCATAAAGGATCCATTTCTCATCACAAGTCGCTTTTCGATCCAGAAATTGATCATTCGAATATCACAGATCCAGCATCGAATACACTTTGAAAAACTCTCACTTTTACGGAGATCAATTTCCTTGATATAGTCTGATATTGTTGAAATACTGACGCCCATTATCTAGCACTTTGACGTAGGTTTTGTTCGACTAGTGTTTTCAGATGTTGACTGTCAGCTGCAGATAGATGTCCTCTACCATTTTGATCTTCAAAACTCATATCCTAACTGCGATACTTAAAAAACCAGCGCCGACCACAAACGGATCCATTATTCAGAGCCGGCACAAGGTACTGGTAACTCGGGTAGTTGCTTGAGAATCTCAAACACATGAGCATTTGCATGTTATATGTTTGGGATTATACTTAGCAGCCGTCCATGATTCAGAAGAGATCAAATTCTTTAGTTGTTTTGTCGATAGAAAATGATCTATTAAAGAAGGTAGTTATAGAAAGTGCCATGAAAAGATTTGCAGATCTAAAGGCTAGAAAAATAGCTTAGGTAGGATAATGAATGTTTTCTTTCGCGTGTATGAATTCCTTGCATTCACTTACGCGCAAAGACCATTGGGAAAGGTATTAGTCCGTCTCTTCCCTCCAGCTATGGATCAAATAACAGGACAGATTGGGTTCTTTCGCCTTGATTGGCAACCAGTCTACCGCAGAAAGTAATGGCAACCTACTGCGGGAAAATCTTCTACCCAGTCAGTCTATCACGTATGGCTCTTGACTGAACCGACTGAATATTTTCTTAAGTTGTAAATTGTAATAAACTCGTTATTTTACATTTTACATTTTTAGTTTTTCTCTTAGTGAAAATTAAAAAATATATATTTGTAAGAAGGCCGGAGTTCAACTTGACCGGGGTGCCTTGAGCCCTAGGGCCGGATCTACCTTCACCCTATGTTCTGTTAATGTTAGCAGCATTTTAAGAAACATCATAACCAAAGTTTTAAAATGAGTAAAGGCATCTATTTTTGTTTATTTTCAAGTTGAGGGCTATATAATATTTTAAGTTAAATTCTGGAAGACTTTAATATAAAATTATCAGTTACATAAATCATTAATAATGAGTAATGTTTTTGAGCAAATATTATACTATTAGAACACAGAAGTTCTCTTTTGAAATTTGACGTTATTTTCCGAGCAACCTATTAGCTGCAATGCGTCAAACGTACAATTTAAATTATTTATTTTAGTGATATCATTACAATTCAGTGATATAAAGTGTCAAAGTAAGCTAGCAAATTTGAAAAAAAAATGTGATTGTTTTCCCCTTGTTTTCATTAAAGTATTCAAAATAATGGTGTTTTCTCTTAATAAACCGACAATTCATTACTTTTTTCTGTTTGCTGAATGATAAATTGTCTGTTGAATTCGATATCACGTTTAACACAAACTATTAAAATGACTTTATACTCACTGAAAGCACAGAAGAAGCCCCTGTGTATATAAGAAACTCAAATATCAAAACTAAATCAAACTTTGGGATCGTCTACTTCTTGCGAAATACTTAAAAACACTTTCATATCACCAGCCACTTTCTCACCGACGGGATGTGGCTTCCCTTTGTATCCTCTATAAATATTTTTATGCCTTCTGCTCTGACGAACTTAGGTCACTGGTGCCCGCTCCACAAGAATTTACTCGGACAACCAGACTGGCAACAAGGTCCCACACTTTTACAGTTAGATCAACCAAATGCAGGCGACAATTCTATTTTACCAGCTTCCTTTCTCGCGCTTCCCGCCTGTGGAACTCCCTTCCATATCTTCCATATATTTGATTTCCTGACGGCTACAACCTCCATGAATTTAAATGCAAAGTCAATTTCCACCTCTTATCCACTTAGCTCCAGTTCTTTCTACATCACCCCGTGTATCTTGTTCTTTTCCTTTCTCTTTACCTTCGCATCTGTCTTCACATCCTTCTCTTGCCCTTTCTCTTTCACCCCTGTAGCTGGTTCATCTTTATCTTCATTCTCCTCCTGCTTAAAACTTTAACTATCTTATGTAGCCCTCTGCACATCAGTGGCGGTACTGCCTTACTTGGGGTCTATTGATTAAAAAAAGTACTAGAAATACTTTAAAATCTGTTGCAGAAAATTACTCATGTACATTTGTTTCTTCACCACATACAGAGCTAAGCTATGTTATTTCGACTTATTTTATACTGATAGGTTTGCCTATTGTCCGGTTTACACTCCTCCTCGGGCTTTTGAACAGAAGTAGTGGTTTATCTCTTGTTGTCTGTTTAGGGTTGCATTTTAGATTTATTCTAAAGTCTAGTTCCGTACTATACTTTTTATCTCTTGTTGTCTGTTTAGGGTTGCATTTTAGATTTATTCTAAAGTCTAGTTCCGTACTATACTTTTTATCTCTTGTTGTCTGTTTAGGGTTGCATTTTAGATTTATTCTAAAGTCTAGTTCCGTACTATACTTTTTATCTCTTGTTGTCTGTTTAGGGTTGCATTTTAGATTCATTCTAAAGTCTAGTTCCGTACTATACTTTTTATCTCTTGTTGTCTGTTTAGGGTTGCATTTTAGATTCATTCTAAAGTCTAGTTCCGTACTATACTTTTTATCTCTTGTTGTCTGTTTAGGGTTGCATTTTAGATTCATTCTAAAGTCTAGTTCCGTACTATACTTTTTATCTCTTGTTGTCTGTTTAGGGTTGCATTTTAGATTCATTCTAAAGTCTAGTTCCGTACTATACTTTTTATCTCTAGTTGTCTGTTTAGGGTTGCATTTTAGATTCATTCTAAAGTCTAGTTCCGTACTATACTTTTTATCTCTTGTTGTCTGTTTAGGGTTGCATTTTAGATTCATTCTAAAGTCTAGTTCCGTACTTTTAACGTCATCGACTGAATTCTGAAATGTTATTCACTTATTAAATCTTGACCTCTTCAAGTCTAGAGTTAACGTTCATCTTTCCTGCATCACTACCAAGAACTTTGCTTTTTGCTCTTTCTTACGCTCATGCAATACCACACAGTAACCCACTACCTTGAGTAAATCTTGGGTTCCTGTATTGGGTGACCTGTGTCGAGCAGATCTTTTGTTCCATCTTTTGGAAGAGGGTGCACAATCTGACGTGATCAGCATTTTTGAACAAAGCTATTCCGCCCAAACACTCGGTTACTATGACCTTGTGACTTGCAGAGCAATCAGCAACGGCTTTTAAACAATCGTATACTCAACTTCACTCGTTAGGTCTGTACCAATCCATGGCTTGCTTTTCAGGCACTTTTCAACGGTTTTTCTTCTTGTTTTTTTTCCCTGCTTCTCATTCTTGTCTTTTTTTTTCTGGCCTTACTCTTTTTGGGGGTTTTTCCCTCCTTTCTTTTTTGGTTGGGACGGGGTCACTCCTTTTTCTTTTGGAGGTGGGGTTTACATTTCTTTCTCTTTTTTCTTTGCGTTTTTTTTTCACTCCTTTATCTTTTTGAGGGGGTGGGAGGAGGTCACTAATCTTTTTTTTACTCCTTTCTCTTTTTTGGATTTTTTTTACTCCTTTGTCTTTTTTGGCAGAGGAAGGGGTTCACTCCTTTCTCTTTTGGGGAAGTTTTTTTCACCTTCTTTCTCTTGGGGAGGAATTAATTCCACTTTCCTTTCTCTTTTTCAGTTTTTTTTCAAATCCATTCTCTTTGCGAAGTTTTTCACCTCCTTTCTCTTTTTTGCGAAGTTTTTTCACTTCTTTTTTCTTTTTTGGGAGTTTTTCCTCCTTTCCTCTTTTTTGGGAGTTCTTTCTCTCCTTTCTCTTTTTTTTTTTTTTTCTTTCGCTCCTTTCTCTTTTTTTTTTTTGGAAGATATGAGACACTCGTATATACGATCCATCATTAAAGAAGCATGGAAATGGTCTGTTCTCTGTACTGCTGTCATAAATACCTAACTTTTCTTTCTATCGTCTACCTTTACAAGAGGCAGAAAATGTCTGCCGTTCAGATTTTTTTTCAGTCATGATAGTTTACGCTTCTGGCTAATCGATCGCTATTCCTATTGAAAGCGTTCAGACGAACTATTCTCCTTCTGTGTGCCGCGTCCCTTCAAGATGTATTCGATCATAGCCTTTCACATCTTCTTATCCCTTGTAGCACCCTTTCTTAATACCCTTTCTCTTGCTACTCCTACCAAACCCTGCTCTGCCATCCATTTGCTCAAGCCCATCAAGTATGCCTTTCGTTGCTTTCCCCTAGCTCTCTTTTCCTCTATTTGTTCTGTGAGTATCATATTCTATAAGCCCTCGTTCCTCATTACATGTCCCAGAAACTTCAGCTGTCTTTTTTATGTTAAGAATAAGTTTCCTTTTCGTTTCCATCCTTTTCAAAATCTCATGCTCGGTCTTTGGTATCTTCAGCATCCTTCTGTAGAACAACATTTCGGCTGCTTCAGGTTTTTCTTTCATATTTAATGAACTTATCCAGCATTCACTGACATATTGAAGGACAGGCATCACATAACAATCCAGTACTCTCTTCTTTGTTTCCAACGAAATTTTCCTGTCTTTTAATACTCTACCCAGCTTTTGGAATGTTTCCTTGGTCATGCCCATATACCTTCGGATCTCAATGTTTTACTTTCCATCCTGTTAGAAGACTTCCGAGGTATACAAATTTCTGTACTTAGTTCTACCAGTTCTAACCTTCATGGTAAAACCCACCATGTCACGCACATTGTCGTGAGCCGCCCTCATTTCATTCGTACTTCATTGGTAAGGTGGAAATTCCATTCTAATAATTTTTTTCCAATAATAGATGCTTTTTAGAAGAGACTCTTACGAAGATGTTTCCTTGATAACTACAATTGTAACCTGTCCATGTCTAGAGTTAACCGATATCTTCCCCACAAACTGTGCTTGTACATCATACACTGTAACCCTCTACATCGACTCGCTCTTGTGCCTTGCACCGTGTAAGCATTATTGTACAAATAAAAAAAGCAACATATATAAGATGTTATATATTTGGTTCAGCATGCTCTGTTTGCTTGCTATATTCACAACATTTGGGCCGTTGTTTTATCCATCCTTTTTACAGACGCCTGTCTTCAAACTCTAGATTCTTCTTAGAAACGAAACTTTTATTCAGTTCATGGGAGTACGGGGCCTGAGTGTCCGTACTCAGGTGGGAATTGTATACGCGCGTCTACCACCTGAGTCAGGACACTCATACGCAGATACTACCGTGGACATTAGGTTAAAGTCTCCCAAAATATAACACTAGTGGATTAAAGCGTTAGTCAAAACGTATTGAGTTCCCTGATGTGAGTTCAGTTCTTGGGTCTGATAGTTGCTTATTCCGTAATCAATTCAGTAATCAATTCAGTAAAAGAAACAAAAAAGGAAAAATGAAAAACATTGAATATAAACTGATATTTTATCTCATAATCATGAAAATTGGAATATGAATGCATGAAGTGTTTAGTTCGAAATTACAAGGATGTTACTGAAGAAATGTGGGAGGTACAGCAGCTAAAATATTCTAATTCAAAGAGTATGTAATAATGAATATTCCTCATCTAAAAACTACCGACAAGATTGAAGTTTATGTAAGTATTTTAATCATCCAAAACAACGTGATATGTTAGTCTTGTTTTATGTTTTTTTTTTTATAGGAGAGTGTTGTTTAATCCCAACAATTAATTTATATGCGATATTAATAAATATCTTATCAAATGTCACTGGTGAGTGTCAGAAGGAAGAAGCTTCTCAATAAATAAATAAATAAATAATTCAACATGGTTAAAAAACATTTTCGGCTATAATGAAATTTATGGAACCAATATTTACAGGTTTTCCATCCAATATATTGGAAGGGCTTTAATAAAATGTAAATGTAAATGTAAAAAGACGAACGTACTATTTAGGTATACAAACCAGCAAAATACTGAGGAATTGTTTGTTTCCTGTTATTTCTTTTTAGGTTCAATAAAAGTAAAAAGGATGTGTGTTGTGGTACAGTGGTTATCGGCTCGGAACGAGAAATCGGGGAGCCGAGTTCGAATTCCAGTTGAATTCCTTGCATTCACTTACGCACAAATACCCTTGGCAAAGTTCTCTTCCCTCCAGTTATGCGTTAAATAAGAGGACAGATTGGGTTGGCAACCAGTCTACCGCAAAAAGTAATGGCAACTTACTGCGGGATAATTTTCGCTCAAGCGTGTATCGCGTATGACACTTAACTGACTAACTGAAAAGTAAAAGAAAAAAACGTGTTAAGTAAAAATGGTACAGAATCAGAAATTGTTATATTTTATTAAAAATAAAGAACGAGAAAGAAAGAAACTTAGATAAACTCAAAACAAAATAATAAACCGACAAAGAAGAAAAAAAAACAGATAAATTTTTAAAAAGAGAAATTATCAAAACAAAAAGCAGAAATTACTAGGAAAAGAGTAAGCGCGAATTCTATTTTAAATTCTATGTGAAACTTTATTTCAGTTTCTTATTTCTCTTACAATATTCATAGTCTTTTGGCTTCTTGAAATATGTTCTTGTATTGTCCGTTCTACTCACTAAAGTCTTCTCATTCTCTTTCATTCCAAGTAATCCTTTCTGTCTTAGTGGCCTTATCGGCTTTCTTGGAGTGAAATAAATAAAAAAAGTGAGAAAGAAACAAAATTAATGAACCGAAAAAAACAAAAAACAAAAACTTCAAAGTAAAACTAAAAGAACCAGAGACAAAAAGAAAGAAAGTTATAAAATTGGGAACAAGAAACAAACAGAAATTTAAAGAAGGAAGAAACTTAGAGAGGAAGAAAGAAAGGAAATGAGTAAAACAGAAAGAAACTTAAAGAAAGGAAACCAAAGATCTCAAACAAATAAAACGGGAAAAAAAAATGAAGAAACAGGAAGATACAAATTTAAAGGAAAGAAAGCGACAAAAATCAAAATTGGCAGAAAGAAAGAGAAGAAAGAAACAAAGTAATCCTCATAAAAAAATAAAACTTGAGAGAAAAACTTAGTAAAAAGGAACGAAAGAATAAGAGGGAAACATAAAATTTAAAGAAAATGCAAAAGAAAATGAAACCTGGTTAGAACATCACAATGTACAAAGGAAAGCTACAAGAAAAAACTGGGAATAGAAAATCTAATGAAAACGAAGATTAGTGAAACAAAACAAAAAAATTACAGTAAAAACAAAGCGCAAATCCAAAAAGATTGATCCTAAAATGAATAAAAAAAATAAAACATAATTGAAGAAATCGACAAAAGCGTGGAAAAAAGTGGGGGGCAAGATCAAGATCTTTCGTCTCAACATGGCCATTTAGTTGAACTTTGTGTCTCCCTGGTCACACATTTTAATCCTTTAACACCAGATTACCGAGCGTTGTTGTATTGAGCTTAATAGAACCCAAACGTTTTCCGTCTTAATGGCGGCTTTTGTATTTTTTGTTTTTAAATTTTTTCTTCATATTTGCTATCAATTGTCTCTTTATCTTTGTGTCATTTCTTTCCATGTATAAAATAATTCTTCTCTTTCTTTATCAATTTCTTGTGTTTTCTTTGCTAGTCAACATAATCCATTTGCATTTTTTTAAGGAGATGGAATGATTTATACAAAGTCCTTTGAGAAATGCACAAGTCACAACAAACCTCAAGTCACTACATCAAATAAGTCCCTCGCTTTTAATTGCCACATTACGTCGGGTGTAGATGGCACTTAACGAGACAGCGGATAAACTAGAATATCAAGTTTTTACTGTTTGCAATTCGGAAGCTTTTTGAAACGCACTAAATACATTTGATACGCAAGAATCCAAACAATTATTGCCCTTAAACATCCGCTTCGATGTTGTGGTTGACAAATGAACAAAATGTCTCGCTGGCTACGGCCGCTGCCATAAAGTCCTCCTTTCTGTTTCCCATTGTAAAATGATATACCGGATGCGTTTCTTCTGTTTCGGCATGATCGTAAAGAAACCGGCAATGAAATGTCTGGACTAATTTCTGTAGAATTTATTATAAAAAATGGCTTCCCCACTTTGCTACTGTTGTTATTATTGTTAATCGTCGTCACCATTATTGTTGTTAGTGCCTTTTATTTATACATTTTTTTATGAGTTAGAGGGCAGGACTTAAAAAAAACGAAGCAGGTTAAAAGTACATAAACATCGGTCAAAGGAAAAAAAAGCAGCAGATGGAAGCAGATATTTTCCGAAGTATTATCAGTACCAGGAGTACCATTAAACTACGAGAAACATCAATCAATAACATGCACTTGTGATGAAGGTTTTCAAAATTATTCCCGACAGTTTGTCCTTTGAGTTATTAAGCTTTTTCCGGGGTAGTTTTGTTTATTTGAAGTCTATATTTATTTATGGTGCATTATAAAATAAAATAAATGTACAAAATAAATAAATAAATAAAAAAGATGCTGAGTATCGTATTAAAAAGAAAATAAAAATGAAAGAATTAGAAATTTATGTGTGTATCACCTTTCAAAAATGAACTTTCCGGAAAGATCTTAGGATTATTACACATTTTATGACGGGCATAATATTTGTTCCTGGGGGCTTCTTGCGTCTGTTAGAAGGGCAGCAATTACAGTTAAAGACCGTGGCCTCCATGTTTAAACTGACACTTTCTTTTCTTTTTTTAAACAAATATCAGTTTGAAGACATTAAAATATTCAGCTTTCATTTTGTTTTTATTTCTCTTATTCTAAATGATATTTAATTTATATTTTTCTCATCCTTCTCCCTACGTATTCGCCTAATTTTGTCTTTTTTTCCGCCACTGAAATTCTGCGTAAAAAAGAAACGGAAATGTTTACGACGTAAAATGCTTTCGGTCAATCAAACACACAATTGCTCTTAAAAATAATAACTGAAAATATTTTCCATTCTAAATTATGTTACGAATGCGTTTTTTGAATAGTGATGTTTGGCTTCCTTTTCTTTTTTTTTTCTTTATCCTTTCCCTCTTTACGTTCCTCTTTCACTTTTTATCTTTTTCGGCTTCAGCATTTTTTCTCTCCTGAAACTTTTTGTTTTTCTCACCTTACGCATCTTGGTTTTTCATTTTTGAGAATCTGGCTTTCTCTCTTCTTGGGCCTTTTGGTTTTTCTCTCTTTACGCGTCTTTGTTTTACTTTCCTTAAGTCATTTGTTTTTTTCTTATCTTTTAAGGTTTTTCTGGTTTTTCTTACCTTTTTAAGTTTTTTTTTTTTTTGGTTTTTCTTAATTTTTTTTTTTATTTTGGGTTTTCTTACCTTAAAGTTTTTTTTTTGTTTGTTTTTTTTTGAGGGGGTGTTCTTAACTTAAGGGTTTTTTTTTTGTTTCTCTTTACCTTAAGGTTTTTGGGGGGATTTTTTTTACCTTAACGTTGTTTTTTTGTTTTTTGTTTTTTGGTGGTGGTGGTGGTGGGGGGCTTCTTACCTTACAGTTTTTTGTTGTTTTTTTCTTACCTTAAGGGTTTTTTTTTTTTGGTTTTTTTCACCTTTAAGGATTTTGGTTTTTCTTCTCTTACGCATCGTCGTTTTTCTTCTAACATTTTATTCTCTACTACTTCTTGTTTTTTTTCTCTCCTGTCGTTTCTTGTTTTCTCTCTCTTTGTGCTTTTTGCTTTTATCTCTCCTTACGTATCTTCATTTTTCATTTCCAGCTTCTCTTGTCTTTCTTTCCTCACGCTTCGTGTTTTTCTTTTCTCTTCTTACGCATCTTCGTTTATTTTTCTGATTCTTTTTTCATCTGCTTACTCTTCTTGTCTTTTCTCTCCTTACGCTTCGTGTTTTTTCTTTACGCATCTAGTTTTTTTTCTGTCATTTCTAGTCTTTTTTCTCTTTTTACACGTCTTATTTTTCTCCTGACGCCTTTTGTTTTTTCTCGCCTTAAACTTCGTGTTTTAATATTTTTTCTCTCATTACTCTTCTTGGTTCTTTTCTCTTTGCGCATATTATTTTTTTCTCTTATTACGCATCTTCGTTTTTGTTCTGACACTTTTTTCCGGCCGTATGCTCCTCATTTTTTTCTCTCCTTACGCTTCGTGTTTTTTCTCCTTATGCATGTAATTTTTTTTCTGTTGTCGTTTCTTGTTTTTCTCTCCTTACACATCTAGTTTTTCCTTCTGATGTTTTTTGTTTTTTCTCGCCTTAAACTTCATATTTTTCTTATCTCCTCAGGCTTTCTGATTTTTCTCTCTATATACGTCTTTGTCTTTCTTCTGATACTTGTTTTTTCGACCTTACGCTTCTTTTTTTCTTTCAAATCTTACTCTTAGTTTTTTTCTTCTTCCGATTCATGTTTCTTCGTTCCTTGCCCATTTTTTATTCTTTTATTTTTTTCGACCTGATGCTTTTTTTTCTCTGCTTATCAGAATTGTGATGGATAGAGCATGCAGCGGAATCAAATCAGAAATAGTACAAGAACAGTGCGGTTTTTCAAGAACACTGGAACAAGGAAAGCTATATTTATGCTTAAAATCTTGTCGGAAAGGAGCGATACAAATGCAAAAGGACTTGTACTTGGGTTTCATAGACTACGCAAAAGTTATCGACAAAGTACGCCACAAAGACCTGATGGAGACGCTCGGCAAACGTGATATATTTGGGAAGGGCATTAAAATAACCAAGAACATGTACTGGCAACAAACTGCCTGCATACGGTAGGAAACGAGTTCATCATATATAAAAGGATAGAAAAAGGTGTAAGACAAGGATGTATCTTCTCACCGGATCTCTTTAACTTATAGAGTGAGACAATTCTGAGTGCGCTAGAAGTCTTACCAGGATTCGTCATTGGTGGCCGCAATCTGAACAGTATATAATACGCAGATGATAGAGTGCAGATAACTAACACGGAAAGTAAACTACAAAACCTCCTACAGGAAGTAGTTACAGAAAGTGGAAAGAAAGGGCTACATATAAATTACAAGAAAACTGGATGCATGGTAATCAATGAAAAGGGGAGCCCAAAATGCCAAATGTAAGTAGGAGAGACTAAAATCAAGCAGGTACAGAAATTCAAATACCTGGGAAGTGTTCTAACAGAGGACGGAAAGTGCGTCACTGAGATTCAAAGGCGTATTTGTATGGCAAAGGATGCATTCCATAAGCTGAATAAAGTATTGAGAGACAAGATTTTACTGGAAACAAAGAATGATGTCAGTTCTTCAGTATGGTAGAGAATGCTGGTCAATCACATCAAAAACGAAAGAAAGACTTGAAGCAACCGAAATGTGGTTCTACAGAAGGATGCTGAGGATATAACATGGACTGAACTTGTGAGCGACGACGATGTTTTGAAGAGAATAGTCACGAAAAGGAAACTGGGACTTAACATCAGGAAAAGATAGCTGATGTTTCTGGAACATTTAGCGAGGAAGGAAGGCTTGGAGAATCTGATGCTTACGGGATGGATAGAGGGAAAGAGAGACAAGAGAAAGCAACGAGTGACATAACTGATGGACTTGAGCAGATGGATGTTGGAGCGGAGTTTAAGCGGTATAAGAGGAGAAGGACTAAGATCTACAAGAACAGGGAGATGTGGAGGGCCATGATCACCTACTTCCTGAAGAGACACGGTACATAGATGAAGGCTCATTTGTTTTTCTCTTTAAGCATATTGATTTTTCTCCTGTCTTTTCTGATTTTCTCTTAACGCTTCTTGTTTATCTCGCTTTAAACTCCTTGTTTTTTCGTTTTTTTGTTACTGTTTGTATTCTTTGATGCCGATTTGTGTTTTTTCTTTCCTTACTCTTCTTGTTTTATCTCTCTTTTCTAAAACTTGATTTTTCCCTGCTTACTCTCTTTTTTTTTCACTGGTTAAACTTCTTGTTTTTTTTTTATCTCTCTACGCTCCTTGTCCTTTTTTTTCTTTCCTTACGCACATTGTTTTAGCTCTACTTACTCTTTGTGTTTTGCCCTCTTTACGCATCTTTGTTTTTGTTCTGGCGCTTTTTTTCACGGTTTTAGGCTTCTTGTATTTTCTCTGACTACTCTCCTTTTTTCTCTGCTTACTCTCCTTTTTTTCTCTGCTTACTCTCCTTTTTTCTCTGCCTATTATCCTTTTTTCTCTGCCTATTATCCTTTTTTCTCTGCTTACTCTCCTTTTTTCTCTGCTTACTCTTCTTTTTTCCTGCTTACTCTCCTTTTTTCTCTGCTTACTCTCCTTTTTTCTCTGCTTACTCTTCTTTTTTCTCTGCTTACTTTTTTTATCGTTTTTATCTTAACGTATCTTTGTTTTTGTTCTGTCGCTTTTTTCATGATTTTAGGTTTCTTTTTATTTTCTCAGCTTACTCTTCATTTTTTTTCTCTGCTTACTCTTCATTTTTCTCTGTATATCTTCTTTTTTCTCTCTTCTTTTTTCTCTGCTTATTTTTTCTCTTTTCTTTCTCTCTTTTTCTCTTTATTTTTCTTACTTACTCCTTCTTTTTATTTTTTATCTTACTTACTTGCTTTTGTCTTCCACGCTTTTTTTCACGATTTTAGTTTCTCCGTATATCTCTGCTTACCTTTCTCTTTTTTTCTGCCACTTCATTTTTTCTTTCTTGTGTGTCTTTCTTTTTTTCCTGCTTACTCCCTTTTATCTGCTTACTCTCCTTTTTTCTCACTTCATTTTTTTCTCTGCTTACTCTTCATTTTTTTCTCTGCTTACTCTCCTTTTTTCTCACTTCATTTTTTCTCTGCTTACTCTTCATTTTTTCTCTGCTTACTCTCCTTTTTTCTTTTCTTTTTTTTCTTCACGTATCTTTGTTTTTGTATTGGTAGCTTTTTTCCCGATTTTAGGCTTGTATTTTCAGTTCACTGCTTACTCTGCGTTTTTTCTTTTTTTTTTTTATCTGCTTATGCTTCGTGTTTTCTCTCCGGACGCTTTTTTTTTTTTTTTTACACCTACAGCTTTTCTATTCCTTACTCTTGTTTATTTTTTTCTCTCTCATTTTGTGCATCTTGTTTTTTCTCCGGACGCTTTTTTGTTTTTGTCTCGCCTAAAATTTCTTGTTTATACTCGCTTAAAACTTTTAATTCCTTACTCTTGTTTTTTCGCCCTGCGCATCTTCTTTTTGCTCTCTTTCAGCGTCTCGTTTTTTTCTCTATTTACGCTTTGTGCATTTTCTGTCTTTGAATATTTTATTTTTTTCTCTCTTAACGCTTTTTGTTTTTTCTCTCCTTAGGCTTCCTGTTTCTTCACTCCATTTCTTGTCTTTTCTTTCACTCCATACTCTTCATCTTTTCTCTCTTTGTGTTTTGTGTTTTTCTCTACTTACTTTTCTTGGTTTTCCTCTGACACTTGTTTTATGTCCCGCCTTACTCTTCTAGTTTTGACTCAACTTACGCTAGTTTTTTTTCCTGCCTTACGCTTCTTGTTAATTCTATCCTTATGCTTCTTTTTCTCTCTACGCTTCTTGTTTTTCTCTTTATACTCATATTTTTTCTCTTCCTTCACACCTCTTCATTTTTTGTCTCTCTCGCTTTACTCTTTGTCATATTCCTAATTTTATTTTTCCTACCTTTTTTAAATATCATTATTATTATTTTTTTCTTATGAACATGATCTGAATATTATTTTTAAAGCTAATTCATCACTTTCTTTTCCTGTGAAAAGAAAATGACCGGAAAAATTTCGTTCATACTTGCGCATCCAATATTTTCTCAAAATTGTTTTCTACTAGCAGTATAGCCCGGCGTTGCTCGGGTGTAATGGAAGCTTTAAAACGAATTCATGGTCCTGGAGCTCAGACTTTTTGGACGTCGGCACGAAAGACTAAAAAGCAATAGTTGTTTCCAGTTAAAGTGAAACCGTAGACTGAAAGAAAAATGAATGGATGTAAGTCAAATTTCGATTTCCAGGTATCAATATCAAATAAGTTTTTTCGTCATAAACTGAATTTTGAAGGCTAAATAAGTCCTCTGAGTAGATGGTATCATAACTGAGACTAAGAATTACAATTATACCTACTCAGAGCCAAACCCGAAGCAAAAACTAAAATAAATGGGTTGAAAAACAAAAATACAGACACACAGGCAGATAAACAGACACACACACAAACATCTTGCCTTATATATATATATATATATATATTATCGATTTTCAGCACTATTGTAAGAACTGCAACATTTAAACTTCTGAATATCGTTTCTTATGTCTTTGTCTATGAGTGTATCAAATTTGATTAAAATCGGACCACTCCTTCTATAACCCGATTTTTTAGATTATCGATTTTCGATATTTATCGGGTGTACCTCGACACAAAATTTAGCTAAGAACACTCGCAGACACTTATAGTACAACTGTGTAAATTTTCAAGAAAATCGGTTTAGCGGTTCCGGAGTCTATCGGTAACAGACACACACACAGACACACACACACACAGACAAAGTTCCATTTATAAATAAGTTTAGACTACCTGGACTCGTTGAAAATTCACCCTTATGTTTTCCAGAAGCACTTGTTTTTTTTTTTATTTTGCTAGACAAAGATGTGCGCTGTGGTGCAGTGGATATCGACTCGGAATGAGAACTCGGACAGCTGAGTTCGAAATCCAGTTGAATTTGTTGCATTCACTTGCGCAAATGCCCTTTGGAAAGGAATTAATCCATCTCTTCTCCCCCAAACTATAGGTTAAAAAGCACGACAGATTGGAGTCTATAGCCTTGTCTACTGTAGGAATAAATGGCAACCTACTGCATGAAAATCTTTTGCCTGGTAAATCATGTCGCTTTCGAGACGTGATCGCCCAAACGAGTATCACGTATGGCACTTAACTGAGTGATTAAGACAGTCATTTTCGATATTACATTCACCGGTGAAAAATGTATTTTAAGTGCAATACATGATACACGCTTGGGTGATCATGTCTCCAAAACATGACTGACTGGGCAGGCTATTTTCCCGCAGTAGGCTCCCATTACTTTCTGCGGTGAACTGTTTGCCAATCAAGGCTATAGAATCCAATCTGTCCTGCTATTTAACCCATAGCTGGAGAGAGAAGAGACAGATGAATAACTTCCCCAAGGGTATTTGCGCGTAAGTGAATGCAAGGAATTCAATTGGAATTCGAACTCGGCTCTTCGATTTCTCGTTTCAAGCCGATACCACTGCACCATAACGCACATTAACGATAAGAATTCAAAAAGAAGTTCATAGTTTGATCGAGAACAGCCTTCACCTTTTAATCTTAAACTGAATCAACTGGGAAAATGTTATTCACTGTATTTAGTGGGAGGCAAAGGATATTTTATTAGGAATAAATGAATCCTGTGCGATTAACACAATTTGTCTACTTAAGTTGTAATGTGCCGTTTAAAAGGAAAGGACATTTATATATGACCCATCGGGTAAAAGCGTTGGTTGAAGTCATCCAGTAACTTTCCCTAAAGAGTTGTGAATTCATTACCTGGCCACAACAGAAGTGAACAAAAAACTTAGAGACTTGAGTTAAAAGGGAAATCGCTAAAACTGAGAAATCCGAAAGGAGCATGGCACGTGGAACTCGGACAATCTACTTCGATGGTCAAAATAAAGGGTTCGATTCGAAAATCCAATCATCAGAAGAAGGACATGACCCACAAAGACCGACTGAAACGTCATGAATATGACAACAAAGATGAGGACAACAATCCGAACATTGTAAATAGTGCACATATTAATATACTTTTCCATTTTTATTCTCTTACCTACAGGATGTCGTAGCGACAACCAGGGAAGTTTTTTTTTGGGGGGGGGGGGGGCAAACCGAATTCTTAATTTCAAGCAAATCACGTAAGGAAACACATATATTACAAATAATCATATCAATGTTGTTGATTTTTTTTGGTGTGGGTTAAACTATGCATAATTTGCATTGTGGGGTTTCATACATTGACACCCACACACACACGCATGGTCACTCGGTGTCCACGTGATGACTGGTTCCCGCCAAAAACGATGCTAATAAAAACGGAAAACATCACGTGGGACACTAGTTAGGATTTCGTCCCGGGACAAGAGCAAACATGTCTTCCTAACTCACACAAACACACGCGCACTAATTGCGGGTAGCAATTAGTGGCGCAAAATTTCTTTTATTTTTCTTCTCCGACATTAACACTATGCACATTAACTTTCATTCAAACAGGACTTTACATAAAATAACTTCCTACACATAAATCCACAATTTTTCCAACCTTCGTCAGTAGAAATCCACCGACTGCTACATTCGCATGTAAGTCTCTCTCTCTCTACTCAACGCACACACAGACACAGAACTTTGTCTTCTGTCTGACTTTCTTCATCAAGGATTTGAACTTTGAACTCTTTACGATAATCTTAACAATTGTTACAAACCTTTCTTTCAGCTAAAAAAAAAACTTCATACATCTTATTTTGTTTCTACGAACAGACGAAGGGGAATGACTCTTTCCTTTTCACTTTCTTATGCATGCTCTCTCAACCCCATGTAACCTTTGTCAATACATTGTTTTTCTGGTTACTTCCGCCTTTTTGTTCTTTCTTAAATCCTGCTTTAAATCATGACCCCATGTTACGTCGAGTCGACTCGTTAAACATAAATTAGTAAGTGGACGCTTCGTCCACCACAGCATAAACATAATTTTCTTTGTCTTTTCTGAATTATGTTCGGTATATAATATATAGATAAATATGTTCCACATAAAATTTATTTATATTTTTCTCAGCAATGAAGATAATTTTCTTTTTTTACTCTAGAAAAAAGTTCATTGTCTCATATTTCATATACTTTGCTGCAAACGATCGTGGGATGGGAAGTAATTCTGCATGCGGTGTATTTGTCCGACATTTCATCTTCAGAATATCGCTTCTTTCGCTCTATGCGACACTCGTCTAGTCCCAATACATTAAAGGAATTGAAGCATTCTTAAGAAATCAGTCAAATCAAAATTGTTTTTTTTTTTTAATAAAAGAAGCAATTTTATATGTTGTTTCTTTTCAGGAAGTGGGTGACCGTTGCTCTCCACAATTTGAAATTTTAAACATCTTTTTTTATTATCTTTTATTCGTTTCCTGTCGTCCATTCTCATAAACTAATTAGGTAAGATGCCTACTGTTTTCTTCTACCTCCTTTTCCTTCAATACGTCCTGTCAGTATTAAATTTTTCTTGCCGTCTTTCCTCATAAGGTGTTCCAGAAATTTTGACCGACTCAATCTGTTTTTAAGTGTGAGTGTCATTCTAATTTCAATTTTCTTAAGAAGTTCTCATTTTTTCCCCTTTTTATTTTTTCTTTTCACCATATTTTCCACTTTTTTTCTTTTCTTTATATACTAAGTTTCTCCCGGTGCCAGGCTCGGATGCCACTAGAGGTAGAGAGTTATAATAGGAGTAGTTTGTACCTATAGGATGGGTAGGTAGCGGTTAATCTTAGGCTTGAACAGGTTATGGTTGGAGTCATCAGGGAAACGTCCTCTTGGGAGTCTGTTTCACAGAGCAGTCTTTGATTCACGGTAATACTTCTTCTACGACGTGAGACTCTTTATGGAATATGGAGGAAATGTGGGTAGATTGCTACAGTGTACGTGGTATGGTGAGTCCGAGCTGTGATGGTTATACTTGGTGGAAACAGAGAATATAGTTCGTCTGAGCACTTTCCATAGAAGTAGCGATAGCGCAATGAGAGGCTTGTCCCGTTCGACCCTGTAAGAGAGAGATTGGAGATTAACGAATCGAATAACGAAGTTAATCATTATCTATCCCCCTTATTCTCATAATCTTCCCTTCTTAGCACGTTCTCTTTCATTCATATTACACACATTATTCATTATTACTATTTTGATAATAAATCTTTAACTTAGTGGTTCTTGAACCTTATACTGGATAAATTTCAGAATTTTTATTTATCTGTTTGCAGTAAGGTTCACCCTGTACAGAAGCCGAGGATAGAGCGTTACATTAAGAGATATACAGATAGGAGGGGAAGATAATGGTTAACCTTAGACTTGAACATGTTAAAATGTTGTTGAGCAGTGGTTCAAGGGAAGAAGCTGTTCAAGTGAAACTGACACGGGAAGAAGCTGTTCAAGTGAAACTGACTTCTCACTGATGGAATATAGGGGGAAATGTAGGTGATTTGCTACAATGTAAATGGCTTGTTGGGCATTAGCCGTGAAAATTAGATCTGGCGGAATCGTGGAATATAGTTCTTCATTGCTCACATGCTGTGACTATGATATTCTCAGCATCTGTTTTTGATAAACATATAGTTTTCGCTTAGAGTTGATCTAGTTTATCTCTGAAAAAATTGTCCAGCATTCAATTCCATATAGGAGGATATATATTGGAGTTCGGCGCTCTTTTCTTGGTTTCTAATGAAATTTTCCTCTGTGTAAACACTTTGCTTAATTTCTAAAAGGCCGTCTTTCTTTATTCTTATACATATTCAAATCTAGATTTTTTTTTCTGTCAAGCGGCAAAAAATTATAGAAAGACAAGTAAAATATTTTTATGACTGAACAATGATTTTTCACCGGATGATCGTACCTTTTTTTTAATAATGTGAATAACCATTTTACTTGCAACCAAACCATGTCAGGTATTTATTTGTCGAAAAATATTTTCAGTTGTCACGCAGTCTTTGATTTTGACTAAAGTGAAACAAATTGCCCTAAAATTGCTGTAGACATCAAGTAATACCATAACCATCATATTTTTTACTTTAATAGGGCGATGTATTCTTCTGTAACAAAAGTAATTATTTTCTATTCGAGCCGAACGACACACTTTGTAGACCAGTTACACAACACTTAACAAGACGATACATATATGATAGATGTCTACTCGATTTCGGGCTTGACCACTTCGTTAAATTAACTGTCGTTTGACTTATTCATGTAAGAAAATACTTTCAGTTCAGGGAGATTATAGTAATTATCAATCTCTGAGAATCAACTGCGATAATCCAGTGACAAGAATGCTCAAGATAATTGATGATAGTTTCAGACGCGGGTTGCTAATTCAGAAGTGTTCTTCTCTTAGACCGGTCGGCAGCCAAGTCAGAAGAATCCAGACTGCTCGAGGAAAAAAAAGATGGGTTTCTTACCTTGCGCGAAAATAAATGTCATTAACTTGACTGGTTTTGGTGTTCTGAGTCGATGACTACAACATGATCTCCGCTGTATTAAGTATACTCTCTTTCAAGCTCTCATTTTTCCTCTCGTATACAGTACACTCGAACGTTACACTATACGACTTACCAGAGACATTTTCATATTCTGTAAATTAAAATAAATCTTTGGTCATTTCCCAAAACCAATGTCTAAATTGTTTCTTTACTCTGACCAACTTCCACCCCGGGATCACACTCACCTCTTCAGAGCTCCTGACGTTGTGCTATATCAGATAAGCATATCTATATATAAAATTCTGTGACTTCCGTCTGATCCTTTGAAATAGTCATACATTGACCGATCGAAAACAAATTTTGAGAGAAATGTAAACAGTGAAGTGGGGTACAATGTACAATTTGTTTTACTAGAGTGCATAAGTAAATACAATGAATTTTCATTATTATTTTTTTAATTAAAAGTTTTATTATTTAGCATACGAAATACTCCCACTATTTAAAAACGATTTAATGATTAAAATAACAAATACTTATTTAATAAAAAGGTAATAATTGTTTTTTGCACATCTTTAAGTTGTTGATTTTCATCGATTGGTTTGCGAAACATGTGAGGACTTCTAGTTTCAATATGAGCAATATCAGATACTGCATACGAAACTATTTATATAAAACGGATGATAAATGTGAGGATTTTTCAAAATAAGCAGAAATCAACACCCTCAGTTGAATTTAACATTTTTTTAAGATCTTGAAATCTTACCAAACGGTTAGCAGAAATATATAAAAGTCTCTTAAGGAAAAGAAGTGGTAGTCAGTTGCAGCAAATTCCCTTCTTACGATCTTCGGGGGTCGCACGAAAAGTGTCCGAATGAAAAGAGGTCTCGTCAAGTAGAAAAAAAATAGTTGAAATAGCACCAATGATAATAAATACTTAATATAACAGAATGTGACACAACACTGGAAGAGAATGTAGCACTGCTGTTTCTGTTTGCTGTAGAAATGTTACCAACCAAAGCTAAAGAATCCAGTCTGTCCTGCTTGTTTTATAAGTGATACTTTACTCAAGGTCATATATTATTCAAGGTCGTATTTCATTGTCAGATGTAAGTTCCACTCGAGCAGCTTCTACCCACGGACCCCTGCTTTGTGGAGTCAACTCTCAAGAGGATGATTTCCAAATGACTACAAAGTTAACAGTTCAATTTTAGAGTTAACAGTTGCCTTACTCATAAAATGTGCCTTGTAAACCTCTACATCAAGTGGCTCTTGGACATTGTACAGGGTAATCTCCACTGAAAATTGAAAACAAAAATCCGCGTAAGTGGATATAACGAACATGACTAGAATTCAAACTTAAACATATATTTTGTGTGTGTGTGAGTATTAGAAAAATAAATATGTATTTCACTGCTATGAATTAGGAGTCAATCAATCAAGGTAGAACTATAATTTAATGATCGAAATGTGGGAATAAGTTTATCAGATTTTTTATCCAACAATGCGTTGCTCATGGTCAGTCAGTTAAGTGCCATACGTGAAACACGTTTGGGCGATCATATATCTTTCGAGACATGACTGACTGGGCAGAAGATTATCCCGCAGTAGGTTGCCATTGCTTTCTGCGAAAATGAGTACCTATATATATATATATAGATAGATAGATAGTCATCCGCAGACAGATCTGTTTTGCTGTATCACAGCTCATCAGTACGGTTAGACTCCGATTGCTTTTAACCCAGGATTGAAACCCGACCGAATTGGCGTCAGTCGGTGATTCTACCTCTGGGCTATGGGCGCTGTTCATGGTGTATTTCCGAATTTAGCTACATGGAGGATTATAAATTTAAATTTACATGGAGGATTATAAATTTAAATTTAAAAATCAACATAACCACTGTTACTGCTTCTATATCTGAACGTTTCTCTTCAAGAAGTAGGCGACTCTTCACTAATTTTTGCTTTTTGTATCTCTTAGTAAAGTTTGTATTTTTGCTCTCTGCTAATTATTGTTCTGTCAACCATTTACATAAACTCGCTAGGAAGGTTATTCTCTTCTATTTTTTCTATTTCCTGAATTCATCCTTTCTTACTGTATGAATTCCGAATGAATGTAGAAGTATTTTACGAAGATTTGTGCAGTGTATAAGGATGTCGTGAAGACACCAGCAAAATACTAGCGTCATTAGTTACTTTTCTGAGATACTCTTAGTAACAGGTTCAGCTTGTGACGAAATAACGAAATGAACCCAGTAGAAACTAGTACCTTGGAAGTGTTCTGACAGAAAGTGGAAAGTGCAACATTGAGATCCGAAGGCGCAGTGGCATGGCCAAAGACGCATTTCGAAAGCTATACGGAGAGACAAAAAAGTATACTGGACTGTTTTGTGATATCTGTCCTATATGGCAGCGAATGCTGGAAAATCTCCTCAAAGATGAAGGAAAGACTCGAAGCAACAGAAGTGTGTTTCTACAGAAGGATGCTGAGGATACCATGGGCATAACATGTGAGCAACGACTAAGTTTTGGAGAGGATGCAAGCAAAAAGGAAAATTTTAATTGGAATTAGGAAGAGACAGCTTAGGTTTCTAGGACACCAAATCAGGAAAGAAGGCTTGGAGAATCAGATACTCACACGACGGATAGAGTGAAAAAGACTAGGAAAGAAGTGCGAGACATACTTGATGGGCTTGAGCAATTGGATGACGAAGGGGGGCTTGGGAGGGATATCAAGAGAAAAATGCTAAGAGCGACAAAGGATAGGGGCAAGTGAGAGTACATGATCGCCTACATCCTGAAAGGCACGGCACATGAAAAAGAAACAAGAACAATAAATATTTATTATTACTTAAATGTGTAGAAAATAAAATTTGCCAGCGATGAATTCCCGCCATAGAGGAGGAAACACTGCTGTTGATTGCTCAGGAGATTTTATTGAATCTGCTTGTTTTTTCCAGCTGTTTAAAATGTTCTTGTGCTTCGGGCGGAAAGGGAAACCTGTTAATGGACGAAGCGGATACTATTGTTAACACTCACCTGTTCTGCTTAATCGTGAAGAGCATCATTTTGCATTTCTATTACTTTTACCTGAATATTTTATGCGTCTTTTATAAAAGTTTGATTCTCTACCAAATCCAAGTTCTTGCGCCAAACACAAATATTGATTTAGGAGGAATAGCAAGGCATAATAGGTGTAAATCAGAAAACAAGATTCACTCACGACGTAAAAATTTAAAGGAAAACATCGATTACACAATTAAGAAAAAAGTATAAATACAATGTTTACTCAAGAATTTTCTTTTGTGCACCAATTAAGACAGGATAACAATTATCATCGAGAAATGGAAAATTACAGTTTGGGAAAAGGCAAAGATTTTGAAAAAGGCAAAAAAGAGAAAACAAGAATGCAAGAAAAGCAAAGGTGCAGCCACCTTTCAGAAAAAAAAAACGTTTTTAAAAAGTCCCTTTTAAATTCGCATAGTTCGTGCTTGGGGAAATTTCTTAGCTTTACCCAAGGTCTTACGCTTTTTCTGATCTTCATCAGTGATCTTCCTGATGTAATCAGTTCCCAAGTAGGCATTTATGCAGATGACATCGCTATTTACTCCTGTTTCAATAAGAAATCTTCCAAGTTTGACAAACCTGGCTGTTACTGTTGAAAAGAACCTCTAATCTGTGATGAAATGAGGTAGGAAATGGTTAATAGATTTTAATGTCTCCAAAACGAAACTGCTCTCCTTTAAACACCATAGAGAAACTTTACTACCTACCATCAGAATGGATGACACTAGTCTCCTAGAGAGCAATACACTGCGCCTCCTTAGCTTTACTCTCTCAATCGACCTGAAGTTGAACGACTATATCGAATCTATAGCTACATCTACTAACTACGAAGGTTTAATCGCTGTATCAGGCTAGAAAATATTTCACGTCAGTATCCATATGATACATTTATAAACCTCTTATTCGTCCGTGAATTGAATACTGTTGCCATATCTGGCCGGGTGCTTCTGCTATTCATCTCAAGGCCCTCGATAAAATCCAAAGAAGGATCTACAATGTATTCAATCGTGACATGTCAATATTTCAGTCACTTTCTCACTGACGTTATGTGATTTCCTCTGATTTTTCTAGAAATATATTTATGGTGCGGCAGCCACATTAATTTACGCATGCTACTGGATTGGCATCAAGGTACCACCTTTTTATCGATTAAATAGGTAAATATAACCGTCTCTTCTACTTTAATAGTTTCTTTTCTCGCACTTTCCGTCTGTAGAACTCCTTTTCGTTTACATGCTTCTCTTATAGCTAAAATCTCCAAAAGTTTAAATGCGACGGCAATTATCATCTTCTATCTTCTTAATTCCTATCCATCTCTTATTCTTTCTTCGACATCCCCTGTACCTTGTTTTTTTCTCTCGCTGTAACCCTTGCGCATCAGTAGCGGTCCTGCCTTGCTTGAGGATAAATGATTAAAAAAAGTTATTTTCATTTTTTATTGTTCAACTGCAAGAGAATTTTTACACGTGAATTTCTACGCTCTCTGCAGCTGGTTGGTGTTTTCTTGTTACTCTCTTCTTGATGTCAAATGCCTTCTGCTCCTTGACATTGATTTGCCCTGTACCTTTGCTGTCTTCTCGTTTGTCCACTGACCTGAGCTATTTAATTTGAAAATAAGGGTCATAAGGCCAACACTAGGGTTGTACAAGAGCTTGAAACCATTTATATCATTAGTCAGTATATATGAAAACCTTTTTTCCAAAAACTAGAAATGAAATGTTTACAAATTTGGTGGCTTTAACCGCTGAACCGAAAAATATAAACAAGTGTAACATTTGTTTTTACATAAACTGGCTGGTCTTCATAAAAATACACTTCTCTCAAAAGAACGTGTACTACTAAAAAAAACAAAAAAACAAAAAACGAACGATCTTGACGATTAAACATTTATGCAAGGATAACACTTTAACAGTAGTAAAAATATTTTTTTTTTATATATTTTCTTTTTCTGAAGATAGTGCTAGAACCGTCTCCGTCAAAAAGTAGAGATATTTTTGACAAATAATAGTGGGCTGAATTGAAGAAAGGTAGAATAATGAAGAAGTTCGTAAAGCACAGAAGTTATGTTGAGAGCGACTTGTTTGATTTAGTACATGTATTGTAAATATTTGTATCGATGCGCGATGAGGAGTAATATTGATGTGTATGTGTGCAAGTAGTGATAACGTGAATGTTCTGTGGAAACTAGTTAATCTCAAGGGTAACTGTCACTCCTGACGAGATTAAGTGAGAGTATTTAAGAGAGTATTTAAGAGAGTATTTAAGAGAGGCTCAGACAAGTTTAAAACATTAAAAAAATTGAAGCACTAATTTTGATTTAGTGGAAAATAAAATGTTTTTCAGTCAATTTTAGCAGCTTGAATTTGCTATTTCGATCCTATTTGTTTGTCAAAACCGTATTTGTCATGTGACTTTTGTTCATCAAAAAGCGAAGATGATGTCGTTTCCACTAAAATATCTAATATAATAACTACATAAACATTAAAATACACCTACAAAATATTAATAAACCAATAACACGCAATAAAGTGCTTACATCTTAAAACACGCCAATTAAACCGTACAATACAAAACCAAAAGAATACAAATCAAATGGTTGTTTTATTAGTCATCATAATTTAAATAGATACCGCCAAAATATCACGCGGACATAGTAATAGACATATTCTGTGGCTTTTTAGGGCCAATTAAGAATAAATATAATATAGTTCTGGGGCTAATTTCTGAGAAAGCAGTGTATAAATATCACAAAGTGCAGCCCCACAAAAGATACTCAAAATGCCACCATTGTCCACGTCACTCTAGCTGTTAATATTCAAGACTCCATTCACGTCAACATGTAAAAGCAACGATTAACTCAGCACTGATCAGGCTACAAAGAGACTGTCTCAGTCGGCGGCACCGCTGTCCATAGTAAGAATTAAATTCTACCCATATCCTTTATCCAATCCATGTTACTACTACGCACATATATATATACTGGCTCTTTCTTACAAAGACACATGTACCCACTCTCTTATTTCACATAAATAAGCAATAGAATTTATATTCTATCGAAGAACTCTATTGACAACCAAAAAATACTATTACTCTTTCAATACATTCAACCAACTTCTTTTATTCTTGTTATTATATAAGATTAATGTTATTTGTTAATACATCGTCGTCTTTTCCTACTGTATCTTATTCTAGTCGTGGTTTTATTATATATACATGACGGTATTAAAATAGAGCGTGTATATATATATATATATATATATATATATATATATATATATATATATATATATAATTTAGAACATAATTTAGAACATGTACAAATTACAGTTTACTACCAAGTGAAACTACAGTAAATTGCAAACACATTAAAAAAACTAACCTTACAATCATGCTACAATTACAAAATCTAAAGTTTGGATCTCTAGAAACGATAAACCTTTCATAGTATTAAACTTAGTATCACGATATTCACTTTTAACTGCATGATCTCTCTCCTTATATTTTTATCTCTAATTTTATCTTTATTTCATACTACAAATTGTGACCTAATAAAGGTTTTTCTAAAAATTTAGGTTGAAATTCTACTTTAACAAAAAACAAAAACAAAAAACAAAACAAAAAAAACTCTTTTTTAATAACTCATACGCCTATGTACAGGATTTCGCCATCTTTTCAACGAACGCCAAAAATTTGTAGCCTTATAGTTCACTAATGCAGATATTTCTATCTACTACCAATTCCAGGCTAGAATGGTAAAAAAAAAAAAAAAAAAAAAAAAAACACCATTTGGCCGGTTATACCGTCTCTCACAGCTCTCCCTTCTTCGCCCATCTTCTCTTACTTCCTTCACCCCTCTATGAAGTTTCTTACTTCTTCCTCTTTGTTAGACCCAAATGCCGGGTCATCAAAAGATGTATACGACTATACTTTACCTATTTTTAAACCTGGCGTCTTTGATCCTTTCACCATGTCTCTTTTAGTTCTCTCTTTCTCTCCCGTTTTCCTCTTTTCGTTCTTTATTTCCTCAATGTCTCTTTTACAATCGCCCATCCTGGTTGGTTATTTTCTCTACCCACTTTATCTCGCACACAAAAATTTGCCAACATAAGGACACGAATCTTCCATCTCACTTAAAAAATAAGCGTTTACTAACTGATGAGACAGTGTCCTTTCACTATCGAAACAAAATGTACACTTTGTAGTACATTGTAATTTGTACGTGTTAAAGATTATAATTTATAATAAATATTCATAGATCTATTTCTATATTGAGTACTGTTTTAAATTAATATTTTGAACGTTGTTAATATTTTATTCGTTCCTTATTCACTTGGATATATATATATATATTCTTCACTACTCGACGACATAATTATTGCAAAACAATTAAATAATAAAGCAAACACGCGGCAAGAACTTTCATAACTGGTAATAAAGAGAATGGACTGAACCATCGATGCCTAGCTATTGTCACTCTCTCTCTCCTTGATAGTGATAGGGGATATATATATATATATATATATATATATATATATATATATATAAAGGTCATTATTATAATAAAAAGTAGTCTCTCCTGTCGTGCTCGAGGGGGCAGGGAGGATGATTTTTAAGGAAACAGCAAATAATCATCTCAAATATTTTGCCATTATTTTTGACAGCAGACCTAAACTCATATTAGTATATTTTACTTACAAACTTCGTTTTTTTTTTTCTCGATGAAACGTCTAGTCCCCGAGTTATGAGCAAATTGTAGGGAAAGCTATGCTCAGTAAAAGTAGTGACAACAATGGGGAAACCACTCCATTATCTTTTCCTTGGAACTTGATAGGACTGGAGTCTCTTTGGTAAAAATTATCAGTGATTTTCTGCAATGCCCCTGGGTGGATGCTGAGACAGGTACAAATCTTTTAATTTGTAATTTGCTATGGAATCAAACCTATTCGTTTATCCATTTTTTTCTCTCGCTATTTTCACCTTTGACACGTGCAAAACTACTTCACCCACTTTATGACTTGTTGGAGTAGGAAAAAGTAGGAGTACCAGTTTAATATATATATATATATATATATATATATATATATATATATATATATATATATATATATATATAAAACTAATTATTATTTTAGAATATGTATAAGCTACTACAAAATTGTACATTTTGTTTCGACATTGAAAGAACAATGTCTCATCAGGTAGTTAATAATGATAATAATAAACGTTTTAATGAAAAAAAGATAAAAATAAAAAAACACCACATCCTTTTATTTTTGGAAATCTTTTTTTACGAGGTAAAAAGATATTAAAAATTGTGGGGAAAAAGAGGGTAGAAAAAATGAGAAAATAAGATGAGAAATCAAGAAAAGGAAAAGAAAGAGGAAAGGGAAAGATACAGAGGAAATAGAAAGTAAAGAGGAAAATAAGCGAGAAAGTATTGAGAGGAAAGAGCCAATGAAAACAGCTAAGAGAGACAAATTTTAAATAGAGTGAATTGTAGACATATATTGATATCGGTTACATGGTGTCTGAACTCAAATCTTTTGGCAATATATATATGCATATTTTAAACATTTCGCCCCAAGCAAAACCAAACCGACACTGGTGCGTAGGGGGTTACAGTGACAGAAAAACAGAATACAGGGTGTGTCAAAAAAGGATTAAAAGATGTGTGAAATTCAAGGAGATAGAAAATGTCAATTGACATTGTATTTAAACTTTTTGGAGATTGTATATATCAGGAAAGTAAATAAGCATTAGAGAGTTCCACAAGCGGAAAATGCGAGAAAAGAAGCTGTTAAAGTAAAGGAGACGGCTACATTTAACTACTTCAACGTTGAAAAGGTGAGACCTAGATGTCAATCTAGTATCATGCGTAAATTCATGTTGTCGGGACACTAGGGAAAAAAACTATTTTGGGTGTGCACCCCATTGTGGTACAATGTTCTACTAGCTAGATTTATAAATTATCAGTAGTGAGTTTAATTCGCACTTGGTTACCAATATTTCTGACCTTGTGTCAAGACCGAGCTACATTACTAAATTACTTAGTGATTGCTTATGCACAAACATTTTTTGTGGAACTCACTTCCGTTTATTTGCTCCCACGATTGCTACAATCTTCAAAACTTTAAATGCAACGTCATTTGCCATCGTTTAACTCTTTGAATACCTTCCATCTTTAATCATTTTTTCGACATTCCCTGTAACCTGTTTTTCTGACACTCTAAGCCCGTGTGCACTAGTGGCGGTCTAGCCTTGCTTGAGGTGAAATGATTAAAAAAAATAGTTTTGATTTTCTTTGTAATTTCTACATAAAACTTGCTCACATATCTATTGGCATTGCTTTAATCTTAAAACGATAACTTTTAGTGGGAAGCTAATGAATTAAAATAATTTTGGTAAAGCATGTTGATTATTATAATACGGACAGTTATGTGCCATACGTGATACACTTGGGCGATCATGTCTCGAAAGAAACATGACTGCTGACTACGCCGAAGATTTTCCCGTAGTAACTTGCCATTGTTTTCAGCAGTCAGCCAAGGCTATTGAAGCCAATCTGTCCTGATATTTAACCCACAGATGAGGGGGGAGAAGAGATGGATTTTCTTTCCCAAGCGTACTTGCGCGTAAGTAAAGTGAATGCAACTGGAATTGCGAACAGTGTTCTTCGATTTCATGTTCCGAGCCGATATCCACTGCGCCATAACGCACATCTATTGTTATAATAAAGAAATCAGAATAGTTTATTTCTGGCTGATGCCGTTAACTTGTAAACTTAAAAAAAATTAATCACGTATGATTTATCTGTATGTGTATCATCAATTGAATTTGATTTTGTGCAAAAACCCTTTCACCGAGTCTTAAATCAGCTTTTTCCAAGCAAACTTACCCCAGCCGCCAGAAACCCGAATTTCTGTTCGATAGACCCAAGTGCTTATCACAATTTATAAACGAATAAATATTTTTCCGTTTATAAATAAAAATGTGTACATATGTCAGCTTGTAAAATTCAGAACGCCCAACAATAACACTACAATTACATCGTTTTGCTTGATATCGGCGGACGTTTCACACTGATCATTGCGAGCGATTCGAACCGGGAGAAATTAATTGTCTGGACTAGAGCCAAGCATTTCAGGCCGGACAAAAGGCAAGAACAAAACGCTGAGTGCTTTTAGAAGCGCATCAGCTGAGATCTATACGTAAGAATCAACCTCTATTAATTAAGTCCTATCTGACAATGGAGATAGAAAAACCATCAATTGAAGATCAAGTGCCGTAGGGTAAAATGTACGATTGCTTTATGTAAACCTTAAAAGGCAATATTAATCTCTTGGTTCAGGGACTTGCTCTGCATAAACACCGATTTACAATGAAACAGCCAAAATGGATCAATTTTTCTAAAGTTTCCGAATAAAGCTTTTTGGCCTCTGAATGTTCCATGCAGTGAAAAGAGTCTAAAATAATTAAACTCGTTTTTCACAGTTTGGCTTTTTTGTGTCTTTGTTTGATTTGTTTATTGTTTATTTATAAATATTTTTTCGCTTTGTCTATTTCGGCTATAGCTGGATTTTTTATGATCTTATTTTTCATTTCCTATAATTTTTACCCAAAGACAAATTAAGAGTTTGTTTATTTGTTTATTCTTTCCTGCTTTTTTTCGTTCTCCTTTCATGTTTTTTTGTTTTCTTCTTTCATGCTTTTTTTTTATTTCGTTCTCGTCTTTTAAGCTTTTTTTTTTTTCGTTCTCTTCTTTTTCGTTCTCTTCTTCCATTTTTTTTTCGTTCTCTTCATTTTTTCGTTCTCTTCTTTCGTGCTTTTTTTCGTTCTCTTCATTTTTTTTTTTTGCTCTCTTCTTTCATGGTTTTCTTTTTCGTTTTCTCCTTTCTCGTCCTCTTTTATAATTTTTCTATCGTCTTTTCATATTTTTTTTTTGTTCTCTTCTTTCATGCTTTTTTATTGTTTCTTGTTTTCTCGATTTTTTCCCGTTTTCTTGTTTGTTTTGTTTTTGTGTGTTTTTTTAATTTTGTTCTCTTTTCCCTTGCTTTCTTTTCATCTTTGAACTCTTTTATTTTTATTTTCATTCTTTCTGTTCCGGTATTAAATATATATAGTTTTTCATTTAAACTCTAATTTTCCTATCATTCTCAGTTCAGCTTTTTGTTAATTTCTTTATCATGTTATTTTGTTTCTTTTGAGGTTTGATTATAATTCTCCCGGAAAAATAAATCATTTTATTCATTTCCTCAAATTGCCCGACACACTTGCTAAATATAGTATATTTTGGGGGAAGGGAGAGCTTCCAGGGCAAGCTGAAAACTTTTCAGCACACCTAGTATATATATATGTATATATATATATATATATATATATATATACATACACGTGTGTGTGTGTGTGTGTGTGTGTGTGTGTGTGTGTGTGTGTGATACTTTTAATAACTGAATTGCAATGATATACGACATTTCGACATGAAGAAAAGAGTGCTAGACTGCTACGTGATGTCAGTTCTTCAATACGGCTGTGAATGCTGGACAATATCATCGAAAATGAGGACAAAACTGGAAGCGGCCGAAATGTGGTTCTACAGAAGGATGCTACGGATATCGTGGACTGAGCATACAAGCAACGACGAAGTGTTAGAAAGAATGTCAACAAAAAGGAAATTGATGCTGAGCATCAGGAAGAGACAACTGAAGTTCCTGGGACATGCAATGAGGAAGGAGAGCCTGGAGAACCTGATACTAACTGGACAGATAGAAGGAAGGAGAGACAGAGGAAGGCAGCGGATAACATATTTGCAGGGTCTGATCAGGTGGATGACGGAACGGGGGTTGCCAGGAGCAACAGGAGCAAATATACTAAGAGCCACAAGGGATAGGGAGACGTGGAGATCCATGATCGCCTACGTCCTGAAGGGACAGGGCACATAGAAGAAGAAGAATGATATACGCAAGGGTGTGCTGTAAAGTTTTCGGCTAGGCCCACTTCCCAATGTCTGATTAAATGATCAAACAATTTTTTCTTACCTCTTTTTTACGTGTGTAAGGCGTCTTGGTAGAGCCTAGAACTTTTCGGTATCCATCTTACTGCCTCTACAAGCAAATAAATATTGTTTTTCTTTCTGCACTTTTTCCCCTTAGTTTTTACTATTTTTCTTTTAACACCAAAATGTAAACATCAATAAAAAAAATCCTCTAAACTCTAAACAAATAAACCAAAAACAAAAAATAGAGAAAATAAAAAAAAACCAAACAACCACTTTTCAATGTTTGTCCATGTTTTCCTCTTGTTTTTAATTTCATTATTATAATTTTCTTTTCTTTATGTGACCTGGTGCGTCCTTGTTAGTGTTAAGTGATACATCCAATGTATGCCTGACATCATTGCAAAGAAGAACTACGTCGTATATTGTCCAAACTCAATCTAATTTCTCTGAGCGTTTCATGGCATTTTAATAGAGACGCATTAGAGGCCTTCAGCGACATTACTGTAATGAAGCTAACACTCATGTCCTCTAATGCTCTTGCCAAAAGGGATCTCTTTAAATCGTTAAAACAAACTTTTTATGGGATTCCAGATACTATAATTATACACTTGCTTAAGCTCAACCGTCCGCACTCGCTGGTCTTACCGATTACGTCATAAAATCTCTTACGAGTTAAAAGCCCGGCAAGAGTCGAATAAACTGGTATGGAATGAATGCGGCCAATTTAAGCACAATTTCTTTCCAGAGAAACACGTCCCTGCTTGCCACTACCGACGATATCTTTCTTGTATTATGGTAATAAAAAATGATTCATTACTACGCCTTTGCTAAATTACATACCAATAAACATCTGTTCTGTTCCACAAAATTGATGCTACTCACTCAAGTTGATTAATTATTAATAACTTAGTATATTACCCGATTGTTGCCGAAAGAGCTGTCTTTTAGTACATTTGCATTCTAAAATCAGTTTTATGAGTAAAACCTGCTTCAAGTGTCTCATTCGTTATCTTCTTCTTCATGTGCCGTGTCCGTTCAGGACATAGGCGATCATGGACTTTCACTTGGCTCTGTCTCTTGTCGCACTTAACATTTTTTTTTTTTGGTATCTCTCCCAAAACCCACTCCGTCATTCAATTGCTCAAGCCTATCAAATATGCCTCGCACAGTTTTCCCCTGTTTCTCTTTCCCTCTATCCGTCCTGTGAGTATCAGATTCTCCAAATCCTCCTTCCTCATTATGTGTCCCAGGAACTTCAGCTGTCTTTTTCTGATGCTAAGTGTAAGTTTTTTCTCGTTCGCATCCTTTCCATCACCTCATCGTTGTTCACGTGCTTGGTCCATGGTATCCTTAGCATCCGTCTGTAGAGCCACATTTCTGCTGCCTTGAGTCTATCCTTCATTCTTGAAGAGATCGTCCAATATTCGCTACAGAAGGACAGATATCACATAGCAGTCCAGCAGTCTTTTCTTTGTTTCCACTGAGATTTTCCTGTCTCTCAGTACTCTGGTTACCTTTTGAAATATCCTGTTCTTCTTAGACATTTCAACGTGGCGTAATGGTCAACAAGTTTGTCACGCTAGATCAGTTATGAGTTCAATCCTCACTAGGTGCTTCATACTTGCAATCTTTTCTTCTTCTTCTTCTTCTTCTTCTTCTTCTTCTTCTTCTTCTTCTTCTTTTTCTTCTTCTTCTATGTGCCTTGTCTTTTCAGGACGTAGGCGATCACAGCCTTTCACGTCTCCCTATCTCTGGTGGCTTCTAGCACGCTTTCTCCTTGCAGCCCCCGTTCTGTCATCCATCTGCTCAGGCCCTTTAAATATGTTATCCGCTGCTTTCCTCTGTCTCTTTTTCCCTCTATCTGGCCTGTTATTATTAGGTTCTCCAAGCCCTCCTTCCTCATTGCATGCTCCATGAACTTCAGTTGTCTCTTCCTGATGCTCAATATTAATTTCCTTTCCATTTCCATTCTTTCCAGTACATCATCATTGCTCACATGCTCGGTCTATGTTATCCGCAGCATCCTTCTGTAGAACCACATTTCAGCTGCTTCATGTTTTTTCTTCATCTTTGTTGATATTGTCCAACATTCATTGCCATATTGAAGAACTGACATCACATAGTTTCCTGTGTCTTAGTATTTTACTCAGCTTCTGGAACGCGTCCTTCGTCATGCCAGTTCGCCCTCGGATCTCTGTGTTGCACTTTCCGTCTTCTGTTAGAACACTTCCCAGGTATTTAAATTTTGTACCAGCTTGATTTTAATATCTCCCACCTGTATTTAACATTTTGGGTTGCTCTTTTTGCTGATGACCATGCATTCGGTTTTCTTGCAGTTTATTTGTTATCCTTTTTTGTCACTCTCTTCAGCTACCTTCTGTAAGCGGTCTTGTAGTTTCCTTTCCATGTCTGCAATCAGCACTGTATCGTCTGCGTATCTTATATTGTTCAAATTGTGACCTCCGATAACAAATATTTGCATAACATCTAGGGTCCTCAAAATATTCTCGCTGTACAAGTTAAATAGATCCGATGAAAAGACACATACTTGTCTTTCTATCTTTGCGTATCTACTGAATTCGTTACCTGTCCGTATGCAGTCAGTTTACTGTCAGTAGAGATTCTTAATTACCCTAATGTCTTCCCCAAACATGTCGAAGCTGCTGAGCATCTCCATCAATTCTTTGTGGCGGATTTTGTCGAACATCTTTGCATAATCGATAAAGCACAGGTACAAGTCTTTCTTCATTTGTATTGCCCTTTCAGAGAGCATCTTAATCATAAATATGGCGTTCCTTGTTCCAGTGTCTTTGACAAACCCGCACTGTTCTTGTCCTATCTCTGGTCTGATTCTGCTTCTTACTCTATTCATGAGTATTTGGACGATCAGTTTTGTAATATGACTCATTAAGCTGACAGTTTGGTGCAGTTTGCACTCGTTTGCATGTGGCTTCTTGGGCAGTGCTATGAAAATAGACTTGCATAGGTCGTCTAGTATACCACTATTTTTCTATATGCCGAATTCTTCCAGGGCTATCAATAGCTCTATTACAATGCCGTCCGGACCAGCTGCTTTGTATCTATTCTGTTTGGATATTGCAGCTTCCACTTCGGACTTTAATATTTCCGGTCCGTCCTCATCTTTGTGTATTATCGGTTGTTCTCTCTTGTCGTAGAAAAGATCTTTTATATGTTCTTCCCGTCGCTGGAGCATTTCCTCTTTCTTCAATATTATTGAGATTTTATACATCCTGTTGAGGATTTTTTTGTCCTGTCAGTTTTCTTATCTCTTTATGCATGTCTGATTTTTTTAGTCCTGCTCAGTCTCTCTACCTCCGCGCATTTGTCGTTGAGCCATTCCTCTTTTGCCTTTTGCATTTGTTCCTTATTTCCTTGTGCAGTTTCCTGTATTCTCTTCCGTGTCTTAGCATCGTTTTCCGTCTCCTTTGCATCATGTCAAGAATCTCTGCAGTCATCCACTTGTTTTTCCTTCTGCATCTAATTTCCTTTGGGGCAAAGTTGTTTGTTGATGTCACTATCGCTTTCTTTTTAATGAGTTACATCTTGAATGTCCTTGTCCAGTTTGTTCTTTGTATTTGTTTTTCACGCTGTTAGTATATTCTTTCTGCAAGTTGAGGTCATTCACGAGTGTGTTGTATTTCAGTCCTGGTGCTGTGCTAGGCTTCTTCATTCTCCGAAGTTTTATCCTTAGTTTGCAGATGACTTGGACGTAGTCACTCGCACAGAATAACCATAAACTGGAGATCCAGAAACGCAGTGGTGCAATGCAAAAGTGAAATCTTGTACCACGTCTAATCTACGCTTATTAAATAACAAGGTAATGTAATGGATACCAGCGCAGAAAGTGGAATCTGCGAGACAAGTTCAAATTACGGGCTCGTCTATTGCATTTACAATTTACATTCAAATATTTTGCACGATTCTACGTAAGTAACTCCACTCAATTGCCGAAAAGATAGCATAGCTTGATGTTAAAAGGGCTCAAACTTAATAAAACCAAACTTTTATCATCAAAATGTTTATGATTAAGAGGAAATATCAAATTTTGTTGTCATTATAATTTTTTTTGAATTTTAATCCTTTCTAACACGTTCAAAATTTCAGTTAAACTTTTGTTTTGTTTTTCGTCAACGATTGATGCTATGTTTACGTAAATGTATGAATGTTATGGCTATTACTGCTGGGTTGGTTCTTTCGCCTAAACATCCAAAACTTGTTGAATAGCTTTCGTCGCTGAAATAAATAGGCAAAGAGAAAAGGAAAGATACAGAGACACTAGAGGGACAGTTTGGACACTGATTTTATTTTTGATTCCAACGACCTCTTTTTAGGGAAATTCCTTCCCGAACAGTCGACAGTCTTTATCAGTTAAAGTCCAACAGAAAAAGAGGTAGAGTTTATTTTGGTGCCAGGAAGCCTCTCTTTTTGCACATGCGTAAATTGTCTTTCCTGTCAGAGGACTCCTGAGAGATTTTTATGTTTATTTTATTTTGTACTTTTATTTTATTTAGTGCTTTTTATTTTATTTTGTATTTTTATTTTATCCCTACAACACATCCCTACCCTATATAGCGGAGCTACAGTAAGGATGAATTGAACGCAAAGTTAGTCTTTTATAAGGTACATGTGTGTATGTTACTCTTTTCAATGTACATATAATTTTGTTTATGTGTGTATTTTTATGTGTAGTAAAAGTGGTCATTGTTTCTTGCAAACCGCACACGTCTACCCGAGCGGGTGACGATTGGTTCCTTTGGTGAGTCTTGCTGCGTTTCAGGTGTTGGGGATGATGTGTTTTCTGTTAGGCTGTGCTTTTTGTTTTCATTCTTTTTTCTGGGCATGGGCGAATATTGCTGGTTTCAATCGCTCAGTTGAAACCGTTTGCTCATCGCCAGTCAATGTCTCTATGATAAAATATCTTTCTTCTTGTTTTATTACTTTGTATGGCTCTGAATATGGGCTTCCAGAGGTTTCCTAATCCTGTCGGTTCGCAGCCATACATGTGTTGCTGATTTTAGTTCTTTAGGTATAAAGGATTTTTGAGTTGTATGTAACTGTCCTTCTGAAAGGAGGGTTATATCCAACTCTTGCATCCCTTTGGCAATTTTTTATGTCATGTTTTGTCAGGTCGGGATATTCCTGGTCGATTATTGGTCTTGGAAGTAATAACTGGGTTCCTGTGACAACAGTGGCCGGGGAGAAACCTTGCTCATTAGGCATATTCCTAATACCAAGCAATATAATTGGCAATGCATCCAATCAGCTCTGCTTTAAGAGTACGGTGCAACCTTTTGATTATTCCATTGGTTTAAGGGTAGTAAGCCATTGTACGGAGCCTGTGAAAACCTATTATAGCAGACAGATTTCTAAACAGTTCACTTTCAAATTGACTTCCCCTATCTGTGACGACATGTAATGGGACTCCAAAGCGAGAGATCCATGTAAGCAGGAATGCCAATGCTATGGTGGTAGCGGAGGTGTCTTGTAGAGGTGTAGCTTCTACCCATCTCGTTGCTCTATCAATGCACGTAAGTACATATCTAGCTGGAGATGTGTATACCCCGTCATAGGTGGTGGTGGGAAACAAAGGACCAATGATGTCTATATGCACGGTTTCAAACCTCCCTGATGGTAGAAAGGTGTGATTTCTGTTCTAGTGTGTCTAGAAATCTTGTACTGTTGGCATCGTAGACAGCTCTTGACCCAAGATTGTATGTTTTTCTCCATTTCTGGCAAGAAGTACCACGCTTTAATTAGCTTTGTTGTTGGTGTGTCATCTGGTTTGCCCTCCAGCTTTCATTGTGTATTTAATAGTTCTGGTCATCCTTAGAATATTTTAAATTGAATAATAAGTTAGTATTGTATGTTAGCCAAACTTTATGAAAAGTAGTAAATTTTTTTCAATATTTTAATATTTAATCATATGTCTTCAACACAAAAATCCATCAGTGTATGCTCAAAATAATACATCAATTTCAAGTGTGATCTAATGAAAGAAACATGTTATCTGGTCATGTGATTTAAGTATATGTGGGTAATCAACCAATGTAAGTATACCTGGGTAATTTGCTCATTTCTGTAATGTGGAAAAGTGTGACTCATAAAAAGTATACATGGATACCCACTGAATTTTATGCATGCAAATGCTTTAAATTTAAAATAAGTTTTGAAAATTAAATTAGCATAAGAATTTCTAATATATCATAACCCATTTACTAATCAAAATTTGACATGAGCATCAAAATTAGGTTTCTGAACACGAAATTTCAGAAATTATGTATTTCTTAATTGTTAAATTTAACAGAAACTATCAAAATATCCCCATGTTTTATGTATAGAAAATAAAACTGATTCGAAGCCCAAATTCTAAAGCCTGTCACTAATTTACAGAAAGGGAAAGAAAAATGACATCAGAATGGTACACTAGATAAAATTCTGGTATTTCTTCCCATAAACATAATTGTTTTTTTTGTGCATCATGTAATTTCTTACTGATGTTGTAGTTTTTGTTTCTGCAGTTTATTAACCATTATTGTGTTATTTAAAGCTGAAACGTATTTTTGACTGTAAGAATATTTTTTTTTTTGCATTAACATTTTTTAGAACTAACAATGTACTGATGTTGTAAAAAAATGTTAGTTAAACTTATTCTTTTTGTTTTTTCTTCATGCATACACACACTTGTTGAATTCACTGCATTCACTTACGCGCAAATACCCTTGGGAAAGGTATTAATCCATCTCTTCCTTCCAGTTATGAGTTAAATAACAGGACAGATTGGGTTCTATAGCCTTGGGTAGCAACCTGTCTACCGCAGAAAGCAATGGCAACCTACTGCGGGATAATTTTCTGCCAAGTCAGTCATGTCTCTTTTGAGACATGATCGCCCAAGTGTGTTTCACGTATGGCACTTAACTGACAGACTGATACACACACCAGAAAATAATCTACCAAAAACACATAGAATATCTTTTATAATGTTTTTATTTTTTTTAAAATATTACAAACAGAAAAGAACCTTATAGGCAGAATTATTATTAACACATTCACTGATGCAATGTTATTGCATTGTTGCTTGGTTGGGATGGCCTGTTTTGGGGAAATAGGAAATTTCCTTTTACTGAAAATAAATGACAATAAATATACTGATGACGATTTCTCATTGGTATTAGTTTCAAACAGATACTCTGCAATACATAAAAAGCTAAATGATCCCCCCACACATAAAAAGACATTGCAAAACCAGTCGCATCGTACATTATTATATATCAACACCAATTTGGAAATAGCCTGAAAAGAAGCATTTGTCAGTTTATAACACCCACACACACAAAAAATCATGCTAGGAATCAACTTTACTTTTTTAGCTGGGATTAAAGCATAGTATCTGTTCTCTCCTCATTTTAGATGAAAGAAGGCACCTGGTACCAGGAGTTTGAACCTTTCAGCAGCATATTCCTCATGGCACTATGCAAGGTGGGAGTCAGTATAATATTGATACTAGTTTGACAGGGAATGTCATGGGTAATGTTTGTCCATCCATATGCATGTGTATGGATACCCCATATAAAAAACAACCTTGTGTCACTTCCTCCTTTAGTGAAAAGATGAGGTAAATAAATGCATATGGATCAACATTTCATTGTCTAAAAAAACATATTTATATTTTGACAGCATTGTTATTTCTGTATGAAGGTTTGCTTGTTTGCATTTTTAATGAAAATTGGTAAAACCATTTTCTCAGATGACAGAAACAAACAAAAGTCAGACAGCATGTTAGAGAGATAGAGAGAACAAAGATGTTAGAGAGAGAGAAAAAAGACATGTTAGAGAAAAAAAGAGAAAGACTGTTAGAGAAAGAAAGCATGTTAGGGAGAGAAAAAGAGAGAAAACATGTTAGAAAATGAAAGAAAGATCTTATTGTATACAGTTATATCTGTACTGATCTGAAAATATCACAAAGTGAAGCTCTAGTTAGTTTATGACACAAATGCTAAGAACCATGGTGTCAAAAGTAGGTATATATACCATCACCTTGATGTCAGTTTCATAAAAACGTATAAATACATCCACAGCAATGGCAGTATTACTAAATGCATTTAAATAAGCATAAAAAGATAATCCCTTGTTGTCCCAAACACATAAAATCGGAATCAAAATTCAAGTCAAAACTCGCTACTTTTTTGTTTTCTTATTTTTTTTTGCCTGTCATTTTTAGCACCTGCAGTCTGAGTTTTCTTTTGGTTGAGCCAATAAACAAATGAAAAAAATATCCACAGAATTATTGCAAGTGAGGATTCTTGCAAAGATAAATTCTATATCCAAATTTTTTTTTTCCTCACCCCTTATTTTACTGAAAGTATGAGGTGGTCATTTTGTCACAGTCAAATTGTTATGTATCTCTTCAACTCCAAATATATCAATGTAAAATGACAAATTCAGGCAAATTTGGTGGAAGATTATTTTTATTTCTTAATTTTCTTCTGTGTTTTCGAAATTTTCTTTTTTTCTCATTTACTTATATAAATGGACATTTATTTTTGTATTTCTCCATATTTGCTACCCCTCATTTGTACAATTATTTATTTAATTCTGTGCCAAAATATTTTGGATAGTGCAAGAAGCACAATTGTTTTGATTTTGTTATTTCTGTAGGAAGGTTTGCTTGTTTGCATTTGTGATTAAAATTGGTAAAAACATTTTCTCAGATAACAGGGAATAAACAAAAAAAAGGAGATATAAAGAAAACAGCAAGATAAAGAGATAGCAAAATAGAAAGAAAAAATGAGAGAAATAAAAGTATGTTAGAATGACAAATGGAAAGAAAAATGAACGAGAAAAATTAAAGAAAAATAAAAGTGGAATGCAAAAAAGAAAGGAAAAAAATATGAAATTGGTAAAGAGTAAAAAGAAGGAAGGAAGACAAAAAAGAATGAGAGAAAAAGGCAAAACTATAGCAAGAGAAAGAAAATGAAAAGTGAAAAAGAAAACAAATAAAAAAAGATAATAAAGAAGAAAATTTTATTAAGAGAAAAAGAACAGAGAAAGAGATTTAATGAGAAAGGAAGAAAGAAGACATAAAGAAATTTATGTGAAAAAAAAAACGAAATATAAGACATTTTATGATATGATGAAAGATAAAGAAATGAGAAGAAAGAACATTTGAGAAAAAAATAGAAAAACAGAAAATACAAATTTAAAAAAATCTAAAAACTAAAAAAAAATGACTGAAAATACATTTCAAAAACAGGTCAACCACAATCAAAAAGGAAAGAGAAATACAAAAAAGAAATCATGAGAATGAAATAAACAATAACAAAAGCATAAGAAACAGCATTTTACCTCCGTCCACAATGAACATAGAAGGGGTCATAAATGAAATTCAAGAAAAATAAACTATGGCCAGTTGAAATGAATGGTGCTGTCAAGGAAAAGAATCCGTTGTCTCTTACACATTGAAAATCTTATGATTAGTGGCTCATATATTCACTATATTTCTCTGCTGCTATCTTTGGAGACCAAATGAGCCTTTCACTGTTACTTACCTATATACTGCCCACTTACCGCCCACACCAGAAGACACTGAGCTAAACATGATTTGGTTCCTGCAATAAATCCTTCTTGCTCATCAGATAAAATGCATCTGCCATTGCACATGTTAAGAATCTAAATTACAAATCTATTTTTTTTCACTAAAGAGTTCACATTCAGTTAAAAGAACATATGCACCCTTGGACTGAAAAGTAAAAAGAAAGAAAGGGGAAAATGAGAAGCAGGAAACACTAAAGAAAAAAAGAGAAATAAAGAAACTGAAAATAAAGATGAAGAAGAATAGGGAAGAAAAAGGAGTAATAAGTTAAGAATAAAGGAAAAAAGAAAAAGAATTTGATGTTGGTGAAAATTCAGGGAAGTATTGAAAAGAAAGAGAAATAAAAATATAAGCCAGAATTGTTATAAAAGAATAAAAAGAACTAAGTAAAGAAATAAATTGTTTGTTATGAAAAGACAAAGGAAAAAAGAGAGATAGAAAAAGAAAGAAGAGATGGAGAAAACAAAAATATAGAGAAAGGTTAAAAATTTAAAAAAAGTAAAAAGAGAAATAAACAAAGAGATAGTAATGAGAGATAAAAATAGAGAAAGAAAGAGGTAAGAATGAGGGATAAAAAAAAGGATAAAAAAGAGTGAAAGAAACATAGAAACAGGAGAAAAAATGAAAGAAAGAAACAGATAGAAAAAAGAAAGAAACAAATATAAAGAAAGAGATTTGAAAGAGAAATGAGGGATTAAAAAAGAAAGAGGTAGGAACGAGGAATAAAACTGAAAGAAATAAGAATGGGAGATAACAAAGTGAAAGAGAGATAGAAACAGAAGATAAAAAATGTCAAAGAGATAGAAATGGTAGTGTTTGAAAGAGGTAGAGATGGGCAATAAAAAAGTGAGAGAGAAAGAGCAAACGAGAGGAGCAGCAGAGAGAGAGAGAGAGCAAGAAAGATATAAAAAGGTTGTGGCTAAAGCTATGATATTGAAAAGAAATAAAAAATACAAAATGATTGTGTTTTTTATTCCCCCTTTGGAAAATAAGTAAAAAAGAAAAAATATATAAAAACCAAAGAAAAAACAAGCATAAAGTGAATAAAGAATAAAATTATGAAGAAGAAGAAAAAGCAAATATGATGATAAAGGTATAAAAAAAGAAACATGGTAAACGGGAAAAAAAGGCAGAAGTGAAAAATTAAATGTAAAAAGCTGATAAATTGTTTCTGGTAAAAAGTATTGTAACTTCCATAAATTCCCCATTGACTGTGATTGACTTCTTTTCATCAAATTTTAGAAATGTACTAGATTTGCCTAAGATATTATATCTTGAAAATATTGCTTTTGTTCAATATATGTCAGTGGCTCAGTTCTAAATAAGAATGATTTCTCCAAAACTGCATATGAGTAGTGGATTAAATCTGACCGCAACTAAATTGTAACAGTGGTCACTTTGCGATTGTGCATGTAACCAATTTGGAACTGGATGAGGTAATTGGTCACTCCTGCTAAAATGGCTACCAAAATGGCTACCAAAATGGCTACCTCAATTGCATCAATGATTCCTCTTTCTTTGTCCTTAAGGATATTTAATGCAAGACATTTTTGCACAGTCAATACTTTCTTTGTATTTTCATTTTTTTTCTCATTTTTTTCTTTCCTTTTAATTCTCAATAACTCCCTTTCCAGTTTATTTTCTTATTTTATGACATTACTCCAAAAAATGCTGTGAGAGATGAAAATTTGATTTGAGTAGCCAAAAAGTATCAGTTTTAAGAAAATACTAGATTGTCTCCCTTTGCATCATTTCTCTCTGTTTTTCGGCCTCAACAAAATAATGAGAGATAGTTACATAGAACTGCAAAATAGAATATAAGACAGAAGAAATAAAAATTAATTAGTTAAAAAATCTATTAAATAATTATGTTTGTAAATTAAAACTGTATTCAATTCTTCATTCTGAAATTTTCTCCATTTTTCTGAAAGTATTTTTGTTGAGTAACCTCCTTTGCTTAAATGAAATCAAGAAATTCTTATGTTAGTATTAGGTGGAGATAGCAAAAAGATGATGATACAAGAGCAGGGAGAAAATGGATTCATGCCTTTTCTACTGGTATTTATGAATAGAATAGTCTGCTTTGCCAATTTTCTATTTTCACTGATATCTTTTTTTTAATTTTAATATTCACTCACGAACTTAAGTCACTGATGCCTCCTCAACAGGTGTTTACTTGTGCAACCAGACTGGCAACTGGGTCCCACCCATTCACAGTCAGGTTAGTCAAATGCAGACGACAATTCTACTCCTGCAGCTTCTTCTCTCACACTTCCCGCCTGTGGAACTCTCTCCCATATTCTTGCTTTCCTGATGGCTACAACCTCCAGAAATTTAAATGCAATGTCAATACTCATCTATTAACCACTGGACTCTAGCTCCCCCACCTATAGCCTTCCCTTTCCCTCCACCTATGTATCTGTCATCACACCTGAATTCTCAGCTTTCTATTGCTCCTTTCTAACTAGTTTGTACTCCTCACTCTTTTCTAATTAATCTTTTTACAGTTATGTAGCCCCCAGTTCATCAGTGGCATTTCTGCTTTGCTCGGGGTGAAATGATTAAAAAAAAAATACCAGGTTTGAGAGTTAATCAAGATAGTGTTACTGAATGAGGTTGTTGAATAGAAGAAGTAAAGGTTATGATGATAATGGTTGATCCTAGACTGGAAGAGGTTTAGATTGTTGTGAACAGCAAAGTATCTGCTCAAAAGTCTGTTCTACAAAGTAGAAGTTCTTGGGACAAAGCTGTCCTTTCTTCTTACCAATGGAATAAAAAAGAATGGAAAATGATTTAACACTGTGTAAATGCTGGGTCTTAACTGTGAAGGTATGAACTGGTAAAATTAAGGCATGTAGCATGTTTGAATATTTTCTATGGAAATAGCAATAGAGTATTAAGAGTCTTGTGAAGTTTTTTTTTTATAAACATATCACCCCAAGAAAGACAGTTTACTGCCACTGGTGCACAGGCGATTACATAGGAGGAAAGTTATGAGAAAGAGTGACAGGTTATAGGGGGTGTCAGGAAGTGGGTAAGAGAAGGATGAGAATACTGATGAGAGTAGAGTGGAAGAAGAAGGAAGCATGAGAGAGAGGATGCAAGTTAGTGAGATAGAAGATGAATATTGACTTTACATTTAAATTCTTGAAGATTGTAGCTGTCGGGGAAGCAAGCAAACAGAAGGGAATTCCATAGGCGAGAATTGCAAGAAAAGAAGCTGCTGGAGTAGAATTTGCATTTACATATTTTTGGTTTCACAATAAAAGAGTGGGACCTAGTTGCTAATCTTGCAGCTTGAGTAAATTCATATATGGGGGCACCTGGGAGCCAAGTTCATTGGAGCAGAAGCCGTGAAAGTGTAAGAAAAGGGATTGTAGAGGTGAAAATAATTTATCATCTACAAGATTGTATAGATACTTTTGAACTCTGTCAAGGCTGGGAAGAGAAAGACATGGCAACACTACTCCATTTTTGTTCTGATCTGACTCTTTGTTACATATTTTTGTTCTGTCAATTTAAATTTAATCTGACTTGCTCAATTTCTTTTTTTTTCTTTCTTTTTTTTTTCTTTCTCTTATTTCTCAGTAGCTGAAACAAATTAGACATTTTTTTAGGAGAATTTGATTTGATTAGTACAAGGTTTATCTACAAGGTATCTAGCCTAACCATTTTGAATATCTCCAGAACTTCATGTAACTTTTCTGTCAAGCATTAAGAGATATTACTACATGGTTGTGAACAGCTTCACTCTTGTGAACCTATTTAGTTAATTGTGAGACAATATGACCACTGCCTAAATAATGATATGTATAGGTGTGTTTAGTAAAATACCATATCACCATGATGTATTTGTTTCCACCTGAAATCTAGAATTAGCTGCCTGTGTTATTTGGATTTATCCAAAGCTAAATCAGCCATTTAAAGTTATGGAAGAGAAACTTCTGGATTATTATCTTATGTGCAGTGTGATGACATATTGCTTGATTGCTCTGCCAATTTGTAAAGGTATTTAAAGAACTTAATTCATATAAATTTAAGAAACTCTGAAATAAAAACACAAAAATTGGTTTAAATAGAAACTTATGAAATAGATGCTTACATTCTATGAAAATAAACTAAAAACAGATGAGTAAGTACAATACAAACTGTTTAATTAAATCAATTATTAAATCATGATGATAAAATTACTCACTAAATCTTATGCCAATTTAAAATAATGTTAATACTCACACTTAATTAACTGACTGAATGACCGACTAATTCTGGAAATGAGTCACTTTTATATATTTTAGTTGTCCCTCAAGAATATTCTGCAGAAAACAAGGACACTTGAGAAAATTCTAGCATTCTATGATATTTTTAGCTTAATTCACTAATATTATAATTGGTTAAAAATAACAAAATTAAAAATATTTTTAGAATGTTACATATGAAAGTATACATCATACAACAATGACATAGCAATAGGAAAAAATAACTGGATAAAAACTTAGTTGCATAGTAAGTGAGTGCAAAACACTGTCACTCATGCATTGGTTTCTAGCGGTTACTGATGCTGATGTTCCAGCCAAGCAAACAATTAGGATGCTACCCATGGTCAACCCTGACTGACAGAGGCCTACTACTAAAAGAATTTAGTGAGTATTTAGAAATAAATCTTTTTATGAAAAATGACAAAAGAGGATGGATGTTGAGCAAAATCAGGAACCTGATAAAGCAAAATTGTGTGAAAATTCATGCTCAGAGCCCCTAAATTATATACTATCAAATCTAATTGAATGAACAAAAAATTGTTTTGCTTAGAGTTAAAGGATTCCATTTTTGTTGTTACAATTACAATATTTTCCCTCTGGCATATTTCAAGTGTCTGTTGAACCTGGTATGATTTTTTAAATGAACCCTTCGTTCAATCGAGTGAGGTAGGCTATTGTCATAGATCTATTATTAATGAATTAAATAACAGAATGATTCTTCAACATCAGGCTATACAAGGTATTGTCACTGTTTACACTATTCAAATTGTTCAGACTGCTGTCCTCATCTTTATTGTCATATTTACGTTTTGGCCGTTGTATGTTCCAACTTTCTTTAGGATCTGTCTCTATTTCTGGGATAAGATATTGTAACTGTTTACACTATTTATGCTGTTTGAACTGTTCTCCTTATCTTTATTGTCATATTCACAACATTTTCACCATTGTATACTCTAGCCTTCTTCAGGTAATATACATTGAAATTTTGAACCAAGCCTATGGCCCAGTGGATAAAAGCTTTTAATCCAGTGACTTGACCCAAAGAGTTGTGAGTTCAATACCTAGCCACAGTAGAAATGGAAAAAACACTCGGAGAGTTGAGTTACTAAAGGGAAATAACTGAAAAGATATGTCAGATGAAACTACAACAATCTACTCTGGTGGATATAACAGAGGGTTCAATTTGAAATTACAATGTTTATCACCTGAAGAAAGGTTGAAGTATACAATGGCTGAAATGTCAGGAAAATGGCAATAAAGATGAGGACAACAGTCTAAACAATGTAAATAAGTAAGTAGAATAATTCTTCCTTCTTTATCATTGCAGAATTTCAACTTAGTAACTGCTCCATCAGCAAGACTTATAATAGACTGACTATATCCCCTACAAGGGTATAGGCTTACGGCCATATCATGTTGAATACACCGGTTCTCACTCGATCACCAAAGTTAAGCAACGTTGAGCTTGGTCAGTACTTAGATGGGTAACCACTTGGGAATACCAGGTGCTGTAAGTGTTTAGTGATGGATGTGCGTTGTGGTGCAAGGGATATCGGCTCGGAAAGAGAAATCAGTGAGTCGAGTTCAAATTCCAGTTGAATACCCTTAAGCACTGGTACCCTTAGGAAAGGTATTAATCCATCCCTTCCCTTTAGTTCTGGGTTAAATAACAGGCTAGGACTTGGGAACACTGCCCTTAAAAACAAATCCCAATGAATCTTGATACTCAAAAAGAAAAAAAGTATTACTAGACACAAAAACTTATATAAAAACAACAATAAATTGTTGAAAGAAAAAGGTATTACCAGCAATAAATAAATAAAATTTAGTTGGCATTAAATGACCCGCCAAGGTTGATATGCCATAAAAACAAAACGACGAACCAACCTACAAGGGTATAAAGCATCTCCACAAAACACTTACAGGTTCAAAACCCTTTATACTGCATCAGCATTATGTGTCTGGCAGTTGATAGCTGAGCAGCGAGTGACATCTGATCATGGAAACTTCAGTCATGTAACAGCACTGCCTCCTCTGTTTCACTATAGGTGGGTAAACAAAGTTGTATGACACCTGCATGATAGTGACTGTGGAGACTATATACAGAATGCCATTTGTAAATTGTCACCATTTTATGTCTTTATTTTTTTGCATGTATGTTATTTGCTTTAGATTTGTTGACTGCACATTATAGTAGGGTCAGTTGGGAACCGTCTGTGAGAAAAAAGAGCAGCATGAGTCAATTCACTCTGCCAGAAATTTGTTAACAGCATAATGTACTACTTGACATTTGTACTGGAAGAGTGTTTGGGTGTCAATCTGAGGACAGTGCAGAGGTTTTGGAAAGAGATGGATAACATATCCAGTTAACTTTATGGTGTTTGGGGGTGATCACTAGTGATAGCAACGTTATGTTTCCATTCATCTTCCCACACAGACTTACATTCAGCATGTAGGTCTACAACAAATGCCTTGAGGATGTAGTGCTGCTCTGCGTCAAAAGGGTGACTGCTGGAAGACCCTATATCTGGCAATAGGACTGTGCACGATGCCACACAAGCTGGAGAATCCAGTCATGGCTGTCAGATAATTTCTGTAACTAAATCCTTTACATCTGGCCATCTAATTCCCTAAACTGCTACCCCATTAATTATGTGTGGCACAAAATAGAACAAGAGACCAACAAAATTCCTTGTAATACCAAAGATGAATTGAAGGCAAGGATTGTAGTAGCATTTACCATTTTAAGCAAGGAGACTATCCTGAGGGGATGGAGGATATTCTGATGTTGTCTGAAGGCTCTGGTTAAAGCAAAGCATGATTTTACTGAATATATTTACTTTATTTTTGTGTAATTTTTAAAAATGTATTGTAAAATGATATGTGGGTGTTATTTTTTTTTATAATCGTGTCGCCCCAAGCAAGGCATTTTACTGCCACTGTTGAGCAAGGGGTTACATAGGAGGTTATGAGAAAGAGTGACAAGTTACAGGGGGTGTCAGGAAGAGGGTAGGAGAAGGATGAGAATACTGCTGAGAGTGAAGTGGACAAAGAAGGAAGCACGAGAGAGAGAGAGGAAGCAAGTTAGTGAGATAGTAGATGACTATTGACTTTACATTTAAATTCTTGAAGATTGTAGCTGTTGGGAAAGCAAGTAAATGAAAGAGAATTCCACAGGCGGGAAGTGTGAGAGAAGAAGCTGCGTTTACAATTTATTAGTTTCACAGTAAAAGGGTGGGACCTAGTTGCTAATCTTGTGGCTTGAGCAAATTCATGTATGGTGGGTACCAGTGAGCTAAGTTCATCTGAGCAGAAGCCATGAAAGTATTAGTAGAAGCAACACAGGGAAGCCACATTTTTGTGTACTTTAGGTGACAATTCATCCATTGCATCCTGTATATATATATCTATATAAAACCAAACATGTATCAAATCTTGTCACTATAGAAAGAAGTAGAAATAAATACTGATCAGAGTGTAGTATCAGTGTATTCTGCCTAGCTTTAAAATGTCACTCAATCTACACTTGACTCAAGGATTAGACTGCTGTTATTCTGTGAAAGTGTTACACATACACACACACACATATATATATAAATTCATATAAAAATCAACAAAATATATCTGTAAAAAAAATAAAGAATAAAGATGAAAGGAAACTATTTCTTTACCAATGTGTTTTGTCCTCTGACACCATAATAAAATCTATCCAAGGACAAAATGTGTTGATAAAGAAAACTTTTCCTTCTTCCTTTAAATATAAATTAATAGAATATCACAGTAGAATGCCCAGATTTTATAGTCTACTGAAATCTTACTGTTGTATTTCATATTAGGGAATAAAATTACTAATTTTTGTTTCAAACCACTCTCTTATAACTACCATCTGTAACTAATAACAATAAAAGTTTGCTACATCTATTGTCAACCTTGGCAAGGGCAAATGTACATATACTGATTTTTAGGGTAAAGTATTATTTGTTATTAGTTTTTTCAGAAAGTAATCTTTCATTTATGAAGATAAAGATGCTATCAAATATCACAAACATTAACTATATTTGTTATGAACATAAACAGCATCATTATAATGCAGGATGAAAAAAATTTTGATAATACTGAATTGATTTCTTCCTTACTTTTAAAGATTTAACTGTAGATTAATGTTCTAGTGATCTGAATAAATCAACATTTGAAAGTTTTAAATCCAATGAATGTTGCAGTCGAATCTCCCAACAATGGTTTCATTGTCACCAAAGGTCATTTTAAAGAGTGTCTGCCTGTATTGTTTTTTTATAGAATGGTACAATTTCAATTGATCCAATCACCATATTTACATATAAATTTCCAGTCTTCCTTTATACTTGATAATAAAATTTACAATGTATACTGGCCCTTAATCTGAGTTTTTTTATACTAAGACTTATGTAAACACAACTTTGATTAGATATTGATATTTTTATCCAAAATGAAAGATACTTTCAACAAAAAATAAAAGAATGTTTTATAATGTTTTTTATAGCTAATAATTCTTCACAAATACATTCAACAGTATAATTATTTTGTTATGAAATGAAGTTTTGTCAGCCATTATTATTTTGACTAGTATTTCATCTTAAAATTTTATATTTGTTTTATCGCTAACATTTTTGTTTCTCAGATTCTACTGCAGTACAAGTTTGAAGAAGTAGATAGGCTTGTCTATCATTCAGTCTACACTCCTCCTCAGTCTTTTGAACAAGGCTAGAGGTTTTTTCATTGTTTTCTGTTTAGTATTAGATTTTCTGTTCCCTTCTAAAGTTTACGTCAACTTTATACTCTTAATGTTTCTATGTGTACTCAGAAATTTTATTCACTCATTAAATTTTGACCTCTTCAAGTTTAGAACTAGCTGTCTTTTCTGTTATCTCTTACTTATGCTACTACAACTTGACACAATAACCATCTACCTTGAATGGTCCTTGGGCTTTGTATTGAGTGAACATTAATAAAAAAAAATGAAATTAAGACAGAATTCATGACTTTTAATAAAGTAGAAAGAAATCTAATATTATTCAAAGGTGACAATGTGAATCAAAGAAATCTGGAATCATGATTAAAATCCTCAAGAAGTCATAGATGTGACAATTGCAATGGCATAGACAGCACTATAAGAAAAGAAATACCATCTGGAAGTTAAAAACGAAAAAAAGTCTGGAAGTGTAATTCTTCAAGTCAACAGTAGAAATAGTACTTGTTCACAGTTTAAGCAGTTAGACATTACTAAAATCACTAGCAGAAAACTAGATGGTACCTACACTTGATTATTGAGAGCTGTGCTAAATGTCAGCTGTAAACAAGATATATTTAATGAAGACCTCTATGGGAACCATAGGTTGGCAACATTAAATTAGAAATAAAGAATAGGTTCTTAGGGAGATTCTAATTCCATTTACTTTTCCTCAGGGAAACCTGATGAATCCTTGGCTGCTTTAATTTCACACCTTTAAGAGTTTGACAGCTTTACAGGAGATCAAATCTAACATATAACTTGTCATTCCATTCTACATGCTCTGCTTGTATCATATTTGTCTTTACACTTGAATTAGCAGCAGTATTATTGTTATTTTGAGAAAGCACAAATATCGAATAAGAAAATAAGTTTGGAGTTTTACATAGATGATATAATGAGATAGAATGTACACTCAGCTATTCATAGCAGTGTTAAATGTAAGTTGGAAACAATATATGTCTCATGAAGAACTCTATGGGAACCTACCAAAGTTTATGGACAAAATCTGTGAAAGTATGGCTTAGTAGTCATTGCTGGAGAAGTAGACATGAAGTTGTACATTAGATTATACTATAGAATCCAAGTTATGGAAAAAGCTCAAAAAGAAGACAAGCCAAAATCCTTCATTTGATCAATTCATTGATGACACTGGTATCAGAAAGGTAGAATTGGGTAGGGTTATGGATGATAGAAATGATTCAAAAGAAGTGGTCAGAAGTGTTTATTTAATGATGATCAGATTGATTGTAGTTTTAATCAAAGATCATAGGTTGGTAACGTAAAATTAGAAATAAAGAATAGGTTCTTAGGGAGATTCTAATTCAGTTTACTTTTCCTCAGGGAAACCTGGTGAATTCTTGACTGCTTTAATTTCACAGCTCTAAGAGCATGACAGCTTTAAGAGCATGACGGCTTTAAGAGTTTGACGGCTTTACAGGAGATCAAATCTAACCTATAACTTGTCACTCCATTCTACATGCTCTGCTTGTATCATATTTGTCTTTACATTTGTATTAGCAGCAGTATTATTGTTTTTTTGAGAAAGCACAAATATCGAATAAGAAAATAAGTTTGGAGTTTTACATAGATGATATAATGAGATAGAATGTACACTCAGCTATTCATAGCAGTGTTAAATGTAAGTTGGAAACAATATATGTCTCATGAAGAACTCTATGGGAACCTACCAAAGTTTATGGACAAAATCTGTGAAAGTACGGCTTAGTGGTCATTGCTGGAGAAGTAGACAAGAAGTTTTACAACAGATTATACTATAGAATCCCAGTTATGGAAAAAGCTCAAAAAGAAGACATGCCAAGAACCTTCATCTGATCAATTCATTGATGACACTGGTATCAGAAAGGCAGAATTGGGTAGGGTTATGGATGATAGAAATGATTCAAAAGAAGTGGTCAGAAGTGTTTGTTTAATGATGATCAGATAGATTGCAGTTTTAATCAAAGATCATAGGCTGACAACGTTAAATTAGAAATAAAGAATAAACTCTTAAGAAGATTCTAATTCCATTTACTTTTCCTCAGGGAAACCTGGTGAATTCTTGGCTGCTTTAATTTCACAGCTTTAAGGGCTTGACAGCTTTACAGAAAATCAAATCTAACCTATAACTTATCACTTCATTCTGTAAGCTCTCCTAGTATCATATTTGTCTTTACACTAGTATGATTAGTAGTAGCAGTATTATTGCTGTTTTGTGCAAAACATGAATATCAAATAAGGAAATAGATTCAGAGTATTATACGCCCTAGTCTCCTCAATGAGACAGGATGTGACACAAGGTCAGGTTTAACATTGGGAACTCTAGCGTGTACACCCAGACCAAGGACAAAAAACATTGAGCCCATGCGAATGTTGGAGGTGCAGCTTTGGGAAGCTGTTGCCTGGGGCTGGGTACCTCACAGTATTTATTCTCCTCAGTTGTGTCAACACTGTGCCAAAGGACATAGATACAACTGAGAGAAGATAAACCCTACCCAGCATGTGCTACCAGGTTTAGAGCTTTACGTCAGAGATTTTCAGAATAAATCAATACATGAACTTTTTTTAAATTACTGATCAGGGCCACCCTTAGGAATTACAGGGCCAAACTGAAAACCTGCTTGGTCAAACCCCAGGTTCATAACCAAGGTTTTCAGCAAAAACTGTTACATATACTACCGGCCATAATTATTAGGCTACCTCAGTTCTTTAAAAGAAATGATGTATTTCATACTATTTTTAAGTGGATAATTCTAAATGAAAATAGAATTGTTCTTTTGGTTATTATAATTTTGCAAAATTTTACAAGGCAAGGAAGCAAAGATGAACTTGTCCGAATAAGTCTAAATTTTTTTCATTCATTCATTGATGAAACTGCAAATATAGGTAATTATTAAATATTTATAAATTCATTTGATGCACATGTTATAGTGCAGTATTAACAAAAGAATCATTCTATTTTCATTTACTTGGCAACAAATACTAAAAAAATGGTATGAAATTTATCATTTTTTTAAGACACTGGGGTGGCATAATAATTATGGCTGGCAGTGTATGCATATATATATATATATGTTATTTTAGTTCTTCAGAGAAATAAAATTTCATTATCATCTCTGGGTAATTAGTATATTATTAAATTGAAGTCCACTAAAAATGTTAAAAAGAAGTAATATAAACAAAAGTACTGACTTTTTAAGAATTCAGAAAATCATTACATGTTCACTATAAAACTTACAATTTGATTTGAGGTGTATATTGTAAGGATTTTTAATGTGATTATCAGTATGGAAAGTGGGATTAGCATACGTAATTCAAATTCCAACCAAGGCTATTGCATTTACTTTTACACAAATAGTTTTGGAAAGGTATGAAACTATCTCTCACTAGTTAGAAAATAATAGCAGAACAGACTGTGCTCTAGGAGAAGAAAAATTGAACCATTCTGAAGAAGGATGGTCCCTCATACCCTATAAACTCCATTGCTGGTATAGCCACATTGCAGGTAGTACTCTTACAATTCCAAAGCATTATAGGATATATGACAAGATATGATATGTATATTGTAATGTGTTATTGTGTGTATCTGACATGATTAGAATTATCCTTTTGTGAAGACCAGTTGGGAGCAACAAATCCTAATTGGTTTAAATCCTGTCACTGAATATTAGAGAATCTAGGTTATTCAATATAATTAAAATGGAATATCTGAGGTACATATTTACAATAATTATATCTTTTTTGCGACATTTCTGTTTCAACAATTTGTGAAAGATATTTGTTGCCTTTCAAGACTAGTTCTGTGTTTTTCATAGATAAAGTAGAAATAAAAAAACATGATGAAATCTCATAAACAAAACTCAGTGCAAAATTTTGTTCAAGGCCAAGATGGCTGCCTGTAAGCTCAAATATGTTTCAGCTATTTTACTTTTATTGATAATCACAAGAAATGATGGCTTTACAATAAAATTCATTTTATTATTTTTTATAGACCAGGACAAAAAATAAAAAAAGGTTCTGGCTATAATTCAATATTGGTTTCCTGGGTTTGGTTGGATATTTAAACGAAATCAAATTAAGCAAGTTTTAGGAAATTGATTTTCATCCAATAACTTTCTAAGGTGGCAAAACCCAGAATTTGAAAGCTGATTATATAAAACTTTTTTTTCCAGAAAGAAGGCTAATGTGTAATGTGTCATATTAAATGTAAATGATGCTGGGTAAATGGTCGGCTCTTTTTACAACTCTAGAAAGCATCTGCAATACTTTATCATTACAAGAATTAGATCAGACCAAAATTAGAGTATTGCTGCCATATATGTGCTGGAGATGCCCAATTCTCACTTTCCAACCTTGACAGAGTTCAAAATCACTCATCCAGCTTTGAGGGTGATGATTTATTTTCCACCCTACAGCCCCTTTCTCACAAATGCAACATTGCTACTTAATCGATACTTCTAGTGTTAATGTTACAATGTGCCCCATTCTTTAGTGCCACTAGCTCAATACTTTACAACTAAGACCTTCCTTCCTACACCAGCAGGGTTGAATCATCCTCATTCCCCTCATATTCAATTTGTAAGAATGATGTTTCACTCAGAAAGCTTCTTCTCAAGAACTAATATTTTTTTCAGAACAGAATCCCACATGGATGCTTCTCAGAATATTTCGGTCTTAACCTCTTCAAGTCCAGAGTCAATTGTTATGTATCCTATATTTTTTCAAAATCTTTGATTCCTATTTCTTTCTTTTAGTTTCATATCACATGCAGCATTCAGTAATCCTCTACCTTGAGTGGCTCTTAAGCCTATTATTGGGTGAGAATTTTCAAAATCTTTGATTCCTATTTCTTTCTTTTAGTTTCATATCACATGCAGCATTCAGTAATCCTCTACCTTGAGTGGCTCTTAAGCCTATTATTGGGTGAAAATTAGTAAAAAAAATTGTTCCAAGCAGAAATTCTTGAAGGTTTTTTTTAGAAAAAACTGAAGAAAATAAATGCATATTTTCGTTTTTAAACCAATGTGGATGAGCAAAACGAATTTTGATTCCAACAACAATGCCATTTTCTGCTTCAGTCATCTGCAGAAATCCTGTCACCAAATATTGTGCAAAGCAGTTTTCTTTGCTTTTTTTTCATAACACCTTCTACTTTTGTATTTGCTGATAAAAGACAGAATTATTCAACAAATTATCAGGTTTTATGCCATTAACAAGAAAGTTCTATAACTTAAGAATCTGAAAGCAGCAAACCATTTTTTTATTTCCATCCTGAAAATCTCATAAATATTGCATTTATTCTCTGACACAAACACAGAGATTTCAAAATGGGTTTGCCACTAAGAAAAGATGAGTAACTCATTTCAACATTGTAAATGGTGGAATATATGGTCCACCATAGATCATAAACACTTTTGGGTTTTCCTTAATGGCTGCTGGCAGCAGACTATTTATATACCCCCTCCCATGGTGGCAAGATATGACACATGCTCTTTTTAGTCATATACACAAACACATGAGCTGAATCCAAAAATTGTCCAATCCCTGAGATGATGGCAACAGTATTTCACTGAAACCTCTGTCTTTAGTGCAATGAAGAAGGTTCTGCCACTGAGTTGGAATCACCTGGACCAACCTATTATATTTACTACTTGCTTTTATTTTTCTCTCTTTATTGACTTTTTATTAACATTCTAAATTTTTACTCTCGATTGCCTTTCTTTGGTTTTCCGCTTTTCATTACCTTTCTTTGGATTTTCTCTCTCTATTGCCTTTGTTTTGTCTCTCTTTATCACCTTTGTTTTGCTCATCTCACTTTGCAGCCCTTGTTCCACCCATCTCACTTTGCATCCTTTGTTTTGCCCATCTTGCCTTGCAACCATTGCTTTACCCGTCTCAATTCGCAGCTCTTGTTTTGCCCATCTCGCTTTGCAGCTCTTGTTTTGCCCATTTCACTTTGTGGCTCTTGTTTTGCCCGTCTCGCTTTGCAGCCTTTGTTTTGCTCATCTCACTTTGCAGCCCTTGTTTTGCTCATCTCGCTTTGCAGCCTTTGTTTTGCTCATCTCACTTTGCAGCCCTTGTTTTGCCCGTCTCGATTTGCAGTCTTTGTTTTGCTCATCTCACTTTGCAGCCCTTGTTTTGCCCGTCTCGATTTGCGGCCTTTGTTTTGCTCATCTCACTTTGCAGCCCTTGTTTTGCCCGTCTCGCTTTGCAGCCTTTGTTTTGCTCATCTCACTTTGCAGCCCTTGTTTTGCCCGTCTCGCTTTGTAGCTCTTGCTTTGCTCATCTTTCTTTGGAGTCTTTGTTTTTATCTTTTTTTCACTTAGCTAATTTACCTACTTGTTGAGTTTTTTGATCATTCCTTTCAACATTATTTTCTGTCATTTTCACCACATTTTCTTTTATGCTTTATATTGTCTTTTTTTTATTTTATTTACTATGTCTTCTCTCCTTTTATTCCCTTGTCTTTCTTCAATTATTTCTTTTTTATTGTGCTACACAATTGACTTTCTTGATTTTTCTGGGAAGAAAATGGCATTTATCTATATACTTAAATATCTATAAAGTTTTTCAATACAGAATGTAAAATGCAACACCAAAATCTGAACCCACATCTGATCATGGAAAGATGCATTCCAAAATCTAAATAAAATATTAAGAAACCAGAAATTTTGCTATATACAAAGAAAATGGTAAGAAATTGCTATCTGATAACAATCCTTTTGTATGGCAGTGAATTTTGAAGAAAAAATTGTTGGTAGCAGAAACGTGGTTCTACAGAAGGATATTGAGAATTCCATGGATGAAATGAGTAAACAATAAAAAGAAAATATTAACTTAAAGAACACTTATACTTATAGAATTTTACTGTGCTACTTTATTCAAAAGAAATCTGCAGCTGAAGCACACAGAATTCTTGTTGAGACTTATGGTGACCATGCCCTTTTGAAAACAACATACAGAGTTTCATTTAGATGCTTCAAAAATAATGATTCTCATATTGAAGATAAAGAATGCTCTGGTTCGCCGAAAAGTTTGATGACAAAGAATTGAAGGCATTACTTCATGTCAGGCACAAGCTGAACTTGCAGAATAATTTTGAGTTAATCACACAACAGTTTTGAAATACTGGAAAGCATTAGGAATGATTTAAAAGCAAGGACATTGGGTGCCATATGAGTTGAAGCTGAAAGATGTCAAATGGTGTCTTGTTACATGTGAACAGCAGCTTCAACGGCAGGAAAGGAAAGTTTTTTTTTGCATTGTATTTTAACCAGCAATGGAAAGTGGATACACTATGATAAGCCTAAACATAGAAGGTCATGGAGTAAGCGGGGTCATGTATAAACAAAGCCGAATATCCAAGGTTCAAAGCTTTTACTCTAAATTTGTTGGGGTCAGCTGGTTGTAGTTTATTATGAGTTCCTCAAACCAACTAAAAACATCATGGGAGATTCCTGACAACTACAACTTATCTGTTCAAGTTGAGCATTGAAGAAAAAATGGTCACTATAAGACACACAAAGATGATTTTGCAGCATGACAACACTAAGCCACATGTTGCAAAACAGATGAAAACCTACTTGGAAATGTTTAAATAGAAAGTCCTACTCCAACCACCATATTCATTAGACATTGCTCTGTCCAATTATCACTTGTTCCAATTGATGGTACATGGCCTGGCTGAGCAGCACTTTCATTCTTATGAAGATACCAAAAAATAGGTCAACTCATGGTTAGCTTCAAAAGATATGTTGTTGAAACATCCTGTATGATCACCAAAGTTAAACAATGCCAAGCCTGGTTCAGTAAAAATGGGTGACTGCTTGGGAATACCAGGTACTGTGTACTTGGTTGTGTAGGTTGTGTAATAGATAATTGCTCCAAATTTTTACTTGGAGAGCTAAGTTCCAATTCTGGATGAGTTTTTTGTATGCATATCCATGCAAATACTCTTGGGAAAGGTATGAATCCATCTCTTCTTTGCCCCACCTACAGGGTAATTAGTAAGCCTTTTATCCCTAAACCATTATTATCTCAAAAAAAAAAAAATCTGAAAATATTTTCTGGCTTTAATTAATCTGTAAAGATTTGATAAGCCAAAGGAAACGAATCAATGAACATATCAGAATTCTTTTTCTTAAGCTATGTCCTCTTAGTGTCAGTTTTGAACAACACCTTTTTTATGTTGTGAACATTTTGCGTAAAGTTTATATTTTCTTGATTTCAAATGAAAATTTTGAAAACTTCCAATATACTTCAAAGAAATTACTACTTTTCAAAATTATAGTTACTAATGATAATTTAGATATATGGAAAAAAGTGTCAGTTTAAAATGATGTGAGGAGGATATAGCTTAAGCTGAAACCTATTTTTTTCCATCTATTGTGACTGTTTTGTTCAAAGTTCATTTGTAATGATTTCAGATGAAAATTTGGAAAATCATTGAAGGATTTTGTTGGTCCACCACTTGATCTTTTCTCATAATTTGGTTCTACCATTTCCAGCTAAACCCTGAAGCCCCTAAAGCTGGCACTAATCAATAATATAAAAAAAAGGTAATTTGTTCCATCTATTGACCATTCTTCAAAATCTCATTTGTAAAACTCCAAATCTTTTTGTTTATTTTATAGTTACACTTTTACAAAACAGCCATAATACTGCTGCTACTAGTACTAGTAATGTAAAGACAAAAATCTGATGTGATACCAGGAGAACTTGTAGAATGGAGGGATGAGTTGTAGGTTAGATTTGATCTTCTGTAAAACTGTCAAGTTCTTGAATCTTAACAGTAATGTTAGCAGGGAAATTCACCAGACTAACCCACCAAAAAAAGAGGAATGTGAATTTGAATTTCATAAGAGGTTATTTATTTTCTATGCTTGAAAACTCCCTGCTCTTTAAGTAATGGTTTGAGTAAAAATGCAATCTATTTGTTCTCAAATATTTCTGACCCCTTTTTTCAAATCATTTCTATCATCTATAATTCTACTCAGTTTTCCTTTCTGATTCTAGTGCCATTTATGAGTTGATCAATGAAGGTTTTTACTGGTTTATCTCCAGATCTTTTTCTATAATTTGAATCCTATAGTTTAAGCTGATGCACAATTTCTTGATTACTTCTCTCACAACAAATATTACACTGCACTTGTTTCTTCAAACTTTCTTATTTTCAATAGATAAGAGATTAACTTACTTTGTATTCCTTGCCACAACTGCATGGGTTGTTGTATACATGGTTCTAGATAATTTTTCTTTCCAGTAACTAAATCTATACAATGAATGAGAAAAATTTTAATCTTCCATAAACTATATAGATATCAATGGAGATGAGAATTTTTTTTTTTTTAGTGTAAACCTCTATATGACTGTAAAACAATGAGGAAGTTTGGTTATGTATACATATAACCAGATATTCTAAGTATAAGATGATGAACCTGGTGATTACATCTTTTCTCTATGGACAAGTTGAAAGCATATTGTCTAGTATAGCTACCAGTATGGATACTACTACAGATAACCATGTGCATACTGCAGTTAATAATACTTGTGAATACCGCTTTGATACTTTTGCTGTCATGCTTCATAGTTTAACAAAATATCTTGTTGATTAAATCTGTTGAGCAATGGAATTCAAACCATAGGCTACTGAGTTCAGAATTTCTCAATATTGACTTGACTGTTCATCTTTTCAAAGCTGATCAAATGGATGCTAAGGACATGAATATATGGAAAAAAATGTTCAAAATGACGATGTATAAAAGCAATGCCAATCCAACAAAAGAAAAGCTTTCTGGTCACATCAAAATTAGGCTGGGGGAACATTTATGAATGGTTGGCTGATTCAACTGAAAGAGTAGAGGCTTAGGAGCCTCAGAGTGCCAAGTGTAAAGTCTCTCAGGGATTGTTTTGCTTTTCATCCTTCTAAAGTCGAACAAATAAATTTCAATGATGCACTGGCAAAAATGGGAAAATGACCAAGAATAAGGGAAATGCCCTAAGCAACCTCTGTATAAACTTCAGTAAAAGAAGGGTTAAAATTGTATTTTATACTTCTGAAGTTGATAAAATAGGTAGCCATGATGTACAGGGAAAATGGTTAAGCTGGCAGGGATAGAAATAATACTATCCTTGTTTATCAGAAGAGAAATCAATGTTTGATCTTATATCAGCTTTGGACAATGCCACTCAACTCTAAAAGACTTCTGAGATGTATATATATATATATATATATATATATATATATATATATATATGTGTGTGTGTGTGTGTGTGTGTATATATATATGTATATATATGTTCTTCAAAGTTGTGTAGCATCATCAAAAGCTGACGTAACACTAAATATTGGATCTGACATAAAAATTAAAGAAACATACATCATTCATATACATAATATATATATATATATATATATATATATATATATATATATATATATATTGTGTGTGTGTGTGTGTGTATGTATGTGGACACTAAGTACTACACCAAGAGACAAGAGTGTTTCATGCTTGAACACCATCTTCAGGCTATATATGTTGAGTTTTGGTTTGACTATATATGCTGGTCAATGGTGCATTATGGGTAGCAGATATTTTATATTTAATTTTTTATATTACCCTAATGGTTATTGGGAGTGGGGTAATGATTATATTTCAAAATATTCTGTTGAGTAAAATAAAATCTAAACCCAGCTATAAACAATGAAAGTGAGCAAGAACATTAAAACTTTGTGTATCTGCACAGCAGTATCTATATATATACATATGTGTATGTATGTGTGTCTATATATATATATATATATATATATATATATATATAGTTATCCACAGTCAGATTCGCTGTACCACAGCTCATCAGTACAGTTAGATATCCGATTTGTTCTAGCCAAGATTGAAACCCAACCGAGTTGACATCAGTCGGTAATTCTACCTCTGAGCTATGGCCACTCGGTAGAGGAAGGCAGACTTTAACATGTCATATACAATGTAAACACAAGCCAGTAGCCGAGAGTGTTCAAATTCATTACTGAATGAATGATGAATGTATGCATCTTGATCAAAATATTTTGAGACTGGAGCTATAAACTATAAAAAGAAAATTACATCACATATCAATTCAGCATTTAATCTCCTTCAAAATAGTCCCTTTCTGAAGCAACACACTTTATCAGCATTGTTTTCATTGATGGAAGCATTCTTTGATCTCTGTTTTTTGGACAGTGAGAACCTGCCTCATTGCATTCACTTGAATTTCTCTAATGTCCTTTCAAGTGGGATGTGAATTTTGAATAGGAATAAGTCACAAGTGGCAAGATAAGGAAAATATGGTGGTTGTTGGAACTATGGAATGTTGTTCTTTGCCAAAGATTGCTGCGCAAACTATGGTCATTGATGGAATGTCTCTGGTGTTGTAAGACAGACACACTGTACACACTTTACTACCAAGTACTGCTATAAACAACGGAAGTGAAAAAAACATTATATCTTAGTGCCAAGCGACTCCATTTTGTGCACTTAGGCTCCTTTTCCATAGCAACATTCCTGCTACTTTTTGGTTGGATCTTAGCTGTGTAGTATATATCCATGTGTGTATGTGTGTGTACAGGGTGCAATGTGTAAATTGTCACCATTTTATGTTTTTAATTTTGTGCATGCACATTGTTTTTTATTTTATTGACTGCAAAGTATATTAGGGTCAGTTGGGTACTGTCTGTGAGAAAAAGAGCACAATTATGCAATTTGCTCCATTAAAATTTTGGAAATAGCAAAGTGCTGGAAGCACCAATACAAACATTTCAGAATATTTGGGTGCCAATCTGAGTACAGTGTACAGGATTTGGAAAGAGTTAGATGAGTCTAATGGTGATTACAATAGTGTTTGAAGTGATCACTAATGATGGGATTGTTATGTCACCATTCATCTTCCAATAAAGCCTCAGACTCAACATCAAGTCCTATATCAAGCGCCTTGAGAAGGCAGTGCTGCACTGGGTCAAGAGGGCAGCTGCTGGAAGACCATATGACTGCCAACAGGACTCTGCATCATGCCACACAAGCAGGAAAATCCAGTCATGAATATCAATCAATTTCTGTGACTACATCACCACTTACATCTGGCTACCTAACGCCCCAGATTGCAATCCCCTGATGGTCACGTGTGAAGCACCGTTGAGTAAGTAACCAACAAAACTTCTTGTAATACAAAAAATGAACTGAAGTCAAGGATTTTGACAGCATAAACCATTTTAAACAAGGAGACCATCTAGAAGAGCTTCATGAAATTCTAAAGTTATCTGGTGGCTGTGATTGAAACCAATATCAATTTTATTGAATATATATACTCTTTAGTACTTTAAGACATTTTTGTGTAATTTTTGGTAAATACATGTTAAAATGAGATGTAAGTTTATTTTCATTTTTGCATAATTTAGATGACAATTCATCCATTTATATATATATATATATATATATATATATATATATATATATATATATATATATAAAACAAATCAATGTTTTTTATTTGTTTCCTTTTTTAAAATACTCTGATCACTCGATACAATGTCAACATCGCGCATTTTCTTCCTACTGCCTAATATCATATTCTTTACATGCTTAATACCCAGGAAATTCTAAAAATATTTCCTTCTGATTTGTTGGAACTTAAAAAAAACATTTTGATTGATGAGTTATTGGTCTAGATTATCTAATTGTATCAGGTTAAAAAGATTAGATCCTGTCAATATTCTTTGATAAATAAGATATATTTTTACTTTTTGATTTTATTTAGTTGTATTTAGTTGTATTTCTTCTTAATCATTGGTCACAATACAAGCTGTAAATATCTATTTAATGATGCCACAGGGAATGATTGTATTCATCAGCAGGTCAATTGGTGCAGTGGCTTTTATGAAATGCCTACTCTGAAGTGAATGATCTACCCTAGCATAGACAAAGGTAAGTAGTGTAGTATCTAAAAATAAGGTTTAAATGGGAACTGGATTTAAACATCTCTCTCTCTCTCTCTCTCTCTCTCTCTCTCTCTCTCTCTGTCTCTCTCTCTCTCTCTCTCTCTCTCTCTCTCTGTCTCAATAAATCTTAACTTAAACAAGCTGTTTCTCTTTAACTTGGAGTCAAACTACCAGTGGTAAAATATATTTCAGTCTGCTATTTCTCTTTATATAGCAATAAAATTGCAATCAAGCTTTGACTTTTTTTTTTTCACCTTGAAATAAAACCAAGATCAAAGTATTGACATTGTTTATATTGTAGTAAAAACAGAATTAAATCCACCCTCTTTTTTTTTATCAAGATGTTAAGTTCAAATAATTTCTCTCCCTGAAAAGGAATCAACAAGAATAAAATTGCAGGTTCCGTTTTATGGTCATAATTTTTTTTCTTTTATCTCCATTTAATTTTTAATAAAATAGGGTTCTAGAAAATGACCACAAAATGGTCAAACTTTGCAGAATAAAAATCAAATTTTTTTTCTCTCTATCTAACAATACAAGTCAATATTTTTACATATATGTTTGTAAGTTGAAATTAAATGAATGCAAGCTGTTTCTACTCACTTTTTTCTGTAAAAGAAATCTATGGTTAATTTCTGAAATTCTGTTTTTTAATAAAGACAAAATTAAATAGATTTTCAGAAATTCAGAGTAAAATCTATGTATTTTTACAAAAGAGTCAAGGATAGATCTTTCATTTCTCCTCATCTTGACATTTTCATGGAATACAGATGACTTTTTATACCTTTATATGCTGATATGTATATTTATTTAATATAAAGATTTTTATGGTAATTGTTCTGATGATATATAGATTTTATGAATTTAAGCATACTACTAGATTGGTGTGATGTGTGTTGTGGTGCAGTGGATATCGACTCAGAACGAGAAATCAGGGAGCTGAGTTCGAATTCCAGTTGAATTCCTTGCATTCACTTACACGCAAATACCCTTGGGAAAGGTATTAATCTGTCTATTCCCTCCAGTTATGGGTTAAATAATAGGACATACTGGGTTCTACAGCCTTGGTCGATAACCAGTCTACCACAGAAAGCAATGGCAACCTACTACAGGATAATCTTCTGCCCAGTCAGTCATGTCTCTTTCAAGACATGATCGCCCAAGCGTGTATCACGTATGGCACTTAACTGACTGACTAGATTGGTGATGGGTCTCATCATTTTACACTTAAAATGATTTCATGTTACCATATGTTTTATGCGAGCAGTTTCTTCTATTGTATTTCTTGCTTGTGGAACACTCTTCCAGCTTCTTGTTTCACAGTTAACGTTGATTCTTAAAAATTTAAATTCACTGTCAGTCATCATCATCATCATCATCATCATCATCATCATCATCATCTTTTGTCCTTAATTCCTTTCCGTTTATTGTTCTCTCTTCCTTAGCAATGTTTTCTTTTTCTCATAATTCTCTTTTTTGCATCTTTAGTGACTTTGTTGCTTTGCATGGGGTGAAATGATTAAAAAAATGATGTTACTAAATTTCATGTGTCTTCTCTGAGAATGAAACTGTTATATTTTGTTGGATTAATTACCAAATTAAAATGGTGAAAGATAAATAAAATTCAGACTGAGTTTCTTGTTTGGTATCGTAGGATACATAATATATATACATATATATATTTATTTTTAATGGATACTCATACTTGTGTGGATGGTCTGTCTTTCTACAATTAAACAGTATATTTTTATATATCCACTAGCCTGAATATTCGAGAAATCTAAAATATGTATTTTCCAGCGGGATTCAAACCTGCTACTCCCATATCCCAGGGAGAAGCCATCATTTAATTTCATGGTTTAACAAAGTAAAATTAAGCCATAAATACATAAAGTCCTGATTTCTTAGAACATTCATATCTGATCTGGTTTTTATCCTAATGTAAACAAAGACAATATTATGAAATCTTACAGAAAGTTACAAAATGGCATTAACCGACATATTAAAAATTAATGTTCAAATAAAAAATCAGTCATTTAAGTGCCATATGTGATACAGGATTGGGCGATTATGTCTCTTTCGAGACATGACTGACTGGGCAGAATATTATCCCGCAGTAGATTGCCGTTGCTTTCTGTGGTAGACTGGTTGCCGACCAAGGCTATGGAACCCAATCTGTCCAGTTGTTTAACCCATAACTGAAAGGAATAGATGGGTTAATACCTTTCCCAAGGGTATTTGCATGTAATTGAATGCAATGAATTCAGCTGGAATTTGAACTCGGCTCCCCGATTTCTCATTCCAAGCAAATATTCAATGCACTACAATGCACATCCTTAAATAAAAAAAAAAACAATGTTCAAATAAAAAATAATGATCAAACAAGTAAATTTAAATAAATATGTCAGTTAATAACATTTTGTAACTCTCTGTAAGATTTTGCAACATTGTCTTTCTTTATGTTTGTTTCAGACGAGTGGATATATAAAAATGTACTGCTTAATTATAGAAAAACTGCTATTCCCTCAAATATGAGTATTCATTAAAAATAAGATTAAAGTTAATAAATATATCAGTTAATACCATTTTGTAATTTTCTGTAAGATTTCATAATATATGTGTGTGTGTGTGTGTGTGTGTGTGTGTGTGTTTGGGCTTACGGCATATCATGTTGAATACAACAGTTCTCATTCAATCACCGAAGTTAAGCAACGTTCAAGCCTGGTTAGTACTTAGATGAGTGACCATTTGGAAATACCAGGCACTGTAAGTGTTCAGTGACGAATGTGCATTGTGGTTCAGTGGATATCGGCTTGGAAAGAGAAATCGGTGAGCCGAGTTTGAATTCCACTTGAGTACCCTGCATTCACTTCAGCACTGGTATCCTTGGGAAAGGTATTAATCCGTCACTTCCCTCCAGTTATGGGTTAAATAACAGGATGGGGCCTGGAGGCAACCCATCTAGTGTTGGTGTCACAATAAAAACACCCTCAGTAGCCCTGGCAAAACATCAAGTATTCAGCTATTTGACCAAGATTATGAATTTTGCTGCAAACTGCACCAGGGTTCCAAATGCACAGGGAATACTGGAGGGGTGTAATGAGTTCTATCTCGACCAAGGCCACAAGACGATGACGTGTGTGTGTATAAAGAAACCAAAAGTAAGCTTGCAAAAGAAGAGAAAAAAGAAATGTGGAGTGAATAGAAAAGGAAAGACAGAAGAAAAGTAAGGGAGGAAGGAAGAACAAAAAAAAAAATAAGAACAGGGGGAAGAAGAAAAGAGCAAAGATGAGGGAAAATAGTTAAATTTACAGACAAAAGAAAACGCAGGTCAGGAAAGGTTGGAGAGATTTGCTACGCTCAGCAATCTTTAATATTATGGAGCAAACAAAAATTTGTTTGTGTTTTAATGAAACTGGAGGTAAGAATGCTGAAAAGGAAAAATGGAGCAAAAACAAAGGAAAAGTAAGGGAGGAAGAAAGAAAAAAGAGGAAGTAAAGGTATGTTAGATTTGCAGATAGAAGGATATGCAGACCAGGAGGGTGGGAGAGATATATAGATACATTAAAAAATAAAGATAAAAATGAAAGATACCAAGCTTTTCTAGGCTTTGTCAAGTTTTTTCAAATTTTTTAACAGTTTCACACTAAAACAGAGCCTAACTATTGTTGAGATAAAATTAACTTACATTAAAATTTACTTCAGGAATAAAAAGAAAAAACATGAAATGAATTATAAATATAAGTAAATGATATATAAGTAAATAATATACCTAAAGAAAATAAAAATAACTAATAAGGGGAAAAGTAAAATTTAGATAAAGTAAAATAAGTAAAAAATAAATCCAAACAGGCATCAACACTTAAGTATTACTTCTAATGTAAATAAATTGAACAAATAATAGAAATTATAATATATAAAAAAAATTGTCTGAATACATATATATATATATATATATATATATATATATACATGAAAAATCTAAAGTGAGCCAAAACCTACCGCGGTTTCACACTATGGATCATCAGGGAAAACTTCCCTGACGATCCATAGTGTGAAACCACGGTAGGTTTTGGCTCACTTTAGATTTTTCGTGTGTTTTTGCTCTACTATTGTATTTTAGTACTTTCGTATTGAGCACTTTTTCTTGTGTTTGGTTCCATTTGGGGTTCTTTTTTTCTTTACTGCGGAATATTGAATGTTTGTTCTTGTTCCGCTGGTTTCTTTTTTTTCTCCCCATTTATCTGACGACTTAGTATGCCGGATTGTAACGGATTTAGGTTCTGTTTGTTAATGGTTTTTTCGAAAGTTTATATTGGCATAAATTTATGGAGTGCATTCTTACAGAGTCTCAGTAGTTATTATTATCTATATATATATATATATATATATATATATATATATATAATTAATTATTAATTATATTTCTGATAAGAAAAAAAACTAAACTAAGGTAACTTAGAATAATTAAAATTATGAAAAATTTCAAGTTAAAATAATTAAATTAAGATATAACAACTTATTGCTAAACTAAATGTGTTATGTAAAAAATATATATAAAGAATCAGAATAGAAACACATGGAACTAGATTGAAAAGAGGCTGTTATAAATGGTAAGTATGATTTTCAATAGTAAAGGACTAAAAGAGAAAATAAATTATATTAGAGGAAGTAAATAATAGATTAATAAAATTAAAAGGAAAATTAAAGGTGCTAACTAATATCAAACAATAAGACTAGAAAAGATAAGGATCAAAAGAGGTTAACATATATGATTGTTGTAATAAATTTTTGACGATATCTCTGCATAGTTGCTCCTTGATCCCACCAATATGCCTTATCATCTCATCCTTCAGCTGTTGAATTGTTGTTGACTTGTTGGCATAAAGTTTACTTTTGAGATGACCCCAAAGGAAGTCAATTTTCAAGTTGCATGATTGTGGTGGCCAACTGACATCACTGTTTCGAGAGATGATGTGACCAGAAAATGGATCATTGAATAAAGACAAATGCATTTCTGTTTGAACATTCATTTTCATGATAGGCTTCAATAACTTTAACATGTTGTTCAATTGTTAATCTTCTGATTGAAATTGCCAAAAACTGAAGATGTTAAATCTGAAAGAAATTGAAAAAATCATTAGACACGTAAACTTAATTCACATTTAAAATTGGTCCAAGTTATTGGAACACCCTATATATCTATAAAAAAGAACTGAAATGGAAAAACCTGGAAGTAGATTGAAAATTGTTTATTATAAACTGGAAGTATTATTTTAATTATTCAATAGTAAAGGGCTAAAACAAAAGATAAGCAAATTGTATTAGGAGAAGTGAATAATAGATTAATAAAATTGAAGGGAAATCAAGGTGCCAACTAATATCAAATGATAAAACTAGAAAAAGTAAGGATCAAAAGAGGTTAACATTTATGATTGTTGTAATAAATTCTGCAATAAATAAGAAGAAGGAAAGAAAACAACTGCTGAAATAGAAAATTTAAATTTGTATTATATTTAGTGGGGTTAATATGTAAATTTAAAATTCAAAAATTTGGATTAATGACAGCATTTGCTTAAGAATTTAAGCAGATTTTGCATAGGATATTTTATTATTTATTTTTTTTCAACTAAAACAGGTTGTATCTCTCATAAAAGTTATTAGGAGTGTATGCCAAACCTATAATCTCCAAATTTACTATGGGCCTGAGTCTCTCTTTTTTCATTTCCCAAAATCTTTAAGAAAGGGACGTCTGGAATTTTAGATTAGGATTGGAAAAGAAGTGCTTATAAGAGCAATAATGTTGTTTAAATTCTTCAGCCAAAATTCCAATGTAAACTTGATAATTCTTTTTGCTATCCATGGGGGTTATATATGCTACTTGGGTAGACCTACATTTGCCTTCCACCAGACAGTAGTTGATGGACCTACAATGCCAGTTTTAGCGTCAGTCCTATCTAAAGTTCTTTAAAATTTGTCTATTGTGGGAATTTATTATATTGTCCATATTGTGTGTGCAGGAATAAGAGTATTTCTATAAAAGATTTTGTGTAGTGGATTTTTGGTATTGAAATGTTTGCTTACTAATTTTAGAAAATATTTCCATATATTGATTTTAGGTCGTCTACAGAAAGGGGTGTTAAACCATATTACTTTCTTTTTTCTATGTTTATTTCTTGCACTGGATGGCTCAGAATTGCTCAGAATTAATTTCTGAGAATGATATTTAAAAGGAAAAATTGAAAAATATTTGAATGTGAATTTATGCTTCCAATTTGCATATATAAAAACAGTCAAAAAACAAGGATTTATTTTTATCCTAGAATTGTACAGAAGTTAAAATCTTAGGTTTATTAAGCAATAATTTGAGAAACTGTTTTTTATCTTCAGCTGATATGAATCTCTCAGTTGATTATTTTCAGCTGTTAAACAAACTAAGTCGTAAGCTAATTTTTTAAAAAAATTAAGATAGAATTAAGTTGTTGCTTTTCTCAAATTCTCAAAGCTGAAATCAAAATTGTTCATATTTTACTGTGACAAAGCTAAATGAAAATTGAAGATTCTCTTCTAAATCACGATCAAAGATAATTGAGTTTATCTGTAGATGAAGTTGGAAACCATTATAAATTCTCTTTCTCTCTTCATGTACAACTTTCATTCAAGCAGTGAATTATTGGCTTAAAAAATCCAGATTTGAAATATTGTCAAACAATGTCAGAATGTCACTTTATCATAAAATTAGATCTAGACCGTTGAAGTTGCTTGCTTTTGAATGAGGCTGAAATAATTGATCCTTTTTATCTATGGACAAAAGTAAAGTCAAACTTGGATCAAATTGTAATTTCAATTTGTCTCTTCTAAGATTATCAGAAAATTATATTCTGATTATTGTTTATCTTTGAATAAAACCATAATAAAAATGTGTCCTCTGTTTAGGTCAGAATTAAACTTTAAATCAAACACTTTGTGGTCCTGCTATATCTTTAATCCATTAAGCTTGTTAGAATTGTGGTTTTTCAGCAATGGTTACCCTTTGATTATTGAATTCACATTAGCTCATCATACTGGAATAATCACCATGACTTCAGCTTACAAAAATTTGCATCTGAGTATCATGAAGGGTGGGGATTTTGTTGGTATTGTTCCAATCAGGTTTGAGTTTGATGAATAGTCATAAGAATTATTTGAACTGGTTCCACAAAACTTTTTCTTTTCTTTTTTTAACAATGAAAAATTACAAAAGATTTAAAAGATTATGGAAACAAAAACAATCTTTATACTTAGAATCAGTAAGAGGTAGTCAAAATTTTTAGGATGCACAATGGAAAAAGAGGGCTTGGAGAATTTGACATCCACAGGACATTTTGAATGCAAGAAGAGCAGAAGAAAGCAAAGAGTAACTGACCTAAGAGATTTGTGTAAATGTGTAACAGGATCTGTGAAGGATGATGAAAAAACAAACTTTAATAAGAGCTTCAAAGGAGAGGAAATTGTGGAGAGCCATGAATGCCCACATCCTGAAGGAGCATGTCATATAGAAGAAATATTTATCTGAAGAAACAATCAAGAAGATATGAAATAGAGATTAAAAATTTAAATTTTTAAATAAGTCTTTTTGTACTTTTATTTGATTTTTGTGTTTTCTTTAAGTCAGTTAAGTGTCGGGATACACGCTTGGGTGATCATGTCTCTTTTGATCCATGAATGATTTGGTAAAAAATTTTCCCACAGTAGGTTGCTGTTTCATTCTGTGGTAGACTGGTTGCATACGAAAGATACAGAACCCAACCTGCACTGTTATTCAACCCACAGCTAGATGGAGAAGAGACAGATTAATACCTTTCCCAAGGTTATTTGCATGTAAGTGAATGCAACAAATTTAGCTAGAATTCAAACTCAGCTCTCCAATTTCCCATTCGGAACTGATATCCATTGCACCACAATGCGTACATTTTAGTGCATACAATTTTTATATTTGATACTTTTATATCTTTTGTACTTACTCATATAAACTTATAGATTTATTTATGCATGAAGTAACACTTGTTCCTAAAAACAGAGTATCTTTATGCTCTGGTGAGTATAAGTGTTATTCCATGGCATTTTTTTCAATGTCCAAAGTAGTTCTATGTGAACACACACACACACATACACACACACACATATCAGTTTCATCCCAAACTAGGCAGTAAAGCCTCTAAGACACAAGAGGTTACTGGGTGTGGAAGAATTAGGAACAGAAACATTACTAATGAGCTGGAAGAGAAAAGAGTGATCAGGAGGACAGTAGATAGCAAATGAAGAGTAAAGCTGGCTGGAAGATTAAAGTTGGATAACAAATGAGAGGTGCATTAAAAGAAACTTCTAGCATAAAATTTATAGCTATATCTGGCTAGATCAACTGTAAATTGATGAGATTTCAACAGCAGTCTAGTACACTTAAATTAAAAACGTCTAGGTACCATTGCAAAGAGCTCATCCAAAAAATTATCATGAAAGTATTTATAGAAAAGCACAGGAAGGCAACCTTATGGTGATGGGAAAGTGACTGAAACTGATCTGCCAGATCAGGACTAATATTACTGCTGATTCTTCTTTGGATTTTATCAAGGAGCTCAAGGTAAATAACATGGACACAGTGTGATATGTGGCAGCAGTATTCTAATGATAAACATATAGATATGTAAGCTAGATTCGGAAGAGAAAGATTGTCTTGCATGACACAGTGAACCAACTTTTTTAGCAGATGATATAGCAATGGATTCGTTTATATATACTATTTATATTTTTGTTTTCAGCTATTTGCTGTTTGGGTATTTGATCAAACATGAAAAATTGCATTCACTGTGAGTTGACCATGAAAAAATCAGTCAGTATGTCATATATGAGGAAAAGTGCTACACACGCTAAAAATGTATATAAACTCACAGATTTATTCATGCATATATATATATATATATATAGAGAGAGAGAGAGAGAGAGAGAGAGAAATAATCATGCCATGTCCATAACATGGAGAGGATAATCCAAAAAGATCAATTTAAGATATGATATTAAGTGATAGCTCTATACAGAGCACTCAATGGATATTATCCAGAGCAATATGATATACAAATAGAAAACCTCATCTAAAGTGGTTACAGATTATAATTCATTTTAATGAGCTAATAGGATCATCTCTTCAGACCATGATTGTATTTGGTATATATTTTCTGAGAACATCCAAAACAAAATTTTCGAAGGGAATTCAAGTGATATGGCCCAGAATAGAAATTTTCAGTCATATCTTGTAAGGATCACCAAGGTTAGGAAACATGCTAACAACTTGCTTACCATGTTTGGTACATACCACATACATACTACTCTACAAACATACATACCTTTTGTTGCATGTAAAATAACATCCATCTTTGATAACGGCTAAAAGTATACCCGAAAGTATTTGGATAAACAAAGCATTAGGACAATTTTTATATAATTTATATCCTCAAGAGAAATAAATCATGAGGGCACATGAAAAATTACATAAAAACTTAACCATAATACCGTGTCTGTCATTTTTAATGAAACCTGCATCAAAGAGAGATTGCTGCCCATATATACAACATATATATGTATTAAGTTTTCTTAAGTGCACAGGATAACAGATGTAAAACACACTATTTAAAAAAAAAACACAACGTCTATTTTAAACACAGGTATCCACTAAAAATAATGTCTGCAATAATTAAAATATTGAATTAAAAATAAATCCATTAACTCTTTAATAGTATATATGGTGTGTGTGCATAAATAAGATAAGTATACTTGCATATGTAAAGGCATGTTTTTGAGTTTGTGCTTGTGTAAGAACATATAAGTCTATATCTGTGTGTTTGTTTGTGTGTGCGTGCATATATACACTACTGCACAAAATATTAGGACAAGAATTATTTTATCTTTTATGAGGCATATTGACAGAAAATAAACAATTTAATTGAAGTAATTTTATTTGATTTATTCAACAAATGCTTTAACAAGAAAAAAATACTTTTTAGAAAATAAATTTCATATTTAGTATAATAGCCTTTTGCTTTGATCACAGCCTTAATTCTGTCAGGCATTGACATCACAAGCTTCTTCAATGTATCTAATGTTATCTCCTGCCAAGCAGCTTGTATTTGTTCCCAAAGTGTGTCTTGCAAAGTAACATTAGATTTATCAATTTGAGAGGGGGGAATAAGAAAAAGTCAGTCATATCCAAGGATAATAGAATAATGAGTAGTTTCAAAATAACTTGTTTAATAGAAAATAGGAAAAATGAAATATAACTTCTTTTTAATACATTTCTTTTACACCTAGTTTTAAATAATCAATATTTATTAGCAATTTACCTGGTTTTTTATCCTGTATTTGAATTTCAGTGAGGTTTTTAAGAAAATCACCCCTGTCCTAATACTTTTGCACACTACCGGTAATGTACTAAAGTGTTAGGACAGGGGTGATTTTACACTTTACTTTGCCTCATAAAATATAAAATAGTTCTTGTCCTAATATTTTTGCACAGTACTGTGTGTATATATATACATATATATATATATATATATATATATATATATATAAGAGCAATCAGTAATTTCTCATAAATATCATTTTTATTTAGATATATCCAATATTTAAAAAATAATTTAAGTGTGATGTGATTAACAAAATAATTTGGAATTTTACAATTAGTGTTCAAAAATAGAATAAAATTAAGTAAAACCAATTGAAATATAATGTACAATGTGTACATATAAATACATAATATAATACAATGTGTACATACAGAATAATTAAATAATTTAAGATAAAATAAACAATCAGTACATTTATTATGATAAATATACACTCCTGATCAAATATTTAAGACCACTTAAAAATCATTAAAAAGATTTTTTTTTTTACAGATAGATTTTAAACTCCTACCACTTAAGGTTACCAATACTACAATCTAAAAGGTTATGGAAACAAAAAGCTACATTCCAAATATTTTATTTAGAAATTTGCATTTTTATAAAATGAGGCGATTTACGCATGATCAAAATTATAAGACCAGGGGTATAAATTGTTAGATCTATGGTAATTCCAATGTTTTTAGTTCAGTTAGAGATTAGCAATCACTGCGTAAAGATGTTACCATGCCTAAAGCAAGCAAACTTACCAAAGTTGAGCATTCTCGAATTCTAGAATTCCATAAGCAAGGTTTATCACAGCGGAAGATCGCAGCTAAGGTAAATCGCAGTAAAACTGTGATTTGCAACTTTCTAAAGAACAGTGAGAATTATGGAAAAGCAAAATCCTCTGGTAGCCCCCTCCCAAATTTCTCCTGCATTGAGTAAGAGAATAGATGGGTTGTTATGAACGAAGGGGAACTTTCTTCTAGTCAAATTAAGGCAGTCACAGATGCTGGTTGCAGTCCTGTAACCATTAGATGACACTTACAACAAAAAGGCATGGTAAATAAAAAGCATAAACAAATTCCTCGGCTGCTTCCACGTCACAAGGTGCACGCTTAAAGTTTGGTCGTAAATACCAAACATGGGACGTTGAGAAGTGGAAGAAAGTCCTGTTTTCTGATGAGAAAAAATTCAATCTAGATGGTCTTGATGGCTTCCAACGATATTGGCATAACAAAAACATGCCTCCTGAAATTTTCTCCACACGTCATAGTTGGTGGAGGGTCCCTAATGGTATGGAGTGCCTTTTCTTACAGAGGGACGATGGAGCTCCAGGTGGTACAGGGTTGTTAAACAGTGGCTGGTTATGTTAGCATGCTACAAAAAGCATCATTGATGATGGAGGGCCATCGTTTGTGTGTGGATGGATGGTTATTCCAACAGGATAATGCTGCAATCCACACTGCAAGACGGACCTTGACCGTTCTACAAGAAAATGGAGTCCATCTTTTGGGACATCCTGCATGTTCACCAGACTTGAACCCAATTGAAAATGTTTGAGGATGGATGACAAGAGATGTTTATCGAAGTGGCAAACAATATTCAACAAAAAATGAACTTCGTGAAGCCATCTTCAGAAGCTGGAGCAACATCCCCCACACCTTAACGTAAATGCTTATTTCTAACATGCCTGACAGAATTTTTGAAGTCATCAAAAGCAGTGGAGGTAGAACTCATTATTAAATTTGCTTGTTGAATGTTTTCATACACTTTTTGAACAATTTCGTAGAATGTTTGTCTCTGATCTTATAATTTTGATCATGCGTAAATCGCCTCATTTTATAAAAATGTAAATTTCTAAATAAAATGTTTGGAATATAGCTTTTTGTTTTCATAACCATTTAGATTGTAGTATTGGTAACCTTAAGTGGGAGGAGTTTAAAATCTATCCGTAAAAAAAAATATTTCTTTTTAATGATTTTTAAGTGGTCTTAAAATTTTGATCAGGAGTGTACCTTGATAATAATTATCTTTGTAATTTGGTTTTTCTACTTAAAAAGTTTAATAAATAGCAAACATAGGATAATTAAATATGGTAAAATTGTCAGTATAAAATAGGTTTAATATTTAGTTAAATTCAAAAAGTTAAAATAATTTCATAAAAAATACAGACAGAAAATAATCAATTGATAATGGAATATGAAAATTATTATAAAATGTTATTATTTTCAGAGTTATGTGATCATTGGTGAGTTTGCTGTGTTTATAAACAACATCATCAATTTTAATTGTTTCTAAATATTTAATGTTGTCATGTTCTTCGAGGACTTTACTGTGGTATAAATGATCAAATTTGAAGTTCACACCCAGAGTTTGTTTTGTGGAGTATAAATATATCTGGTAATAATTCAATTAATTTATCAACCTATATGACCCCTGAATTCCAGTTGAATTTGCTGCATTCACTTATGTGCAAATACCCTTGGGAAAGGTATGAATCCATCTCTTCCCTCCAGTTATAGATTAAATAACAGGACAGATTGGGTTCTATAGCCTTGGCTGGCAACCAGACTACTTCAGAAAGTAATGGCAACCTACTGCAGGATAATCTTCTACCCAGTCAGTCATGTCTCATTTGAGACAGGATTGCCCAAGCATGTTTCACGTAGTAAATAAAATGTTGATGTTGATTAATTGAGATAAATCTATCAAACACTTATTTAATATACATCTATGTATAAATAAAATAAAAGGAAGTGCAAAGATCTGGAAAAGGAGTAATTTAAATTTCTAATTCCTTTTTTATAAGTACTTTTAACAGTGCTAACAAAAAAGACAAGACTCTTAATCAAAGTGAAATTTATAAAAAAATGGATATTTATTAAAATGCCAAAATATTTTTACTTTATGCAAATTCCCCAAATTTTCCTTTGTGTGCCTAAAACTATTAAGGCAGACTAATTACTCTGCAAAATACAAATCTGTTTTCTCTTAGAAATCAACAGTTCAAGAAAACCATTTTCTTCCTTACTAACAAAGGAAGTTTAACAACTTTCTTTTAGAGCAATTGTTAATATAAATTAATTTCTTAGCAACAAAAGAAATTTACTTAATTTGAAAAGTTCACAATTCAAAATGTTGATGCTTCAAATGTAGAAAGTTGAAGGTTGAAAGTCAAAAAAGATGTGAAAATGTTGACCTGCCTTGGCTGAAGCTAGTTTTCTGAGTCTTTTTGACAAAATATTCAAATGCCTGCAACAGTCATCCTTAAGCATGAGGTAAACTTTCACAAGTTTAGAAAATACATTATTAGGAAAGAGAATTCTTGTAGGTTTTTAGGTGTTCTTTCTTTTTCCTTTGTTTCTTCTTTCTTCAACAACAGTAACAGTAGTAGAAGTAGCAGCAGTATTTTAGCATTCCAGGTAGGTTTTCTTGATCGAATGATGTATATTGTCTCCCAGATGACTGCCTTTACATGCAAGGCATGGCCAATCCTTTATTTGCTTGTGGGTATATTCTGTTTTTTTCTAACTTTCCAGTTAAAATTCCCCACTTTTAAAATAAAGTAATTATGGGTCCTATACTTTTTTATGTTCATTGGCAACAAACTCAATAATTACTATGCAATCAAAACATCATTTTGTAAATCTTTATCACAGTTTAAACTGTCTGGGTTCATTTTAGCTGGTATTTATAACAACAATTTGGAGCATCTTTATTTTTCTTTTGCAAACTTTTCATGTCAGTTATATTCAAGTTTTTTTTTTATAAAATACTTAGTTTCATTAACATATAAGTTTTTTAATTAGTTCTTCATACAGTTCAGTATTACTTGTTTTATTAAAAATAATTTTCAAATTACTTTCCACATATATATATATATATATATATATATATATATATACACTTTGGACATTGGCACGAAAGACTAAAAAGCAATAGTTGTTTCCAGTTAAAGCAAAACTGTAGACTGAAAGAAAAATGAATGGATGTAAGTTAAATTTTGATTTCCTGGTACTGATATCAAATAAGTTTTTTTCATCGTAAACTGAATTTTGAAGGCTAAATAAGTCCTTTGAGCAAATGTTATCATGGCTGAGACTAAGAACTACAATTATACCTACTTAGAGCTAAACTGGAAGCAAAAACTAAAATAAAAGCGCTGAAAAGAATACAGACATACAGGCAGATAAACAGACACACACACAAACATCTTGCCTTTTATATCTATATATTATCAATTTTCTGCACTATTGTAAGAACTGCAACTTTGAAACTTCTGAATATCATTCCTTATGTCTTTGTCTATGAGTGTATCAAATTTGATTAAAATCGGACCACTCCTTCTATAACCCTATTTTTTTTTATTATTGATTTTCAATATTTATCGGGGGTACCTCGACACAAAACCTAGCTAAGAACACTCGCAGACGCTTATAGTACAACTGTGTAAATTTTCAAGAAAATCAGTTCAGCTGTTTCGGAGTCTATAGGTAATGGACACACACACACGCAGACACACACACACATACACACACGCACACACAGACAAAGTTCCATTTATAAATGTTTAGATATATATATATATTACTTTAAACAGTATTTTTTAGTGGACACCAATGTTTGTGTAGACGCTCTGTTTATTTAAAACAGTATTTTATTTTATTTACCATCCTTAATATTTGAAAAATCTTATTAATAGGCTCATCCCTTATTTCCTGTTTAGGATGTGGTTTCCGATTTTCTCTTTTCCAATCTTCTCACTTTTTTTTTTTATTTGGAGTAGATAGATTAAACTATCGCCCGGTTCACACTCCACCCACATCTATTGAACAGGTGAAGAGGCTCAACCCTTATTCCCTGTTTAGGATGTGATTTCTGGCTTTCTCTTTTCCAGTCTTTTCATGCCTATGTAGCCCCCTGCACATCAGTGGCGTTACCACCTTGCTCGGGGTGATATGATTAAAAAAAAAAAATATATATATATATATATATATATATATACTGAACTCGCCTGTCATTTTAGATGTATGTGGATCAAGCAAATTAGTTCTTAGAACCAACAGCCAGACTAATTACACATATCATTTGATTATAGTGATGAAGACTTGTTTAAAACCAACCACACATTTTGAAAGAGGTGAAAACAGAGAACTGGTGCACAGTATGCCACTAGGTCTCTAAACAACTCTCTATAGTTTTTTAAAATTCTTAGTTGTCCTTTCCCTAGATCAGGATGCCACTAAAAGCTACAGAACCCAGTCTATTCTACTATTTACCCATAGCTAGAGGGGAGAAAGGATGGATTCATACCTTTCCCAATGGTATTAGCATGTAAGTGAATGTAATGAATTTCAGACACACACACCTCTTTGATTCCTCAATCTGAGCCACAATCAATTACTTCACTGTTTCTCTTGTATGTGTAATATGTTTTTACATCTGTATATTTTATGACATGAAGTTATTCCTGAAACTGTGTTCATATGTTCTAGGTTTGGCAAGTAAACTTTTAGTCAAACTTTTGTCCTTCCATTTCATTCCATATCTCTGATATAATAATCCAATTCTGAGAGCATGCTTAGTCTGTGCATCTCAGGGTGTAACTGATGGGATTTTGCCAAAACATTGCCTGAATAAAAGGATGCAAATGGCCAGAGAAAGCAATTCCAAAACAATCTAATTAATACTTATGAATTTATCTGAAAGTACATCATCAATTTTATTGTTTTCAGAATAGCATTCCAGACAATGAGCTAACATATATGCACATATATCTTATTGCATATAGGTATATACACATATACTCTACTTTATGCTATATGTAAGCTACACTTAGTAAATTACAATATATATAAATATGAATGTGCATGTATAAATATACGTGAATGCATGTGTGTATGAATGTATGTGAGTATTTTTAATTTTGAGCTATTTGTTTTCATTGATCAATCATGTTTTATTTGTATATTTGACTATTTAAGGCAGCATTAGTATAATTTGAGGCATTTTGAGTTCAAAGAGAGATAACATGTTCATTTAAAGTTTCAAGAAATAAACAAATTCTAAGCCTACCAGAAAAAAAATCACACACACACACACACACACACACACACACACACACACACACATATATGTAGTCATCCGCAGACATATCTGTTTTGCTATATCACAGCTCTTCAGTACAGCTAGACATCCGATTGCTTCTGGCCGGGATTGAAACCCAACCAAATTGAAATCAGTTGGTGATTCTACCTTTGCACTATAGGCACTCGGTAGAGAAAGGTGGAATTTAGTGTGTTATACACAATGTAAACACACGCCAGTAGCCGAGAGTGTTCAAATTCATTACTGAATGAATAATGTGTAGATGCGTGAGTAGCTACTGTTTTCTCAATGCCTACCATAAATGCCTCCATAATGCTTAATCAGGATGTGAGAGCATAAATATATATATTATACTTAGACTTTAGAACATGTACAAACTACAAGCTACTACAAAATTGTACATTTTGTTTTGACATTGAAAGAACAATGTCTCATCAGATAGTTAATAATTATTACCATCATTATTAACCACTTAATGAGACATTGTTCTTTTAATGCCAAAACAAAATGTACAATTTTGTAGTAGTTTGTAGTTTGTGCATGTTCTAAAGTAGTAATGAATATTCATTGCTCTATTTTTATGTTGAGCACTGTTTTAAATTAAAGTTTTGTAATGTTGCAGTTATTTTCTTTATACTTTATTCATTTGGATATATATATTGTGGATTGTAAACCTGTTGATTCTCTTCATCTGGTTATTTATCTAGATATATATCCAGATGAAGAAAACCAACAGGTTTAAAATTCAGAATTCGCTAGCATTTACTTTTTAAAAAACTGCTCAAAACATCATAGGTCATAGAGCATGATACAATTAATTAAATTTATTTTCTTAATTAAAATTAATTTACATTGTGACATGGAAATTTATATGATTCAAGGTTTAAAGCTTTTTATCTTGACATTCAATAACTTTGGTGAATATGATTTATGTTTGAAAATAGAAAGTAATACATTTATTTATTAAAGGGGATAATTTTTACCAATGTTTTTGGACATTGCCTGATGACAAGGTAAAAGCTTTAAGTCTCAAAACAGAAATTTCTGTAAAGCAATGTAAGTTAAATAAATTTTAAATAAAAAACAAATTTAATTAATTATATATGTATTTATAAAAACATACATGTGTGTGTATATATACACACACAAACATATATATATATATATATATATATATATGATAATATAAGTGGTTAATACTAATGGAAGTACATTCCACAGTTAGATTTTTACTTTTAAAAAGTGCTCAATACATAAGTAGAACATAGATATTGTTACGTTAAGTCAATATTTGTATCCTCACCATATATTTTACAAGTACATTTTTAGTACTTTAAACATTTGCGATGAAATATAAGAACAATATTTGTTTTTTTAATTAATTTTAAATATGCAGCAGATTATAAAATAATTTCTTTGTGGCCAGCTAAATCCAGTTCTTGGAAAAGAACCTTCCTTTCCTGCACCTCCTGTCTGGTCCTTGATTGCAGGCCATATGAACACTGACTGTCTAATGTACAAGTGACCTTGATAATATTCAAAATACAAACACCTACTCATTTTTCATATATCCACACATGATATAACTAACAACATTTTTTCATTTTTGTGCACACCAGCACATAGCATTGGCACTTGGCTATTTGTTTTTGAAGAAGTTGGATATCAACACACTGGACTTGACTGTTTTGCTGTCATATAAAAATTGGATGTCACTAAGACTCAAATAACTGAAGAAAGAATCCTTGAGTGGTATTCTTTAGCCCATGTCATCTATATTTCCTGAAGAATCCTGAGTGGTATTCTTAAGTCCAAGTCATCTATATTTCCTGTGATTCATCTGCCTGAAATATTCACCATCATCAAAAAATTGAACTGTGTTATTCAAAGAATTACTAAATGAACATTTTTTTTTGTTTTATTTCTGGTACTCTATAGCAACTGATCAATATCAATCCCTACAAATTTGTAAGTTTTTGTATGTTTCTATACATTCTATAATCTGCTATATTTACTGTTTTATGTATTTTGTTGTCTAGATATATGTTTTTCTTCTCATACCCCAGGTGTAACAGAATTGAAAGCTCGTGTGGGATTATTTCTTCTTTTCCATAAGACTTTGCAGTGAGAAACAGTGCAGTCATAGAATTGCATGTCACATCAACCGAGATGAAAGCCCATTAAAGATATTAAGAGATTTAAAACCTACCTGAAAAATCATATATATATATATATATATATATATATATATAAATAAGAGTGAACATTAGTCAACACCCTGATTCAAACTAAATACAAATGTCAAGCTATGATGGCTGCACTTAGCATGAATCAGACTGTCACTTCTGTGTGTTGACTTCAATGTACATTTTTATATTTATAAATGCTCTATCCCTGATATTGAGCAATTCAACCCATGAACTTAACATATCTTAAGGTATACTTTACCCCCCCCCCACCCACACATATATATATATATATATAGGTATACCTTGGGTTATGTCATTTCCAGTTAAGTCATTCTCGATTATATATCATTGGTCAAAAAATATCTGGAAAAATCAAGTTTAATCATTTTATTCAACTTTATATGTGTCCTACCACAAATATTGAAGTTATAATATCACGAGAAAAGTGTTAATAGCACATAAAATCATGTCACTGTACAATAAATAAGATAAATAAGAATTAAAGTAAATAAAATCACATTAAAAATAATCATCATAAATTCTAGAGAACAAAATATGAAAACATCTGTGACTCTGTGCTGTCATCTTATTGAGCGGTCTTTAAGATCTCAATATTGACATTGTCCATGGTAGTTCTAATATCTACCATTTGGCTTTGTTGTCAGTGCCACATTTTCCCAGAAAATAAAAATCCAGTTTAGTTTTGCTATACATACAGTATACATCTGCTTATTGTCTACTCTCTCATTCTCATTCATTTGTGAATTTATATTTTGCTTCAATGGCTCTTAAGAAAATTCCTAGTGCAAGTGCTAAGCGTCTTGCTATAATTCTGGACAATAAACTTACTATGATAAAACACCATGAAAAAGGTGAAAAGATTATATCAATTACTCAATCTTTTGGAATAAGTCATTCAACTGTATCAACAATTGTTCACAATGAGGATAAGGTTTTGGCACATATCAAATCTGATACCACAGGGATCAAAGATTAGTAGATTCAACTTAAATAGTTTTTCTACTTAAGTCAACTTTTCTGGAACAAATTACTGATGTAAGGTGAGGTATACCGATATATATATATATATATATCCAAGTGAAAAAAGAAGGAAGAAAGTATTAACAACATTCAAAACATTAATTTAAAACTCAATATAGAAATAGAGCAATGAATATTTATTATAAGTTATAGTTTAGAACATGAACAAATTATAATTTCCTAGAAAAGTATACATTTTGTTTCAGCATCACAAAAACAATGTCTCATCAGGTAGTTAATAATGATGGTACTAAACGTTATTTTTGAAAAAGAAGATTAAAAAATCTCACTTGCCCTTTACTTTTGGAAAATTGTACTAGGTAAAGAGGATATAAAAGAAGGAAAAACTAAAAGGAAATTGAAAAAAGGGGTAAAACAAAAAAGAAAGAGAGATACATAGGAAATAAAGAGTAGGAAGACAGGAGAGAAAGAAAGAGCTAAGAGGAAAGAGCCGATAATAATGGCTCAGACAGAAATAGACCCAAAATTTGGTAGATGAAATATAGATAGATACACATAAGGACCATCCAAGTGTTTTAACAAAAGGATGTATTTCATACTATTTTTTAGTATTTATTGCCAAGTGAATAATTGTAAATGAAAATAGAATGGTTCTTTTGTTAATATTGCACAATAACATGTGCATCAAATATTTAATAAGTACCTATATTGAAAGAATAAAAAAAATTTAGGGTGGTTCAGACAAGTTTATCTTTGTTTGCTTGCCTTGAAAAATTTTGCAAAGTAATAATAACAAAAAAAAACATTCTATTTTCATTTGGCAATAATTAGTAAAAATAGTATGAAATATATCATTTCTTTTAAAAAACTGGGGTGGCCTAATAATTATGGTCATAGTATATATATATATATATATATATATATATATATGGCTCTGTGTATATATATATATATATATATATATATATATATATATATATATATATATATATATACACACACACTGGTGTGTGTATGTATAGATAACCACCATAAAAAGACAAATTTTTATTGCCACTCATAAAAATAGTTAGAAAATAAAACTGATAAAAGTGCCAGCTAACCAGTTTTGAACTTTGCTCACAGATCCAAATCAAGGTTAGTATAGAAATAATTATCAGTAAAAAGTGAAAATGGCAATATGTATAAAAAAAAAAATTTGGTTATATAGAAATTAGTTTCAACTATTCCTCATGTTAGGATATGAAATAATATAAATATGTATATTTCTGGGTTTAAAAAGCACTAGCCAAGTTTTGTTTGATCAGGATATCTTACATGGTCAAAGTACATGTGTTTGAATTTATATGCATGTGTGTATATATGCGTGCATATATGTATATATGTGTGAATATATATATGTGCGTGTATACATATGTATGTATGTATGTATGTGTATTTGTCTGTATGTGTATATATATATATATTTGCATATGTGTCAGTATATATATATTTGTGTATATATATATGTATACATCTATATACATGTATATATGTGTGTATGCATATATGTGTGTATATACGTAGATATGTGTGAAAATAAATATGTGTGTATAAATGTATGTATATATAGATATGTGTATTTGTATGCATGTGTGTGTATATATATGTGTGTTTATGCATAAGTATAAATGTGTAATTGTGTGTGTATATATGTGTAAGTATATAAATAAATGTGTACATGTGTGTGTGTATATAAAAAGGGGGAATGAGTGTGTATATGTGTGTGTCTATATTTATGTATATACATATTCATGTCTATATTAGTGTATGTTTATATATTTATAAATGTATATATATATATATATATATATATATATATATATATTTATATGTGCATATATTATGCTTTTTCAGTGCAAAATATATGTTATATATATATATATATATATATACTTGGCATATATATATATATATATATATATTATATCAATAAATTCTGAAATTTATTTTCCATTGAATAGCTATTTCAGCAAGGAAATTCTTGCTTCATCAGCAATGTTCAACAACAAGAATAAATTTTTTGTTTTTGATTCTTGCTGATGAAATGAGAATTTTCTCACTGAAATAGCTATTCAATAGAATGGAAATTTCAGAATTTATTGATATAATATACATATTTGGTTTTGTAAATAGATAATACGATTTACATTGAGCCTTCCACCTAGATCATTTTTAATATTGATAAAATGATATTAATAGGATTTGTTTTTTGTGGTTTTACCTATATACACTTCCTATTTTGGATTTAAATATATATATATATGCATATATATATATATATATATATATATATATATACTTGACCAATAAGCTGTCACACCAAGCTAGTTGAAGATACCTCACAATTGATACCCTGATAGCTTGGTGTGACATCTTATTTGCTAAGTATAAGTACCTAGGAAGTGTTCTAACAGGAGATGGAAAGTGCAACACGGAGATTCGAAGGCGAATTGGCATGGCAAATGACGCATTCCAGAAGATGAGCAAAATACTAACACACAGGAAAATCTCAATAGAAACGAAGAAAAGAGTGCTAGACTGCTATGTGATGTCAGTTCTTCAATACAGCAGTGAATGCTGGACAATATCATCGAAAATGAGGACAAAACTGGAAGCGGCCGAAATGTGGTTCTACAGAAGGATGCTACGGATATCGTGGACTGAGCATACAAGCAACAACGAGGTGTTAGAAAGAATGGCAACAAAAAGGAAATTGATGCTGAGCATCAGGAAGAGACAACTGAAGTTCCTGGGACATGCAATGAGGAAGGAAGAGCCTGGAGAACCTGATACTGACTGGACAGATAGAAAGAAGGCGAGACAGAGGAAGGCAGCGGATAACATATTTGCAGGGCCTGATCAGGTGGATGATGGAACGGGGTTGCTGATTTATATATATATATTTTCTGTATATATGTATGGATATATGTATGGATATATGTATGTGTCTTTCACTCTCTTTTTCTCACTCTGTCTCTCTGTCTCTGTCTCTCTCTCTCCATATATATATATATATATATATATATATATACATTAATATCTGGAAAAGTTTTAGATAGAATATATCTATAATGGACAAAAGGAAACCTTATCTCAGCTGCTCACATTTTGTCCTCTATATCAACATGATAATCAAACTCACAATATATATATATTCATAGAAATAATGTGGTCAATAGAATCAACGCTGTTGTGAGTCTTAGTTTCATATTTCACTGCAATATTTGAGCCCCATTGGATAAAATCGCAACATATTTTAACATGTGAATTCAACCAATATAATTTATTATTTCTTTATTTTGCTATTATTTTTTTATGTTCTTTTCTAGCTATCTATCCATATGTAGTTGCTTCCATTCATCAGAATTATCTCCCCTTGTCTAATGCAATATGTTTTCTTTTTTGTTGTTGTTTTTTGGCACTGAAATTCTTTTGTTTTTGACAATTTTTGTTCTTTACAGTATGTTTTGTTTAAAAATCATCCCTTGATTAATCAGATACCTCTGTTGCTACACAGCTGTTTGTCTTCTGATATTTTTTGTTTTAACTTTTAACAAAATAGTAGTGTTGCTATATATTATTTAGAAATTTCCACCTCAAGGAAATATCATTCTCAGAATCAGATTGTACAGATCACATGATATGAGCCCCTCAAAAGATCTTTCTCTTTCAAACCCAAAGCAAAATTTCTAACAAGAGTGTGCAAAAGGAAATACTTCCATCTCCTTGAATAAATCCAATTTCTCTGAAGGTATATCCTCTCCATATCAACCTCTTCTTGCCAGTGGCAGCCATAAATAGAGATTTTTCATAATTTTGTTTTATTCTTTTAGCAGAAAATTCCTGAAGATTTGGGTGGATGACTTCACTTCAAATTTTTTCCCCTTGCTTTTAAAAAAAGGTTCATAAAAAAATATCCTGGTTCATTAAAAAAATAAAATTAGCTTTCTCAGATTTTCCACAGTTGAAATTCAAGGAGATGTCCATTGGCCCCATGTCATGTTTGGTTGGATTTGATGTCATAAAATATTGATGTTTTTAAACAGTCCAAGACTGTGCATATTAAAATCATCTTTTATTAATGATTTTGTACAGTAGATGTTTTTAACTGTGAGGAATACATACTTTTATAGATTTATAGCAAAGTTTACTTTTCATATATACAAAGATGTCAGTTTATATATCTGTGCCAAGAATAAAAAATATGTTTAATATTTATTTCTATACACGTATATTCAGTGATATGAGTAAAAGTTCTGAATCTCACCAGTTCATTGAATTATATGTTGAAAGATTAAAGAAAACTGATAAATTGTTTGTTTGTTTTTTAATCATTTCACTCAAAGCCATGCAGGGGTTTACACGGAGTGAAAATGAAGGAGAAAAATAAGAATATAGAAGATTGAGAAAAGGACAAATCTAAACTTATTTATAAATGGAACTTTGTCTCTGTGTGTGTATGTGTTTGTGTGTGTGTGTGTATCCATTACCTATAGACTCCAAAACGACTGAACCGATTTTCTTGAAAATTTACACAGTTGTATTATAAGCATCTGCGAGTGTTCTTAGCTAGGTTTTGTGAGAAGGTATCCCCGATATATAGAAGGAGTGGTCCAATTTTAATTTGATACAATCATAGACAAAGACATAAGAAATGATATTCAGAAGTTTCAAGGTTGCAGTTCTTACAATAGTGCAGAAAATTGATAATATATATATATATATATATATATATATATATATATAAAAGGTAAGATGTTTGTGTGTGTCTGCTTATCTGCCTGTATGTCCTTTATACAAATCCACAATTTTTATCCGATTCTCACCAAACTTCACACAAATATTTTTTAGGCTAAGTCTGAGCTCCAGGACCATAGATTAGTTTTAAAGCTTTCATTACACCCGAGCAAAGCCAGGCTATACTGCTAGTGATGAATAGAATTCAAAAAGATATAAGATGGTAGTTGAGGTTACATTTAAATTTTTGAAGATTGTAATTATCAGGAAAACAAGTAAATGGAAGGGAGTTCCACAGGTGGGAGAAAAGAAACTATTGGATTAGAAATGGCAGTTGCATATAGATATTTCAACTGTTAACTGATAGGATCTGGATGCCAGTCTAGAAGCATGCTTAAATTCAGGTTGTTGGTCACCAGGCAAAAAGTCTATTAGAGCAGTTGCCATAAAAATACTTGTAGTAAAGATGGAGGGAAGCCATGTCATGTAGGCAAGAAAGTGGCTAAAGTCTGGATGCCATGTCAGGATCATTTACATTGCAGATCTTTCTTTGGATTTTGTCAAGAACCTCAAGATTATAATAGCAATAGCAGTAGACCAGATATGGTAACAGTATTCAATGCACAGACAAAATATAGGTTTATAAATGTGCAATATAGACTCTGCGAAGAAAAATTTTATTCCATATATGCTGAAATTTGTAGGTGTTGGGTAATATGCTGAATAAGCAGATATGCTTCATTGTTCTTAGTCATTCTGGCAAAGTTTAATAAACCGGCCATGCAAAAAATGATGTTTGTTTCTCTTGATACAGCTATTACAATACACTAAAAGAATTATACATGTAACTTTAGCAGAATAAAATAATTAAATGTCTAATTTTAGCAGAATAAAAGAATTAATTCTTTTACAAAAAAAAAAAAAAACACATTCAACTCTATTAGAATAAGAATTTATTCTACTGGGTAGTGTAATTTAACCTCCTTAAAGATTTTCCCCGCATTCAAAGGGAGCAACTCTTCTCTCTTAACATATTACCACGTGTTCACAGCGGCAAAGCAAATAAGATTAAAATTTGTTGGTCTGACGTTTCTTTCCTTCTTCTTCTTTTTCTTCCTCATTAGAGTAGTGGCTCAGGAGAAACAGCACTTGAAGGGTTTCTCAAACACAGCAAAAATTCAATATGGAGTCAAATATTTTAGGGACTCTTGAATCCATAATTAGGCGATTCAATTTAGTTAATGGGAAAATCAACAACTGTCCAGGTGAGTGTAGGTTCTCTACACCTCAAAAATACTTCAACAATTATATCTCATTAATAGGGGGATAAAAAAGGACTTCAGAAGCCACAATTAGGTGATTCGATTTGGTTAATAGGAAAACCAATGACTAGCCAGGTGAGTATAGGTTCTCTACACTGCAAAAAATACTTAAAAAATGATATCCTGTTAATATGGGGATAAAACACAATTTGGCTGTATGAAGATGGGTGACAGCTAATGAACCTCTCTAAATGTAGGGGAAAACACAAAGCTGGTTTTGCATCACGCGGCCTCACCACAGTGAAAAGTCTGATGTCCTTCCTCTCTGAGCCCAGTGCTGCCAAGTGCAACTATTCTCCACCAGCCGGTGCAAGTCACTGGGGGAATAATTTCCCTCACCAAGTTACATGTCTTGTCATTAGTCAGCAGCAAGAGTATGAAGAAAGCAACTTTACCATTGACTCACAGTGCTTGCTGTTCCCCAAAAGGGGATGACCAAATAAATTCAAGAGTCAGTGCAAGTATAAAAAGTACCAAATGAAATAAATCTCCCTTCTAACCAAAATAATTCTTACAACACTCATGCAATAACTTTTATTATTTTAAAACCCAAACATAAGAAATTGAACATATGCTTTTTTTTTCTTGTGATCAGACATAAAAAAAACATGAAACATTTATTAAGAGTGATTATTTACAAGAATGATTTTCTGCTAGTCATCCATGTTTAGTTTATTGCTCTCACATATAGTCAGGTGAGCTGGCTATATATTTAGAGATCATTGATAAAATCTAAGGATATCAGTGATATCAGTGGTCCTGATCTGACATCTCAGCTTCAGTCAATTTCCCACCATTGTAAGGTTATCTCCTTGTGCTTTTTCTATAAATACTTTCATTGTAATTGTTTTGAACAGAGGCCCAATTGAATGACGTCCACATCACGCCCTCACTGATTTCTAACATAATCTCAAAACTTGACCCTCACAAAGCATGTGGCGGGGATGGAATCTTTATCATAGTCTTGAAGAAATGTGCCCCTGAACTCTCCTCTGTCCTTTCTAAACTCTACAACCTCTGCCTATCTTTCTCTTGCTTTCCTGCCTGTTGGAAGTCTTCTTCTGTGGTTCCAATATTTAAGAACACTGGTGAACCCTCAGACCCCGCAAATTACCGCCCTATCAGCCTTCTTCCGATCTTTGGCAAATTGTTCGAAGCCATTATCAACGCCGAGGTCGTTCAACATCTCACAGCCCACAGGCTAATCTCAGACAAGCAATATGGCTTCCGCTTCACCAGGTCAACTGCTGATATGCTAACGACCATTACCGAGGATATATACCGGGCTCTCGACAAGAATGGTGAAGTGCAAACCGTCGCCTTGGACATATCTAAAGCGTTCGACAGAGTATGGCATGCCGGCCTTCTACGGAAACTGCAAAGCTACGGCATAACTGGACTTTTGTTGGGCTTAATCCAGTCATTCCTCTCTAACCGTACTTTGAAGGTGGTATTAAACGGACATGCCTCTCAGAACTATCCTACAAACGCGGGTGTCCCCCAAGGCTCCATCCTAGGTCCTACGCTCTTTCTAATCTACATCAATGATCTCCCCGATGCCATAACATCCCAAGTAGGTATGTACGCTGATGATACTACAGTTTACTCTCAACTCCATCAAAAATCTGGTGTTGGTGACAAGGCAAACCTCGCTGTCGAGCTTGAAAAGGACCTTCCAAACCGTGGTGGATTGGGGTAAGAAATGGCTTGTAGAATTCAATTCTTCCAAAACAAAGCTGCTGTCAATTAACCACCACAGACAACCACACCTCCCCACATTAGCATGGAATAGGCTTGCCTCCCAGAGAGTAAAACACTATGCCTGCTCAGCCTGACACTCTCAGCGGACTTCAAGTGGAATGACTATGTCGAATCCATTGCTAAATCCGCTGCTATGAAAGTTGGCTCTCTGTGCAGGGCCCGGAAATTCTTTCCGCCTGAATCTATCCTGCACATATATAAATCTACCATCCACCTGTGTATTGAATACTGCTGCCACATCTGGTTGGGTGCCCAAGCTATTCTCCTCGGGCTTCTTGACAAAATACAGCGGAGAATCTGTAATGTGATCGATACCGACTTAGCTGACTGCCTGCAGCCACTCTCTCACCAGCGTGACGTGGCTTCCCTGTGCCTCTTCTCTAAGTACTTTCACGGCTTCTGCTCGGATGAACTTAAATCACTGGTGCCCCCTAGGTGTGAATTTGCATGAGATACTAGATTGGCAACTAGGTCCCACCCCTTTACTGTGAAACCAACGAAATGTAACCGCAATTTCTACTCCAACAGCTTCTTTTCTCGCACTTCCCGCCTGTGGAATTCCCTTCTGCATGATTGCTTCCTCGACGGCTTCAACCTCCAGGAGTTTAAATGTAAGGTCAATAGACACCTCCTAACACACTAACTCACACCCATTCCCTCCAACACTCTCCCTACGTACCTCCTAACTCATCTATCACCCTCCCTCTGACATTTCCTATACCCAATCACTCTATGTAAACCCCCTGCACTATAGTGACAGTGGACTGCCTTGCTTGGGGTGATATGATTAAAAAAAAAAAAGATGAGATTTTTACTATGGTACCTAGATTTTATGAATATAAACACAGTCTTAGATTAGCAACAAATTTTCACTAATGTATAGTTGAGCTGGTTAAATGTAACCATAAGTTCTATGCTAAGAGTTTCTTTTCTCAAACTTCTCACCTGTGGAACTCCCTTCCGGCTCTATATTTTCCAGTTAATTTTAATCTTCAAAAATTTAAATGCAATGTCAGTCGCTATCTACTGTCTTCCTGATTACTCTTCTTTGGTACTCACTCCTTACTGGTGTTTCTGTTTTAAAATTCTTCGACACAGAGTAAACCCTTGTTCTCAGTGATTTTGATGCTTTGTTTGAGGTGAACTTGATTATAAAAGAAAATTTACAAAATTATAAGAGTAGGATTTACCATATAAAAAATGACTAGAAAAGTATTTTTTTATTCATAAATCTATAAAAATATGTAAACTACAGAATACTAAAATTAAAATAAATATGAGGAACTGTGATTTTGAATGTTGAAAAAATGATTTTTGGGCTTTTTTTCACTTTCTACTATCCACTAAAATAAGGTGAGAAAAGAAATGCAGTAATTTTGTAAGCCACCACAAGATCAATGCACAATTCTTAAACAATTGTTCAATGAGTTGTTTATATGATGCACTTTGGTTGAAAACTAACAGAGATTTTGCATGAGATATCTCTGTCATAGCATCAGAGTCACATATTGTTTTAAATTCAGAGTTGGTTTTTCTGCCAACCATCGCCAGTTTACCCTGCTATTTAACTTACAGGTGGTAAGTGATGATATGCATTCATATCTTTCCCATGATTATTTGCATATAAATGAGTACAATGAACTCTACTGGAATTCAAACTCAGTTTTCTGGTTTTCAATTCAATAGGTTGAAAGCCGAGAAAAAAAGTGCAGACCCTGTTTCATATATATTTTTTTATATTAACAGTAAAAATAGTTATTTAAAAATTCCCTTTTTGAAACTCCATATTTTTTGGGGGGATATTTGTTAAACTTTGCCATAATTGCTCTTCATTGACAAATCCACAAACCTTCACACAGCACAAGAGAAGGTGCTGAAAAGTTATTTCCCTTCCAAAAACACATCCGTTTTGTGGTCATTTGGTCATATTTTTGGAAAGTTTTCCAGGCATGTGTTTTCAGTACCTCATCATCAAGCAGAACTTTTCAGGAATTTCTTTTTACCTCATGTAGGTAAAATATTAATTCTATAGACAACATGTAGAAGAAATCTGATTAATTTATTTCCTTCAAATAAAAGGAAGTAATTGATGTTTTCATAAAAGTGTTTATTTGTAAACATCTGTGACATGATTCTTGCAGCTATTAAAATTTGCTAATTATTCACTATGAATATTTAATTACCCAACTAATGAGAAAAATGCTACTGCTACATTTTATTTACAAGTTCATCAGAATTGGGAGTTACTGGAGAAAAAAATGAAATCGGTGCTTGTTAACTGAGTTCGGAAGATAAAGCCCAACTTCTGTAAAGAAAACATATGCCTCCACACATCTACACTTGTTTTTGCATCAGAAAAATTTCAATATGAATTTTTTTATCCTGTTTGTGGAGGTACTGGTGTAAGGTTAATATACTAAAGGAAAATAAAGAATGTTTCTTATTTAATAAGAGCAAAACATTCAATATTAAACTAAAAACAAATTCAGAAAATTTTCATTGATTGATTGATTTGTTTTCTATAGATTATTGACTCTTTGCAGAAAATATTTTTAGAATGTAAGAACTTTTTTTTTTGGCAGGGGAAGAAAAAATAATGAATTAGTGATACAAGTCTTACTAATTAATCCATAGCTAGGGTGGGGGAGAAAAGGTGGAGTCCTACTTTTCTAAAGGTTATTTGTGCATATATGAATTTAATGAACCCAACATGGTGTAGAACACTGCTCTCTAATTAACAATTCCAAGTTATTGTTCCTTTACACAATCCACACATCAAGGCTTACAGTACCTGGTGTGATACTACCGCACGCCGGACTGCTGCCCTCACATGTGACCCTCACATGGCCGCTAACCAATTTCTTAGCTCTTTCGCATCTCCCTGATAGCTCAGCACCCATGGACCCCCCAACAAGTTCCTCAAATCCCTGCGGTCTGTGTTCTCTATCGTCTACCTCTGACCCTGCCATTCCCTGTTCCTCCCCGTAATCAGACATTAAAACAATAATCAATATGAAACGAGAAGGAAATCGATCCACGGCGAAATGGCAGCAACAAGAATTTCAGAAAGAAACCAAAAAGTGCCCTACCTGTTACAGAATGACCTCCAACAAAATCTGCCAGGGTCCTTGACTTTCTCGGTGGTTATTCAGGGTCAATCCTCGGTCACGGCAACCAGATGTGATACTACCGCATGCCGGACTGCTGCCCTCACATGTGCCGCTCGTTCTCGATGATGGCCGTGATGATCCCAGTTGTGTCACTGCCACCCGGTCGCGGCAATCCCGTCTGATGATGTCGCCACAAAAGCTGGACTACAGGACGTCTTTTGCAACAACGGACCACTGTCCCACATTGTGATTAGATCCCAGAAGTCTCGTCGTGCAATTTCAATAGTCATCCCTTTTAGCCAGTCGGGACACTGGTGTACACTTATGAGTCGAAAAAAAAATAAACATGGCACCAAAAAAAAAAATTAATAAAATAAATGAACAAAGTCGAACATGCCTGGAAAGCTACGAAGAATGTCTTTATATAAAGAAAAAACAATGTCTGTCTTTTCCCAAGAATACAGTTGTTGAAAATAATATACAATCATCGAAAATGATTTTTACAACAGAGAGAAAGTTTGCCAAAAGCATCAAAGCTTCTAATCGTTAATTGAAATGTTTACTCTAAGTTTTGTTAGCGTTGAACTGTACTTCTAAAACAGCAAAGTTCTTTTGGATTCTTGACTGAATCTGACGGAATGTGCTGAATTGGAGCGGTCACTGGCGGAGTGTGTGGGGTGCTGACGACGGTGGCACTCTGCTCAAAGTCTGAACAATTGGCTCTCCAACTGAACTTTTCGTGTCAAACATCTATTTTTATAACCAATTTCAATCCACTCTGGGGATCCGGCCGGCTCACAGTCTTTGGCCAATGAAAATTGGTCTCCGCCCATTCGATTTGCGGATGTCTTAGCTCGACCAATGAGCTACACAGCGGCCTTGACATCTGGGTGACCTTATCAAATCACTCTGACACTTGTTTTGTCTACGCATTTTCAGATGAGCAGAATACATTTCAAATCTAAGAGAAATCCATATTGAACATGAAAAGAGGCGTAAATCATGAAAGATGAGAAATATATATTTATCCAAAATAACTTTATTTTATGCTCCCGTGTTTTTAGAAGCACTTGATGGTACTAAAATTTTTTTTTCTAAGCTCACATCACGTGACGCAATAAAACATGAATAATATCACCAATTTCAATTTCTCTCTCCGTTGTTTTAAAACCAACCAAAGGAAAGTATCCCCGTGGGAGAAGGGAAAGCATCACTGCGTGAGATTGTGTCACATCCCTCACATACCTGTCTCTGTTGTTTTAAGCTTTTAAACATAAACAAAAGAAAATCCGAGACACTATCTCAACACACAACTTTACAAGATCCTCTTTTTCTTTCTACTCTTCTTTTTTTTTCATATGGAAAAAAAGTCTTTTACCAAATTTAAAGTCTCTTCAATTGGAAAAGTTCATTTTTCGTCCTTGTTTCATTCTGCATCTTTGGTTTATTTATCTAACCATGCAATTTCAATAACACATTTTATTACCTAACCATGCAAATATGAAAAAGTCTCTGCAGGCCATAGAAAAAAGTTCTTTTTTTCTCTTTCTTTTATCCTTCGTTCTTGGACTTGTCTAAATTTTATTCAAAGCCAAACACGCAATCTCAATAACATCTTCATTGACAAAAAAAACGTCTCTGCTGACGGAAAAAAATACTCTCTTTTTTTTTTCATTCTCGGTCCTGTCTACATTTTATTCAAAGCCAGATTTTATTCAAAGCTAAACATGCAATCTCAATAACACATTCATTAAAAAAAAAATGTCTCCACTCACGGAAAAAAATATTCTCTTTTTTTTTTTCATTCTCGGTTCTGTCTACATTTTATTCAAAGCCAAATTTCAACCAAAAAGTTCAACAAAATGTCTCTACTGTCGACCTGAAAAAGAACAAAAGAAAATATGGTGTGCGAGTGTGTGTGTGTGTGTGTGTATAGAGATATCTTTTTTTTCCTTCTCTTTTTTTTTTGTTTTTTCTTATTATTTGTCCTTCTCAGACACTGTTCTTCTCTGCTCCGCTAGGGTTGGTTTCTCAAGAATACAGACACCATATGGTAACGCCCTTTTTTCTCATTGTAACCTGCCAAAATTCTCACAAATCAATTCCTGTTCAATGTTTTCATATTACTACTACTACTATAGTAATGAATGCTAAAATACTTAACATGGCTGACTAATCTATTGAAATATTTCCTTACCATCTACCCAGATCATGCTTTAAAATAATTTTGGGTATTTTCTTTGCTATCGGATTCCACAGTTCTGTATAACTATCCCAGTTGATTTCTCACTTCATTATTCTCTTGCATTTTCTTTTCAACTTACAGGTCCCTTCTGACTTTCATTTCTTTTCTCACTAATTACTAACATTAGGGTGATTATTCTAGACAGCGCGTCGGTCTTACGACCTGGGATTTCGCCTCACCTTTTCGTCCCGCAAGTCCTATTCAACCAGATGTACCTAGTTTCCTTAGCTATTCTGCCATCGGGTCTACCGCAACGGGTTGCTGTCCCATCCTATTTTATTTCTCTCATTGGCATCCTCTACCAGTATTTCCCAGTGATCATTGGCATCCTCTGCCAATATTATTTCTCTCATTAGCAACCTTAGCTAATATTTTTCACCATTAGTAATCTCAGCGAAAGCATCACCGCGTGAGATAGTGTCAGACTGGTATTCACAAGTGGAAATAGACTGCTCCACTCTTTTAAGAAGCAAGTTATTAGGAATAATATTTAAATTTTCCTATGGTGAATTTTCAATCAGTACCTGAAGGTTGCTGCATGTATTAAATTCAGCTTTGTTCTAAATGGTAAGGAAATAATGTATATTTATTATTAGAAGTATAATGTTTAGACAACTAGCACTCATTGCGCAATATTTCATATTTAGATTGGTCCTAAGCATGAAGGTAAACTGCATCTGGCAGCAAGGCCACTGATTGGAAGGTTGTGAGGAGCATAAACCACCTCTTAAATGCTGTTGTTCCCAAGGTCCACAGGTCCACTCTGACTCAGAGTGGTAGCACCTGTTAGGGTCGAAGCTATGGGCAAATAGTTAACCCACAAACTTGGGGTACTGGGGATGATGATAAACTGCATCCGGCAGCAAGGCATCTGATTTTGAGGTTGCAAGGAGCATAGAACCACCTCTTAATTGCTGTTGCCCCAGGTCCACTCTGACTCAGGATGGTAGTACCTGTTAGGGTCCCAGCTATGGGCAAATAGTTAACCCTCCAAACGGGTCAAAACACTATGAAATTATAAAAACAGACGTTTATGAAATATATACATAAAAATTTTGGAAAGAAAAGTATTACCAACAAAACTTTTTTGATTAAAAATATTACCAAAAAAACATTTTTGAAGGAAAAATATTACCAACAAATACATTTTTGAAGGAACTAATGCTTTGGCATTAAATGACCCCAAATAGTTGATATGACGTAAAACAAACTAAACCAAACCAAACATACTTAGATAGATAGATAGATAGATAGATAGATAGATAGATAGATAGATAGATAGATAGATAGATCCACTAACCATTACACCAAAGGTGGTGTAATGTTTAGTGGATATGAACAAGAAATTTTAAAATAGTAAAGCAGACTGGGTTATTCAGACTAAAAGACTAAAAGAAGGATAACTGGGAATTAAAATAATTTGACTGAAGCTATCACCAGTCTTCTTGAGCATTCTTATCACTGATATAATTGGACAAATGGCTATCACTATAATCCCTCTGATTTACAGGTTCTTTCTTAGATAAAAAGGCTAAGAAGCTCTTAATTTAACAGAATGTTTATGCTTGAAATAAAGTACAGGCACACACAAGAGTAGAAGAGTTCAATAGAACAATTACCATGAAAATGAATTATAGAAAAGGATCAATCATCTATTTCAACTATAATATGATGAGAACTTATTGTGAATTTCAGTACATTAGCCAAGTTAAAGTCTGAAACCATAGAGGAGAATTCATTAAGATAATTACCATGAAAGTATTTATGAAAAGAATCAAGCATCTAACTATTTCAATTATAAAATGATGAGAACTTATTGCCAATTTAGTACCGTGCTTAAATTCATAAAGTCTAGAAACCATAGAGGAGAATTCATTAGATAATTACCATGAAAGTATTTATAGAAAAGAATCAAGCATCTAACTATTTCAATTCTAAAATAGTGAGAACTTATTGCCAATTTAATGCTGTGCTTAGATTCATGATCTGGAAACCATAGAGGAGAATTCATTAAGATAATTCCATAAGTATTTATGAAAAGAATCAAGCATCTAACTATTTCAATTATAAGAATGATGAGAACTTATTTGCCAATTTGATACTGATGCTTAAATTCACAGCAAATCTAGAAACTGTAGAGGAGAATTCATTAAGATAATTACCATGAAAGTATTTATGAAAAGAATCAAGCGTCCCAACCATTTTACAATTTATAAAATGATGAGAACTTACTGCCAATTTAGTACCGTGTGTGATTCATAAGTCTAGAAACCATAGAGGAGAATTCATTAAGATAATTACAGAAAGTATTTATAGAAAAGAATCAAGCATCTGTTGCTATTTCAATTATAAAATGATGAGAACTTATTGTCAATTTAGTACTGTGCTTAAATTCATAAAGTCTAGGAACCATACAGGAGAATTCATTAAGATAATTACCATGAAAGTATTTTGCTAGAAAAGAATCAAGCATCTAACTATTTCAAAATTTATAAAATGATGAGAACTTATTGCCAATTTAGTACCGTGCTTAAATTCATAAGAGTCTAGAAACCATGAGAGAATTCATTAAGATAATTACCATGAAAGTATTTATGAAAAAGAATCAAGCATCTAACTATTTCAATTATAAAATGATGAGAACTTATTGCCAATTTAGTGCCGTGCTTAAATTCATAAAGTCTAGAAACCATAGAGGAGAAATTCATTAAGATAATTACCATGAAAGTATTTATACAAAAGAATCAAGCATCTAACTATTTCAATTATAAAATGATGAGAACTTATTGCCAATTTAGTACCGTACTTAAATTCATAAAGTCTAGAAACCATGAAGGAGAATTCATTAAGATAATTACCATGAAAGTATTTATGAAAGAATCATGCATCTAACTATTTCAATTATAAAATGATGAGAACTTGTTGCCAATTTAGTACCGTGCTTAAATTCATAAGGTCTAGAAACCATAGAGGAGAATTCATTAAGATAATTACCATGAAAGTATTTATAGAAAAGAATCAAGCATCTAACTATTTCAATTATAAAATGATGAGAACTTATTGTCAATTTAGTACTGTGCTTAAATTCATAAGTCTAGGAACCATAGAGAGGGTGTTAAGATAATTACATGAAAGTATTTATAGAAAAGAATCAAGCATCTAACCATTTCAATTGTAAAATGATGAGAACTTATTGCCAATTTAGTACCGTGCTTAAATTCATAAAGTCTAGAAACCATAGAGGAGAATTCATTAAGATAATTACCATGAGAAAGTATTTATACAAAAGAATCAAGCATCTAACTATTTCAATTATAAAATGATGAGAACTATTACAATAAATAGTACTGCTTTAAATCATAAAGTCTAGAAACCATATATAGAAATCTCTCCAATATTAATGCCACTACGATGAAAAAGAATCGCCAATTTAAATTATATTTCAATTATAAAATGATGGTTATGAACCACGGCGACAATTTTAGCACGTGCCTAAATCAAGGTAAAACAGAACCATATATTCATTGGAAGACATCAACAAGTATAATTACAGAAAAAGAACGTTGACCATTTAAAGAATTATAAAGGGATGCAGACAACCCAGAAGCCGTCAACGAAAAATTCAAAAAGGTTTGCAAAATCAAGAAACAGAAACCATAGATATATAAGAGAAATCCAAGATGGTCATAAGCAGAAAGTATTTGCGAGTAGAAAGAACTGCCATCAAATCATTTCATCAGCAAACAGATGCGAGAAGAACCTATTTACACTAGTACCGCCAACTACAAGCCTTCAACAGGAACCACAGCAGAATTGCCAGAGTTACAATTACCAGCGAAAAAGGTTTATAGAAAAGAATCACATCGAATATCAATATAAAGACAGAAATCTGCTGCCAATGGTACCAAGCTAAATTCACAAAGTTCAGAAACCAAGGAGAGAATCGTCAAGATGAGACTACTACGAAAGAGCTAAAGAGGTGGTGACTCAAGCATTCAACGTATTTCAATTACAAAATGATGAACTATTGCCAATTTAGCACCAGCAGTTCTATGCGTTCAGAACCAAAGGAGAAAATTCTACACATTAACGGTCATGAAAGTATTTACAAAAGGTCTGCTACTAATCAACAATTACAAATGATGAGAACTTATTGCCAATTAGCACTGCATTCTAAATTCATAAGCCTAGGAAACCATAGAGGAGAATTCATTAAGATAAATTACCATGAAAGTATTTGTAGGTATAGAAAAGAATCATGATTCAACTATTTCAATTATAAAACAGATGAGAACTTATTGCCAATTTTAGGTATCGCATAACTACAAAGTCTAGAAACCATAGAGTAGAGAATTCATTAAGAGTTAATACCATGAAAGTATTTATAGAAAAGAATCACATCAATCTATTTTACCAGAACATGAGAACTATTGTCAATTTCTTAGTACTGTGCTTAAATTCATAAAGTCTGTGAACCATAGAGGAGAATTCATTAAGATAATTACCATGAAAGTATTTATAGAAAGAATCAAGCATCTAACCATTTCAATTATAAAATGATGAGAACTTATTGCCAATTTAAAATTTGCCAAATTCATAAAGTCTTAGAAAACCATAGAGGAGAAATCTACAAGATAATTACCATGAAAGCATTTATACAAAAGAATCAAGCATCTAACTATTTCACTATAAAATGATGAGAACTTATTGCCAATTTAGTACCGTGTTTAAATTCATAAAGTCTAGAAAACCATAGAGGAGAATTCACAAGATAATTACCATGAAAGTATTTATAGAAAAAGAATCTACATATCAACTATTTCCAATTATAAAAATGATGAGAACTCATTGTCAATTTAGTACTGTATGCTTAAATTCATAAAGTCTAGGAACCATACAGGAGAATTCATTAAGATAATTACCATGAAAGTATTTATAGAAAAGAATCAAGCACTAACTATTTCAATTATAAAATGATGAGAACTTATTGCCAATTTAGTACCGTGCTTAAATTCATAAAGTCTAGAAACCATAGAGGAGAATTCATTAAGATAATTACTAAGAAAGTATTTATAGAAAAGAATCAAGCATCTAACTATCGAATTATAAATGATGAGAACTTCTATTGCCAATTTAGTACCGTGCTTAAATTCATAAAGTCTAGAAAACCATAGAGGAGAATTCATTAAGTAATTACCATGAAAGTATTTATACAAAAGAATCAAGCATCTAACTATTTCAATTATAAAATGATGAGAACTTATTGCCAATTTAGTACCGTGCTTAAATTTATAAAGTCTAGAAACCATAGAGGAGAATTCATTAAGATAATTACCATGAAAGTATTTATAGAAAAGAATCAAGCATCTAACTATTTCAATTATAAAATGATGAGAACTTATTGCCAATTTAGTACCGTGCTTAAATTCATAAAGTCTAGAAACCATAGAGGAGAATTCATTAAGATAATTACCATGAAAGTATTTATAGAAAAGAATCAAGCATCTAACTATTTCAATTATAAAATGATGAGAACTTATTGTCAATTTAGTACTGTGCTTAAATTCATAAAGTCTAGAAACCATACAGGAGAATTCATTAAGATAATTACCATGAAAGTATTTATAGAAAAGAATCAAGCATCTAACTATTTCAATTATAAAATGATGAGAACTTATTGCCAATTTAGTACTGTGCTTAAATTCATAAAGTCTAGAAACCATAGAGGAGAATTCATTAAGATAATTACCATGAAAGTATTTATAGAAAAGAATCAAGCATCTAACTATTTCAATTATAAAATGATGAGAACTTATTGCCAATTTAGTACCGTGCTTAAATTCATAAAGTCTAGAAACCATAGAGGAGAATTCATTAAGATAATTACCATGAAAGTATTTATAGAAAAGAATCAAGCATCTAACTATTTCAATTATAAAATGATGAGAACTTATTGCCAATTTAGTACCGTGCTTAAATTCATAAAGTCTAGAAAACCATAGAGGAGAATTCATTAAGATAATTACCATGAAAGTATTTATACAAAATAACTGGGCATCTAACTATTTCAATTATAAAATGATGAGAACTTATTGCCAATTTAGTACCGTGCTTAAATTCATAAAGTCTAGAAACCATAGAGGAGAATTCATTAAGATAATTACCATGAAAGTATTTATACAAAAGAATGTACATCTAACTATTTCAATTATAAAATGATGAGAACTTATTGTCAATTTAGTACTGTGCTTAAATTCATAAAGTCTAGGAACCATACAGGAGAATTCATTAAGATAATTACCATGAAAGTATTTATAGAAAAGAATCAAGCATCTAACTATTTCAATTATAAAATGATGAGAACTTATTGCCAATTTAGTACTGTGCTTAAATTCATAAAGTCTAGAAACCATAGAGGAGAATTCATTAAGATAATTACCATGAAAGTATTTATAGAAAAGAATCAAGCATCTAACTATTTCAATTATAAAATGATGAGAACTTATTGCCAATTTAGTACCGTGCTTAAATTCATAAAGTCTAGAAACCATAGAGGAGAATTCATTAAGATAATTACCATGAAAGTATTTATAGAAAAGAATCAAGCATCTAACTATTTCAATTATAAAATGATGAGAACTTATTGCCAATTTAGTACCGTGCTTAAATTCATAAAGTCTAGAAACCATAGAGGAGAATTCATTAAGATAATTACCATGAAAGTATTTATACAAAAGAATCAAGCATCTAACTATTTCAATTATAAAATGATGAGAACTTATTGCCAATTTAGTACCGTGCTTAAATTCATAAAGTCTAGAAACCATAGAGGAGAATTCATTAAGATAATTACCATGAAAGTATTTATACAAAAGAATCAAGCATCTAACTATTTCAATTATAAAATGATGAGAACTTATTGCCAATTTAGTACCGTGCTTAAATTCATAAAGTCGAGAAACCATAGAGGAGAATTCATTAAGATAATTACCATGAAAATATTTATAGAAAAGAATCAAGCATCTAACCATTTCAATTATAAAATGATGAGAACTTATTGCCAATTTAGTACCGTGCTTAAATTCATAAAGTCTAGAAACCATAGAGGAGAATTCATTAAGATAATTACCATGAAAGTATTTATAGAAAAGAATCAAGCATCTAACTATTTCAATTATAAAATGATGAGAACTTATTGCCAATTTAGTACTGTGCTTAAATTCATAAAGTCTAGAAACCATAGAGGAGAATTCATTAAGATAATTCCCATGAAAGTATTTATAGAAAAGAATCAAGCATCTAACCATTTCAATTATAAAATGATGAGAACTTATTGCCAATTTAGTACCGTGCTTAAATTCATAAAGTCTAGAAACCATAGAGGAGAATTCATTAAGATAATTACCATGAAAGTATTTATAGAAAAGAATCAAGCATCTAACTATTTCAATTATAAAATGATGAGAACTTATTGCCAATTTAGTACCGTGCTTAAATTCATAAAGTCTAGAAACCATAGAGGAGAATTCATTAAGATAATTACCATGAAAGTATTTATACAAAAGAATCAAGCATCTAACTATTTCAATTATAAAATGATGAGAACTTATTGCCAATTTAGTACCGTGCTTAAATTCATAAAGTCTAGAAACCATAGAGGAGAATTCATTAAGATAATTACCATGAAAGTATTTATAGAAAAGAATCAAGCATCTAACTATTTCAATTATAAAATGATGAGAACTTATTGCCAATTTAGTACCGTGCTTAAATTTATAAAGTCTAGAAGCCATAGAGGAGAATTCATTAAGATAATTACCATGAAAGTATTTATAGAAAAGAATCAAGCATCTAACTATTTCAATTATAAAATGATGAGAACTTATTGCCAATTTAGTACCGTGCTTAAATTCATAAAGTCTAGAAACCATAGAGGAGAATTCATTAAGATAATTACCATGAAAGTATTTATAGAAAAGAATCAAGCATCTAACTATTTCAATTATAAAATGATGAGAACTTATTGCCAATTTAGTACCGTGCTTAAATTTATAAAGTCTAGAAACCATAGAGGAGAATTCATTAAGATAATTACCATGAAAGTATTTATAGAAAAGAATCAAGCATCTAACTATTTCAATTATAAAATGATGAGAACTTATTGCCAATTTAGTACCGTGCTTAAATTCATAAAGTCTAGAAACCATAGAGGAGAATTCATTAAGATAATTACCATGAAAGTATTTATAGAAAAGAATCAAGCATCTAACTATTTCAATTATAAAATGATGAGAACTTATTGCCAATTTAGTACTGTGCTTAAATTCATAAAGTCTAGGAACCATACAGGAGAATTCATTAAGATAATTACCATGAAAGTATTTATAGAAAAGAATCAAGCATCTAACTATTTCAATTATAAAATGATGAGAACTTATTGCCAATTTAGTACCGTGCTTAAATTCATAAAGTCTAGAAACCATAGAGGAGAATTCATTAAGATAATTACCATGAAAGTATTTATACAAAAGAATCAAGCATCTAACTATTTCAATTATAAAATGATGAGAACTTATTGCCAATTTAGTACCGTGCTTAAATTTATAAAGTCTAGAAACCATAGAGGAGAATTCATTAAGATAATTACCATGAAAGTATTTATAGAAAAGAATCAAGCATCTAACTATTTCAATTATAAAATGATGAGAACTTATTGCCAATTTAGTACCGTGCTTAAATTCATAAAGTCTAGAAACCATAGAGGAGAATTCATTAAGATAATTACCATGAAAGTATTTATACAAAAGAATCAAGCATCTAACTATTTCAATTATAAAATGATGAGAACTTATTGTCAATTTAGTACTGTGCTTAAATTCATAAAGTCTAGGAACCATACAGGAGAATTCATTAAGATAATTACCATGAAAGTATTTATAGAAAAGAATCAAGCATCTAACTATTTCAATTATAAAATGATGAGAACTTATTGCCAATTTAGTACTGTGCTTAAATTCATAAAGTCTAGAAACCATAGAGGAGAATTCATTAAGATAATTACCATGAAAGTATTTATAGAAAAGAATCAAGCATCTAACTATTTCAATTATAAAATGATGAGAACTTATTGCCAATTTAGTACCGTGCTTAAATTCATAAAGTCTAGAAACCATAGAGGAGAATTCATTAAGATAATTACCATGAAAGTATTTATACAAAAGAATCAAGCATCTAACTATTTCAATTATAAAATGATGAGAACTTATTGCCAATTTAGTACCGTGCTTAAATTCATAAAGTCGAGAAACCATAGAGGAGAATTCATTAAGATAATTACCATGAAAATATTTATAGAAAAGAATCAAGCATCTAACCATTTCAATTATAAAATGATGAGAACTTATTGCCAATTTAGTACCGTGCTTAAATTCATAAAGTCTAGAAACCATAGAGGAGAATTCATTAAGATAATTACCATGAAAGTATTTATAGAAAAGAATCAAGCATCTAACTATTTCAATTATAAAATGATGAGAACTTATTGCCAATTTAGTACCGTGCTTAAATTCATAAAGTCTAGAAACCATAGAGGAGAATTCATTAAGATAATTACCATGAAAGTATTTATAGAAAAGAATCAAGCATCTAACTATTTCAATTATAAAATGATGAGAACTTATTGTCAATTTAGTACTGTGCTTAAATTCATAAAGTCTAGGAACCATACAGGAGAATTCATTAAGATAATTACCATGAAAGTATTTATAGAAAAGAATCAAGCATCTAACTATTTCAATTATAAAATGATGAGAACTTATTGCCAATTTAGTACCGTGCTTAAATTCATAAAGTCTAGAAACCATAGAGGAGAATTCATTAAGATAATTACCATGAAAGTATTTATACAAAAGAATCAAGCATCTAACTATTTCAATTATAAAATGATGAGAACTTATTGCCAATTTAGTACCGTGCTTAAATTTATAAAGTCTAGAAACCATAGAGGAGAATTCATTAAGATAATTACCATGAAAGTATTTATAGAAAAGAATCAAGCATCTAACTATTTCAATTATAAAATGATGAGAACTTATTGCCAATTTAGTACCGTGCTTAAATTCATAAAGTCTAGAAACCATAGGGGAGAATTCATTAAGATAATTACCATGAAAGTATTTATACAAAAGAATCAAGCATCTAACTATTTCAATTATAAAATGATGAGAACTTATTGTCAATTTAGTACTGTGCTTAAATTCATAAAGTCTAGGAACCATACAGGAGAATTCATTAAGATAATTACCATGAAAGTATTTATAGAAAAGAATCAAGCATCTAACTATTTCAATTATAAAATGATGAGAACTTATTGCCAATTTAGTACTGTGCTTAAATTCATAAAGTCTAGAAACCATAGAGGAGAATTCATTAAGATAATTACCATGAAAGTATTTATAGAAAAGAATCAAGCATCTAACTATTTCAATTATAAAATGATGAGAACTTATTGCCAATTTAGTACCGTGCTTAAATTCATAAAGTCTAGAAACCATAGAGGAGAATTCATTAAGATAATTACCATGAAAGTATTTATACAAAAGAATCAAGCATCTAACTATTTCAATTATAAAATGATGAGAACTTATTGCCAATTTAGTACCGTGCTTAAATTCATAAAGTCGAGAAACCATAGAGGAGAATTCATTAAGATAATTACCATGAAAATATTTATAGAAAAGAATCAAGCATCTAACCATTTCAATTATAAAATGATGAGAACTTATTGCCAATTTAGTACCGTGCTTAAATTCATAAAGTCTAGAAACCATAGAGGAGAATTCATTAAGATAATTACCATGAAAGTATTTATAGAAAAGAATCAAGCATCTAACTATTTCAATTATAAAATGATGAGAACTTATTGCCAATTTAGTACCGTGCTTAAATTCATAAAGTCTAGAAACCATAGAGGAGAATTCATTAAGATAATTACCATGAAAGTATTTATAGAAAAGAATCAAGCATCTAACTATTTCAATTATAAAATGATGAGAACTTATTGTCAATTTAGTACTGTGCTTAAATTCATAAAGTCTAGGAACCATACAGGAGAATTCATTAAGATAATTACCATGAAAGTATTTATAGAAAAGAATCAAGCATCTAACTATTTCAATTATAAAATGATGAGAACTTATTGCCAATTTAGTACTGTGCTTAAATTCATAAAGTCTAGAAACCATAGAGGAGAATTCATTAAGATAATTACCATGAAAGTATTTATACAAAAGAATCAAGCATCTAACTATTTCAATTATAAAATGATGAGAACTTATTGCCAATTTAGTACCGTGCTTAAATTCATAAAGTCTAGAAACCATAGAGGAGAATTCATTAAGATAATTACCATGAAAGTATTTATAGAAAAGAATCAAGCATCTAACTATTTCAATTATAAAATGATGAGAACTTATTGCCAATTTAGTACCGTGCTTAAATTCATAAAGTCTAGAAACCATAGAGGAGAATTCATTAAGATAATTACCATGAAAGTATTTATAGAAAAGAATCAAGCATCTAACTATTTCAATTATAAAATGATGAGAACTTATTGCCAATTTAGTACTGTGCTTAAATTCATAAAGTCTAGGAACCATAGAGGAGAGTTCATTAGAACAATCTCCATGAAAGTATTTATAGAAAAGTTGCATGGACACTACATTATGGTGGTGGTTAACGTGATTAGGGCCATGATGCTCAGCCAGTGTGGATACAGAAAACAACACTACATAGTCACTGTCATTTCTAACCTCAATGAAAACTTTAAACCTTTTTTTCAGTCTGAGGAAAGTACTGAAGTGTATAATTTTATAATTATATGAATGTGATTATATACTGAATTATAACCCTCTTCCCCATATATATATATATATATATATATATATATATAAAATATATATATTTCTCAGTTTAACAACACTTCCTATTCCATCTTTTAACCCCTTCCCCCTGCAAAGCTATACAAAGCCAAATTTTCAAATTTTTTCCCTTACATCTCTATCTAAAAGTAAAATCTTAAAAATAGACGTTAATTGCAAATCAAAATTTTTTGTGATGCAGATTTCTTAGTTCTTAACTGTCTTTTTTTATTTTTTTCATTTTGAAAAAGTGTTTGTTGCTGACAATAAGTGAAATCTCTCTTAGGGATTTCATGTTGAAATGATCATACAACTACAATTTTGAACATTGAAAACTTATTTTATTTTATATTAGTTCTGTAATTTTAATTACATTGAGCTCTCCACCTGTATCATTTTTTAATATTAAAATTTTAATATTAATTAGGATCAGGTTTTTTGCATTTACCTTCCTACTTTTCTGTTTGGATTAAAGTTATTTAAAAATATATATATATATATATATATATATATATATATATATAAACAGTGCATTATAATTTTAACTGGCCTTAATCGTTTGAAAAATTGTTTTAAAAATATCTGTCATCTGGCAGAAATTGAACCTGGATACTCCCAACACTGGGGAGATGCTGTCTTAAGATCAGACGTGTCTTACAAATTGATCCACAAAAGATTTCATGGTAGACAAGATTCAATTTAACCTTTATATAAGAAAATATAAATATATATTTATAACATAAGTGGTTAATACTAATGAGAGTACATTCCACAATTAGATATTTACTTTTAAATAGCTCAATGTGAAAGTAGAGCATACATATTATATTAATATTTTTATTTTCTAAATCTTTGCTTTTTATATTCTCTGATACAGTCTTATTTTTGTAATTTAAACTTTTGACATGTCTAGTCTTCTTTGGCAAAACATTGATACATTTTGTGTATGAGTTCACACACACAAATCTTTTCAAGTGTAATAACATCCCACCCATTTTATTCATCTCATTTGATGACCTTTTTTTAGTTTAATTTTATTCTTTTAATCTCTTTATCTATGTATATATATATATTCTAAACATATACTGTTAAATATAAGAGACAATGAATACCTATTATGTCTAATCATGAGCCGTTCTAAACGTCGTATTTTGGCTTTAATTTCAGTTGAAAATAAAGACAAAAATTCTCCAACATATAGATAATTTTTTATTAATTTCTTTCTAAGCTTTCGGCTCACATGGTCATCTTCAGAGAGGTCACCAAGACAGTAACACAATAACATCCACCATCACTGACAATTTTATTTTGTGTTGACATAAAACTCTGCTAGGCAACGGCAATAGTTACCAAAAATATCAAACACAGTTCACACATTTGCAATGCGGTTTTATGACGTCACACCGAGTGATAGCGTGAAATGACAACAGAACCATGTATTCAAATGCAATGTAATATGTTATGGCCAGATTTAATATATATATATATATATATATATAGATATATATATATAACCAAGTAAATTAACCACATTTTACTGTCTGATTATGGTGTATTAAACATCAAATCTTTAGAGCTATTAGCTATTAAGTTGCAATTTGCTATTATTGTTATAATAATGATATATATATATATATATATATATATATAACTGGGGACTGGTCTAATTTAATTATGACCAAAAAGTAATTATATAATTTATTCATCCATTTTTAATGGATACTCATATTTGAGTAGATAATCTGTTTTTTTATTATTAAACAGTATATTTGTTTATATCTATTGGCCTGAATACTCGAGAAATCTTGTTAGGAAAATATGCGTCTTCTGTATCTTATATTTATACATATTATATATTATTATATATTATATATACATATTATATTATTATATACATATTATATATTATTATATATTATATATATTCAACTATTCGCATACAAATATACTAAATTACATATTAAATTGCAGAAGTAACAAAACCCTGAAGAATAAAAATATCACAATAATGCCTTTATGAAACTTCAAAGTCAGCATAACTTTGGTAAGTTAAGTGACAAACTTCTTCATATCAATTCTATTAACAATCTATCTTTATCTCGGGCATTTTATGATGAAAACTTGCTTGCCAAAAATGCTTTTATACTAGTAAACCAATGAAATAGCTAAGCAACATCACAATTTAACAAATATGCACACACACACACACACACACACACACACACACACACACATATATATATGCAGATGACTATTTATGCTCTCACACCCTGATTGAGCACTCTGGAAGAATGGTAGACTTTGAAAAAACAGTAGCTACTCTAGCATCTACACATCGCTTATTCAGTAATGAATTAGAGCACTCTAGCTATTAGTGTATGATACATCATGTGCTAAAAGTCTGCCTCCTTCTACCGCGCACCCATAGCTCAGAGGTAGAATTGCCGACTGATGCCAATTCGATCAGGTTTCAATCCTGGGTTAAAAGCAATCAGATGTCTAACCATACTGATGAGCTGTGATACAGCAAAACAGATCTGTCTGTGGATAACTATATATATATATATATGATTCCACCAAGAAAATCACTTAAGACAAAACATATTACATAGCAGGATTTTTTTTCTATTTTGTCATTAAATTACTCACTGTTAATCTGATAAAAAGAATTTGAACAATCAGGATATATTATTGATGTGTCCAAGCTGCATGCACTCCAGGTGGGTTGAGCCAGCTTCCTTCTCGACAGGAGAAAGTTTCATTGGGATTTTGTTTAAGAGCAGGGTCCCAAGTCCTACCCTGTTATTTAACCCATAATTAGAGGGAAGGGACTAATTAATACCTTTCCCAAGGTTACTAGCATGTAAGTAAATGTAGGGCATTCAAATGGAATTTGAAATCGGCTCACTGATTTCTCTTTCCGAGCCGAACATCCACTGCACCACAATGCACATCCTTCAATAAACACTTACAGCACCTGGTATTTCCAAGCGGTCACCCATCTAAGTACTGACCAGGCTCAACTTTGCTTAACTTCGGTGATTGAACGAGAACTGGTATATTGAACGTGCTATGACTGTAAGCATATTATTGATGGCCACATTCTTAACAACATAAGATATGCAGCTGATGCAGTATTGATAACAAATGCAGAAAGGTAGCATCAAGTATCCCTACAGAAAACAGTAAAGAAAAGTGAGAAGAAAGGACTAAACATCAGTTATAAGAAAATGACAATGTATGGTTGTTACCAAAAGGAACATCTAAAGATGCAAACTACAAATTGTAATCATCAAAATCAAGCAAGTATGAAAATTCACATATCTGGGCCATGTTTTAACAGAAAATAGAAAATATAACAAAGAAATTTAAAAAATACATAGCAAAAGACATCTTTGAAAAACTCAGCAAAGTCTGAAGAAACACAAAAATTTTGATAAAAACAGTGTTGAAATCTTATGTAACATCAATCCTCTGATATGGCAGTGAATGCTGGACAGTCATCTTCTTCTTCTATGTGCCTTGTCCTTTCAGGATGTAGACAATCATAGCTTTCCATGTCTCCCTATCCCTAGTGCCTCTTAGCATGCTTTCTCCTGTTACACCATGTAACCTCGTTCCATCATCCATCTGATTAGGTCCGTCAAATATGTTATCCACTGCTTTCCCCTGTCTCTTTTTCCCTCTATCTGGCCTGTTAGTATCAGGTTCTCCAAGCCCTTTTTCCTCATTGCATGTCCCAGGAACTTCAGCTGTCTCTTCCTGATGCTCAGTATTAATTTCCTTTTCGTTTCCATCATTTTCAAAACCTCATTATTGCTCACATGCTCGATCTATGATATTCACAGCATCCTTCTGTAGAACCACATTTCAGTTGCTTCAAGTTTTTCCTTCATCTTTGATGATCAGATAAAGCATTAGAGATATGGTTCAACAGAAAGATATTGAAAATACCATGTTTATAGCATGAATTCCATGAGGAAAATGAAAAACAAAATCACACTCATACTTAAAATCAAAAAGAGAAATTTGAAATTTTTCAAACATACAATGATAAAAGAGGGCTTGGAGAATGTAACACACACAGGATGTATTGAAAGGCAAAAGAAACAAAAGAAAGCAGTTAGTGACCTCCTTAACAAGTATGCATAAATGGATAACAAATCAGGGATTGGGAGAGATAAAAAGAAAAAGTTTAACTGAGGGCTACAAAGAAGAAGTTGTAGTGAGTCATGATCAGTCAGCAATTTGCATTTGGTAAATTCTGTTGAAAGGAAAATTCCAGACCCTGTACAAAGTTATTAAGAATGTAATGAGGTAGCTGATGGTGATTCTTAAAAAGTCTGTTTTATAAGAGCTGTTTTGATTTGGTCAACTGCACAGTATAGTAGGGTTTGATGGTCACTGTGAGAAAAAAAAAATCACTGTGACACATTTCACTCCTCCAGAAATTTGGACAAGTTACTGGGATTGAAATTCCAGGAAAAGTATTCTGAAAAGGACTAAGGGGTCATTTCCCAAAGTAGGGAAATCAGTGAAATTCCAGGAAAAGTATTCTGAAAAGGACTAAGGTGTCATTTCCCAAAGTAGGGAAATCAGTGAAATTCCAGGAAAAGTATTCTGAAAAGGACTAAGGGGTCATTTCCCAAAGTAGGGAAATCAGTGAAATTCCAGGAAAAGTATTCTGAAAAGGACTAAGGGGTCATTTCCCAAAGTAGGGAAATCAGTGAAATTCCAGGAAAAGTATTCTGAAAAGGACTAAGGGGTCATTTCCCAAAGTAGGGAAATCAGTGAAATTCCAGGAAAAGTATTCTGAAAAGGACTAAGGGGTCATTTCCCAAAGTAGGGAAATCAGTGAAATTCCAGGAAAAGTATTCTGAAAAGGACTAAGGAGTCATTTCCCAAAGTAGGGAAATCAGTGAAATTCCAGGAAAAGTATTCTGAAAAGTACTAAGGGGTCATTTCCCAAAGTAGGGAAATCAGTGAAATTCCAGGAAAAGTATTCTGAAAAGGACTAAGGGGTCATTTCCCAAAGTAGGCTACTTTTTGTAAATATTAAATGGCCAGATAAATTCTAGACAGAACTCAAATATAAACATATTTCCATAAATATGTATTTTCAGATTTATTCAGGGAAGACTGCTTAATAGTAGAAACAGAGGCTTTGTACACTTGAAACTATCTACTACTGCCACACTTCAGACAAGCATGATGATTAGGTTGGTTGATAAAACTCAAATATGACTGAGTAGGTGTCTGCAACCACCCTAGCAGACAAGCATATATGGAAACAAGTAGGCTGCTATGATATATAAAACTTCAAAATGTTGGACCTTCAATGTATTTTGTTTCGGTTTGGTGCATCATCATTTTGTTTGGAATTCATCATGAGTTAATTAAGTTAGTTAATTAAATCTCTACAAATTCTTGAGAAAAAAAATTAAAGACTTGTTACTGTTTCTCTAATACAAGTGATAAATGGGTTTTGCTCTCGGAACAAAATCTGATGTTATCCACTCTTTGTAATTTTGAGAAGATTCATTAACATTGCATCAGTGGTCCAACCATTTGAACTCATTGTTTGTAAATCATATTTCTACTGAAAAGTCTGATATATGCATGTGTGTGTATAAATATATAAATGTATCCATATATGTGTAAATGTACATATGTGTGTACAAATATGCAAATGAATCTGGGAGCATATATTAATAAAAAAATGAATCCATATATGCAAACATATCTATATAGTCACAAATAAATATAATGATGTCTATTTAGATGTGTGTATATATATATATATATATATAATAATGTACATTTAGGTTGTTCCCAAAACCTGAAACTGGTAACAACTCGGGTTTCATGCACATAAGTGCAATACATATTTATTATTAATTATTATGTTAGAATATGTACAAACTACAAACTACTACAAAATTGTACATTTTGTTTCAACATTGAAAGAACAATGTCTCATCAGGTAGTTAACAATGATTATAATAAACCTTTTATTTAAAAAATACTTCCTTTAAGATCACAGGGGTGAAAAGGTTGAAATGATTGTTAGAGAACACCAATAGAAAATACAAAACTTAAAGAAACAGTCTTTAGTCTTCCCATTGAAGACTGCACCTCTGAGGTCTCCACCTGTGTTTCAACTTAAAAAACTCATTCATCCCCTTGGTTCTTTCCAGCTTGTTCAGCCACCATTGCTCACTAGAATCACTTCTTGCTTTACTGAAGTGACACGTCTGAAAATAATAGGCACCTTATTGTCTCTACCCATTATGAATGCAAGAGGATCCTATGTTTTTCTATTTTTTGTTGTTCACTTACTATCTTTCATTTAAAATTTTATATTTTCCATAAATGTGTAAATTGTAATACTAAACATAACTGTAGTACATCCATTCTTTTCATGCTGCCTATAATGTTAGGAGCAAATAAATGCATGTGCAATCAGCTTAATGAGCCATATAACAAGACTTACCGTCTGAATGTTACACCCTAGTAAAGGTACTCTCCCTTTAACCTTCTCCCTGTGTTGTGATTGTACCCAGCGTGTGAGGGTTCACATTATTATCCGTGGCAGTCGGTGAATGGCTATTACGAGTGTATTGACACGTGAGGCAAGGTGATCCCTTTTACAAATAAATATCTGTCGAATCCATTGAATCCTGTTCATCTATTTCTTTCATGGTAGCAGAGCATTAAGACAATGGCTTCAAACTACAAAAATCCACCCAAATTTGATGAGCAAAGTTATGAAGAATGGAAGAACGAGCTATCTATCTGGCAAATAATGACAGACATTGACAAGCGGAAACAAGCCTTAGTGGTAACATTGTCTCTAACCGGAAAAGCAAGAAAGGCAGCTTTAAACTGCAACAGAGAAGATTTACACCAAGAAGATGGTATGGAAAATTCTAATTACTGCACTGGATCGATTATTTTTGCATGAAACCATCGACACAGCCTATGAAGCACACAGGAACTTCGATGGATTCCAGAGACCTGAATACATGGCAATTTTAGACTACATAGTAGGGTTTACATTATTATCTGTTGCTTGTGCATGACTGGCTGAACAGCCATTACGAGTGTACTGATACGTCAGGCAAGGTGGTCCCTTTTACAAATAAATATCTGTTGAATCCATTGAATCCTGTTCATCTATTTCTTTCACGAATTCTAATGATTAGAGCACATAGCAGAATGAGACCAGAAATATGTTACTTTAATAAGGAATACAATATTTCTTGTTTCAAGGGATATGATAAAGAGCAAACAAATGTAAAAGGATATATACCTATGTTTTATAGATTATACAAAAGAATTTGATAAAGTATGACACAAAGTTCTATTTGAACTGCTAGGAAAACTTGGTTTATTTGGGAGAGTTATTAGAATAAGGCAACAATAATCAGAGAACTTATATACTTATTTTGTACATGATTTTACTTACTATTATTGCCATGTGACACAAACAATAGTCAGTGCATTATTAATGAGTGAGAAGAAGAAAGAGTAATCTGGAGATAGCAATTGACATTACATTTAAATTTTTGAAGATTAAAATTGTACTGGAAAGCAATGAGCTGGAAGGGAGTTCCATAAGTGAAAAGTATGAGAAATGAAACTATGGCTACATCTAGCCAGCTCATCTGTACATTGATGAGATCTTGACCCCAATCTAGTACTGCACTTAAATTGAAAATGTCTAGATGAGCAAAGAGCTCATTTGAACAATTGCCATGAAAATATTCATAGGAAAGTCACAGAGAGGCAACCTTGCAGCAGTGGGAATGTGACTGATGCTGAGACACCAGATCAGGACCAATAATATTGCTGATTCTTTCCTGGATTTTATCAAGGAGACACCAGATCAGAAGTACTGCAGATTGTATAAGAATAACCTAGAACTTATACTGGAAGCAATTCACCTGCATACAGATAGAAAAGGAATTCGATAAATTCACAAAAATAAAAAGAGTTGTAATACATGTCTGCTTTCCCGACAGCTACAATCTTCAGGAGTTTAAATGTAAGGTCAATAGACACCTCCTATCACACTAACATGCACCTATTCTCCCAGCACTCTCACCATCTACCCAACCCTCATTCTCGGTATCTTTACCCGTCTATCACCCTCCTTCTGACATTTCCTATATCTAACCATCCTTTCTCACCACTTTCCCCTCTATGTAACCCCCTGCACAATAGTGGCAGTGAAATTCCTTGCTCGGGGTGAAACAACTATAAAAAAAAAAATACAAAGATGTATTTTTCTTACTACACTTACTCATCCTTTAAAGTGAGGTGACCCTGGAAAAACTAGCAGCCCTACCAGGGTTTGTTATTGGCAGACACAGTCTTAAAAATTATGCAGCTGAGTCAGTGTAGATGGGAGATAAAGAAAGGAAAAATCTCCTACAAAAGGTTGTGAAGGAAAGTGAGAAGAAAAGACTAACTATCAATTTTAAAATGACAAAGTATATTGTTGTCACCAAGAGAAACAATCCAAAAAAAGGAATAGTAAATTGCAGATAGTAAAATCAAGCAAGTTTGAAAATTTGAATATCTGGAAAGTTTTTTAACAGAGGAATAATAATACCAAAATTTGAACATGCATTGGAACAGCAAATAATGCATTTCAAAAGCGAGGCAAAATATTATGGGACAGAAAAATTGAATTTTTGTTTTTCTTCTTCTGTGTGCTGTAACCCATCAGGACATAGGCAATCATGGCCTTCCACATCCCCCAATCCCTTGTAGCTCTTAACACCCCTTCTTTTGTCATGCTGCTCAACTCCTGCTATTCATCCATTTGCTCAAGTCCATCAAATACGCCATACATTTCTTTCTTTTGTCTCTGCATCCATTTGCTCAAGTCCATCAAATATGCCATACATTTCTTTCTTTTGTCTCTGCATCCATTTGCTCAAGTCCATCAAATACGCCATACATTTCTTTCTTTTGTCTCTCTTTCTCTCTATCTGTCCTGTGAGCATCAGATTCTCCAAGCTCTCTTTCCTCATTACATGTCCCTGAAACTTCAGCTTTCTTTTTCTGGTGTTAATCCTGGTGTTTTCCTAGTGTTTTCTTTTTGTCTCCATTCTCTCCAAAACCATGTCGTTGCTCACATGTTCCATCCATGGTATTCTTGGCATCCTTCTGTAGAACTACATTTCTGTTGCTTCAAGTCTTTCCTTCATCTTTGAGGAGATAACCTAGCATTCACTACCATATTGAGGGATAGACATCACATAATGATCCCATACTCTCTTCTTTGTTTCCAGCAAAATTTTCCATTCTCCTATTGCTTTACTCAGCTTCTGGAATTTTTTATTGACCATACCAATACACCTTCAGATTTCAGGTTTAAACTTTCCATCCTCTGTTTAAACACTTCCCAGGTATTCAAATTTCTGTACCTGCTTGATTTTGGTATCCAACCTGTAGTTGGCATTTGAGATTCTCTTTTTACTGATAACCATGCATTCATTACAAGCAAAAAAATTAGTGTTCAGAGCTGTTTTGTAATATCAGTCCTTCTATATTATAGCGATTGCTGGACAATGTCCTCACAGTGAGAGACTTGAAGCAACAGAAATGTGGTTCTGTAAAAAGGATGCTGAGAACACCATGGTCCAAATGTGTGCAATGAAGATATTTTAAAGCAAATAAAAACAGAAAGGAAGCTTATACTCAGAATCAAAAAGATACAGTTGAAATTTCTCAGAAACTAACTGAGAAAAGTATGTTTAGAGAATTTATCACTCACAGGGCATACTGAATGCAGGTGGGACACATGAAAACAGTGAGTTAGTGAGTGAGTTTAGTGCCATATGTGATACCTGCTTGGGTGATCATGTCTCGAAAGAGACATGACTGACTAGGCAGATTTTCTTGCACAAGTGAGTAACCTACCTAAAACATTTGTGTAAATGGGTGATATAACAAGAATTGTGAGGAACAGTTAATAGACAAAATTTACCAAGAGCTACAAAGGACAGAAAGTTGTGGAGAGCACTGGTCACCCACTTCTTGAAAGGGACATACATATAGAAGTAGAAGAATAATATTAACAATGGAAATAACAAGAAAAAAAACTTTACTTATTGACATGATTATGCAGACTTCAAAATTATTTCCAGAAATTCTGCTTACATGATAGAGGATTTTCTAAATGCAAATACATACAGAGAATCATTCACGCTTCTCTGCATTCCTATTGATATACATATATGCATGTAGATATATCAATTCAGAAAAATATTTACATTCTAACACATACATATATTTCTAAATGTAAATCAGCGGCTATCTATTTTATCTATCGAGGATTTATGAAAAATTTGATTGTGGTTATCCATTGAAAATCCATTCATACAAAATATTAATTTTCATCTCATTTTCTTTTCGTTTTTTTATTTATCTATTTATTTTATTTAAAAAAAATAATTCACAGAATTCAAAGCAGTTTTCCAAGAATATATTTCTTCCTTTCTCCAACTTTATCCATCTCAATGTAAAGGTAATTAAGTCTTGTTTATTCCGAAAATGCAGAAATGGTGAATCATTTAAAAAGAATATTTTACAGAAAATATTTGAAGTAAAAGAAAATTTTAAAAATTAAAAAGGAAAAAAAAAATCAGAAAAACTTACCCAATGCTTTGTCTGTTTTTCTTCTTTTTCTCTGTATTTTTTCTCTCATTTTCTCTTTTCATTCTTTAATATAATTTTAGAAAACTATTGCTTCAGATATATCTGTCTCCATACTTATCAATTTCTTCTATTTATTAAAAGCCCAAATCCATGCATTTTTGTCTTACATTGTTTTTTTTATCTCTTCTTATCACTGACATACATAAGCATCTTAATAGATTACATATAACCTTATTGCACTAACTAGCAAATCTATGAAACCTGTACAGGCGTTTGCAGAAAACACGCAGAACAGATATTTTATCAATTGAATGATTTGAATATTATGAAAAGAATAATCCAAGAATAATTTCTTTTAGTTATTTTTCAGTATTGTCTGATTTTGTATGTGTTGTTTGTTTGAGCACATATATTTTTAAGTGAATAAAATTGAAAGTAAGATCAATATAACAAGCTTATAATGCTGATTAATAATGAGTATAAAAACTAATAATGATAAGAACAGGAATAATGATTATAATGATAAAAATAAGTGTTTACTGTTAGCTATTTTTTGTAGCCTCTACCAGAACATCCAACACCTGTATAAATTGCAAGAGAATGCTTGCAAACAACAAAGAAGTGTTTAAGGCAATTAGATTGCTCACACACATTGGTTCAAACTAGCCAATCTCTAAAGTTTCATATTAAAAGCATTGGAAAGAAATCATATGATTTTATGAGGAATTTTAAACTTTTTCCATGATGCAAAAGTTTCCAGTATCATCAAATGCACAATGTTACAGAAATCTTTGAAGGGTTAATTTTGACAGTTTATTTATCTCTTTATATATATATATATATATATATATATATATATATATATTACTAATGTTCAAGAAATACAAGGTCCAGAGGTGTTAGAAGTATAGAGTTGAAATAAACAGAAACCAGAACTCAATCCTAAAATGGGAACAAAAAACACAATCCTAAACAAGAAACAATGGATAAACCTCTATTCCTGTTACAAAAAATATGGAAGGAGTATGAACTGCATGATAGATGAACGTATCTACTCTTATTAAAGGAAAATAATAGTAAATAAAATTTTAGAGTTAAGGCTCAGGTGTTAGATGTATAGAGTTGAAGTAGACTTTAGAAGGAACTGGAAACTCAATCCTAAACAGGGAACAAAAGATAAACTACTACTCCTGTTAAAAAAACCAATATGGAGTGTGAACTGAACAATAGGCATACCTATCTCCTATTTTTATGAAAATAAAATTAATAAATACAGAATAAAATTTCAGGCATCAACATCATAAGTACAGAGTTGAAAGAACAGAAAACCAATTTTAAGTAGGAAACCTCTACAACTGTTTAAAAAAAATAAGTGTGGGTGAGGGAGAGTATTAAGGATGCAATCACTTAACTCTAGTAGATGATTGGGAGTTCTGAACTTGTTAAGCAAATAGTTGCAGCAGTACCCATATATCAGCTTCTAACTGGCTGGTCATATACCAGACTAACATTTATTTGTTTCTCTGTGATATATTTAAATAACTTTTTTTTTTTGGTGGTGAAAGATGTCTATTGTACTTTTTCATGGAAGCCATGATCCTTAGCACATGAACCATGTCATTTTCATTTAGAGATAATTTGGCATGTTACATTTTCTTTAAGACTGAGAGAGACATTTTGTTGTTATTTGTCTACATTTCTGTGATGAGAAATTCACATTGTTTGGATTTTTGTCCTCATTTTTATTGTCATGTTCACAATGTTTCAGCTGTTATATGCCCTGACCATCTTCAGGTGACTTGAATTTTCTTGAACTGAACCCTTTATTTTGATCATTGGGGTAGATTGTAATCATTACTTCCAAATGTCTTCATGATCTCCATTTAAATCAACTCTATAAATTTTTGTTTGCCACTGAAATAGAGTGTTTTCATTCCATGAGTCATGTCACTTTCGGATGTCTTAGTTTAACTCAACTCTATAAGTTTTTGTTTGCTACTGGGGAAGATTGTTCGCATTCTATGGGTCAAGCTATTTCCAGACATCTTAGTTATCTCTATTTAACTCGTTTACCACTACTGTCGCCACTACTATTGAACTCAAAACTCTTGGAGTCAAGTCATTGGATCCAATGAACGCTTTTATCTACTGAAACATTCATTCTTTTTGTTGTTGTTTCAAACAGGACTTGAAAGAACATTAACAGACTGTGCCCCCTGGATCTGCATGCACTGACATAGACATATGGGCATTTTGTATCCTGCAATGTGAGGTATTTTTTAAAAATATTTTTTGTGGATGACATTGATTTGATAAGTTTGTAAAGGCCCAGTTCAAAGCACTTGTAAGTGAGGTCCAGAAAAACAAAGGAAAAGAAAGTTAAAAGAGTGAAACAGAAAATATAGAAAAAGTAAGAAAAATATTAATGTGCCATGTCCCTTCAGGACATAGGCAATCATGGACTTCCACTTGGCTATGTTTCTTGTTGCTCCCAACATCTTTCCTCTTGGTATCCCTCCCAAACTCTGCTCTGACATCCATTTGCTCGGGCCTATCAAATATGTCTCATGCTGTTTTTCCTTGTCGCTTTTTCTTTCTATCCATCCTATGAGTATTAAATTCTCCAGGCTCTATTTCCTCATTATGTGTACCAGGAACCTTATCTGTCACTTCCTGATGTTAAGTATAAGTTTTCTTCTCATTTGCATCCTTTCCAACATCTCATCGTTGCTTACATGCTCAGTCCATGGTATCCTCAGCATCCTTCTCTAAAAACACATTTCTGCTGCCTCAAGTCTCTCCTCCATCCTTGATGATATTGTCTAACATTCACTTCAATACAGAAAGACAGATATAACATAGCAATCCAGCACTTTTTTTGTAGTTTCCAATGAGGTTTTCCTGTCTATCAGTACTCTGGTTAACTTTTGAAATATGTCCTTGGCCATGCCAATGAGTCGTTAGATCTCAATGTCGCATGTTCAATCCTCTGTCAGAAGAGACTTCCCAGGTATTTAAATTTCTTTACTTGTTTTATTTTAGTTTCTCTAACCTGTAGTTAGCATTTTGGGGTTTTCTTTTCCTGATGACCATACATTTAGTTAATGCTCAGTTCTTTCTTCTTGCTTTCTCTTGCTACCTTCTGTAGGAGGTCCTGCACTTTTTTCAAGTCTGCAATCAGCACTGTCATCCATGTATTTTACATTGTTGAGATTGTGGCCACCTATGACGAATCCTGGAAAATATTTTATTTCTCTCAGAATTGTTTTGCTGTATAAGTTGAATAGATCTGGTGAGAAAACGCATCCTTGTCTTGCACCCCTTTCTATTTTCACATAACTGCTGAATTTATTTCCTATCTTACGCAAGCATTTTGCTGCCAATGTAGGTTCTTGATTATCCTAAGGTCTTTTCCAAAAATGTCAAGGTTGTCGAGTATCTCAAACAAGTCTTTGTGGCATATTTTGTCAAATGCCTTTGAGTAGTGAGGTGCAGAAAAAAAGGAAAAGAAAGTTAAAAGAGTGAAACAAAAAATAAAGAAATGAAAGAAAAATATTACTTAATGAAAAACAAAAAATTGAAATGGACAATGAAATATCAAGTGGGACCACTCCTTCAAAAACAAAGAATACCTTTTCCCCTTGTTTAATCAATGCAGCAAAATTTGATCAACAGGCTAGGCAATGCACTTACCTAATTAAATGAGATTTTTTTTCTGGTTGATCTTCTAAATTGAAAACAGAATTGCATTGGGTTTCATGGTTGATAGAAAAACCAAGAAAAGTCAAGTGAATAAAAGATCATGTAATAAAATCCCTGGTAGGTCTGAGCGAAAGTTGGACTGGTTGTCAAAAAGAAAATACTTTTCTCAGGTGGGAAATTCTACAACCAACACAAGAAGACTGCTTGACCCATACAAAAGAAATGAACCAAAGAAGATATTTTAGGTTTTTGGCATCTATGATCCCTGGTTCATTTTGGGGATGTGATTAGCTGTTTCTTTCAACAATATAAGGAAATTATGGTTGAAAATCCAGAATGAATGCATAAGCAATGGCAGCTCTACTTGATGTTAGAAAGAAAATCCTTCAATACTATCCCCAACTATCTTCATGTTGATGCATAAAAGCTACTGGTCATTGTTTCTGGAAAAGTCTAGAATCTTGATACTTCTTATAGACTGTCTATCTGCCTGCAGATTTCTTAGAAAAGCAGACTCCTATTGAGAACTGAGTCATCAAATATGAGGATATTTTGATCTTCACCTTATGCACTGAAAAGAAGGAATTTAAATTATTTCTGCTCTCTACGGATTTCTCTTTTGCCAGAAAAGCCTTTGGCCCCAACAAGTCTAAGAGAGGGTAGCAAGTGGTAGGAAGATTCCAGTTTCTTTTAGGGCCCATATTTGACATGGACAGTTGCCATGATAGGCTTGTGGTTGCAGTTACTTTGATATTCACCTTGGCCACTGAAAAGAAGAAGTATTTATTATTTCTGCTCTCTACGGATTTCTCTTTTGCCAGAAAAGCCTTTGGCCCCAACAAAGAGAGGGTAGCAAGTGGTAGGAAGATCCAGTTTCTTTGGGGACCCATATTTGACATGGATGGCTCTCAGAAGAGGCTCATGGCTACAGGTGTTTTGTTCTTCACCTCAAACAGTAAAAATAAGAATAAATCATCTTTTCTACTCTCTACAAACATCTCTTTTGCTAGAAAAGATTGTGGCCTCAACTGAGAAACCTAACAGAGAGTAGTATGTGGTAGGAAGATTCACTTTCTTTTGGGAGACTATATTTGACATAAACCAATCTCAGGAAGGCCTGTAGTTACAGATACATTGATCTTCACCTAAACCTCTGAAAAGAATGAAAAATAATTACTACTCCTCACAGACTTCTCTATTACCAGAAAAGCTTGATTTAATTTCTATGTAACAATTGTTTGTTCCTTCCAAATTTCACTTAGTAGTTTTGAGTGATGTGCATTGTTTTGAGGATGTACGCTGTGATGCAGTGGATATCAACTTGGAATGAAAAATCAGGGAGCCCAGTTCAAAATTCCACCTGAATTCCTTGCATTCATTTACATGCAAATACCCTTAGGAAAGGTATTAATCTGTCTCTTCCCTCAAGTTATGGGTTAAATAATAGGACAGATTGGGTTCTATAGCTTTGGCTGACAACCAGTCTATCATAAAAAGTAATGGCAACCTACTGCGGGATAATCTTCTGCCCAGTCAGTCATGTCTTTTTTGAGACATGATTGCCCAAAGCATGTATCACGTATGGCACTTAACTGAGTTTTGAGTTTTGCTTGTTTTTATATGTGCTCTTTTTTAAATATTTTGAATAAAAGAGGGGAAGTTCTTTCCAAGGAAAAAAATCTTTTAACAAGAGATGTTCAAAGAATGGTGCCTTTGTAGTGAGTCCTGATAAAAATAAAATTAAAATATGCCATTTGCACTTTCCTTTAATATTTCTTTTCTTTCTCTAAACTTCCTGCTCTTAGCTAATGAGAAGGCAACCCTCAAATAAAAAAGGAGTAGCAGAAAAGACTGATCCCAGCCAAAATATGGTGAAATTTGCTTGACCAGTGTCTATTAATATGTGATGGAAACCTTCCAAAAATCAGTGATGTTCAATGCATAACTTCTGCTATTTAAAAAAAAAATTAAAAAGAAAAGGACAGCAGCAAAATAAAATAATTTTGTACAATCAAAAAATTAACACAAAGAGATTTTTGATTTTATCTGAAACTAAGGTTCCTGCCAGAGTCTGGGATCCTGATCAAAGTATAGGCTCACAACTCTGAGCTTGATGAAGAGAAAGGATAGCAAGAGAAACCACGGAACAAGAGACACAACCACCAGAGAAACCAACCATGTATGACATGTAAAATAGTTAAGAGGTCTTCTGCTAATGATATTTTCTCCTATTCTTAAAGCTGAGTAAAACACAGTAAATGGGTGCTGAGCTATTTCTAAGATGTTGACTACTATCAAGTTCTAACCATGAAACTATGCACTACAGAACTGAAACAGACTTTCTCCAGACTGCTACCAATATTCACTTTATAAACAAAAACATTTTGCTACACCAAATACTCACTATAAATCAAATAAATAAAAATATATAATTTATTTTATAGCCTTAAGACAGTTTGTTTTATTTCTGAAACTCCAATAAAATAAACTCTAAGAATTATCCTGGCAAATCCAAGACATGTTCATTGTGACTGAAGGTAGCATTGGAACATGGATGATAAAATAAGACTAATTTGTTTTAGTTCAGAGAATATCTGAACATGAGTTTTTTTTATTTTTGCTGTTTTTTATATTTCTGCTTTTTACTTAGATGACAGAAAGCAAAATTCTCTTATGATGTGGGAATGTTTTGTTTTATTTTAATTTTATTAACTTTTATTCATTCCTTAAATCTCAAAACATAGAAATTTCCCTGTAGCAATGTAAATTAAATTAATTTAAAATAAAAAACAAATTTAATTATAACTATATTATGTTGTACAATATATGTTGTATTGACCACTTTTTAAAAAAGTAGATACCAGAGAACTTGGAATTCTAAAACTGTTGGTTCTCTTCCCTTGGATATATATATATATATATATATATATATATGTGTGTGTGTGTGTGTGTGTGTGTGTGTGTTAATTAATAACTTCAGAAATTATTCTAAGCAATCTAATGTTTTATTGACTTTCTTATGAAGATGGTTGTTGAGAAAAAATTATAAATTTTAAAATAGATCAAAATTTTACGAGAGTATTAACCTGGCTGGATACTTATATGAGAACATAAAAACCACAAACCTAACACTCTGCTACATCCCATAATCTCACAAATCCTGCATCTGAATATTAATTTGAAAAATGCACTAAACCAACCGATACTTACACAATTTTTAAACATTAATTTTCTCAAATTAATATTTCTCAAATAACATAATAACATTCTGGCCCATAGATGAAATCAAATAAATATACTGTTAATTTAACAGAGCCTCTACTCAAATATGAGTATGAACCAGAAATAACATTTTAAGTGATGAACGTAGATTTATATCTGAGCAGCAATCTTTCATTTAAATATGTTTTCTTAAAAACGATTGACAAGGAAGATTTTATTAATTTTTGATTAAATTTTTCCAGTTTTCTTTCATATTTCCTTTTTGCTGGAGATAAGGAATGTAAAAATATTCCATAATTCTTGACTTTCCAAGTGCTTTCAGCTTCTTCACAGGCCATTTTCAAAGATGTTATTTTCCAGTGACATTGTTATGATTTTTCAATGAAACATGTTTGAAAGTAAGTTTGCTGCCCAAATATGCATTAATTACATATATATGATTAATGTAGAGAAATTTGTCACTTAACTGAGCCGAGTCATGTCAGGGATTATTTTTCAATCTGCAGATTGAAAAATCAACCCTCAGGAGATTTCATAATGATGCCTTCATGAAACTCCAAAGTCGGCATGAGATCTGCTCAGATAAGTGAAAAACTTCTCCATAATAATCCTTTCTACACGCTATCTTGATATCAAGCACTTTACAAACAAAAACTTGCTTACCAAAATACCTTTTTATCAGTAAAACACTGAAAAATAACAATCTTAGTACTAAGCACCATTACAAATACACAATATATATATATATATATATATATATATTAGTCAGGTTTTTACCCCTGAGCAACCACCGTGAGTTTAGTAATTTTACAGTTTGTAAGTTAACATGTTTGTATTTCTAAATGTATACATTTTCATATTCTTGCAAGCAAATATGTTAAATTTTATTGTAAATATTTTTATGTCTATGAGTGGATATTGAGAAATTCTCAGTCTGGTTCACTTCTCAAAATTTGAACAAACATCAGATTTTTTTAATCAATTCTTGGTCAGGATGAGAAATTTTTAGCAACCCCTAATGTATATATCTATGTGCCATTTGGTTTTCTTCATATAATGCCCCAGCTAATTGTATGGACAATGACAAGAGGGAATTCTATATTTTTAAAAGCTGAAAAATGATAAAAATATAAATGAAACAGGATTTTATTTTTTAATATACCAAGAAAAATGTATTAAATTCCATGACTGAAGAATTCACTGGCAAATTTCAAATGACACATGTCAGTTTTCTTTGAGCAAGAGATTATTTTTATGATTTTTATCTCCCATTTCATTTTTTTTTTACATAAATTGAATTTTTTTTCTTTCTTCTTTTAATACTTAAAAAATTTAAGCCTGCCTATACCATTATTAGTAATATTAAAAATAATATATTATTATTATTATTACGAGGAATGTTAATAATTTTAATTGTTGGGAATAGCTAAGCTACTAACAATTTTATGAAATGGCTGATATCAGCTGGTGTTTTTATGCTGATAATATAAACAGTAGGTTACAGAGATGATTTCATGTGAAATAAAAAGCATGTGCTTCACTTGTTGATAATTATAATAAGAATTAAAATTATGCTTATAAATAGTGGAAGATTGTTAGTGACAGTAGAGTCATAGTGAGACAGAAAACTATAAGAAAAGAAAAGGAAAAATGGTCTAATTTCATAGCAACAATAGATAATTAAAATCAAATATGGATCCTATTGACATTTCCTACTCTATATAACAGATATAGTCGTTTCACCTTTGCAAGTCTGAAAAGGAAATTAAATTTTTTCAGAATTGAATTCATTTCAATAATTTGTGTTAGGTTTTCATATTGTCTACACAATAATAATAGGAGTAACTACAGCTGCAGCAAACTCCAGATAAGCATTATTATTATTTCATATAGTTGTATATTTGCACTCAATGTGGTGTGTTTATCACTAGATATTGAGTGATAACAAGTAGCAACAAATCCCCTGTATCAAACACAATTTCCCTTGCAGATTCAAACAAATTTGTAATCTGGACAGTCTCTGTTTTTCATAGAATATTTCATTCATTCAATGAATTCTTATATGTTTTCCATTTTATATTACTGCTGCTGTCAAACTTGCTTTTATATTACTCCTGTTGTTACTTGTTTTTGTATTACTTCTATTGTTGCTCCACTTTTTCTGTCACTGATGTTGTCACTCCTTTTTTTTTATTACACTTGTTGTTGCCCTTCTTTTTTGTATTACTCTTGTTAGCGCTCTCCTTTTTGTATTATTGCTGTTGTTACTTTCCTTTTTCTATTACTGCTGATGTTGCTATCCTTTTTATATTTCTGTTGTTGTTACATGTTTTTTATTACTGCTGTTGTTACTTTCCTTTTACTATTACTGCTGATGTTGCTATCCTTTTTATATTTCTGTTGTTGTTACATGTTTTTTATTACTGCTGTTGTTACTTTCCTTTTTCTATTACTGCTGATGTTGATATTCTTTTTATATTTCTGTTGTTACATGTTTTTTTATTACTGCTGTTGTTACTTTCCTTTTTCTATTACTGCTGATGTTGCTATCCTTTTTATATTTCTGTTGTTGTTACATGTTTTTTATTACTGCTGTTGTTACTTTCCTTTTTCTATTACTGCTGATGTTGCTATTCTTTTTATATTTCTGTTGTTACATGTTTTTTTATTACTGCTGTTGTTACTTTCCTTTTTCTATTACTGCTGATGTTGCTATTCTTTTTATATTTCTGTTGTTACATGTTTTTTTATTACTGCTGTTGTTACTTTCCTTTTTCTATTACTACTGATGTTGCTATCCTTTTTATATTTCTGTTGTTGTTACATGTTTTTTATTACTGCTGTTGTTACTTTCCTTTTACTATTACTGCTGATGTTGCTATCCTTTTTATATTTCTGTTGTTGTTACATGTTTTTTATTACTGCTGTTGTTACTTTCCTTTTTGTAATAAATACTGTTGTTATCCTTCTTTTTCTGTTATGGCTGTTATGGCTGTTGCCACTCTACTTTTTCTGCTTCTGCTGTTACTGCAATGATTCTCCTTTTTTTATTAAACTTTTTGTCACCCACCTTTTTTTGTATTACTCTTGTTATTATTCTCTTTTTTGTATTGCTGCTGTTGTTACTTCCTTTTTGTATTATTGCTATGGTTGCTCTCCTTTTTATATTACTTCTGTTGCCACTTTTCTTTTTCTATTATTGCTGTTGTTCTCCATTTTTTCTATTATGGCTGTTGCCACTTTTCTTTATCTGTTTCAGCTGTTGTTGCTATCCTTTATCTATTACAGCCTTTGTTTGCTTTCCTTTTTCTGTTACTCTGTTGCCACTTCTCTTTACATTTAGCATTGTTGTCCATCTTCTCTTTATGTAACTGCTGTTGCCACTCTTGTCTTTTATGCTGTTGATACTCTTCTTTTTGTATTACTGCTGTTGTTACTCTCCTTTTTTTATTATGGCTGTTGCCACTCCCCTTTTTCTATTACTGCTGTTGTCACTATCCTTTTTCTGTTACTGCTGTTGCCATTCTACTTTTTTTTTATTACTGCTGTTGTTGCTATCCTTTTTGTGTTACTGCTGTTGCCACTCTCCTTTTTCTGTTACTGCTGTTGCCACTCTAATTTTTCTATTACTGTTGTTGTTATCCTTTTTCTGTTACTGCTGTTGTTGCTATCCTTTTTATGTTACTGCTGTTGCCACTCTACTTTTTCTCTCACTGTTGTTGCCACTCTACTTTTTCTATTGCTCTTGTTGTCAGTCTCTCTTTTATATTACTGCACTTGTTGCTCTCCAATCAAGTAGCAGAATGCTGTTGTAATGAAGTTGTCACTTATCTGTTTATCTCCAGATTGGATGTTCAAACCAGAGCAAGATTCATGTGTGTTCATTTTATATATCTGTTTTCATTTAACATTAAACATTAGAGACAGATAAACATTGAAGAGAAAAAGAAACCAGAAAAGTGACACCAGTCATTATGTAGATAGATAATACATGTAAACATTCTCCCTTCAAATGTTCTTGCTGGAGATTAAGAGACACTAATTCTCTTTTGGTATAATTGTTCTTGGTGCATTTGTTCTGTCCTGCATTGTTAAGGGATGCTATTTCTTTTTTTACATGTCCTTTGCACAACTATGTCTCTGAATGTTAATCTGTATGAGTTCTTTGATTTGTTTTTGCTTTAATTTGGTTTTCTTTGCTTTTTTATTTTTGCTCTATTGTTTTGGAGTATTTCTCCTCTTTTAAATTTTTCTTTAATAGTCTATTTCTTCAGTTGCTGCACATGATATTTTTTTTCTTGGGGCACTATTTAGAGTAAATATTTTCTTTTGTCTCATATGCACATTTTGTAAACATTATTTTGGCCATTGAAACACAATACTTAAAACTTTTTCTTTTCTTTTCTTATATCATCTGTTGATGCCATTTCTGGAGTATAAAGCATTTTGCATAGTCATTATCATCAATATGATTTTTTTAAGTTTATGATTACCTCACTACTGATATTCACACACATTTATCCTTTATTTCAAATTTTTAATGTTTTTATGATTATTAAAATTAAATCATGTAAAGCCAACATAACTTAAAATATTTCTATATTGTTTATAATCATGTCTAGCAAGGAAAAAAGCCTTTACTCCAAATACTGCTTTCATTGAAGCAAGACCAAAAAATACTTAAAACTTAATCCAATCATATATATTGAAGTCTGTTATAGTGGAACCTGCTATATATGACCCTCTTCAATGACCACCTGCTATTAACAACCATTTTTTAATGCAGGGATGATTTGCTAATGTTAATTGACCTCCAGAATGTGACCAGCAACTAACATCAATGAATGAAAATCACTGATCAAGTGACCACTTTAAAAAAAAACCATTTTGGCCTATACTCCCAACTTCTAAATTAGAAGAAATTAAATGAGTAATCTATTTCCTTTTGCTTTGATCTAAGCCAAGAACCCTTCTTCATTGTTTTGTTATTGTAGTGTTGTATTAAAGTGTTATTACTTGTTGAAATGTACATTACCTGAGTTCACCTCACAGTCAAACATCAACATATATTTCATTTGACAAGTTCAAGAGATTTGTAGCAGTCTCTGTAACGACTAGGATAAATTCAGGGATAGGGAAAATTACATCTATATGTCCCTTTCTCAATGTCTATCTCTTTCATTTCCTTTATTTTTTCTGTATCTATCTACTTTACTTTATTTCTATCTTGGTGTATCTATCTCTATCTCTGTTTGTTTCTCTACACCAATCACTACCATTTTTTTTGTATATTTTGTTCCTTTCTTTCCATGTATTATGGTAGATTCTCTTTTACTATCACTCACTCCTACAAAAAAATTGAAATTGTATGTGTCACAAATTTTTCCAATCTTCATATTTTATAAGAAATGGCTAGTATTAGTAGAGGCATGAAAACAAAAGCAATAACTGACTCTTTTAAGCCCACATTATTGTGAATAAATATTTTAGTCTTTTCTGTTGATGGTTGTAAATACATTTTAAATATTTAAAAAAATTTTTAAATTAATTATGCTGAATAAATTTCTTCAAAGTTAGGCTATCTTCTTATGTTCTCATTTATTTATTGCCAGATTACATGGTAAAATTCTAATATGTACATTCTGATGAGTGTAATATACGTTCCTGGTGTAGATAGGTCATCAGCCTTTAGTGAGTGACCATCTGCCATATTCGACCAGTTTTTGATGGCAGTAGGGATGGTCAGATATGACATGTTTCACTTTGTATTATTATAATTATAATATTACTCACAGTTATGTTTATATATTTTCAACCAAATTTCAAATAAAGTTATTCCTCTTGATGGAACAAGCCATTGGAAAGCCAAAGACTTGAAAATAAATGCATACAGTCAACATTTTAGTATGCTGTGATGTAATGTCACCAGTTAGGTTCTTGGAAAATAGAATATGACTTTGAAATTTAAGAAAGGAATATGAAGGAGAAATGAACAGTGTTAAAAGGAGATACAATGGACAAAATGAGAATAAAAACTCAAAGTGGGATACATAAAAGAAGCTTAAGTAATATCAGTAACCGAGATCATCTCAAAGAAAACTAAATAAAGAAAAAAAGAATGGATGACAGATGCAATTCTTGACATTTTTTTTTTAATCATATCACCCCAAGCAAGGCGGTAATGCCACTGATGTGCAGGGGGCTACATAAGAGTAAAAAGATTAGAGGAGAGTGAAGAGAAGGATGAGACAGTTAGAAAGGAGCAAGAGAAGGATGGGAATACAGGTGTGATGACAGTTGCAAAGGTGGAGAGAAAGGAAAGGATATACAGGGCGGTGTGGAGAGAACTAGGGTCAAGTACTTAAGAGATGAGTATTGACCTTGCATTTAAATTCCTGGAGGTTGTAGCCATCAGGAAAGCAAGAATAAGGAATTGAGTTCCACAGACAGGAAGTGCAAGAAGAGAAGCCGCAGGAGTAGAATTGTTGTCTGCATTTTGTTGATCTTAAGTTCGTTGGAGCAGAAGCCATGATGAAAAGTAGACAAAAACAATACCAAGGTGCAGCACAAAATATAGGACTCTATACAAAACATTAAGAACAAATGCAAGCAGGCTAATGAGGAATGGCTCAATGAAAAATGTGAAGATATATAAAGGATGAGTATAGAAGATAAAGCAGATATGCATAGAAAAATAAGGGAACTAACTGGACAAAAGACAGTTTCATCATCAGGATGCATAAAATCCAAGGATGCAGCACAGATATTCATTGAGTTAAGTGCAATATATGATACAGACTATGGTGATCATGTCTTGAAAGAGACATGATTGACTAGGCAGAAGATTTTTCCACAATAGGTTGCCATTACTTTCTGCAGTAGACTGATTGCTAACCACAGCTACAGAACCCAATCTGTTCTGATTTTTAACCCATAGCTTGAGGGAGAAGAAACTGATTAATACCTGACCCAAGGGGATTTGTGTGTAAGTGAATGCTATAAATTCAACTGGAATTCAAACTAGGTGCTTTGATTTCTCATTCTGAGTCGATATCCACTGCACCACAATACATATCCATGCTGATATTAGAGAAAAACAAAATCCTCAGTGATGGAACAAATATGTAAGTGTACTCTTTCACAATGAAAGAGGACTGGCAGCACATATCAATATCAAAGGACCAAAAATATTAAAATCTGAAGAGGAATCAGCACCAAACAAATTAAACAGAAACAAAGCAATAGAACCAGATGGAATTATAATAGAGATGCTGGCAGCCTTAGGTGTTTTCAGCACTGAACAAAATTACAGATATAATAAAATGAAATACACAACAGTGATACCGGAAGAACTATCAGAATATTCAAAAAGCAGAAATACTAAAATCTGAGTTTGTGTAAACACTGGCCAAATTGAACAGCTATGGTGGTAGAATAGGATATAGTGTCACATGACTAAAATGACTTAATTAACTAATTAACTAAATGACTTAATTAACTAAGCTATTTTAATAGATATTCACTGAGGTTAAAACAGATTTAAATAATTGATTACTGTTATTTGATGTGAAGTGCTTGAAATATGTTTTTTTTTTAAGTTGGATTGAGTTTGATTTTGAGTTTTGTTTAATGGCATATCAACCTTTATGGGTTATTTAATGTCAAAAAGGTGGGGTTTTAAGGTATTTTTTAAAAAATGTTCAGTTATATTAAGAAGGTTGATTTAGTCAGATTTTAATGAAACTGTTAGGATGCAATGAAGGAAGACGGCTTAGAGAATTTAATTACTAAAAGGGTACAACAATGACAAGCAGAAGAGAGTAGCGAGAAATCTACTTAACAAGTTTCAGCATTTGCATGAGGAACAAAGTGAACAAAGATAAAAAGGAAGTCATTACAAGAAAAGTATTGTAGAGTGCAGCAAAGAAGATGTGGAGAACCAAAATTGCCTAAGTCTTGAAGAAACATGTCACATAGCTGGAGAGAAAGGCAAATCTATTGTATTTCAGGTATAATCGGCATATAATATCTCTTCTCTTTAATCAAAAAGATTTAGATAAAATTGTAATTTTTCTTTTTTTCATTAATTTCGTTTTTATTTTTCATTCCAATTTTCAAAATATTTTCTTTTTCTTCTTTTTTTCATTGTTTTTTCTTTTAATGGTGGGGGTGGGATAATTTCTTCTTTGGAAAATAACAGGTCCCAGAAATATTTCCATTTATTTAATATAATATATTTTTTTCTCTGCACTTTCTTGAGACTCATTAATTTTTTTTCAAAACTCTGATAAAGCACACACTTGAAAGTCAATTACTATGTCAGATAATGGCAACTCTTTCAGATGTGGGGGGGACAGTGTTGAAAAAAAAGACAAAATTTTTATTTGAGCTAAAAAAAGATTTTCACATTAAAAATACAATATGAAATTAATTCTTGAAGGACAAAATGGATTAACCTCTGTTATCATAACTTGATACATACATACATACACACACACACATATATATATATACATACACATATATATATATATATATATATATATATATATAATGGAAAAAAAGCACCTACAAACATATGCACACATAATGAATAATATGCATAAATCTGTTATGATATGACTATGTGTTTCCAATAAAATAAAATATATTTGGAGTAAATGTGTTGATATATGTGAATTACTCAGGAATAGTTTCAGATATACATAAATTTATTCAGTCAATTGCTTTTAAGGTTTGTGTTGTATGTATGTAAATGTGTGGTGTGTATATATAGGTAAGTATATTTTAACCAAGTATAGGGTAGGTATGGATGAAATAATATTCCATATACAAAGAAACACTATTCTTAAAAAGTGCTCAATACAAAGTAAAGCTTATAATATTCATTTAGAATTTATAACATAAATATGTTATAATAGTACTACAAAAGTAGCCATTTTGTTTTGACACTATCTGTGTTATCTTGATAAGACATGGATAGTATCGAAACAAAATGGCTACTTTGACAGTGATATTATAATATATTTATGTTATAAATTCTAAATAAATATACGTATATTTTATTTATTATGTATATTTTATATTTTATTTTGTATATATATATATATATGAGTGTGTGTGTACAGTATCCTATTGCCTTTTTGTGGTTCACTTTATGTAATCTCATTTTTAAAAAATATAAATATAAATATAATTTAATATCATGAAAATTATGAAAATAGTGAAAAATCTGCAGAAAGTCAAAAATCATAAAAATTCATTATTTTAAATTATTTAAGAGTAAAATAGGCATTTTCTCATCAGAAAAATTAAAAACAGTTAAAATCAGAAAAAACTCATAAAAATATATAAATTATAAAGCATATTGCACCATTTTACAAAAAAACAAAAAAAAACATACGTACTGAAAATAGTTCTGCACCTAGCAGACATAATAGGTCTTATTTTCTCATGTGGTCTCTGCCTATGAGAGACCGTACACGACTCACTCTAATGTTTGACTGTTTATGAATTTTACTAAATTTTATGTAGTAAAAAAAGATTTTTGTAACTTTTGTATCTTTTTCACACTTTTCAAAAATGTAAGGTTACTTAACTTACATTTTTTTAACACTTGTGCAATATGTGCGTACTTAATGAGTATGCACGATCATGTGCAACAGTTACTACTCTACTATAAACTGATATTTTACCTTAAATTTTTATAATTACAAAAATTTTTATACATGAAATTCTATATAAGAGTGTGGGAAAGGGTAACAGAGATAGAGTGTGGGTTAATATTAGTATGGGGTGGGTTTTTATATGCTTAAAATATACCTAAATAATAAAATATTGCATACATACTTTGGTTTTTTTATGTTTGCAGGGGGTTTCAGAACACATTAACCAGAAAAGCAGAGAGAATATATATATATACTCATTTATTTTCTCAGAACACATTAACCACAAAAAGCAAGAGAATATATATATATATTTACATATATATATATTCTCTTGATTTTGTGGTTAATGTGTTCTGAGAAAAGAAGCGAGTATATATATATATATATATATATATATATATATATATATATATTCTCTCTGCTTTTTCTGGTTAATGTGTTCTGAGACCCCCTGCAAACATAAAAAACCAAAGTATGGATGCAATATTTTATTATTTATATATACATATTTTCAAAATTTGTTTGAATATTATTTTTAATGCATATTTGTATTTGAGTAGATACACTGCTTTTATATAATGAGATAGTATATATTCAAAAAACTTGTTAGGAAAATGTGCATCCTCCAGCAGGATTTGAACCTTTTAAACCTAGGAGAAGCTGTCAATTGAGCTGATGTGTCTGAACCACCTGATCATGAAGGATTTTGTCAGTCAGTTAAGTGACATATTTGATACACGCTTTGGGCAATCATGTCTCGAAAGAGACATGACTGACTGGGCAGAAAATTATCCCGCAGTAGGTTGCCAATGCTTTCTGCGATAGACTGGTTGCCAGCCAAGGCTTTAAAACTCAATTTGTCCTATTATTTAACTCATAACTGGAGAGAAGAGATGGATTAATACCTTTTCCAAGAGTATTTGTGCATAAGTGAATGCAAGGAATTCAACTGGAATTCAAACTCAGTTTCCTGATTTGTAATTCTGAGTCGATATCCACTGCACCACAACGTGCATCCTTGATTACTTAGCCAAAAAGCGGTAAGAGTTTAATGGGGCGATAATTTGAGGGTTTCCCAGAATTCTTAAAAAGAGGAACTATAGATCAGGGCTTCCAACAAGCTGGAAAGCAAAAACCAAGAAGGAAAAAGTTCTAGAGTTTGAGAGAGGACTCAAGCCAGCTTAAGAGTATATTTCTTTTGGTTGACAGCTATGACTCCATCATCTCCACTTTCCTCAATTCAGAAATGACATCCGAGTCCAGAGACAGGGCTATGTACATATCACTCAGTAGAGCATCTGTTCTAAGGCGAAAAATCAAAAGAGACGGATTAATACCTTTCCCAAGGGTATTTGTGTGTAAGTGAATGCAAGGAATTCAACTGGAATTTGAACTCAGCTCCCTGATTTATTGTTTCGAGTCAATATTCACTGCACCAGAACACACATCAACTCCAAGACCTAGGGGAAGCTGTCAGTTGATCTGACGTGTCTGAACCACCTGACCACAAAATATTTTGTAGTTGGACAAATTAAGTGAAATAAATATATAAATTCTTTATAACTGCTCTGGTTTATATCCGAATGTAAACAACAATAATTTTATATAAATCTTTAGGGGTCAAGTGGTTAAGGACAGTGTTGTGAAGTAGTTTTTGCACTGAAGGTTATAATCATGCCATGTCGGTTGCTAATCGACTTAACGCACCCAAAACGTTAGGAGCTTGGTAATCTTCCACCGAAAACTGACTCCTTAGTATTTGGCTAACTGCCGACTAATATCAACTGCCTAGTAGTTCTACTGAACTCCAATAGAACTCTTAAGAACTTCTGAAGAACTTCCTGTTAACTCTTATTAATATAGGAGGGAGAGTCCATTATCTGAGGAATAGGTGTGTTTCTCCATAACAGACAGTAGCATCAAAACATTACAGATAAAACCCTGTTTTATGACAAATGTAACTGTCTTTTTCAAGACATGATCGCCCAAGTGTGTATCCCGTATGGCACTTAACTGACTGAATAACAAAGACTGAAATCCACCATTTGAATAACGATATCCAAAAACACAGCGCCATATTACAAAACACCCTGACTGAACCTGAATATAAAGAAGCACTACAGCACATCAACCTCAGTATCTACAATGTTCCACTCAAACATTGACAAACAATTATAAGAAAGCTCTGCAACCTTGGTATACCAAGGAAACATCCTACTTCCCAGCAATACTAACAAATATATGAACCTGTCCAGTCATACATTAACAGATGATCAGAATGAATTCCTAAACCTTGGACCAAATTGTCATCTCTAACCCAAATTTAATGTCATCACAAAGAAAACTGAAATCAAAATCCTACACCAGTCATACCAACTGCAAAATGACAAACTAATAAAACTTCCATCCAAATCTCAGAGATCTCCTCAAGGCTGAAGGTATAAAAGACCATTTTCCACACAACATCCTAACAAAACATTCAAGTGCTGCTAAACAATTAAAAAACAACCCTAATATTGTCATCTAATGAGCCGATATATCTAAAACTTATGTAATTTTGTAATTCCTTTTACCACAAGAAATTACAGCACTTCATAGAAGATTGATCAAAATTCACAAGATTATGTAGGAATCCCACCAAAACTTTAAAAACATATGTTAATAAACTCATAACATCTAACAATACCATCATAGGATCCTTGAAAATCAACAAAATTATTGCTGATTATTAACTCAATTTTAATATTTTCAAAAGATTTTTGCTTACCTGTACAACTAAGGTCCTTTTTTATGACCATGAAGGCTACAGTTACACACAAGATTTTAAAAAAATTACCAAACCAAAAATATACATCTGCTAAGTAGATGATATTTTCGTTTTAGCTGAGAACAAAAATGAAATTGATAATCTGAAAACTACATTTGAAAAAATGTCCATCCTTAATTTAGCCAAAAAATAAACTTCCATTCTTAGATGTTCTTGTGGAGTCTCATAATAATATTCTCACTACTTCATTACCCATCAGTAATAATTCTTGTCACCTTAATTTTACTAGTCAATGTCTTAGTTATAAAATTGCTGTTGTTAAAGTTTTCATCATGATAGTGTGCAAGAATTAATCTTCTTGTTCACTTTTCTTCAAAGAATTTCATAATTCAAAACAAACACTTGTGAACAACGCATTTCCAAATTATTAGGTTGACTACCACATTAGACTTTTTTTTCAAACATATCAGCAATAAACATACATATAAAATCAACATTAATATTTTCCACAAAAACTAAATTCATAGCAATTATAAACAGGATGAATCTTCACTTTGAAAAAATATCCAAAACAAATGCAATCTACAATTTCCAAGAGATTAAATGCAACACTAATTGCCATCCCTTATACCCTCGACTGCCATCCTTCTCTTATCCTTTTCCCAACACCTGCTTTTCACTCTCATGCAACTCTTTTGACTTCAGTATTCCTGTCCTTCACTGACCCATTCTCTGACACCGCACCCATAACCAGTTCCTCTTTGGTTCCTCTTTCTCTTCACTCTCCTCTTATGTAACCCCCTGCACACCAGTGGCAGTACTGCCTTGCTTGGGGTAAAATAATTAAAAAAAAAAATGAAAAATCTTCTTAACTTGAACAAAAAAATTAAATTAATTATCTATCACACATAATTTAAAACTACTAACCTCATTAGGAAATTAATACTGAGCATCAGGAAGAGTCAACTGAAGTTTCTGGGACATGCAATGAGAAAGAAGGGCTTGGAGAACCTGATACTAACAGGCCAGATAGAGGGAAAAAGAGACAGGGGAAGGCAATGGATAACATATTTGAAGGACCTAATCAGGTGGATGATGGAACAAGTGTTGCATGGTGTAACAGGAGAGGCGTGCTGAGAGCCACCAGGGATAGGGAGATGTGGAAAGCCATGATCCAAGGGACAGGGCACATAGAAGAAGAAGAACCTCATCGTCAAAAATAACAATTCACCTGTGAGATCTAAACTACAGAAAACAAATATTATTTATAAATTTACATGGCCTTTGAAGAACTGCATCCTTGATCCACCCAATTTTCTAAATAATTATATCGGCCATACAACTATGAAAGAGATGCAAAGACTCACGCTGCATCTCTCAGACCAGAGCTCAATTTGATCTCATTTAAACACACACAGAGACTTACTAAACACTATCCGTAACATACTTGTTGACAGCACAAATATCATAACATCATTCATAGGCAAAAAAGGCAAAAAATAATAGAAGCATTATTAATAAAAAAGAAAACTCTAACACCCACTAATATGAGCTAGTAACATGCTAACAATGTGTTCACTGTGCTCATAACATTAAACATACATAACACTACATACATTCTGTTACAAGTAAAAAACATCCATCCTTGATAATGGCTAAAAATAGTATTGCCAAAAGCACTCAGATAAACAATATATAAGGACAATTTTTATAGAATTTATACCTTCAAAAGAAAAATAGGATCTGAGGATCTCAGACTCAACACGGAAACCTACATCAAATGCCATGAGAAGGTAGTGCTGACTTGGGTCAAGAGGGTGGCTGCTGAAAGATCTTATACCTGGCAACAGGACTCTGCACCATGTGATATGAATAGTAGAACCTAATCATGACTTAGATAATTTCTGCAACCACATCACCAATTACCTTTGGCTACCTAACTCCTCAGATTGCAACCCCCTTGATTATTATGTGTGAAGCACAGTTAAGCAAGAGACAAACAAAAATCATTGGAACAACTGAATGCAATGATTATGGCAGCATTCCCCAACTTAAACAAGAAGACTGTCTAGAAAAGAATCAAGAGATTTCAAAATCGTCTGGCGACCATAGTTAAAGCCAATGGCAATTACCTTGAACAAAATTACTCTTTAGTATTTCAACATATTTTTCTGTAATTTTGGTAAATATACTTGTTAAAATCAGATTTCAGTGTTATTTTCATTTTTGCATAATTTAGATGTCAATTCATTCATCGCACCCTATATATATATATATCATTCATTGCACCCTATATATATATATATATATATATATATATATATATATGTAAACACTTATGTGTGTATATAAAACCCATTCAATAGTTCATGTATATATGTGAATACATCAATTTTTTTTTTATTATCAGAAGCATAAACATTTCTAAGAGAAGCCATAAAATGAAAATTAATAACACTGGAGAAAATGTAATTTAATTTATTTTTTTAATAATAAAAACCTGACATAATATTCTTTTAAATTCAATCCTAAAGAACTCTGCATTATAAAAGCTGAAAAAAGCAACTTTATCCCTAAATTAAATTCACGTATGATTTTTTAATAGATAACAAAGCAAAAGAAATTCAATTCTATATTTTTTCTATAAAAAGAATTAAAGTTGAATCTGTTTGCTATTATGACATTTCTTCCATTTTCCTCATCTGTCATCTTCTGGTCAAAGGAAATATTCAGTGAACTTCTGTTTTACTTTTATTTTATTTCTTAAGATAACCAGGTAAAATTCAGGTTAATTAAACACCTTCATAAACCTTATTTTTTATCTGCTGTAAGAAAACTATTGATTGAATTGGCCATTGCACTCATCTTAAGGTTTACAGTTCAAGAACAAAATCTTCAACTACCTGTGTATTTTCCTGTAAGTAATCTCCATTCATTTGTAGTGAAAAGATGCTGCAGGAATTGTAATGAATAAGGTTGCTGCTGATCACCAATTTGTAGTGGGGTAAGTTACCACCTTTTGCTGATTAGATTAAAGACTTTCAGAAGAAATGAATTCAACATTTTAAAAAGAAATTCACATGTGGAAGATTTTATATAAATACTTATATAATGCACAACATGCTTTGCAAGAGAAGAGACAGAAAAAATGTTTATGTATGCATATATAGCTCACAAAAAGAAAAGAGAAAATGATATTTATCTGCAGACAGATAGCTAAAAAAAGAACACATTGATGTGCTTTTGTATATGTGTATGTGTGTGTTTTCATTTGGAAGTGTACCACCTGGTTGGGCTTAAATTAAGGAAAGGAAGAATTTTGTTGTTGTTTCTGCTACATCTTTGAGTAAAAAGAGAGTGAGAATGTTTATGGCTCTTCCTTTTATAGTCTTGAATAAAATGACATCTATCAGACATACTTGCAGACAATGTAGGGTGATTCTTTAATTTCTTGTACAACTTGATCTTAATTTGTTTTAGTTCTATTATAATCAAAAGTGTTACAAAAATGTTCTGACCTTGACTCAGCTATTACTTATGCAGATGTGAAAGGGCAAGAAATTGACCGTTAGGCAAGGTGTGTGAAAGATAAGTTACCATACCAGATGTTACCTATATCAGTTGCATGTTCAAGTCATACTGAGGCCGAAAATTATTAGAATGGTTGGTGGAGATAAATTTACTTTACCATCCCAACAACAGGGTAACACTTTGTAAATAAGTGAAAACAGAAAAGGACATGTATATATTTGAGAGAGCACTTCAGTACAGTGCAAATGGCTAACAAATTTTCTTTGCTAGATTAATTATGACTGAGTAGTGAGTCTGAGCCTCACTGGGTGCTTCATAATTGCATCTTATAAGTTTGAGAGAGAATGCAGCAATAGTTTATTCAGGTGACAAAACATTTTAGAAGACATGGAAAAGGCAAGTGAATTAAGGTCTTACTTGATAGTTGAGTTGGTCACCCATTGCATCAGTGATATGGCTGGGTTAAGAAAAAGGAAGTAAAAACAGATGTTTTTAGTAAGATGTGAAGTTGTTTTAAAACATAGGCATTGTTTGGTGAGACAACTTATTTTTCTGCCTCTAAGAATGTGACATGTTGCTTACTCTTTTACACATGCACAAATTATAGCTGAATCAAAGGCAGATAATTAGTTTTGCAATGCTTACATTAGAAAGCATGTAGTGCACATACCTTTTCTAATACTTCTTCTTCTTCTATGTGCCCTGTCCCTTCAGGACGTAGGCGATCATGGTTCTCCACGTCTCCCTATCCCTTGTGGCTCTTAATATGTTTGAGCCTGTTGCTCCTGGCAACCACCGTTCCGTCATCCACCTGATCAGACCCTGCAAATATGTTATCCACTGCCTTCCTCTATCTCTCCTTCCTTCTATCTGACCAGTCAGTATCAGGTTCTCCAGGCTCTCTTTCCTCATTGCATGTCCCAGGAACTTCAGTTGTCTCTTCCTGATGCTCAGCATCAATTTCCTTTTTGTTGCCATTCTTTCCAACACCTCTTTGTTGCTTGCATGCTCAGTCCACGATATCCATAGCATCCTTCCGTAGAACCACATTTTGGCCGCTTCCAGTTTTGTCCTCATTTTCGATGATATTGTCCAGCATTCACTGCCGTATTGAAGAACTGACATCACGTAGCAGTCTAGCACTCTTTTCTTTGTTTCTATTGAGATTTTCCCGTGTGTTAGTATTTTGCTCATCTTCTGGAACACGTCCTTTGCCATGCTAATTCACCTTCAGATCTTCATGTCGTACTTTCCATCTTCTGTTAGAACACTTCCTAGGTACTTAATTGACACTAAAAAAACTGATAGATTCTGTAACTTTTCTACATCATTATACTATAGTTTCACTATGATTACACAAATGTTATAGTATTTATATGTTTCTACTTGAAATGAATATAGTATAATACCAAAGTGTAAATCTGTCACATAAATAGGGTGAGTAATATAAGAACGAGAAATCGGAGAGCCGACTTTAAATTCCAGTTGAATTCCTTGCATTCACTTGCACACAAATACCCTTGGGAAAGGTATTAATCTGTCTCTTCCCTCCAGTTATGGGTTAAATAACAGGACAGATTGGGTTCTATAGCCTTGGTCAGTAACCAGACTACCGCAAAAAGCAATGGCAACCTACTGTGTGATAATCATCTGCCCAGTCAGTCATGTCTCTTTCGAGACATGATCACCCAAGTGTTTATCACATATGGCACTTAACTGAATATAAGAATAATGTATAGAAGTCAACTAAGTTTAATAAATAAAATGAAAAATATTTTTTAAATCACCTAAAAAGTATCACTTATTTCATTAACATGTTTTTTTTTCTTGTACTTCCCACATGTGAAAATCCTTTCCATTTTCTTGCTTCTCTGATAACTACAATCTTCAAAAATTTAAATGCAACATCAGTCATTCTGTCTTCTTGAAGCCTATTCTTTTTTTGTTTTTTCCTTCCCAGTTCCAATCTTCTAATTCTCATTCTCATTCACTCCCTGTAATCCCCATCATTCTAGTGGCAATGTTGCCTTGCTTAGGGTGAAATGAAAATAGAAAACAAAAAAATGGCATTGTTCAGGACAGGTCAATCAGCTAACTTCATTTCTGAAATCAGATATTTGAAGAAGCAAAAGAAAAGATCAAAGATCCAGTACAAAAGTGAAGGACAATCCTACTCACTCACCACACTTCCTGACCACTTATCAACCTCAGTATAAACCCAGGGAAAATCAAACCTAGACATGTCATCTCTACCTTTTTGGCCTACTCCACTAACCTCCAAAAAAACTAATTAGAACAACTGCCTACTGCAAAGAAAGAGTAGTTACTCTTTCTCTCTCTTTGTTTTCTGTAATCTTTCTTACAAGAAAGATAAAATTTATATTTAAAAAATGAAAATAAACATTCCAAAACAATCTTCTCTCAACATTAACTCATTCTGAATGCAAAAACCAACTTTCTGCACTAACCCCTACAAATGAAAGAAAGATGCCTTCCAGATCCTAATCAAAGTATTAAAAAATGGAAAAAAAATCTTATAATCAAGGCAAAGAGTGCTGAATTTAATATGGCAGTGAATGCTGGACAATCTCTTCAGAGCTCTAGAAGAGACATTAAGTGCAAGAAATGTGGTTCAATCACAAATGCTGAGAATACTATGAATAGAAAATGTGATCAATAAGTAAGTCTTAAATAAGAACAAAAAGTAAATTTATAGTGACTATCAAGTAGAGTTGAAATTTCTGGGATGTATAATAAGGAAAGAAGACCTTGATATTTTAACACTCACAGGACATATTGAAAGCAAAGGAAGTGAGTCATCCACTTAATGAATTTGTTTGAACAGATGGCAGAATAAAAACAAAGAATGATGGTATAGGATCAAAGTTGATTAAAGCCAAAAAAAAGTGGAAAGATATAGAATCATGATCACCCATATCCTGAAGACTCGTGGCATATAAAAGAATAAAAAATATTCTATCCTTCATCAAATCTCATAAACTGACACTAGAGAAGTACAAACAAAATATTTCCCCTATTTCTACTCCAATTGAAAAAAAAAAAGAAAAGAGTGAAAAGATTGGAAAAGAGAAAGCCGGAAACCACATCCAAAACAAGAAACAAGGGATGAGCCTCTTCACCTGTTCAACCCTAACCCTGTGCTTCAGTGGCATTACCACCTTTCTCGGGGTGATATGATTAAAAAAAAAAATTACATTGTTCGGACTATTGTCCTCATCTTTACTGCCATGTATATGATATTTCAGCCATTGTACATTCCAGCCTTTTTCAGATGCTAGGAATTTCAAACCAAACCTTTTATTACAATCACTGAGGTATATCATTTACATTCCATATGCGATGCCATTTTTTGTATCCATGTAGTTACCCTCAAGGACACATGGTCCAGTAAATATAGATGTTGGTTAGTTTCAGTGACTTGATTCAAAGATTTATGAGTTCAATACCAGGCTACAGCAGTTGTTAATAAATAACTTAGAGAGTTAAGTTAAAGGGAAATAACTACATGGCTATCAGAAGTGGCATTGCACATGGAATAAGAATGATATACCTCAGTGATTGTAATAAAGGGTTTGGTTCAAAATTCCTAGCACCTGAAGAAGGCCGGAATGTACAATGGCCGAAAAGCATAATAATGGCAATAAAGATGAACAATGTAAGTAGTATTAATACTACCTCACTTCAGAATTTTAGACAAACACCAAAATATTTACCAAATAGCAGAAACTATAACACTTAAGGACTTTTGACAGCATCCACAGCTAAAATGGCTACCACATGTGTAAGGGAGTTGTAATTCCGAGTAAATAATTATAAACCCCAAACATTTATATAGATAAAAATATTCATGAAAATGAGAAACAGCAAAATGTGGAAACAACAAAATGAGTATTATTTATTATCTGGTTGTTATATGGTGTTGGAAACATGAGAAGAAAAAAAGAGGTTATTTGTAATATTTAAACCAATCTGGCCATTCTTCTCTGACCTTTTTCATCAACAAAGGATATCATCAGAAAGAATTGTCATTCACTGGAAGTTCTTTTTCTACTAACCATTCTCAGTAAATCCTAAAATAGTTTCAACACCTACATCCACTTACAGCCATATCACATTGAAACACTGGAAGTTAAGCAACATAGAATATGGTCAGTACTTAGATAGATGACTGTTTGGGAATATCAGGTTCTATAAGCTTGGATGTGTAGGTGGTGTAATGAATAATGGCTTGGAGTTGGAAATCTGAGAGTAGATTTTCAATTCCAGTCTGGTTTGTTATATTCACTTATACACAAATACCCTTAAGAAAGGTATGAATCCACCTCTTCTTCCTCCAGCTATGGATTAATTACAAGGACATGTAAATCACCATTAATTACAAGGACATGTAAATCATCATTATCTCATTCCAAAATTCTAAAAATATTTTCTTGCTTTAAATTAGTTGCAAAAAGTTTGATAAGCCATAAAAAAACATATCAATCAATCGATATATTCATTAAATTGCTGCTAGATTAACAGCTGATTATAAATCCGTATAGAAATGAATTTGTCTGAAAAATATTGATTTTTTTTTTATCATTTTAGAAGGTAGATTCTGTTCATAATATAAAACCACTGTCAAGTCAGTGCTTACATTTTAAAGAGATATCTGTACTTATTTTAATTTACAAATGTCAAATTTGAAACTGAGCTTATATTATTTACACTATTTAAAATGTCCAGATCATTGTCCTCATTTTTATTGTCATATTCACAATATTTCTGCCATTGTACATTCTGGCCTACTTCGGGTGATATTTGTTGGAATTTCACATCATATTTTGTTCCCTGGGGTAGGTTGTTCTAGTTCCACATGCAATGCTTTTCTGAATATTTCAGTTTCAGTTATTTCCCTTTTGTAACTCAACTATCCAAGTTTTTGTTTACCTCTGCTATGACCAGGTATTGAACTCCCATCTCAGAGTCAAGTCACTGGATTACTTCAAACAATGCTTTTATCCACTAACCCATGTGTCCTTGAAAATAAAGATGAGTACAACTGTCCAAACAAAGTAAATAGTGTAAATATTTACAATATCTCATCTGATAAATATGGGCAGATTTGCTCATGTTATTGATAACTGAGTATGACTGCATTGTCCTTTTTCCTAATTAATTTTATTTTTATTACACAAACAATTGCTTATTCAAAATATTTTCTTCAAATAAATTACATAAAAATAAATATAGATATTTGTTCATTATTTAAAATAATTTTTTTTGTAAAAAAATGTTAAAACAAAATATGTTTTGCCAATATGTTTAAAAAATGAGGAAAAATCTAAATTGAGTTAAAAGAACAACATTCATAGAACAAAATTATTAATGACAGGAGGGCGGCAGTTTCACTGTTGATTTGTAAACAAAAGCAACATATAGATAACTCTGTAAAAATCAGGATTGATATTTGACATTGTTTTTTATTATGAGTGAAACCCTCATTTCTAAAAAAATTCAATATTTTTCAATCCTGACAAATGTCATGTTTGAAAGAAGGTCTAATAAATGATGGATTAACAAAATTATCCTGAATTTTTTTTCCTTCAATTTTTCACAAGCATTCCATAGTATCTAAGAATTAAAATAACTTTCAATGGCTAACTAAAGTAGAAACTTTTCTTCTGATATGTGTAATATATAAATAAGGTTTACTGAATATTTGTTTATAATTCTGAGATGAGGTAGTATTTACACTGTTTGGACTGTTTTCCTCATCTTTATTGCCATGTTCACGATGTTTTGGCCATTGTTCTTCAGGTTCTAAAAATTTTGAATTGAACCCTTTATTACAATCACTGGGGTAAATCATTCTCATTCCATGTACAATGCCACTTCCGGGTGCCATGTAGTTAACTCCTTTTAACTGTCTAATTTATTTGTTCACCACTGCCGTAGCCAGATATTGAACTCACAACTCTTTGGGTTAAGTCACTGGAACTAACCACTGTATATATCTCTTGGGCCATGTGTCCTTGAGAAAATAAAGAGTTTGGTTCAAAATTCCTAAAACCTGAAGAAAGCCAGAGCATACAATGGTTGAAATTTCATTAACCTGGCAATAAAGATAAGGACAACAGTCCGAAAAGTGTAAATAATGTAAGATTTAATGAGTTCAGAAAATTTGAGGATATTCATTAAAAACAAATAAAATAAACTGTAACTTTGAAAAATCATCAAGAGGAAACATTTTTATAACAACTACTTGTTAAAAATTCCAAATCATGATTAAAATTAAATAAATAGACATTGAATTTGAAACAAAATCAGCGGGTACAAAGTCCACAATAAAATTATACAATAGCTGAACACCACTTTTAATAATCAGTGTAACATTTTCTTTATTTGTTGTTCCTTTTCAATTTCTTTGTCTTTTTTTTTCTGCTTAATGATTTAACTCAAATGTTTAAAAAAATGCTACTTTCAGTTTCCTGTCTGCAAGTTGAAGTATTTTCAAACATTTTTAATGGGAGGAAGTAAAGAATTCAGGAAACAGACAACAGAATTTCTATGCTTTTTATTTGGGTAAAAAAGAAAGCCATATTTGGGTTGAATAAAAAGACTTTTTTTTTCTTATTCTTAAAGAAAAATAATTCATAAAAGATTGTATAAAAACTGGAAAAATAAAATATTCACCTGAAACGTAAGTGCAAGTTAAAAGATGATTACTTAGTAATTATGGATTTAAAGGTTATACATCAGATGGAAAAGAAACAGAGAGAAAATATCATATGAAAATATAAGCAAGAGCAATTCCACAGGTGGGGGTGGGGGCAGAATGTGCCAAGCTCCCATTCCCAAGAATTTTGGCTGGCCTCTTGGTTGGCCCTGACTACTGTTATAAGCTTCAAAAATTTATGAAACTGATCAGTCTCTGATTTTGGTAAGATTTGATCTTCAGCACTTTTCCCTCTGCATTTTCTTTTTCATATAGCTTTTTAAAGACACAAACAGAGGTCAGTTTGAAAGAAAAACAAACAAAATAAAACAACCAGATAAATAGAAACAGACTTGTTGTTAGGGAAGGAGAGGAACTTAATTGTCATATTTTCATATTTGAAGGAAGATGTTAATTTGAAATAATGTCCCCAACTTGATATGTAGATACATAGGCAGTCAGTGATTTATGACTGAGCAAAAGAATAGGTCAGTAATTACACTGCTTGAGTCTGCACCCCACTTCTCAGAAAAATCTAGGCCCCTAAGCGGCCATCCCCCACTTTTAGAATTCCACAATAGCCACTGGATATAATTATATAATACTAACAGTTCTTTTTGTTTTCTTTTTCTTTTTAGCGAGAAAATTGTTATTAGAGACAGGGCTGGGTTAATCCAAGACCTGTGGTATATGTTATAAAGGAGCCCTAAATTAAAAAATACACATAAATATTAAATTATATTGATAGAGTTTATAGAATAGGTAAATATTTAGCTTGTATCACTATAATAAATGTTGTATACCTACCTATACGCAGTAATGGTATATTCCTATCCTCTTAAATACATGAACACTATACAAATTAAAAAATACACCTATTAAATCCTGAGTTATTTATTAGCAGAATGATAGAGCTTATAAAACTGGTAAATATTTAGCTTGTATTAATATAACAAACAAGCCCAGAAAAATACAAGTTAAATGTTTCTACCAATGTATCTGAGTAGATTTAATGTCTTTAAAATATAATGGTAATCTCTGCAAAGTCATAATTTCATAACGGCTATTTCATCTATGTATTTTCTTTTATTTTTGTCACCCATTCACAGTCAGGTTAGCCAAATGCAGACGACAATTCTACTCCTGCAGCTTCTCTCGCACTTCCCGCCTGTGGAACTCGCTCCCATATTCTTGCTTTCCTGACGGCTACAACCTCCAGAAATTTAAATGCAAAGTCAATACTCATCTACTAACCACTGGACTCTAGCTCTCTCCCCACCCCAGTATAACCTTCCCTTTCTCTCCACCTATGTATCTGTTATCGCACCTGCTTTCTCAGCTTTCTATTGCTCCTTTCTAACTAGTTTGTACTCCTCACTCTTTTGTAATTAATCTTTTTACAGTTATGTAGCCCCCTGCACATCAGTGGCATTTCCGCCTTGCTTAGGGTGAAATGATTAAAAAAAAAAAAGAAAAGATTTTTAAACATCAGAAATTCACTGCAAATTTTTGGCATGAAATGACAGAAATATTACCATCTTGAGTGAAAAATGAGAAATTGTGCAATAAATGGAAAGAATTAGTGTGTTTGGTTAAGACTTAAAACATAGTAATATTATATAAGAATGTAGTGAACAATTCTTGGCCTAACCAATAAAGAAAAAAATGATTTTCAGGCAGTTATAAGAATAGGTTAAACTAGTGTAGAACCATTACATATGTTATAAATAGGCCCTAAATTAAAAATACACATGAATATTGAATAATATTATTGACTAACATAGTGACAGAGCTTCTAAATCAGCTAAATACTTAACTTCTGTCAACATATCTAAAAGAAATACTGTCACCTACTTCCATTTTAAAGAGCTTCACTCTTTCTCCAGCATTTGTTCTTATTCACCTCAGGTCTCATTTGTTTACTATATTTATTTCTTTTTCATTTAGAAGTTGAAATAAAACCTTTTTGAAAGATTTTGTCTTTTATTAAATAAGTCAGTCAGTTAAAGTGCCATACGTGATACACGCTTGGGCGATCATGTCTCGAAAGAGACATGACTGACTGGGCAGAAGATTATCCCGCAGTAGGTTGCCATTGCTTTCTGCGGTAGACTGGTTGCCGACCAAGGCTATAGAACCCAATCTGTCCTGCTATTTAACCCATAACTGGAGGGAAGAGACAGATTAATACCTTTCCCGAGGGTATTTGCGCGTAAGTGAATACAATGGATTCAACTGGAATTCGAACTCGGCTCCCTGGTTTCTTGTTCCGAGCCGATATCCACTGTACCACAACGCACATCCCATTAAATAAGTAGCATAACTTTTAAAAAATTCAATAAATTGTTGGTTTTTCCTAGATTTTTAGAATCAAGGTTCTTTTCATTTTCTTTTTTCCCACCCCCAAAACAAACTTTTCTAATATATATTTTTGCTTTCTTTTTGTTTGTTTATAGGCAAACAACTTTTCCCTCTATCATTTTTTGAATATATCTCTTTTCTTACTAATCGCACAAAGATTTTAACAATAATATTTACTGCTATACAATTCCCTCACTTAACTCTTAATTTTCTACTAAATGATTTTATTAATCTTCTTTTTCTATGTGCCATGTCCTTTCAGGATATGTGCACGACCATGGCTCTCCACAATTTGCATAATCTCTTAATAACATTTCTCTTTTAGCTATCTCTCCCAAACCCTGCTCTGTTATTCACTTGAGCTCACCAGATAGGTTATGCATTGCTTTCCTGTGTCTCTCTTACCACCAATCTGTCCTGTGAGTATTGAATTTTCCAAACCCTTTTTCCTCATTATATGCTCCAGAATTTTTAAATTCCTATTCTTGATGTTAATTAGAAGTGTCCTTTTTGTTGCTAAAACGTTGTCATTGTTTTCATATTTGGTTCATGATATTCTCAGCATCCTTCTGTAAAACCACATTTCTGTTGCTTCAAGTCTCCTCTTCATCTGTGACAAGATTTCTAGCATTCAGGAGAGTAGTAGGAGAGAGCAAAAGAAACAAGTTGCCAACTAGGAATTATGCGTGCTTTAAAAATTTGTGGGTAAAAAACACCCCGTGTGACTAATGCAGGGTTATAAATGTATTTTTAACACATTTAACTTGGGTAATTTGACAAATCAAGTGCAGTGATCAAGGTTTTAGTCTCTCAAATCTAAGGTTTATTATCTGATGGCAATGTAAGCATACTTTGAATCTTTGTCTAGATTTACACTTTAAAGTCATGAGATATTAGAAGTTATCCCCAAATAACTTTCCTAGTTTTTCCAAGAAGTCATTAGATAGTGCTGTCAAACACCTATAAAAACAGGACACTTCCTGTCTTTCTTTGTCTTATCTTTTTTTTCTTCTCAGGATGCTGTAATGACAATATCCATTGGATTTTGTTTGTGAGCATGGCAATATTTTTCCCCTCGGTGACTGAACTTTATTCACACACATAAACCTGCACACATATCTATCAACCATATAATTCAATGTCTTTTTTCATTAAAACTGGTTTTTACATGATTATCGAAGTTAAGCAATGTTGAGCCTGATTATTACCGGGAAGGGTGACTGCATGAGAACATTAGGGGCTGTATGCTTAAATGTGAAGGGGATATGATGCATAACAGCCTGGAATTAGAGACCCGAATTCCAGTTCCATTTGGGTTCATCATATTTACTTTACGCAAATACCCTTTTAAAAGATATGAATCCACTTCTTTTCTACTCCAGCTATGGGTTAATTAGTAAGGCTTGTATTACTAAAATTATTATTATCTCTTTAATAATTCTTACAATCTAAAAAAGTATTTTCTGTTTTGAAATATTTGAATAGTTGATAAGTCATAAAAAACAAAAAACAATTTAATGTCTTCTTTCTTTTGCTTGCATACGATAGTATTTTTTCTCTCATTTTACTCGGTTATATAGAAACAAAAATATGGAATATCACCTTGTTTAAATTGATTAATTTACTTACACTTGTAATTGACTTGTGCAAAATATTGTCATCTTGGATATGATAATAAACCACACCAAACAGCAAGGTCTCTGATTGGGAGGTTTTGATATTATGGAACCATCTTTTATCTGCTGTTGTTTCTAGGTTCACCCAGTTGAAGGGTGGTAGCACCCACTAAGGTGCCAGCTATGGACAAAGATTTAAACACAAACGGGGGTCAAAACACTATGAAAATATAAAAATATTTTTTTTATTTTTTTTATATTAAAAATACCAGCAATACATTTTTGAAACAAAAAAAAATTTTACAAGCAATACATTGAAAAAAAAAAGTATTACCAGCAATTTAAAAAAATATTATCAGTAATACATTTTTGAAAAAAAATTCCCACCAAAACATTTGACTCTCAAAAAAACTGCTCTTTACAAAAATGTGTCAGTGGAACCTGATCTACAAACTTATTTTTTACAAATAATGCATATTCTATTCATGTTAACCTATCTGAAAAATCTTTTTGACATTAAATAACCAATTGATGTTGATTTACTGTAAAACAAAATAAATCAAATCAAACTAAAATAATATTGTGGCAACCACTTTTAGTTTAACTAGGGGTAGTGCTGCAACAATGTTCATATATTTTATTGTTTAGTTGGGAAAAACTAAAATTCAGGCAGTGAAGTGCCATACATGATACAAACTTGGATGATCATGACTGACTGGGCAGAGAATTTTCCCACAATAGGTTGCCATTACTTGCTGTGGTAGACTGGTTGCACCAACCAAGGCAGTAGAATCTAATCTGTCTAGCTATTTAACTCATGGTTGGAGGGAGAAGCGATAGATTAATACCTTTCCCAAGGGTTTTTGTGTATAAGTGAATGCAATGAACTCAACTAGAATTCTCCTATTTCTCATTCCAAGCCAATATCCACTGCATGACATCCAAAGTGAAATTAAACTTGAAAAAAAAATGTTCATTTCTTATACAATCCATGCTAAAATTTCAGTATTCTTTTGACAAAATTTGACTTTGTTTAATGAAATGAAAACAATCATAAAGAATCACGCTGAAATTGCAAGCAATAAATTCTAAGACAATTTCAGTTAAATTTTCAGAATTTTATAACAGGCATTGTTACCAAAAATAATCATATTTTTCAATTTTTTTTCTATTACCATAGATTAAGAACAAATCCTAAATATTAAAAAAAAGTAAAGAATTTTTTTAAAATTTTACAATGGTTCATACTGTGGTCTAGTTTGCTATGTAAATTTATTGTCAATTGATCTCCTTAAACAAAATCATATACAATGTGATTTCTTAAAATCTAGAAAACTCTTTTCAAATTAATCTAGGGCTCTTTTTCAAATATTTCTATAAAGTACTTCAGATTATGAAATTAAAAAAAATATTTTTGTAATTTTTTAGAAATTATGTATGAACATATTTATTTTGCTTTCTGTAGGTGAGTCAATTTCATCTTTTTATATAACATATTCTCACAGGATGTCTGTGCTCATTGTTCTCTACAGTTTCCTGTTCTTTGTAGCAGGCATGAAAACAAAATTCATGTAACAAAATATATACTCCACATAAAATTAAGAAAACCTTAAGTGTGATTAGTGTTTAAACATTTCTCCTTCTCTTTTTGGTTAACATAGTGTTGTGGTAAAATCCAATTACCCTTCTTACTATCATGAATGGATCAGTCAATTCATGATAAGTAGTCCTGGGTCTAGAAAGAAAAGATAATACTAATGCATTGACTTGTCTAGCTGAGTACTGGATACTGCTATCACATCTGACTCTGTCAAATGAAGTGTTGTGTTTTGTCAGGCTTAATATCATGAAACAGAAAATGTCATATTTGTACAAGATGGTTAAAAAAGAATTTCTAACTAAAATCTGAAATTAAGAAAATTGTGGCAAGTTCCAAGACAACTTTAAAATTTTCGAAATGGAATCTTTTTTTAGAGAAACATTTTCTGTGTGCTTGGAAGAATTTAAATTATTAAGTATTGCTGAATTGGCACAATGTTATACTGAGCAACTGATTCATTTGAATGACATATATGATCAGTAAAGACCTTTTCCTGGGCAAAGAAGTTGATCATTGATTTTATTAAATAACAGAGCCTATCCTCAATTACAATATAGCAAATGTAAATATAATGGAAAGTCCTTCCACATGTGGTGTATTGTTTAGACCTCTGAGATTCAGATTTGAAGTATGTAGGGATAATGATGAGAAAATGTGTTATTTTTAATGGAACAAGATAAAGAATTTATTTACAAATTTACACATTTGAAGTTTCAGTAGCTTGTTTCTGCACGAGTAATCAAACATTAAAGGTTCATAGTTTTGATAAATTATCAAGAACAAAAAATATTCATATTAAATCATCAGATATAAAGTAAATTTCCAAAATGCTTAAAACAAATTAAGAGAGTTTGTTTTTCACATAAAAGTTATACGGTTGTATTCAACATGAATAAAAACATATTTTAAGGTACTTATCTTAGAAGAAAGTTCTTTTAAATTCTGCTGCTCTCATTAAGGCTGATCAGCATGTAATTTAACACTGCTATTATTCAAACACATGAGACTCTGCCTTTCTTTGTTTTTTGTTGATGGAGAGTAGGTGAAGAGGAAGAAGAGGTAAAGAATGTAGCATGAGGGAGAAAGTGAGAGGGTAGTGAATGCAGGTTGCTAGGACATTTGTGTCTGATTGGTGGCCTGCAAATCTTCTGCTACATTGTGACTGGTTTTTCTCTTTGTTCTCTGCCCTTCTCTCTTTGATTCAACTTTGTTTATCAATTTATATCAAAAAGCAATTTGGCATTGGCCCATTACTTTTTCTCAGTTTGTAAGTTACTCTCTTTTCATTGGTTTAAGTAAATTTTTACAGCTGCTCACTAAACTTTGCCTTGGTCTTTTCTTCAGCCCAGAGCCAATCCCTTTTTCTATTGGTCAAAATAAATTTTAACACTGGCTTGCAAATTTGAAAACAGTGAAGAAAAGAGAGGTTTTTTTTATTCCATATTCACCACAGATTATCGTTTTTATTTTTAGCCACACTTATCTTGTCATCAACTTCAAAAGTTAAGAATTTTAAAATATTCCTGACAGAATCTTTCACATGAAATCATTGTTTTATTACAGGATGCACAATTTAACTGAAAGGTGGCAGAAACTTATAGAAACCAGGGAGAAATAGCACAGAAGTGAAAAGATATTCTTCCTGGAAAAGGAAATTACTTAATCATTTGGGTATATGAAAAGAACTGTTCTGTTGAAAATTTGTTTTAACAAAGAATCCTAAAGCTGGTATGGGAAGTTCATCCATATGTTTTTCCTCTTATTTAACTCTAGACAGCCTTGCTTGTCTGATTAGCAGTTCAAACAACTTCATGTCATCAAAAAGGTAAAAATCTTGAAAAATTAATCTGATGACCACTGGAATCAATATTTTTATGAAATATACACAATTTACTTAGGTAGGATAAAATTTCAGAAAAACCTGATGACTGAATACAAATGCTATCAAGTTATATGAATAGGAGATTTTATCAAAACCAGTTGAAAATATTTGCATTAATCTTATGAGCCAAAAACATATTTTGATTTGTATGTTGTCAAAAGAGTTGACTGTCGCATATTCTAAGATGTATTTAGATAAGAAAGTTTTCCAAATGGTCTTACTGATGATATATTAGGATTTTGAATGTAAGAGTTCATATAATTCAGTTTTGATTGTGTGGGATGATTTCATTGAAACTAAGATATAAGAATAAGATTTCAGACTAAAGTTAACATTTGAAAAGCCATTTTTTGAAGATATATTATCAAAAGAGCTAATAATACTTTAACATTTCATTTCTTTCTTGTTCGTAGACAATGAATCTGTTTTCAATATTCTTGAAAGCACAAATGAATTGGAGCTCTTTAAATGTAAAAGTTCAGAAAATGATGCTGTCTTGATTTTCTGTAGAATTATTTAAAAAATATGAAAGATCATAATTTACTATTTGAGAATGGAATAAATTTATTGTTTTACTTTTGGACAAAGAATAAAACTATGGAAAATGCAGAAAGGTTTTGTATCAAAGAAATTTTTTTTCTAAAAAAGCAGATAAGATTTAATTAAGGAAGAATTTTAAAACTTACACAAGAGGAAAACTCTTCTGCCCTAAATCAGGCATGCAAATAACATTTGCTATAAAATGATATTCATGCTGATAATAACTATGTAAATGTCTCAGTATACATCTGGTTAATATATATATATATATAAATATATATATATATATATATCTTTTATTTACATTTTTATGAAAGAGTTTTTTTTTAATCATTTCACCCCAAGCAAGGTGATACCACCACTGATGCACATAAGAGAGTAAAAGTTTAAGCAGGAGGAAAGTGACGAGAAAGACAAACCATTTACTGGGAGTGTCAGAGAAAGGGCAAGAGAAGGATGGGAATACAGGTGTGGTGACAGTTGCAAAGGTAGAGTGAGAAAAGAAAAGAACAAGATACATAGGGTGATGTAGAAAGGATGAGGGAAGGCCTGGAGTCAAGTGGATAAGAGATGGAAATTGACATTGCATTTAAATTTCTGGAGGATGTAGCTGTCATGAAAGCAAGTATACAGAAGGGAGTTCTGCAGGTGGAAAGTGTGAGGAAAGAAGCTGCTGGAGTAGAATTGTCAGCTGCATTTGGTAGATTTAACTGTAAACAGGTGGCACCTTGTTGTTATACTGGTTGTTTGAGTAAATTCTTGTCGAGAGGGCACCAGTGACCTAATTTCATCGCAGCAGAAGCCATGAAAATATTTGTAAAAGAGACAAAGAGAGGTTACAACATGCTGGTGAGAAAGTGGCCAGAGTCAAGCTGCCAGGTATGGACTGATCACATGACAGATTCTTCTTTGGAGCCTGTCGAAAACCCTGAAATGAACAGCAGGGGCACCTGACCAGATATGACAACAGTATTTTCTTAAAATATTTTTGGAGGACATTTACTGATCTTTTGAAAAAAAAGCTTTTTTCAGTTATATTCAGTCTTAGAGTGTAAATTATTTTATCATGTGAATGCTTTATCATATGACAAATTTGCAGAATTTTCTTCAATTATTTTGCTTGAGCTTTCATGATATGTTTTTAATATTATATTATAATGACCCAAATACTCTTGATATAACTGATGTGCTTGTTCACTTTTTATGTCAGGAATATAAAGCATTATTCTATCAGTAATGGCAATATTAGACATTTCCTTACAATGAAACATTTGGCATTCATTGACCAAGCAACCAGTATTGCTCTCAGTTGAAATTCATGATATATTTCTCTTGAAACAATTTGAATAGGTTTTTCAAGTTTACTACCTGTTATAACTCTTTCTACAAAAGATGCAGGCTTAATTCCTAAACTTTTATTTGAAGTAGTGTAGCATGTCAACACTTGCATTAATTTCTGACCAGTGACAATCCTTTTATTTCTAGTTTGCAAATTTTTTTTTTATAATAGAATTATTCACAATGCATTTCCATATACATATAATAATAGCTCTTATTCTGTTAACAATGCTGACCTTAATTCCTGGTCACTGACAAGGGCAAATATCCTTCCTATAATTCTTATAGAGCTTGGCCTCTAATCTAGGTTCTGTAAAGTCCCATCATGGGTACTTTTTCTTTAATAAACTCCCATTAGATTGTCCAATGGCTGTGATTTCAGGGCCACATATTTTCTACAAAAGAGTTTTTAGAATATATATATATATATATATATATATATATATATATATATATGGATTAAATAGCTGGGAAGACGGTGCTCTCTAGCCTGTCCTAGCAATTTCATCCTGCAAAAATCTATTTGCTATGAGAGCCACAGCTGCAACACTTAGAACTGTGTCCTCATACTTTTCCTTGGACATGAGAGATAGACAGAGAGTGAGAATGAATGTATTAATATATGTATATGTTTTTTTACACTGTGAAATTCTGGGAAACTGTTCTATACAATGTCACTTATGTAATACATGATAAAGATATGATTAAATTAGAAATGTAGCATTCCTGAAATGTGAGAATGTGGCTAAAATTTATTTTTCTTGAACACTAAGAGTATTATGACTGAAAATTTGAAAGTAGAAAAAAATTAGAACATGAACTCTAAACATTTTTCCAAAAATCTGATTTTAAAAAATGGAAAATATAATAAAAAATCAAATAGTTATTTTTCATTAAATTTGATAAAATCCTTTGACTGAATTACTTGCTATCTAAACATATATATATGTTTTGAGATTCTCAAATTGTTCATAAAAAGAGAAATTGTCATATATATATATTTGTTTGTTTGTTTTTTTTTAATCATATCACCCCGAGCAAGGCGGTAACACCACTGATGTGCCGGGGGCTACGTAAGAGTGAAAAGATTAGAAGAGAGAAAGCCAGAAACCACATCCTAAACAAGGAACAAGGGATGAGCCTCTACACCTGTTCAATAGATGTGGGTGGAGTGTGAACCGGGCAATAGTTTAGTCTATCTACTCCAATTGAAAAAAAAAAAAAAAGAAAAAGTGAAGATTGGAAGAGAAAACCTGAGACCACATCCTAAACAGGGAACAAGGGATGAGCCTCTACACCTGTTCAATAGACATGGGTGGTGTGTGAAACCGGTGATAGTTTAGACTATCTACTCCAATTGAAGAAGAAAGAGAAAAAATAGGTATCGGTGGTGAGTTAACTAAGTTTTAACTTAGTTAAAGTCCAGTCAAAGAAATTTCTTTGAAAAAAGATAAAGAACACTCGTTCAAATAACCATGAAACTATTTTAAAATTAGCCACAAAAAATAAAACAAAATAAAATCAAAGCAAAATTATATATATATATATATATATATATATATATATATATATATGTGTGTGTGTGTGTGTGTGTGTGTGTGTGTGTGTGTGTGTTTCAGATTCTCAAATTATTCATAAAAAGAGAAATTGTCATATATATATATATATATATATATATATATATATATATATATATATATGTTTTGAGATTCTCAAATTGTTCATAAAAAGAGAAATTGTCATAGTAAAATCATGCTGACACTGTAGCAGGAAGAATTTAAAGTTCTTTAATCTTTTAGTGATTCTTAAACTATTCACAAAGAAAAATTGCCACAGTAAAGTCATACCAAGATTGTAGCAGGAAGCATTCAAAGTTCTTTAAAGTTTAAGAGATTTGAAATTCTTGAACTATTCACTATGGAGAAAATTTGTCATGGTAAAGTTAGACAAAACCTTTTTCTCTTTGCAAACTGTTTAACTTTAGATTTACAAAAGCACAACATATTTATTCACCTACTGTGTGTATAGCATAAGACTGTCTCCACAAACCAGCTTATCTGCCATTGTTTTGTTTTTTTTTAATTGGCTTTCATCTTAATTCAGCTACTAATTACAATGACTATGTAGAAAGTGGGGAACAATAAGCCATAAAAGTATAACCAAAAATAAGCCAAATAATAAACAGAAAAAACAAACTATTCACTGAAAGGCTAACAAATAATCTACAGTGTTTTTGTATGTTTACAAGAAGTAAAACCTGAAATGATAACAGTTTATTAGGGTTTTCTAAGTCTTGTGAAATCAGTTTCTCCAAGATAAAATAATTCTGTAACCATCTCATCATCTGATAACCAATTTCTGGTTTGTTTTTTGATAACCAAAGAACCAAATAATCCAGAGCTTGAATCCATAAGATGAAGTTTAATGATATTGTGTTTAAATAATGACAAGTTCTAACTAAAATGTGATATACAATGTCGTATCTCAATGGAAAAAAAAAAATCAAGCCAATTGACAAAAAAATGTTTCTTGTTCTTTGATTTCATTTTATTTCTTTTCTTATAATTTCTGAGAATTAGGATGCATTTTCTTTTTGCCTATTGGATATAATACCAAGAATTCTTACTTAGCAAGAAAAAAAAATACATAAACATCACTAAGAGATAGAAAAGATAGACATATAACTTGTTCTTCTTTATACATGCTCAGACAAACAAGCACAAGAATGTACTGAAAAGTTCTTGGCTTATACTGTTTTTAAAAATCAGGCAAAATATCAGACTATTTTTATTTTTATTTCTTGGTTGATCAAAGAAAATTTTCAACACCTTTTTGTCAAAAGCATTATCCCATGCTTGTTATGCAATGAATACGGCAAATGACAAAATCCAAAAGAGGATCTGCAATGTAATCAATCCTGACTTAGCAGCCTGCTTTCAGTCACTTTCTCACCAATGTGATGTGGCTTCCCTCTGTCTTTTCTATATTATTTCCATGCCAACTGCACTGTCAAACTTTTTTTCCTTAGATGTGCGGTTTGGTGCAGAGGATATCAGCTCGGAATGAGAAATCAGGGAGCTGAGTTTGAATTCCAGTTGAATTCATTGCATTCACTTATGCGCAGATACCCTTAGGAAAGGTATTAATCCATCTTTTCCTTCCAGTTATGGGTTAAATAACAGGACAGATTGGGTTCTATAGTCTTGGCTGACAACTAGTCTACTGCAGTAAGCAATGGCAACCTACTGCAGGATAATCTTCTGCTCAGTCAGTCATGTCTCTTTTGAGACATGATCGCCCAAGCATGTTTCACATATGTCACTTAACTGACTGACTCCAACCACATGTATTTACTTGTGCTACTAGATTGGTATCAAGGTCCCTCTCTTTTGCTGTCAAAATAATTAAATGTAACCTCCTCTTCTACCCTAACAGTTTCTTTTCTCACACTTCCCATTTGTGTAAATCACTTCTATTTGCTTGCTTCTCTCATAGCTGCAATTTCCAAAACTTTAAATGCAATGTCAGTACCATTTTTTATCTACTTGATTTCTATACATCTTATCTTTTCTTCAATAACCCCTGTACCTTTTTTAGTCTCTCACTGTAACTCCCTGTGCACCAGTAGTTTTTTGCATTGCCTGGAGTGAAATGATTTTAAAAAAGTGGTTATGATAATATTAGCTGTTTCTTTATAAGTATTCATTGACAAACAGCAAATACTGTTTTCATTCAAAATTTATAAAACCTTTCTCTTAAAACACTTTTTTTAGAAAATCAGGTTTCTGAGGTCCAGTAGGTGTTTTCACTCTTTCCATTATTGATGGAGATTTCCTTCTAAACCTTCTGTTTGATATGGTGTGGAATGTTTCTCCACTACAGACCTCATCAGCCATAAGAGAAGCCATATTGATAGACATCTGAACAACTTCAGATGATGGACAACTCTTCAAACTCACTCGTAATATACAAGAACAAAACTTTCTATAACATTAATTTTACAAATGCCATTCCAAAGGAAACGTAACATTAAGTTGAAAGTACTTTGAGAAATTACTAATAAATATTTTGCAAACTATAAATACACTTTAAAAATACTATAGTATACCACTAAACTTAACAGGTAAAGAATGAATTCAATAAAATTTATTCTTAACCTGTTGGCTCTCAAGCCTCATTGCCCTGGTTGTGCCAGGGTCTTAACACTATATTTTTTAATTAATTTTGGTTTAAGTGACTTTGTTTCATGAAATAAGGATATCATAGGTAGTATTTGTTACTCACAACTCACTGGTGTGTGGTCTAAAACCCAGAGTGCCACACCCCACATGAATGCATGGTACAACTCAATGCATTTAAAAATATAGAAAAAAAAGCAACAGTAGAAATTCTGAAAGGAAATTGCAATAAAAGACAAACAATATTAAAAACTGTTTGGAAAAAATTGTGGTTCTGAAGTGTCGTGATCTCATTACTAATCAATCATAGCATCTCTCTCCCAGTAATCCTCATTGTGTGGATGCTAACATGTTAAAGAATTTAATTTATGTCTATCTAAAACAAACAATGTGAATGTAAAACATTCCCAAATCAGTATATAGAAAACCACTAAACATAATGTCTACTACACACACTTATGACTATATATTATTATCTGATTCCCATGTATGTAAACTAAAATTATTATACACTTATATGTATAAAGCAATATTTGCAGTTTTTCAGCTAGACTTGGAATCTGTCAAATATTTGGAACTTAAAAATGATAAATTTTCTGTCCTTGAATTTGGACCACCATAAAATATATTAGTGTTTGTTTAACAAGTTAAATGCATATAAAATGTTATTAATGAATGAAAATAAAACAACACAAAAATAAAAATATCAGAATGTCTTTCTCCTTTTCCTCATCTTCTTCTCTGAAAAAGCTTTAAAAGAAATGAAACATGTTACATTGATAAACATTTTGTCTTTGTTCTTTTTCTTACTATATATCTATGTATATATATATATATATATATATATATATATATATATATATATGTAAAATATTTACATATCAATACATATAAAATGTGTATTTCATGCACAAATTTTCTGTATGAAACTATGTATTGATATAAAATTTTTTATATTCATATATATGCCAGTAAATATATTAATAAATATACATATTATCCTACAACTATAGCATAAGTCAGAGATCTATGCACTATCTAATCATCAGGTACATATATATATATATATATATATATATATATATATATATGGTAATTATTATAATTATAATATTAGCATACTGCAACTCAGTAGCTATAAAGTTTTGTTGTTAAGACACCATTATCAGGCAGTAAAATGCAGTTAATTTATTTAGTAATATATAAATAAAGAGATTTTAAAAAATATAAAATAAAAAATGTTTTTTCTACTTTATCTTTTTGTGGTTTAAAATTTTTGACATGCCTGGCTTTTAGTAGCAAAACATTGAAACACTACTGTCTTTTGAGCTGTACACACACCATTCTTTAATATGTTATAACCTTCCACCCTTCTTAACTCATTGGCTGACCTCATTATCCTTATGTTTTTATTTATTTATTTTTTATTTTATATTTTTTAATCTTCTTATCTATATATTAACAAATAAATTAACCACATTTTATTGGCTGATGTTGGTGTCTTAACACCAAAACTTTATAGCTATTGAGTTGCAATATGCGATAACAATAATAATAATAATAATAATAATAATAATAATTAATAATGATCCTGGAAAACTGCTACAGTACAAAGAAAAATCTTAGTACAGCCTGGATAGATTATCGAAAGGCATTCGATAGTGTGCCACATGACTGGATTTTAAAGACTTTAAATATATACAAGATATCGCCCGTCATCATCAATTTCATCAAACAGTGCATGTCTATATGGAAAACAACCCTTTACCTCAATCATATAAATGGAACCTATAAGTCTGATGAAATAAACATCAAAAGAGGTATATTTCAAGGTGATTCTTTATCTCCCTTACTATTCTGCATATCATTAATAGCACTAACCAGTCAACTTAGTAAGACAGAATGTGGTTATAAAATAGGACAAAAGAAAATAAGCCATCTATTTTACATGGATGACTTAAAGTTATATGCTAAGAATGATAATGAGCTGGAAGGTCTTCTGCAAACTGTAAAATGCTTCAGTGAAGACATTGGAATGAAATTTAATTTGAATAAATGTGCTAAAGCTACAGTTTTACGTGGATCAATACAAGAAACATCCTCAATTAGCCTAGACCCTGCTGTAACAATAAAAGAATTGAAACCAGAAGAAGCTTATAAATACCTAGGTGTAAATGAGAGTGAAAACATTCACCATAAAAAAATGAAAGAAATAGTGCGTAAAGAGTACTATAGAAGGCTACGAATGATATTAAAAACTGAATTAAATTCACAGAACAGAGTTATGGCCATTAATAGCCTTGCAATCCCAGTTGTCCAATATAGCTTTAACATCTTAAACTGGACTCTAAACGACATCAGGCGAATGGATGCTAAAACAAGAAAGCTTCTTTCTAAGTATAAGATGCATCATCCAAAGGCTGATGTAGACCGTCTATACATACCCCGTAAAGAAGGTGGAAGAGGTCTTATTCAGCTGGAATTGTCATACAAGACAACAACTATTGGCTTACTAACATACATAGAAACAACAAAGGATTGGATGATACAATTAGTAAGGCAACATGAAGAAAGAAAGAAAAAATATTCAATAATAAAAGAAGGCAGTAAATGGAAACAAGATGTACAGTTAGTAGATTCTGTAGAAAAGCAGAACGGAAGCCAAGAGCCGGCTATTGCGGCAAATAATATGAAAATGAAAGCCAAAGATAAAGCTCTTGAACAGATGAAACAGCGCTGACAAGACAAACCTCTGCATGGCCAATATCCAGTACGTGCCAATAAATCCAATGTTGACAAAGTTAATACTCATCGATGGTTACGTGCATCTGGATTAAAGTCTGAAACTGAAGGCTTTATTCTTGCAGCACAAGACCAAAGTCTTTTCACGAGAAACTTTCAGGCAAATATTATGCATAATAATATGGATCCAAAATGCAGGTTTTGTGATAAACACCAAGAAACAATAGACCACCTAATCTCAGGCTGTTCTGTGCTTGCCCCAAATGAATATAAAAATCGCCACGATAGAGTTGGGCAATATTTACATTGGACAATGTGCAAAGATTATGGAAAAGCTGTAAACAAACACTGGTATGAACATCACCCAGCACCGGTTACAGAAATAGAAGATGTAACCATTCTATGGGATTACACCATCTACACAGACAGAAAAATTGAAGCAAACAGGCCAGACATTATTGTTAAAAACCAGAAGGAGAAAACTTGTCTATTAATTGATATGGCTTGTCCAGCGGATTGTAACATAGCAATCAAGGAATTTGAAAAACTGTCAAAATATAAAGATCTGGAAATTGAAACAGAAAAAATGTGGAAATTGAAAACAAGAGTTCTGCCAGTGATAGTAGGTGCACTTGGAATGATAAAAAATGGAACAAAACAACACATTGAAAGAATCCCTGGAAACCCCAGCTTAAGAGATATACAAAAAATTGTCTTATTAAGTACAGCCCACACACTAAGGAAAACTTTATCTATGTAATGCTGGGGATGATAGGGAAGATAGAAAAACATGAAATGGAGCCATAACAACACGCCACTACCTGCCTTAGGTCTCCCTGCAGACTTGGTTGGTAGTGAGACCAAAGCAGAAATTGAAATATGATGAAAAATGACATAATAATAATAATTACCATATATTTATGCTCTACTTTTATTTTTTAAAAGTAAATATCTAACTGTGCAATGTACTTCCATTAGTAACCGCTACTTATATATATATAAAATGATAATAATAACTACTTAGACTCTGTATGAATGCACTCCGAAAATTTATGCCAATATAAACCTTCGAAAAAACCATTAACAAACAGAACCAAAAACCGGTACAATCTGGCATACTAAGTCATCGGATAAATGGGGAGAAAAAAAGAAACCAGCGGAACAAAAACAAACATTCAACATTCGTGTATATATATATATATATATATATATATATATAATAACCAACAAGTAATCCTTCTTGATACATATGCAAAAACCATCTACCCTAAAAATATTCTCCCTATTATTTGAATTTTTCAATTTTTACATGATAATTTCAAGTTTAAGTTTGAGTTAAAATGAAATAAAATAAAATGTCTATAGCTAGATGTGTATCATGGTGCAGGGGATATTGGCTTGGAATGAGAATTCAGAGAGCCAAGTTCAAATTCCAGTTGAATTGGTTGCATTTATTTATGTGCAAATCCTTGGGAAAGGTATTAATCCACTTCTTCTGCACTCAGCTATGGGTTAAATTGCAAGACATATTGGGTTCTATAGCCTTGGTTGGCAACCATTTACTGCAGAAAGTAAAAGCAGTCTTTTACAGGAAAATCATCTGCCCAGTCAGTCATATCTCTTTCAAGACATGATTGCCCAAGCATGTATCATGTGTGGCACTTAACTGACTGATATATAGCTAGAGAGATGAGAGATTACTGAAAATTTCTCAGATTGGCCTATTTCCCCAGGTCAAATCACTCAACATTAGATTTTTAGGGCTTCTTGGTTATACCATGAACTTTCCAGCACCCACACACAGATCAATCCAAAATTTTTCAGACACACCACACCCACACTCATAAAAGAGTGAAAGAGAGTGAGTATAAGAGAAAGAGATAAACATTTATTCTGGTGGGGGAAGTAATTCTTCCCAACCAAACCTAATAATTATTTGTTGCACTGTTCTTTGTCATTGTCACATTCAACTTTTTCAGAAACACTAGCAATTATCTCCCTTGCCTTACCCAGACCTGGTCAGTTGACCTCTTTCCAAAAGTGTTATTGTTGACCAGACAACTATGGGTATTTTTAGTTTGTTTTTTTTTTTCCTGATATTCAGTCTTTAGGCTACTGTTTGATACTGTTGTCCTGTTTTGTCCCTCTTTATTCTTTGGTTTCTTACTCAACACCTGTTTTCCTTTATAGCACCAGAATTACCAGAAAATGTTTATCTCTGTTACTAAAGTTTTCTTGTCTTTTGTCATGTTGATTATATTTTTATATATGTTATATACTTTTTGTGTGTTTATTTATCTTTGATGTAAGTGCTAGAATAAGGAAATAGTACTAGAGTCTACATTATGTTTTCTAATTTTATGTTTATGAATAATCTGTTGAAGATGAACATCTACAATTTTGCTTTCACAGTCCAACTTTGCTTATTAAATTTCATCATTTACATTTCAAACTTCAGCTGAAATGTGTTTCTACAGAAGGATGCTGCAGATATTGTGGACCAAGCATGTGAACAATGATGACGTGTTGGAAAGAATGGAAATGAGAAGGAAATTAATATTGAGCAACAGGAAGTGACAACTGAAGTTCCTGGGACATGCAAGAAGGAGGGCTAGGAGAACCTAATACTAACAGACCAGATAGAGGGAAAAAGAGACAGGGGAAAGCAACGGATAACATATTTGAAGGGCCTGAGCAGGTGGATGACAAAACAGGGGCTGTGAGATGTTACAGAGAAAGCGTGCTAAGAGCCACCAGGGATAGGGAGACATGAAAGGCCATGATCGCTTATGTCCTGAAAGAACAAGGCACATAGAAGAAGAAGAATCTTGTCAAAAACAGAAATGTTTTGAATATCTACCATTTTGATTTTGCAATTAATCTGTTTCTTTTTAATTTTTTTAATAACCATTTCTCGTCCACCTTGCAAGGTAAAACTCCTACTGGTGTGCAGTGGGTTACAATGAGAGAAAAAGAAAAAAACAACAAAAATCAAGGTACAAGGTATGTCGAAGAAAAAATAAGAGAAACATGAGAATCAAGTAGATAGAAGATGGCAATTGATGTTGTATTTAAACTTTTAGAAATTGTCAAGAAAAGAAGCTTTTAGAGGAGAAGTGAAGGTTATATTTGATTTTTAATGGTAAAAGAGTGGGACCTAGAAGCCATCTAATAGCACAAATAAATTCAATACCAGGGAAAGAAGCTCTTCAGAACACATGCTGTGAAAATATTTATAGAAAAGACAAAGGGAAGCCACATCTTGACAGTGAAAAAGTGACTGAAGTCGAGCTGCTAAATCTGGATTGATTACACTGCAGATCCTCCTTTGGATTTTAATCAGAACTCAGTTGATAAATAGTGGGAGCGCCCAATCAGATATGGCAACAGTACGCAATGCATGGATGAATGGTAGATTTATAAATGTGTAAGATGGATTCGGACAAGAATAAAATTCTTAGGCATTTTAATTAAAAAACAAAGCATCTGCGGCTTCTGAATAAAATAATTTTTTTCATATATAAATATTCATATATAAATATTATAAACTACTTGATTATATTTTTAGATGAATACTCTCATCTAGTAGAATAACTAAATAAACCTTAGATGTCTTTAGTTTTGATCAATGAAATTTGTTTGAAATGCTGATTGAACAAAAAATGAGAGGTTGAAGTAGGGAAGAAGTTATTTCCTCTTCTTCAATCAAATAAAGAACCAGCTCTGACCATTGATCAGAAGCATAATCTGACTCCTCTATTTGATAACTATTTTCTGTAGTTTCTGCAAGAGTTAAAATATCTGGGAAGTGTTTTAACCCAGATTTGGAAGTACAACACCAAAATTTCAAGACATATTGGGATAGTGAAAGTTGCCTTCCAAAAATTAAGCAAAGTATTAAGAAACAGGAAAATTTCATTAGAAACAAAGGGAAGAGTATTGAACAATTATGTAATGTAAGTCCTGTTATATGGTAGTAAATGCTGGACAATCTCCTCACAAAGAAGAGACTTGAAGCAACAGAAATGTAGTTCTACAGAAAAAAACAATGTTTTAGAAAAGATAGAAACAAAAAGGACTCATACTTAACATCAGAAAGACTCATTTGAAATTTCTAGGGTATATAATGAGAAAAGGAGACTTGGAAACTTTGATAGTCATGTTATATACCACTGTCCTAGGTATATATGTTTTCTGGGACCCACAGTGTGATGAATGATGACTGGAACAAACAATGAATGCTGCTAGTGATGAGAACATCAGAAATTAATGCTGCATAAATTTGGCATTTTCCACTGCTATGATGATGGTGATGCTCAAACTTCTGGGGGACGATTAAACTTCTCAAATCATAAATCACTTTATTGGGGACCACTCAACTCAACTTTTTGACATAAATCAGTTTCGCATAAACACTTCAAATAATTTCTGTTGGAGATTATCACTCAATCCAACCTTCACAAGGGACAAATTTCTCTATGTTGGGAAACACTCAACCTGACTTTCACATAAATCAATTTCACAACCACATTTTTTAATCTTCTTCATCATCTTCTTTGTCTCTTTCATCATCACCAGCAGCAATAGCAAATACAATCTGCAACAAATGCTTCTGTTGAAAAACAATAGGACCAGGCTCAAATGTAAATAAAATATAAAATATATTTTACTTTCCTTTCTTCTTTGGTGACATGCCATGGGTTAGGAGGATCTTTGGTCAGAGTTGTCAGCACTCCCATCATCAAAGAAACCTGATTTTACTGAACCGTATCCTTCAACGGTTGTGTTCAGACTCTCTAAAATCAAAATTAAAATTACTACCAAAAATTTCTAAATGTCACTTTCGCCCCACCAACAGCCGTCTTTTGGTACAAACTTATCTGGGGCATGAGCTGGCATTTGAACTCAGTAGACAAAATAAAAATCTGAACAAGTTTTCCTCATCCACACCTGGTTGACATTTTTCAACAAAAGCACATTTTATTCAAACTTCAAACACCCATGTTACTAAGTGCAATTACACATCACTGTCAAAAATCCATGCCTCCCAAAAACATTGTACTAACAAATATTTAACACTTGTAGGACAGACTGAAGGCAAGAAGGAAAGAGAAAAACAGTTCATAACCTATCTGATGAGCCAGCATTTTCTAGGTAATTTTGGAGTACTATGGCATTGATAATGGTGTCTGCAGTGTTAGCTAGAGCCACTTTAGAGTCAGCGTTAATGTATGGTACCACTGCCTGGATATTAACTAAAACCCTAGAGTCTAAGCTTGAGGGAACCTTCATCTAGATACTGAGAGCTCCAACTAAATCACAGCTCTATAGAACCACCACTGATATGTCTACAATCTTACGTAAATGCAAAATGCACTTTGCAGGAGACTGCTGGCAAGCAAAACAAGAACTCGCAAATGATCTACTACTCTGGATACCTAACCATAGACCAAAATGAGTTGATTGCCCAGCTATGTTATGACATGGTATGAGATTTGCAGTAGCATGTATGTCATGCACAGCCTTCTTCATATGCTAGTTCAATGATTAGGTACTATTGTAATTGTCATCTGTTTGATCAACTGTTGGGGTTTTTTCAGATGACATCCATTTTATTTAAGGCAGCTCAAAGTTTAGCTATGCAAAGTTTCACATTCTTTTCAGTAGAATTTATTTTACTTGCTAGACATGTAAAATATTTGACAGATTTTATTGATTCAGCTACAACAGTTTATGTTGAACATTAATAAAATTTTACTTAAGTGTTTAGCATTTGAAATATTTCTTTTGTTATTACAATGTGACTTTGGATTTCAGTGTCAAATTTGGCATTGTCTCAATAATTCCTAAAACTTTTAAAAACCTTTATAGTATTTAAAATGGTTAAATCTGAGGAAGGTCATTTTACTAACTCAGGTATAGTTGATATTTTAAAAAATAAAATTTATGCTCAGTTAATATGGAAATATATTTGTAAGAAGATTCTGTTGTGCTAGTCATCTAAGTTAGGAATGTGTGCTTGATTTAAATGTCAGCATCTCAGCATATGTAAATATTTAAACAAATTTTTTTCTTGAACTCTCTGCTGAGATATAATAGTATTTATTTGGACATATGTTTCATTCTGTTTCCTTATCCATGAAAACCAATCGCTTTGTTAGATGTCTTCATTGTTAAAAATGTAAGAGGAATGCCAAGGGGTATGTTGTTAAGTTAAAATGTCTGTACACAAGATAAATTACAACTCCTTAATTTACTGTCTCCTTATCTGACAAGAGTCCATGCTTGAGGTGACAGAAATCTGAAAATAAACCAAAGTGGTTTCAAATTATAAAACCATTAGTTCTCCACTGCCAAAACGCACAGAAATGTAAACACATGCACTCTCATTAGCATGCACACTCATATACACTATTGTAAAAATAGGTTCTTGGAAAATGTATGTATGTATGTGTGTGGGAGGGGTAAGTGATGGTGCTGAAAAGTTCTTGGACCAAGTCACTTTTCGGAAAATGACAAAAATTAATGACCAATGATAGCTTAATAGAAGGGATTCTTGGTTACTGTCACATATATATGGAGAGAAAAAATTTGGTCTGTCTGTCCATCTCTCTCTCTCTCTCTCTATATATATATATATATATATCTTTAGGGAGAGAGAGAGAGGTTCATGGGTTAGAGTGGACAATATCAGGGACAGAACATATGTAAATATAAAAATTGAACATTGATATCACCACCCCTCTGTGACAGTATGTTTCATGCCTAAACACAATACTCAGGTCATAAATATATATATATATACAATACAAAAATCTAGAATTGAGCCACCACCTACTGCAGTTTCACACGAACGGTGCTCAATTCTAAATTTTTGTATTGTATTCTTGCTCTACTTTCATACTTTCGTATTGAGCACTTTGCTGTTAAGGTTTCTTCTTGTGTTTTTTTTTCTTTCAAACGAGCACTAGATGTATTGTTTTTGTGTGCTATTTGTTTCTTCTTTTCTCCCCCTTTATTTAACCAACGAGGTAGTTCTCACCGGGTTAGAAGACTGTTGATATTATTGTTAGCATTATTTTCGGATATTTAGTCTGTTATTATTAATGTTGATTTACTGTGATTAAGTTCATTACTATATATATATATATATATATATATATATATTACTTAAAACCTCATTATAGTGGAGGCAATATATTTGAAACAGACGCCATATTTTTATTTATTAAACAGTGTGTATTATGTCTATTAGCCTGTACAAATACTGTTTAATAAATAAGAATGAATCATTTATTTCAAGTATAATGTATCCACAATAATAACTTTTGAAGTATTAAAAATGTTTAATTAAAAATAAATCCATTAATTCCTTAATATATATATATATATATATATATATATATATATATTGTGTAATTAAGAATCAATCTCTCTTTTATGGACATTTTGTTAAGAGTGATTACTGCCTAAATACAGAATTTTTAAATTACATGAACATGGAGCCAACAAGGAAAGCAAACATTCAGACAATTTTTATATAATTATAAGATCTGATGAAAAATTATATAAAAGTATATCACTAGCACATTGTCTGTCATTTTTAACAAAAACTTGCACACACATATGTATATACATATATATATTTATAAATATGATTGAAAAGATTTATTTACTCAATTTGTATTCAGGTTGTTGTCCTTATTTGCTATCATATTGTGTCATTTCGGCTTTCATCAGGTGTATATCAGTCTGGGTAGCATACAGAATATACCGAATTGAAAACTTTATCTAATCTATAGAGGTGGACTTCTCATTCCATTACTCATACTTAGGGATATCACCTAGGCCTTATTTTTGTACTGCTCAGTTATTACTCACCCCATTCTTAGCCCAAGTACAGACTGTCCATCTCAGGAACTGAATTCAGAATTACTGTCTTTAAATTCACAAATCAACACTTTAATCGAAAAGGCTATTGTCCTTCAGGATACAACCATATGTTCTATTCTTATAGTTTCTTTTTGTGATTCCCTGCTACTTGTTTTTTCTATCTGCCATTTTCCCTCAGAATATTGGTGATTATGGCTCTTCATAATTTCCTCTCCTTTGTAGCTCTTTGAAGATGTTATCTTCTTGCTATCTCTACCAGAGCCTAGTCTGTTCAAGCAAGTTTACCAGGTAGGTTATGCATCATTTTCATCTATCTCTCTTACCTTCAATCTACCTTGTGAGTATCAAATTTTTCAAATTTTCATTATGTGCCCTAGAAATTTCAGCTATCTCTTCCTGATGTTATGTATAAATGTCCTTTTTTGCTTTCATTGTCTATAACTTTGCTATTGTTCACATGTTTGGTTGATGATATTCTCAGCATCTTTCTGTACAACCACATTTCTACTGCTTCAAGTCTCTTCTTCATCTACAATGAGATTGTTCAGCATTCACTGTCATATAGGATGACTGATATTACATAACAGTTTAGTACACTTTTCTTTGTTTCTAATAATTTTTTTTTTTTAATATTTTTGCTTAAGTGGAAGGCATCTTTCGCTATCTCAATGAGCCTTTAGATTTGAGTGTTTCCCTTTTGCAGATATTTATATTGTTGTACTTGTTTGATCTTTTTTTGGATATCTCTAATTTGCATATTGGATTGTTCTTTTCCTAACAACCATGCATTCCATTTTCTTGCAATTAATGTTTAGTCTTTTCTGCAGGAGTTCTTGAAATTTCCTTTCTATGCCTACTATCAAAACTGTACTATTTGCATATCTTGTGTTATGAAGATTGTGGCCAACAACAATGAAGCCTGCCAAATCCTGATGAATAGAGCAAGAAGCAGAATCAGGCCAGAGTTAGAGCAAGAACAGTGTGGTTTTTGACACTGGAACAAGGAATGCCATATTTATGATTAGGATGCTCTCTGAAAGGGCAATACAAATGAAGAAGGACTTATATCTTAGACTTAAGAGTAATCAAGAATCTTTACTGGCAGCAAACCACCTGTATACGGACAGGTAACGAATTCAGCAGATATACAAAGATAGAAAGGGGTGTAAGGCAAGGATGTGTCTTTTCACCGGATCTGTTCAACTTGTAGAGTGAGAATATTTTGAGGACCCTAGAAGTTATGCCTGGATTTGTCATCGGAGGCCACAATTTAAACAATCTAAGGTATGCAGATGATACAGTGCTGATAGCAGACACAGAAAGGAAACTATGAGACCACCTACAGAAGGTAGCTGAAGAGAGTGATAAGAAAGGACTACAAATAAACTGCAAGAAAACTGAATGAATGGTCATCAGTAAAAAGGGCAGCCCAATATGCCAAATACAGGTCGGAGATACTAGAATCAAGCAGGTACAAAAATTTAAATACCTGGGAAGTGTTATAACAGAATATGGAAAGTGTGACACAGATATCCGAAGGCAAATTGGCATGGTGAAGGAAACACTCCAGAAATTGAGTAAAGTATTAAGAAACAGGACAATTTCACTAAAACAAAGAAGAGAGTACTGGATTGCTATGGGTTGTCAGTTCTTCAATATAGCAGTGAATACTAGACAATATCATCAAAGATGAAGGAAAAACTTAAAGCAACTGAAATGTGGTTCTACAGAAGGATACTGTGAATATCATGGATTGAGCATGTGAGCAATGAGGTTTTGGGAATGAGGGAAATGAAAAGGAAATTAATACTGAGCATCAGGAAGAGACAGCTGAAGTTCCTGGGATATATTTAACTGCCTTTAACTGCCTGCTGGGAGCCATGCAGGTAAATATATATAGTAAGAGGAAGAGTTCATTCCTCGTAGGAGGGCACCATAACACTATAAAATACAGGTATACTTTCTTCTACATTTGTATTTCTGATATCATTTACAGCATAAATACCATATTTCTTGTTTCAATGTCTTTAATGAACCTGAAATGTTCTTGTCCTATTTCCAGTTTGATTCTGCTATGTACTCTATTCATCAGAATTAATATGGTAAGTTTTTTTTATTATATGGTTCATTAGGTTGATTGTCCAATGAACAGAGCTGTCTTAGCACATGAGCCCAATGAGCACTTGTCTAGAATTTCTACAAGCTATGGGGCCACATGCTAATCTGTGTATATTAAGTAACTTGTTTAAACAGATGCCCATTTTCAGGAAATACTAAAAATTAAAATTACTATGACAAGCCACGTGTATTGCAATTGGTGAAGAAGAAAATTACTGGAAAGTAATTGAAGCTCACCTAAATCAATCTGAATGTGTAAGGCTCCTCATGCCAATGTCATTTCCACTGTGCTTCTCTAATGTATATGACTTCATTGGATTTCTTTTAATGTGTTCCTCATGAATTTATATTTAAATTTGGAGAGAACGTGCACCATGTCGGGCCTTCCTCTCAATGGTTTCATTTGTACACTGGTGCCTCCTCACTGATGTGAGGCCCCATTAAAATGATATGCTAGTGTGTTTTAGATATACTAGTTCAAAAGTCTAACAGTGAAATTAGAGCTATGTAAAAAAAGCAACCCTTGTGTTCTGAGAATGCAACATGAACCTCATTAGGCATTCACAATCAGTCATGTCATGTTTGCTGAAACACTCTACGGAATATTTCTTTTTTTCCATATCCACATAGAACTATTTTCAGTTACTTCCATTAGGCGTTTTATACTTTTGGCCCTATTACACCCTTTGATTCCAATTTAGCCCAGAAATTGGTACAGAGTGCCTGCAATGAAACTCCATGCTCCAATTTCTACTGCTCTAATAATTATATTACACCCTTTCTTTACAAGCCACATGTATTGCAATTAGCGAATATGCATCTCATAATAGAAAGATACATTTTATTTGAGTTTGTTCTCAAATAAAAAAGTGGAAAAATGTACCCTTTTGACTGAAAAGACACCGGAAATGGTGAAGACATTCTTCCAATATGCCACTCACCTATATAAATGGAAGGTCTGGTTTGTCTCACCAGTGAAGTTTACTTACATACAATTTGGTTATCATGAAAAAAATCAAAGAACTGACACTGGCTCTGGATGATCAGTCCTCACATAGTCCTAGCGCAGACTCACCAGTAAAACTCTCACTTCTATTTTTTAATATTTGTAACTAAGACTACTGTTGAATTTCTGCTGGAATCAATATTATGTTTCATTTTTCTCTGGTTTGATTTCATTCATAAATTTTCCCTAGACTGAATTAATATTGTTTTGAATGTTTAAATGTAAGATATTTATATTTTTACTTTTGCAGACAAATTATTTCTATTGTTATAAAACTCTAACATTGATAGTATTTCTTTATTCTCCTTTTATTTTACCTTCTTTCTCTCTCTTTTCTTTTAGTTGAAAACCTTGACAAAATGGGGTCTCATCCTAAGCTTTGATGTTCATTTCAAAACAAAATCAGCACTCCAGTCTTAACTAAAACAGATAATTTTCTTATTCTATATTCATTTTACAACAATAACAGAAAAAGGATTCTATATATCCCATGTATTTATTCCATCTCTGAAGTTTCTTCTTTTGCTAATATCAGTGTTCTGTAATTGTATTTTCTGCATCCTGTTGATGAAAATATCTTTTGTACTGTTAGTTCTGTTCTTTATTTTTTTTTTACCTACTATCTTCAGAAAATTAAAATGCGATGCCAATCACCATCTTCAGTCTTCCTGAATTCTGTTCTTATATTGTCATTTCTTCTCACCTCTCGTTACTACGCAAACAATTCATTGAAGAATATCTTTTCAAAACCTTTGTATATATATATATATATATATATATATATATATTAGTCATCCACATACAAGCCTGTTTCGCTGTATCACAGCTCATCAGTGTGTCTAGATGCATACACTTGCCTCTGGCCAGGATCGAAACTCAACCGGTTTGGTGTCAGTCAGAGTCGCTACTCCCTAAGCCATCGACACATGGTATCAGAGAAGGGAAATTTTAACGTGTTGTATCTAAGCAGTGTATACATATGCCAATCACCGAGAGAACTCAATTCATTTCCAAAGAGTCACACATATAGCTGAAGTGGAAACTGTTTTTAAAATTTTCTTCTCCAGAGAGCTCAATCATTATCAGAGCATAAAATATATATATATATATATATATATATATATATATATATATATATATTTGTAAATGAGTTTAAATAATATATATATATTTATTTGTAAATGAGTGATTTGGACAACCCAGGGTTCTAAATTTTTTGATATCTTCAGAAGACACCAAAAAGGTAGAAACCTGGGTTGCATAATAACTTATTTACAAATGGAAAATATTCAAAAGTTCTACAATATAATTTTATTGAACACTTTTTAATTCAACTGTGTAATCGTCTAATTTAGTTATGACCAAAAACTAAATAATTATATATATATATCTTTTCACTGCTTGAGAAAACCTTCAGTGGTAAAAACTACTTTAGCAGAAAACTTGAGTGTCTGCAATATTTTTAATATTAACTAGATCTATTCTTTCAAATTTATAAACGGTGTACTAAACACTTTCTATATATATAACTGTTTCCTGAACAAGATAATAAACCTTGTCTATAAAACAGTTTTAGCATATATATATATTTATCTTTCATTGAATACAACTGAAATGGAAGATTTGATTCATATTTTAATTTTTTCCAGCATCCTAACATTTTTCATTTTGTTGGAGATAAGAAATATAAAAACTGTCTTTAATTTTTATCATTCCAAGCACTTTCAGCCATTTATATAGCCATTTTCAAGGTGTTTATGTCTCTGCTTTAGTCATTTTTCTCTCATGTTTTGATGTAGTATTTTATTTTGTTTTCCTTTTTAAAAAGCTGTCTTTATTCAAAACTCTCATCTGTTGCACATGACTGGAAATTGTGTGTGCATCTTTCTACTAAGTTGCTGCTCAAGTATACATTATTATATATATAAAATAAATAGACAGAACTTGTCTATATTATTCAATGAAACCTGTATTAATATATATATATATATATATATATATCCTTTTCTTTTTATAATCTTATCGCTCCAAGCAAGGCATTTTACTGCCACTGTTTTGCAGGGGGTTGTATAGGGGGGAAGTAATGAGAAAGAGTGACGGGTTATAGTAGGTGTCAGGAAGTGGGTAAGAGAAGGATGAGAATACTGATAAGTGTGCAGTGGACAGAGAGAGGAACATGAGAGAGAGGATGCAGGTTAGTGAGATAGGAGATGACTATTGACTTTACATCTCAATTCTTGGAGATTGTAGCTTTAAAGCAAGTAAATGGAAGGGAATTCCACAGGTGAGAAGTGCAAGAAAAGAAGCTGCTGGAGTAGAATTTGCATTTACATTTTATTAGTTTCACAGTAAAAAAGTTGGACCTAGTTGCTAATCTTGTGGCTTGAGTAAATTCATATATGGGGGCACTAGTGAGCTAAGTTCATCAGAGCATATATATATAAACTTATTTTTAATTGTTTATGTAATTATATTTATATTAATATATTTATTTTTATATTATTTGTAATTTATTTTATTTTTTACATCAAAAGTAATGTATATGGCATTAAAGTAACAATGGGATTTGGGAAGAGTACATAATTAAGTTTATGAAGCCACCAGGCATGAACTATATTTAAAGATAAGTATTTTTTCTGATCAAGCATCTACTTGGTCATATTAATTCTTTTTTTATATTTTATTTTTTATCTATCTATCTATCTATCTATCTACAGATAGAATTATGTTTTGATATATATTCTGTGATGATTTTGGAGACATTTGACAATTATGCTGATGTCAGTCCCTTTAAACATCAATTATTTGTCATCGACATTGCTGCATTCATGATCCTTATGGTTGCTATCATTTTCTCAATTTTCTTCGTCACAAGTGCCATTCATTCTCCCACCTATTCAAGTTCCCACTTATAAATGAGAATCTTGAGTGCAGAAAAGAGATATTCAACGTCCTGGTGCATTTTATTTCTGATGCTAATGCTTACTTTTTACATTCTTCTGCCTTGAAACTTTCCTTTATCTCATCATTAATCTCAGCCAACAGTCTTCATACCCTAATTTCTTCTCATTTTCCCCTTGGGGTACAACTCTGCTTATGTCGCCAATCATTGTAAATATGTGTAACCGTTTTCTGTGTATGATTTATTGAGTGCCTGTTAATGCATTCAGATATAATTTCAAATTTATATATATATATATATATATATATATATATATGCACACACAAACACACACATGTGTGTGTGTGTATATGTGCTAACATTTGTACAGATATATACTTATGTACAAAAACGTACATTGTTATTCCTGATTTCATTTCATATTTTTATTAGTGTAGTAAATCACAAATATATATATATGTGTGTGTGTGTGTGTGTGTGTGTGTGTGTGTGTGTATGTATATGTTTGTGGGGTTAGTTTGGAAAAAGCTGTAAAAAGAAAAATATTAAAGAAACTATATGGGATCTATATCTGACTGACTGTAGAAAGCAATTATATATATAAATATATATATAATGAAGATATAAAATGTATGATGATGTTTTCAGTGTGTTTCATTTTAGTGCATATATATATATGGAATATTAAAAGTATTTCTGTTTTTACTAGTACATTTTGTGTATACTAGTTTGTGTGTGTCTGCTATTGAGAACACAGTTTATTATAACTTAGTAGAATTTTATTAAAAATAATTCTGTTATATATATCGGTTTATGTATATTTTATCCTTGTGCAAAGTAAATATATTTTTATGCCATATATATATGTGTGTGTGTGTGTGTGTGTGTGTTTACAAAATACTACAGAAATATGTCTATTGATGACTGTGTATGTAGTTATTATTTAAGTGCCTACATATGCATGTGAGCATTTATGACAATAAAAGACAATTGGATTGTTCACTTCATCAACAATTTTTTCACCCTTGTCTGAATGTTCCATGCAAAATTTCCAAATCTTTATCAGAAAGTGGGGGAGGGGTAGCCATGTCTTTGATTTATTCTTTTTTTTTAAATAAATAAAGAAAAGAAAGCAATTCATTATTGCATTTTATTTCCATCCAGTAATGTCTCGTTATTCTTATTTGAAGTGTCTTTCTATTTTCCTTTCTGTTTTCTGGATTTCTTTGAATTTCCAGTCATTTTTTTTTATTTCTATCTCATTCTAATTTTGTCCCCCTCTCATCATTTTCATATTGAATCTCTCTCATCCTTCTTTTTTAACCTTTCTTTCTTTCTTTCTTTCTTTCTTTCAAAACAATTCTTTTTTTCTTTCTTTCATTCATTCATTCATTCATATCATCATATTCATTTTTCTTTCTTTTTTTATAAATCTTCATTTTTTTCATTTCTTTAATCTTCTGCTATCAGTTTTTTTTATTATTATTTTCTATTTTTTCATTTTTCATCTTCAGTGCAAACATATTTCATCATTTCTTATTTTTGCTTTCTCTTCATAATGATTGAAAGTAAACTATTCTATATGTTTCCACTGGACCATTTACTCTGCTAATAAACTATTCCATGCCAACAGATTTACAAGATTTTCGGTAATTACCGGGCACTGTGAATCTATTATGTCTTCTAAATGTTCATAGATTCACAATATTTAGGCAATTTGAGAGGAAAAAGAGTCATAAAGAAAAAAGTTGCCCTGAAGTGATTGAATAAAAAAACATATGTGGATTTGAAAAAATATATACTATATAAGTTAAGTAGATACAACAAATGCAGTAATGTTTAATATGCAGGTATAGATTTTACAAGAATGCATGAGTGATGGGGAGGACCAGTTTTAGGAGAATTATTTTATATGTTTTTTTATTTTTTATTTTTTTTGGTTTGTGTAACAAAACAAGATGAAGGGACTGGAGATAAAGGCTCTTGAGCAGAGAGTGTGAGATGATGAGGGTTGGTGACGTGGAGAAAGCCAGGAATCAGGCACAAGTGTTTGATATCTTCATGGCATAAACGATAAGAATGTGAAAAGGAGAAGACATGAAATTAAGAGGAAAAAAAAAATTAGAATTAAAGAAAGTAAAAGATGTTTGAAAAAAAAAAAAACGGGCGGCGGGGGGGGGGGGGACTAGTAAAACAAAGGCAAAAAGAAGTGGAAGGGAATAAAGATAAATGAAGAATATAAAGTGGGAGGAAAAAAGAAAGATGAGGAAAAAGGAAGAATAGAATAAAGTTAAAGAAGGAATGAAAAAGGATGAGGATTAAAGAACAGACTAAAAAGGAAGAGCGTGATGATAAAGAGATTGAAGGAATACAGAAGTGAATGAAGATAAAGAAGTGAGATTAAAAAAGAGAATGAAGTTGAAGAAGTGAGAGGAAAAAGGAAGATAAAAAGAACTGAATAAATTTAAAGAGGGAATGAAAAAGGATGAAGATAAAGAGGTAGGAGGAATAAAGAAGTGAATAAAGATAAAGAGGTAGGAGGAAAAACGAGGACAATGATAATTAAGAAGAGGGAAGAAAAAAGAGAATTAATATAAAGAGGTGGAAAGAAAAAAGAAGAGAATGAAGATAAACAATAGGAAGATAAAAGAAAGAAGTTAAAAAGGAAAATAATGAAGGGGGAGGAAAAAAGGAAAATAATGAAGAGGAGGAAAAAAGGAAAATAATGAAGAGGGAGGAAAAAAGGAAAATAATGAAGAGGGAGGAAAAAAGGAAAATAATGAAGAGGGAGGAAAAAAGGAAAATAATGAAGAGGGAGGAAAAAAAGGAAAATAATGAAGAAGGAGTAAAAAAGGAAAACAATGAAGAGGGAGGAAAAAGGAAAATAATGAAGAGGGAGGAAAAAAGGAAAATAATGAAGAAGGAGAAAAAAAGAAAAATAATGAAGAGGGAGGAAAAGGGAAAATAATGAAGAGGGAGGAAAAAGAAAAATAATGAAGAAGGAGGAAAAAAAGGAAAATAATGAAGAAGGAGTAAAAAAGGAAAATAATGAAGGAGGGAAGGAAAAAGGAAAATAATGAAGAGGGAGGAAAAAAGGAAAATAATGAAGAAGGAGGAAAAAAGAAAAATAATGAAGAGGGAGGAAAAAGAAAAATAATGAAGAAGGAGGAAAAAAAGGAAAATAATGAAGAAGGAAGAAAAATGAAAAATAATGAAGAAGGAGTGAAAAAAGAAAATAATGAAGAGGGAGGAAAAAAGAAAAATAATGAAGAAGGAGGAAAAAAGGAAAATAATGAAGAGGGAGGAAAAAGAAACATAATGAAGAAGGAAGAAAAAAGGAAAATAATGAAGAAGGAAGAAAAATGAAAAATAATGAAGAAGAAAGAAAAATAATAATGAAGAAGGAGGAAAAAAAAATAATGAAGAAGGAGTAAAAAAGGAAAACAATGAAGAGGGAGGCAAAAGAAAAATAATGAAGAGGGAGGAAAAGAGAAAAATAATAAAGAGGAAGGAAAAAAGGAAACCATTGAAGAGGGAGGGAAAAGAAAAATAATGAAGATGGAGGAAAAAAGGAAAATAATGAAGAGGGAGGAAAAAAGGAAAATAATGAAGAAGGAGGAAAAAAGGAAAATCATGAAGAGGGAGGAAAAAAGGAAAATAATGAAGAGGGAGAAATAAAGGAAAATAATGAAGAGGGTGGAAAAAGAAAGATAATGAAGAGGGAGGAAAATGAAGAGAATGTAATAAAGAGGAGGAAGAAAAAGTAGAGAATGAAGTTAAAGAAGTGGGAGGAAAAATAAAAGATAATGAAAATAGAATAAAGATAAAAAGGGAATGAATAAGAAAGACAATGAAGATAAAGAAGTAGAGGAAATAAGAAGAGAACAAAGTTAAAGATGTGGGAAGAAAATGAAAAGAATGTAGAATGTAGAAAAAAAGAGAAAATGTGAAGCAAAAAAGAAAAATAAGAAAAGAGAGGATAAAAGGCGTAGAATAAATATAAAGAGTGAATTAAAAAGTGAGATCGCCTACACCATGAAAAAATGCAGCAAATAAAGAAATGTTAAGAGCAACAAGGAAAAGGGATAAGTAGAAGTTCAAGATTGCTTATGTGATGAAAGGTCACAGAACATGAAGTGTAAAGTGTGCCAAGGGATAGATGCAAGAGAATCTCTAAGATCACATACACTCTGAAAGGACATGGCACATAAAGAAGAATAAGTTCTGCAAGGGATGGGGTAAATGAAATTCTAAGATTGCCTATTCCCTGAAAAGACATGACACATAAAGAAGAAGTGTGAAGAGCAACAAGGAATATAGGTAAATGGAGGTTCAGGATTGCCTATTCCCTGAAAAGACACAGCACATAAAAAAGAAGTGTGAAGAGCAACAAGGGATAAGGGTAAATGGAGGTTCAGGATTGCCTATTCCCTGAAAAGACACGGGACATAAAGAAGTGTGAAGAGCAACAAGGGATAAGGGTAAGTGGAGGTTCAAGATTGCCTATTCCCTGAAAAGACACAGCACATAAAGAAGAAGTGTGAAGAGCAACAAGGGATAAGGGTAAGTGGAGGTTCAGGATTGCCTATGCCCTGAAAAGACACAGCACATAAAGAAGAAATGTTATGAGTGACAAGGTATAAGGGTAAGTGAACATCTATGATTGCCTACATTCTGAAATGACATGGCACATAAAGACGAATCTGAGTTGAAGCTTACATAGCTGTTGTATACACATTTCAACAGGTATTAAATCTGTTACAAATTTTATATTCTTGGATAGTCTTCTTCAGGTATTAACTTTAACTCAACTTCCACAAAAATCAAATGTACGCCAAAAATCATTATCAGCTACATTCTCCAGAATCCAAATTATTGTATCAAGAAATAAAGAGATACACAGTGAAATGTAGATAAATTACTTTATTCCTAGAGTGGTACAACCAAGAGGTATATACAATATTTACAATCTCTTGCAGTAGTAGGTGTTACTTCACAAAGTGCGTGATAACGACAACTCTTCATGCTAAATGCACATTGTCTTTTATACATCCTGGTGACCAGATGTCACATGGTATGAGCCACAACACAACACAAATTGACTGAAACAAAAATAGCAACCTCTTCCTTTAAAATTAAACTGTGGCCAAACTCCACAATATTCTTCTCTGACAATGACGACAAAGATTAACTGGGCCCAAACGGTGTCTTTTTCTCAAAACACAACTATGAAATATACTGCAAAACAATGACTTCTTTTTCTTGCTGACAAAATCAACAGACATCAATAATTATATATAAAATATTTAACCATATTTTATTTGATCTTCTTTGGCGACATTGAATTAGAGTGGAACAGGTAGTTTGGTCTACAGAACACACACAGAACACACACATATACAAGACAGACCAAACAAAACACTGGTCCCATCTTTTCAACTGCTCTCTGCAACTGTCAAAACTCCAATTGAGAATTACTACTAAAAATTCAACTAAAAACTCAAACTGCCCTCTGTAATGGCTGACACCCCTTAAAAAGATATCTCCAGACAGCTGTGACTTTCAGTGCATTCAGCCTCAGGCACTGACCTCTTTTGGCCTTGCTATACGAAACAAATTCTCAATCCACACATGTATTTTTGCACTTATTTGACATTTTAAAACAATACTCATTTTTTCAAATCGTATAACATCTGTGTTTCCTAGTGCAAAATACACTTCTTGGCAAAATTCCACACCGACCAAGATATAATAACAAATTTATAACAGCTTTATTTGATTAATTCAGCTTTAGTGCAGAATAATTTTTTTTTTGTAATGGATTGTTACAAGCAAGAGGAGTGATTACAAGTACTTATTTTAATATATATTAATAACTATATTTTCCCACCAATCTAAATAATCAAAAAAACCTTATTAAAAAAAAGATAGGTTATCAAGAAGGATTAAAAACCTGCAAACCACTAGATAGACACAGGAATCGAATCTGTGCACCCTTATCGAATCCTGTTAGAGTGCATCTTTTTCTTAAATAAGATTTCTAAAACATTCAGGCCAACAGATTAAAATAAATGCTGTTTAAATTAAAGGGAACATCTACTCAATAATTATTCAATAAAAATAATATTTAAAGCAATAAAAATCTGTCAAACTAATAAATAAAAATTCCATTACTTCTTTAGAAATTTCTGTCTATATATATATATTTGACTGACGCCAAATCGGTTGGGTTTCGAGCCTGGGTTGTGTAGCAATCGGAGTCTAATCATACTGATGAGCTGTGATACAGTGAAACAGATCTGTCTGCAGATGACAATATATATATATATATAAGTCAGTTAAAAGCCATACATGATACATACTTGAGCATTCATATCTCTTTCAAGACATGACTGACTAGGCAGAAGATTTTGCTGCAGTAGTTTACCATTTCTTTTTGTGGTAGATTAGTTGCCAACCAAGGCTATAAAACCCAATCTGTCTTGCTATTCAACCTATAGATTGAGGAAGAAGAGATGGATTCCTAACTTTCCCAAAAGTATTTGTGCATAAGTGAATGCAATAAATTTAAGCAAAACTTGAACTCACTTCTCTCTGATTTCTCATTCCTAGTTAATATCCACAGCAGCATAATACACATTCATATATATATATATATATATATATATATATATATAAAAGAGGAAAATTATATTTTCAGCTTTGCATTCTGCATTTCATCTACCGATGAAATTTATCAAGGCAAAGAAATTAATTTAATTTTATTTTAAATAAATATCTATTAACAAAAATTTTTTAGTTACTGAAAAAAATTCTCATAAAATATTCATAAGATCAACTGAAATTATTAAACATTTAAAAATCATCCTCTTTCATACACGGAGAGAACTTTCCCATGTGCAGCTGATTACTATGTTACAAGATGTTGAAATGATAGAAATTAACCATTTTTCTTTGATTTTTTAATATGTTTGTATATAATGTTTTCTTTTTTAATCTTACTGTTCCTATCCTCAGAGAATTCTCAACTGAGAATTTTCACACACACACACACACACACTTATTTATTTATATTTTACTAGCTCTTGGGATTTTTTAGTGGTTATGTAGAAATGGTAAGGTCAAGTGCTTTTTCAAAAAGCTCCAGTGTGAGGTTGCCGTGATGTATAATTAAAAAAAAGCAAAGTATGTATTGGTTTTTGTTGTACTTGTAAAATGGGAATCATGCTTGGTCAATTTTGCCAAAAATGGTAATTATGTATGTACAATTGAAAGAATGAGGGCAGGCATTACAGGAGCCGCTAATGTGATGTGAGGATGTTGTGACACAGAAGAAGTGGATGCATCATCCTTGCAGCATCAAAGGGGTTAGCACCTTGTAGAAAACATGAAATTGTTATGGCATATGACAAGGTAGAAGTTACAAAAAAGACCAAATTTCAAAGCATTTCAAAGGAAAAAGCAAAAAGCAACACTTTCCATTAATTTTTGCCACACCCTGTTTGTCAACCGAAATTTTTGTTTGCATATCAAGGCATCAGACCTTAATCTTCCAGTGACTCGATTTTGGTTGAGTTTTAGTGAAGCATCATGGAAAAATGCATAAAGTGCACAAATGATCACCCAAAATTATGTTTCTCATTGATTTTTGACAAATTCTGTGAATTGATTTGAAAATTTTTTTGTGTACATCAAAGGTTTGGATTTTGATCTACAAGTTACTAAATTTTGGTTGAATTTGCATAAGGCGTCTTGGAGGAGAAGAGTTTGTAAATTCTAAGCATTTCGGTGATTTCTGTCATACCCTGTATATTGATTCAAAAAAGTTTTGTATACATCAAAGGTTTATGTCATGATCAACAAGTGACCCAATTTTAGTTGAAATCAAACCAAGGTTTTTGGAAGAGTAGGGTTTGTTAGAATGGAGACACACAGTTAGACAGACATATCCATTTTTATAAATATAAATTTGTTTAAATGTCACTTTTTAATGGCTATTCAAATTTAAGTGGAGCGTCTGTATTTATTTATTTATCTGTTTATTAAAAATTAAATTTATTTACATCTACTGGCCTGAATATATGAGAAATCTTGTTAGAAAAAATATGCACCCTCCAGCAGCATCTGAAATTGTGTACCCAAGGAGAAGCCATGAGTAGATCTGACATACCTTGATATCTTGGCCACATAGGTCTTCCTGATCTTTAAAAGTCTATTTGGAGGTCACATATTTTTCTAACAAGATTTTTTAGATATTCAGGCTGGTAGATGTAAATAAATAAATAGTGTTTAATAAGTAAACTAAAAGAGAACTTCTACTCCAATATGAGCATTCATTAAAAATAATATGTTTAAACAACTGAATTATAAATATGTTGGTTTAATAAGTAAAAAATCCATTTTAATATATATATATATATATATAATTTTGCACAATGAGTGCTGGTGGTAACAAAACAATGCTTAAAATAAAATAACACAGCTAAAATATATTCTAATAATAAATATTGTAAAGTGAATTAATAAATATACATATGGTGGTGCACATATGTATAGTATTATTATTCAGGAGTTATTAAAACAATGTTCAATGTAGTATTAATAGAGCTATTTTATATATATTATTAAATATAAATATTGCTCTACATTGATGGTACGACTGAGAGTTTCATGTGTTATATAATCATCAAGTACATTTTTCAAAATGGCTGTTTAAAAGATTTGAATTTAAGTTTACTCAATGTTTATGGGTATTAAATCATATAAAGCTAAGTTATTGCTTTTTTTAATAACAAGATTAGAAATTTAAAAGTTCTAAGATTACATGTAGATAAAAAATTTAAATTTAAATTTAAGAATATGAAATTAAAAAATAGAAAATATTAGAAAGTATTTAAATGCTGGGAGAAGAAATCAAAGGCACATTATACATAAGACGTAAAAATTTAGATATTCTAAGATTATATGTAGGTAAAAAGTTGAAATTAAAATCTTTAATTAAAAATTAAAATATAAAACTTAAAATTAAAGTTAAAAGAATAAAAGCTAAAAAACAAAAAAATATTAGAATTTAGGCAGCATAAATTAAATTGGTGTAATTCATAATTATTAACAGTAATATTTGTAAGGGAAAGAAAGAAAGAAAGAAAGAAAGAAAGAAAGAAAGAAAGTGAGCAAGAAAGAAAGAGAGAAAGAAAGGAACAAAGGTATAGCGGAATCTACATCTTCTTCTTCTATGTGCTCTGTCCCTTCAAGACGTAGGTGATCATGGCTTTCCACGTTTCCCTATCCCTGGTGGCTCTGAGCACGCCTTCTGTTACACCATGCAATCATCATTCCGTCATTCACCTGCTCAGGCCCTTCAAATATGTTATCCGTTGCTTTCCCCTGTCTCTTTTTCCCTCTATCTGGCCTGCTAGTATCAGGTTCTCAAAGCCCTACTTCCTCATTGCATGTCCCAGGAACTTTAGCTTTCTCTTCCTGATGCTCAGTATTAATTTCCTTTTTGTTTCCATCATTTCCAAAACCTCATCATTGCTGGCATGCTCGATCCATGATATTTGCAGCATCCTTCTGTAAAACCACATTTCAGTTGCTTCAAGTTTTTCCTTTATCTTTGATGATATTGCTCAGTATTCACTGCAATATTGAAGGACGGACAGCATGTAGCAATCAAGTACTTTCTTCCTTGTTTCTATCAAAATTGCCCTGTTTCTTAATATCTTACTCAACTTCTGGAATACTTCCTTTGCTATGCCAATTCGCCTTCGGACCTCTGTGTCACACTTACTGTTTTCTGTTATAACACTTTCCAGCAGAGTCTAAGAATTTAAGTATTTTTTTCTATGGCAGCATGTGGTCATTAAATCGCTTTTCAATATTGTTAGTATTGTTTAAGAAGACAAGATTTCTAAAAGGCATAAATTACATCTATCTTCTTTTTTGTTGTAATATTTAAGATTTAATTATTATATTCCAGATAATAATTAGGTTTGTGTTATTGTTTTTTAATCTAATCTAAATCTAATCTAAACTTATTTATAAATGGAAATTTGTATGTGTGTGTGTGTCTGTGTGTGTGTGTGTGTCCGTTACCTATAGGCTCTGAAATGGCTGAACTGATTTTCTTGAAAATTTACACAGTTGTAATATAAGTGTCTGCAAGTGTTCCTAGCTAGGTTTTGTGTCAAGGTACTCTCGATAAATATCGAAAATTGATAATCAAAAAAATCGGGTTATAGAAGGAGTGGTCCGATTTTAATCAAATTTGATACACTCATAGACAAAGACATAAGAAACGATATTCAGAAGTTTCAAGATTGCAGTTCTTACAATAGTGCAGAAAATCGATAAGATATATATATATAAAAAATGCAAGATGTTTGTGTGTGTGTCTGTTTATCTGCCTGTTTGTCTGCATTTTTTTCAGCCCTTTTATTTTAGTTTTTTGCTTCGGGTTTGGCTCTAAGTAGGTATAATTGTAGTTCTTAGTCTCAGCCATGATACCATTTACTCAGAGGACTTATTTAGCCTTCAAAATTCAGTTGACGACGAAAAAAACTTATTTGATATTGATACCAGGAAATCAAAATTTGACTTACATCCATTCATTTTTCTTTCAGTCTATGGTTTTGCTTTAACTGGAAACAACTATTGCTTTTTAGTCTTTCGTGCCAACGTCCAAAGAGTCTGAGCTCCAGGACCATGGATTAGTTTTAAAGCTTTCATTACACCTGAACAACACTGAACTATACTGCTAGTTTACAATAATATATGGATAAAGCAATGCTTTTACTGTATTTACTGTTGTTTAAAGATAATAATAAAATAAATAATAATAAATATGTATTTGTTCCTCACTGTTTAAAATTCTGTTTCATGACTCTAGCAATTGCCAGACACAAATTAAAAGCTGACCATTGTAACATTTCAATACTTATAGTCCACTGTTAAGATAGTTGAGCAGTTCATTTATATAGGAGAAAACTGAATTGGTTATAAAAATCAAATTGATTACTGTCTCACCCACAAGATGTGGCTTCCCTCTGTTTTTTCTACAAATATTTTACAGCTTCTACTCTGATGAGCTTCTTTCTTTGGTACTCCGATGACATGAATTTACTCGTGCTACTAGATTGGCATCAAGGTCACATTCTTTTACCATCAAAATAGCCAAATGTAGCTGCCACTTCTACTCCATCAGTTTCTTTTCTTACACATCCCAACTGTGGAACTCCTTTCTATATATTGGTTCCCTGATAGCCACAATCTTCAAAAGTTTGAATGCAACTTTAGTTGCCTTGTCCTACCTTCCTCAATCCCATCCTTTTCTCAGTATCATCTGTACCCTGCTTTTCTTTTCTATCTCTGGCAATCCTGCCTTGCTTGGGGTGAAAAGATTATAAGAAAAAAAAATCACTCAGTGTTAAACTCATTGTCAGTTTTTATGTTGAAATATGCTTTACTGCTGATACTGAGCACTTTAATATATTATTTAATATTTCATATATATATATATATATATATATATATATATATTAAATTAAATTTTTTCAAAGATGTTGAATGCACATTTCGACATGAAATCCCCGAAGAGGATAACACATCTCCTCAGCAACAAATACTATCCAAAACTGGAGATAATTTGAAGTAAATTATGTCTATTTTCTCTTTTCAACTCATAGATAGAATTGTAAAAAAATAAAAAAATAATAAAAAATTAAAAAATTAAAAATGGTGGGGAAAATGGTATAGTCTGGGTTCACAAAAAGGGGAAGAGGACAGTAAAGTAAACTGAACAGAAGGCATGTTGAATTGATATTAGCTTAAACAAAAATGGAAAGGAAGTGGGAGGTAAAAGAAATAAAGGAAGGGAGGGGAAAAAAGAAGAGAAAGAAAGAAATTTTTTTTTTCTTATTACAGATGCTCCATACATTCAAATAAACCTAACTTCCTAAAAACGTTGAAGTATTAGAAAAAAGACCTTTTATTTAAAAAGGTATATTTAGGGGAAAAAATTAATATTATTTTTAAAGGGAATAAAAAGATATGAGAATTAAAATTAAAATTTTAAAATAGGTCATATAATTTAATCTAATTAAAGATACCGCTAGGTATAGATGAGCTAAAAAATTCCCATGTACAAATTATATATATATATATATATATATATATATATATATATACACACACACACACATATATATATATACACACACACACACATATATATATACATATATACATACACACACATATATATACATATAAAAAATATACATGCATATACACATACACATGTACATGTATACATATCCACACATACACCCACACGCACACACACATATATATACACACACACACACATATATATATATGTATACATACACACACACACAATATATATATACATACATACACATACAAACACATATACATACATACCCATACATTTATGCAAACACACATATATATATGTGCACACACACACACACACATCCACACACACACACATACTTACCTACACATACATGCACACATACATACATATTAACATACGCACATATATATATATATATATATATATACATATATAAAGTAATAAATTTATATATATTATGAAGGGAAAGGGAAATATATGTAGAGCGGTTAAATTGCTAAAAATATATATATATATATATATACATACACACACACACACACACACATATATATATATATATAAAATACTGAAAATTAGAGTTTAAAGCTTAAAACCTAAAATCCGCCCTATGACGGCACTTACTGATGAATTCTTTTCTAAAATTCAGGAGTAAGTCCTGGTAAGGGTACTTTAAAATCAGAATCTTCTCCAATAGACATAGATGGCACCTATCACGAAAATTTTTTGGAATACAGGCTGAGCCTATTAGTTTCCAGCTAATTACTGGGTCCAGCCCTTCCTCCTTCATTTTCCAGAATCTCCGTGATAGTGCCGTCTGGAATCTTTGGTTTGGGTTCGAAAACGAGTACCTGTGGTTATAAAATCTCTGTTTAAAAGGGCCTGCAGACATACCAATATAAGTCCGGTAATTGTCTTTGTTGTTAGATGGAGAAATACGGGCTTCATAAATTACTTCGGTGGATTTACATTTGCCCTCCACCGGGCAGGTATCCACAGAGTTACAATTGCATTTATCTACAATTCCGGATTTGGAGTCGGTATTATTTAAGTTCATTAAAATATGTCTATTATGGGAATTAATAATGTCGTCTATATTTGAGGTGCAAGAGTAACTGATTTTTAGAGTGTATTTATTAAAAATTTTTATTAAGGGATTATTATTATTAAAATGTTTATCGACTAATTTGAGAAAATACTTACCAATATTGATATTAGTTAGTTTACAATAAGGAGGGTTAAACCAAATTATCTTCCTTTTTCTACATTTTCTTGTGTTTTTAGTTTTAGATGATTCTGGGTCTATAGCAGGCTTAATATACATTAACTTGTTACTGAAACCGCTTTTCTGAAGGGCCTTATCGTAAATTTCTTTACTTGTGTTGAAAGTTTTTATATTAGATGATAATTGGTTAATTCTATTATTTACTATATTGGGTATTTGTCTTATAATATTTTTGGGGTGGTTGGATAAAATATTAATATAGGTGGGAGAACTATTTTCTTTGAGAAAGGGTTGGTAGCATCCATTTATATTTGCTCTGTAATTTTTATTACATGGAGCTCTCCTCCTGTATCATTTTTTAATATTAAAATTTAATATTTAATATTAATTAGGATTGGGTTTTGGAATTTACCTTCCTGCTTTTTCCGCTTGGATTAAAGTATTTAAATAAATATATATATATATATATATATATATATATATATATATATATATATCATCATGCAGTGTGGGTATAGAAGAATCTAAAGGAGTATCCTGTACATACAGTGATAGGATGATTCTCTAAGAGAGCTCTAGATATATATGTATATAAATACATATAGATCAAATATAAGAAAAGGTAGACACGTTATTTCATGGTAAATCGGAAGTATAGGCATATTTCAGGTGAACCATCATCAGCTTCCATTTTTATTGTACAAAGAATTTTACATGAATATATATATATGCATGTACACAAACAGGGATGACAAAAATATCCTCTATTAGCCTGTTAATACTCACCAAAAATCCCAGTATCAATAATAAAAATCTAAACAAAAATCCTTTATTTGTTATACAGGTCTCTGAAAACAAAAATTTGATATTAACTGTAAGTTTGTAAGAAATGACTATTAATTGTAGGTTTACAAAAATCCTGTTCAAGTATTAATTATTGGTTTCTAAAAAATTAAGTTGGATCTCTGTGTCAGGTCAGAAATTTTTTCTTGTCAGAATCCATCTTGCACATTTATAAATCTACCATTTGCTTATGCATTGAATACTGTTGTCATATCTGGTTGGGTGCTCATGCTATTGATCTTGAGGTTCTCAACAAAATCCAAAGAAGGATCTGCTAGGCAATCAATCCTGACTTGGCATCTAGACTTCAGTTACTTTTTACCAATGTGAAATGGCTACCCTCTGTCTTTTCTAAAAATATTTTCATTGCAGCTGTTCGGATGAGCTTTTTCCCCAGATGCCCTGACCATATGAATTTAAGCAGATTACTAGATTAGCATTCATATCCCACAAATTTACTTTTGAAATAGTTAAATTTAACCATCACTTCTACTCTAAAAGTTTCTTTTTCCACATTTCTTGCCTGTGGAACTCTCTTCCATTTACTTGCTTCCCTAATAGCTACAATCTCAAAAAATTTAATAGCAACATCAATTGCCATCTACTATGTTCTTGAATCCTGTTCATTTTTTAACCTTTTCTCAATATCCCTACACCCAGTCTATTCTCTTAGTGTAACCCTGTGCACACTAGTATTGACCCCACCTTGCTTAATCATTTCACCTGAAGCTGGGAGATAATGTCACTAAGATTTTAAGAAGTTACTGGTGTTAAAAAGAAAATACAATAAAAGAAATGAATTCAGAAAGACAAGAAAGAAGAAAAAACTTATATTATTTACAAGTGTATGAGAAATCTGGTACTAATTATGGGGTATGATGAGCCTGGAATTAATTATAGGGGTACAAGAAATTTGATATTAGTTATAACCTTATAAAAATATTATATTAATTGTAGGTTTATAAAAATCTGGTAATATGGTGTTTCACTTCTAACACACCACCTCAAAAATGGGATGATTGGTAATAATGGGTTCAGGAAAGATTGAAAACCTATAGGAATTATTTTCATAATTATTATTTGTCAGTCAAAACAAAAACAAACTTGTAAATGGTAATTGTTGTACAATGCCATTACGAAAATTGAAACACTTTAGCCAACAATTCTACAGTCTATTGATAGTGAGTTCATTCCCTACTTATGTTATAAACTTGATTTGCAGTCAAAATCTGTTTAGTTTATGAAACATGAACATATGAGAATCATTCTAAAAATAAATGCTTTTCATTATGATGCCTCAGAATTTTAGACATGCATTAAGGATATGGTAGCAGAGGTTGAACCTTCTGTCAGTAGTTCTAAATATAGTTTTTCCTTTTTACAAATAGCAGTTGAGCAGTAATCTGGTAAAATGACATCTGACATAAAAGGGTGTATGATTCAGAAGTTTGTGATTGAAATCCTCCCTAATGTAAATACTTTACCCATTACCATTACTTGATGCTTATAGAAATTAAACAAGGGTTGTAAGCAGTGTGTAATGGGTTTCAGGATTGTTGACAGCGATATGCATGACAAGGTCCATTTCATTAACTGGGATAAAGGTAATAGTAATATTAACTGCTTCCTCATGAGGAAGCATTTAACATTCATTGAGCAGTGGTACTTTTGGTTTAAATTTATAAAATTTTTCTATTAAAATTATTCAGGGAAATAGACTTCTTACATTCAGTGACTGTTATCGCTCTTTCCAGAAAATTGTCTTCAGTTGCATTCATTGTCTTACTTTTGTATTGTTGAGGTGAATGATACACAGAGGAAAATTAGTGCTTAATATATTTATTCAGTACAGTATTCATTACTAACAGATATATACAAAATATGCAGAACAATAAGTTACAAACAATTAATAAGACAAACTTATGAGTAAAAGAGAGGAGGGTCTAAATGGTGAATAGTTGTCAAAGTAAATCAGTCCAGATTTTAATTGGCTTGTTGCAAAAAGCGACCCTTTAAATACATACTTGTCAACTCTTTCAGGCTATGAACCAGTCCATTGGTTAGAGTGCTGAAGGGGTGCTAGCTACTCTACAATATTTACTGATACCACATTTCATAAATGATTTAATCACTATATTACGTCTTATTGTTTTTGCACAAATTCTTTTTCCACATGCACACCTGAGTAAGTGTCAATCTTTTTTCTTCATAATAGCAAACCTTTGCTGCTATGTTCAGTTATTCCATTTCCTCTTTCAGTCAAGTCTTTAAGAGATTCTGTTAGAAACATTGAGAGGTTGCAGTTAAAATTACCAGGTATAACAGCCAAATTTTTTTTTCTCTCATCAGTTTTTTCCTTTATTTTTTGTTTTCCTTCCATTATTATATTATTCATACTTTCATTGTAGAGTCAGTCAGTCAGTCAGTCAGTTAAGTGCCACATGTGATACATGCTTTGGTGATCAAGTCTTGAAAGAGACATGACTTATTGGGCAGAAGATTTTCCCACAGTAGGTTGCCATTACTTTCTGCGGTAAAGCAGTAGACTGGTTACCATCCAAGGCTATTAAATCCAATCTGCCCTGCTATTTAACCCATAGCTGGAGGGAGAAGAGAAGGATTACTACCTTTCCCAAGGGTATTTGTGTGTAAGTTAATATAACTGGAATTTGAACTCAAATTTCTGATTTTGTGTTCCGAGCCAAATCCACTGCATCACAATGCACATCCTATTGTAGAGTACCCAAGGGAATTTTGACATTTTTGGGAGTAAAACAAAGTGACATATACACAAAAAAAATGCAGGTCTAAACTTTGCCTTATATGGCACAAGTACATAGGTCAAATTCTTTTCGCTTTTCATTGGTCAACTACTAAGTCTTTAGTAAAGATAAAGTTTGACAAATACAGGAACAAGTAATAAACAACAAATGATAATCAATATTGGGTATAACAATTTAAAAGTAGTCTGATCTTCTTACAAAAAGAATTGCCATTATTAATTTTGTGTAGTTTTCCTTCATTTGCATAGAAATAAGGGGAAAATGAAAAATGCCGAAAATGAATAATAACAGTTTACAACTTGTAAATACAAAAACAACAGTAACTCTTATTTATTTTTATTGTTCTTACATATTTTCGATCAAAGCTCATTGGCATTTGGTATAAGCCTTGATGTAAGTAAGAAGCTTGTCTGCTTGGGACAAGTATTGATCACTAATTTAGTCCAGATTGGTTTTAATCTCTTTTATTTTTGGTCAATGTTTTATAGAGTCCTTGCATTAACAAAAAGAATATGGGAACATTAATCAGAACTGATGTTCATTCAATATTTAAAGCAATCTTTTGTAGACATTTACGTTTAGATAAGTGTGTGTGTGTGTGTGTGTGTGTGTGTGAATATGTATGTGTGCATGAAAGGATGCTGAAAGAGAAAATCATATTATTATATATTATTTATGTATTAATCTTTATATCAGTCAGTATATCTAAAATATTGTATTTTTCAGTACATAAGACAATTTAATTTTAGCCTGAAATATATTGAAATACCTACCTATCTACATACATACATACATACATGTATATATATATATATATATACACACACAGACACACACAAATATATTTGAATATAAGATAATGCATATTGAGTGCTGGTGTTAATAAAATAGTGCTCAATGTTATAAGTTATATATATATATATATATATATATATATATATATTATTTATATATCCAAATGAAGAAGAATTAAGAATAAAATGACAACATTCAAAACATTAATTTAAAAGAGTGCTTAATATAAAAATAGAGTAATGAATATTTATTATAAATTATTACTTGAGAACATGTGAAGAACTACTACAAAATTGTACATTTTGTTTGACATTTTAAATAAAATTGATTATTGTCATCACTGTTAACTACCTGATGAGACATTGTTCTTTCAAAATGTACAATTTTTTACTAGTTCTCACATGTTCCCTCAATAATAATATATATATATATATATATATATATATATATATATATGTATGTGTGTATGTGTGTATGTGTGTGTGTGCACACACAAACATTCATATACACATATATGAGTGTGTGTATATTTTTAAATTTATTCATTTGAACATTATTTTTTAATACATACTCATATTTTAGTAGATACTCTGCTTTTAATTAAACAGTATATTTAAATATATCTACTGGCTGAATATTTTTGAGAAATTTTATTAGGAAAATATGTGTCATTTGGCAGGTTTCCTACCTGTAATCCTTAACAACATAAAGGAAGCCATCAATTCATCTGATGCATCTTAGACCACTCAACCACGAATGAAGCCAAATCAAGCCTTATAAACACAGAGTATCCACTCAAATATGAGTATCAAAAATAATGTTCAAACAAATAAATTAAAAAAATTGTCAATTGTTAAACTATTTCATAAGCCTCTTTTTGTAATATATATTTATATATATATATATATACATGTAAAAGTCAGATATAAATAGAATATATTTTACGTATATTAGTAAATATACATAAATAAAATATTTCTCTTCTCCAATCTTCTCACTTTTTTTTTTTAATTGGAGTAGATAGACTAAACTATCGCCCAGTTCACACTCCACCCACGTCTATTGAACAGGTGAAGAGGCTCATCCCTTGTTTCCTGTTTAGGATGCGGTTTCCGGTTTTCTCTTTTCCAATCTTTTCACTCCTATGTAGCCCCCTGCACATCAGTGGCGTTACCGCCTTGCTCGGGGTGATATGATTCTATATATATATATATATATATATATATGTATATATATATATATACACACATATATATCTATATATATAGAGATGTGTAAAAATTCAGATATAAATGTATTTTACATATATATTAATAAATATCTATAGATAAAAAAATTGAAAAAATCAAGTGTGTAAGTTCTCATTTTGGCAAGAAGCAATAACTGCACTCTCAAGAACTTTTGTTCTAAGTTTTTTTTCTCTTTTTATATGCTAGAGATAGAAGTTGAAGTAAAAATAGCTTTCTTTTTGTCTTATATATTAGGATCACTTGAAGCCCATATCTGTTAAATTTCTTTTTCTATCTGAAATATAAACAAGATAATTTGTATGGAATTGATAGATTTCTTATTTATGATCTAACATTATTTCTTATTATTTTAATCACAATATTTTAATAGATACATTGGTTAAGCAGACATTATTGTTTTTTTAAACAGTGTAATTTTCAATACACTGGCCTAGACATTTGAGTGTCTTAATAAAAAAAGAAAATATATCTTCTGGTTGAGTTTGAACCTGTGTCCCCTTGATAGAGGAGACAACATACAAAACCAAGATTTTGTGTGTTGTAAATAAACAAGAGAAATAAGATGAAAGAAATACAGGAAATTGAATAATAATTGGCAATGCTACATCTAAGAAACTTGGAATAATATTATAAACAGATATATTGATTCATCTGTGTGTGTGCGTGTGTGTTTGCAAAGATAGCTACAGGTTTTTATATAAACATAGATAAACAGAGGAATATATATATATATATATATATATATATATATATATATATACACAAAGCTGAATTTCAGGATTTATATGCCAAACTAAGAGGCACATATATTTCAAGGAAATTCAAAGGATGAAATTCCTTTTGATCATTATCAAATAATAAACTGAAATATTCAGTCTGATTTTGAAAAGAGGAAAATTGCATTAAGAGATTTTGCAAGGGGCTTGGCCACTTTTCTTCTTGCAAGTAATTACCCTGCCAAAAGTAAAGTTCAAGAGAAGATGAGCAGGCATTGACACTTGAGATCAAACTGAAGTTGTTCTTGATTCAAACTGGCCCTTCAAGGAATAATCAAATCAAAACAAGGACATTGTCAAGTTGGCACTGTCCATTTTCAATGAAAAACAGACAAGGAAAAACAGGCTGATCTACCAAAAGATTCAAACTTACAAAATCTCACAGCTTTATCAACACTCTTTTTCTTTCTCTCTCTCCGATTTTTCATTCACAATTTTCTTTCTATATTTCAATTTATCTCTATCTATTTATAAATACTTATCACAGTTCTTGAAACTTTGAGTGTGACGCACTTTGGAAATGAATTTTTGTGAGTACTATTCATTCAGTGATGCCAGTGTTTATACTGGAGTTAAAGTTTTATTTCTAAAGCTAATATATGCAATCACAGAAAAATAAAGCAAGTAAGAGCATAGCCTGGTTCACACTCCTTCTCTGTCTTTTGCAGAAGAGTCGAGGTTTATTGTTTGTTTCCTGTTTAGGCTTGGCATTCCAGTAACTTCTAAAGTCCTTTCATTTTCTTTCACTCCTAGTAGCCCCTTGTGTCTTAGTGGCATTATCACTCTGCTTGGGGTGAAATGGTTGATTAACAAAGCTGTTAAATACATCCCAATCTACCATATCAGACAGTCAGTTAAGTGCCATACGTGATAGATGCTTGGGCGATCGTGCTTTAAAAGAGACATAACTGACTGGGCAGAAGATTTTCCCACAGTAGGTTGCCATTACTTTCAGCTTTTGACTGGTTGCTGACCAAGGCTATAGAACCAAATCTGTCCTTTTGTTTAATTCATAACTGGAGGGAAGAGACAGATTAATACCTCTCCCAAGGGTATTTGCACATAAGTGAATGCAAATAATTTAAACTGGAACTGATATTAAAAAGATATTGGTTAATATATAATTGAATTAAAAAATAATTGTATTTTACTTTTTGAAGAATAAAATTGATAAACAAAAACAGAAATTATTTATTACACATCCTAATGTATATACATGCATACACAAAAAAAAACACACTAACCACCACCACCATGACTACTATCACTCAGTCAGTCAGTTAAATGTCATACATGATACACGCTTGGGCAATCATGTCTGTTTTGAGAGATGACTGACTAGACAAGTTTTCCCAAAGTAAGTTGTCATTATTTTCCACAGTAGACCGGTTGCCAACCAAGCCTATAGAACCCAATCTGTCCTGCTATTCAATTCTTTTATATAGATCAGTCAGTTAAGTGCCATACATGATACATGCTTGGGTGAACATGTCTCTTTCGAGATGTGTTTGACTAGGCAGAAGATTTTCCCACCGTAGGTTGCCATTACTTTCTGTAGTAGATTGGTTACCAAGTAGACTATAGAAACTGATCTGTCCTATTCAACCCATAGCAGGAAGGAGAAGAGATGGATTAATACCTTTCCCAAGGGTATTTGTGCATAAGTAAATGAAATGAAATTCAGCTGGAAATCAAACTTGGCTCTCCAGTTTTTCATCCCAAGCCAGTATCCATTACAGCACCATGCACATCCATTGCTTCAAGCACTAATAATTTGGCAAAGAATATTTAAGGAAATACTAATCATATTCAGCTGATGATTAATTCATATTTACATATCATTTTGTTATATATTTTTTATATTATTTTTATTTTCAGTCATCATTTATTAATTTCAGATCATATTTATTTAATTCTGGAACCATATAGAGACTAGTTTGTTAAATGGAAGTGTTTAAAGCTTATTCATACTTCAGTCAGTTAAGTGCCATACGTGATACACGCTTGGGTGATCATGTCTCAAAAGAGACATGACTGACTGGGCAGAAGATTATCCTGCAGTAGGTTGCCATTGCTTTCTGCAGTAGACTGGTTGCCAACCAAGGCTACAGAACCCAATCAGTCCTATTATTTAACCCATAACTGGAGGGAAGAGATGGATTAATACCTTTCACAAGGGTATTTCTGTGGATTGATCCCCAGTTATGCTGTTGGCACAGATTTCTTAGTTTCTCATTTTGTGATGATAACTGTCTTTTCACTTCTGATTGACATTCAGAGCCCATTTTATAACCAGTTTTTTCATTTTGTATATACATACAAAACCCATTTTTTATGACCAGTAACAATGCAATGCAAAAAAGGTTGGTAATCCCGATTAAAAGGTTTTCTTTTATAATCATTTTGTACCAACTTCTACTCTATCAGTTTCTTTGCTTGCACTTCTTGCCTGTGGAATTCTTTTCCGTTTTCTTGCTTCCCTGACAGCTACAATCTCCAATACCCTTGAACACTTTGTCAAAAATTGGTAGGAGGCTGAGAGGGAGATAATGATAGGGTTCTCCAGAGTTCTTGAATACAGGAACCACAGAGGAATTACAATCACTGGTGTATATGAATTCTATTCCAAGAAGTCTTCCAGCAGGCAGGAAAGCAGGAAGCAGAGAGCCAGTAGTTGTAGAGTTTAGAGAGGACAGAGAAGAATTCAGGGGCATATTTCTTCAGGACAATGACTGGGATTCCATCACCTCAGCTCACCTTAAAGAGGTCAAGCTTTGTAAATATGTTAAAGACTAGTGAGGGGATAATGTGAATGTCACTCAGTTCTAGGTGGGAAGTCAGGTGCAGATATCCTAAATGTATCAAAAGTTGAATTGGTGAAGAATCTGTGAGCAAAACATTCAGTATTGTCTGCTGAAGAGGTAAGAACCTCAAATTCATTGATTAACGTGGGAATTGAGGGTTTGCTGTTATTTAACACATTTTTACTGAGCTGCCAGTAGTATTCAGAGACACACATGCGGGATGCTATATGCCACTTCGTTCTTGCACCAAACAACAGTTTAACATCATTTAGGATCCTCTTGTACTCATTACGAGCAGAGACAAAAAGGCATGTATTATGGTCAGACACATGGCTCCAATAATGCCGGAAGAAGTGATTCCTGTGGGTAATAGTAGCCAAGCAAGCAGGAGAGAACAAGAGGGATGAATGGAGTTTAAGTCATAACTTCTTGGCTGGGATGAAGGCATTGATGCCAGCTTTATTCCGAAAGGAGACCTTAGATACATAGTCTTGACAATGGCAAGACTAAAACTTTTGTTCCAAGGGATGTCACATAGGAAATTGAAGATCAACTCCCAGTCTGCTTTTTGATAGCAGTAAGATATTCTGCTGGTTGGAGGTTAATGGGGAGAGGGGAAGTTGAAGGAGAAACCACAACATGATCAGAGTTGCCAAGAGGACAAAACAGCATGACATGGCAAGAGTCAGAGATAGAAGTGAAACAGTGATTTAGCAGTGAGCAGTTCCATTAGGGTTATGCATAGAGAAATGCATGGGGAAATCAGCCACTTGCATAAGGGACTGAGTGATTGAAAAGTTCATGGTAAGGATATCAGCAAGGTCTGTGACAGAGTTTTCCATCCACTTGGCATCATGAGCATTTAAGTCTCCAAACACAAATATATGAACAAATAGATGAGAGGAAATGGCCTTGTCTATATTGTTCAAGATGCTGTCAAGTATGGAGATGAAGGGGAGTGGTAGAGAAAGAAAGGATAGCTAACTGAGCTTAGTAGAGAGAAATAGAGGTAGGGGAAGATATTTGCTGATATAAATGCTAATTTCTTGCATATGGACATTGGGCTTATTCCTAAAGAGAGATAAAGAATTCAGAAGAAGAACTAGAAGTGTCAAAGTTAGTTTCACAGAGAGCTAAGATGTCAGGTGAGTTTATCTGGAGGAAGGATTCAATGCTGGAAAAGAATGGTACTGATACCATGGATGTTCGAGAAAGAGATGTTAATGGGTTTAGGTGATTTTTGTTTTGCTGTTTTAGTATTAATTCTTACTTTGTATGATGTCATAATTAGACATTTTCAGTAAAGAGAGGCCTAGAGTAGTAGTGTCATTCGGTCATCAAATGCAACATGTGTAGGAAGGAGACTGGTGCAGACTGCAGCATAATGTTGCCTCAGCGTTACCCACTGGAGGCACTTGCAGGGATACCATCCATGCACAACATGGCACTACAAGAAACCCTGACATTATTCAACTGCTGATCAGAGCAGGCTCTCAAGATGCTGTGCAAGAGTTTGGGCTCATAACTACCAGTTGGAAGCAGCTACCAGGAAACTGCCAACCTGGTACACCCAGAATGAAAAGACATCGCCACCATCCACACACATTACAAAAGGTTTGTGACAGTAATACTATTAAGACCTGAAGAGAGGGAAGAAACTGGGAACCCCTTCCTAAACAGGAAACAAGGGATGAGCCTCTATTCCTGTTCAAAAGAAGAGAGAGGAGTATGACTATTAGAGTCTATCTAATCCAAGTTAAAAGAAAAATTTTAAAATTTTAAAATTTACTAACTTTTAAAGTCAGAAGATCCCTTAATAATCACTACAAGAGAATTTTAAGATACCTTTCATTAGAAATTAAAAAAATAAATTAAAAATTAAAATCAACCTTGCTGTCTGGATGGCTAAAAGAGCAAACTGAAATCTTAACTGACAGAAGTAATTTTAACATTTATCCAACACTATATGTAATAATGAAAATAGAAGAAAAATAAATAAATTAAATTTTTGAAAATTAAACACTCCAATAAAGTGTCAGTCAAGCTTACCACAGACGGAATCTGCTGTCATCAGAATATTAACTGAGTTGAGTAAAACTTAAAATTCATTATGGTGAATCCCATTTCATTTTTTATTCAGTTGTTATTATTTCAGTTGGCATGTAGCTTCATTGACTGTAGCACAATTGAGAGAGAGAGAGAGAGAAAGGGAGAAGGAGGGAAATGGCAGGACGAAGGGTGTTAGAAAGTCAAAAACTACCCTTAACAGGAATTCAAGTTTCTATTTCTTCTAAAGCAAAAATTAAAATCAGCATCTTGCTCTCTTCTTCTTCTTCTTCTTCTTCTTCTTCTTCTATGTGCCCTGTCCCTTCAGGACGTAGGCGATCATGGATCTCCACGTCTCCCTATCCCTTGTGGCTCTTAGTATGTTTGCTCCTGTTGCTCCTGGCAACCCCCGTTCCGTCATCCACCTGATCAGTCCCTGCAAATATGTTATCCGCTGCCTTCCTCTGTCTCTCCTTCCTTCTATCTGTCCAGTCAGTATCAGGTTCTCCAGGCTCTCCTTCCTCGTTGCATGTCCCAGGAACTTCAGTTGTCTCTTCCTGATGCTCAGCATCAATTTCCTTTTTGTTACCATTCTTTCTAACACCTCGTCGTTGCTTGTATGCTCAGTCCACGATATCCGTAGCATCCTTCTGTAGAACTACATTTCGGCTGCTTCCAGTTTTGTCCTCATTTTCGATGATATTGCCCAGCATTCACAGCCGTATTGAAGAACTGACATCACGTAGCAGTCTAGAACTCTTTTCTTCGTTTCTATTGAGATTTTCCTGTGTGTTCAAAATTCCTAGCACCTGAAGAAGGCCGGAGCATACAACAACCAAAATGCTTGTGCATGCATGTTGTTTGTTTTGGGTATCAAGCTGAGGACAGTGCAAGAGAAATCAGTCATGGCTGCCAGACAATTCCATCCCTTACATATGGCCACCTAACCCTTCAAATTTCAACCTCCTTGATTATTATATGTGAGGTGCAGGTGAGCGAGAGACCAAAAAACTCACTGTAATACCATAGATAAACTGAAGACAAAGATTATGGCAGCATTTACCATTTTAATTAAAGAGACCATCCAGAAGAGACGCAGGAGATTCTGAAGTTGTCTGGAGCTTGTGGTTGAAGCCATTGGTGATTTTATTAGATAAATTTACTCTTTTGTATTTTATGATATTTTTATTTAATTTTGATAAATATATCTGTTAAAATGTGATTTGTGGCGCAATGGATATCGATTCAGAATGAGAAATCAAAGAGCCAACTTCAAATTGCAGTCGCATTCACTTACCTGAATGTCCTTGGGAAAGGTATTAATCTGTCTCTTCTACCCCCAATATTGGGTTAAATAGCAGGACTGAGTGGGCTTTATAGAATTGGTTGGCACCCAGTCTACTACAAAAAGCAATGGCAAACTACTGTGGGAAAATATTTTGCCCAGTCAGTCATGTCTCTTTCGAGACATAATCGCCCAAGCATGTATCACATATGGTACTTAATTGACTGACTGATTTGTTAAAAGGAGATTTCAGTGTTATTTTCATTTCTGTGTTATTTAGATGACAATTCATTCATTTCACCCTGTAAGTTATAATAATCACATTAGTATTGTAAAATATTTATTATTTTAGTAAAGTTTTTATCAAATTGCAAATCACAGTAATAGTAGTAGTAAGAGTAGTATCATTCTCTGATGATTCGGTGTTGTAAAAAATTCAGGTGTAGGGGAGGAAGTTACCACTGCAATTCTTCTTCAGAAGAAGAATTTATTTGATGTGAATGTCAGGTCCCTAGACTCCAGTTTCTGGCAACATCAGTTCTTTGTGTTTCAGAACCCTACGCCAAATAATTCTTTTGAAAAACTTCTTATCAAAGCCCTACATTTCTTCACCTTTTTCATATTCCAGATGGGCAATTTTTATTTGTCGAAACAAAAAGGGAGACACTGATGAAGCATACTTCTGAAAGAATGGCCACCTCAGCAAAACTTTGAGTTAAGTCATCATGGACAGCAGATTAAATAGTCTTTTTTTCTCTCGCTTAATATCAAAGGTGAACTAATGATACTTGATAAAATCTTCGTAATCACTTGTGCTTGCAATATGACAGAGAAGTAATAAAACAATAAAAATGTTTCTGTAGTCCTGACAAAGTTGGATTTGAGATCCATAACCTAGAATTTAGAATTGTATAATCCCCTTTCTGTAATAATAAGACTATTCACTGGTTTTGTATCTCCCCAGGTACCAATGAAGTGTTGACACCTACACTAAACAGCCAAAAAGACTCTAGGCAAACACTGATACAAATTAAGCACATCTTTACTCTGGAGACTGAGTCCTTAATTGCATCAAAGAGTATCAAAGAACTGTGGTGGGGTAAAGGGATTTTCAGTAGTTGACTAATCATAAATGGTCAAAAGAAAACCTCTGAATGCAGTAAAGTTGAAGATGCTCATAATCTTGGAGATTAATTTTTATTGCAATAATTACTTTATGCTGATGTGGTAGGTGTTAAATGCTCATCAGACTGATTTTATATTTGTAATACAATTTTTTTTTATTATTATATATAGTCTCCACTAAATTACAGTCAGTTGACTTATGGTTTAGCTACAATTGTATTTATACTTTGGAAAGTCTTTCATGGCGGAAGAAAGATGTTACACATTAAAGGAGATTTATTGAATTGAATTGCTATGAAAAATAAAATGTACAGACACTAATTTATAATCAAAGATAAATCACTCAACCAACTTGGTTTCAATACGATGTACGCTACTTTTAAAATTAATAAAATTATACGTTATTATATGCCTAATGTAAATGCACTGTTACTAATTTTCCTATAGAAATGAATTGAAAAGAAAAATATATCATCAAAGTTTAGAAATGAAGCAATTATCAACAGAGACATATAAATACATTGTAAATATTTTACTATAGAAAGGCAATGAAAAAATGACCAAGGGTATCATTAGAGGTCAAAAATGAGGGAAAACCTGCCTTAGTGACACAACAGTCCTACTGGATATACATATAAATACATTGTAAAAAAAATTTACTATAGAAATGCATTGAAAATAAAAGAAAAGGGATCATCAAGGATAAGAAATGAAGGAATGTATAACTATGAGACATAACAGGCCTCTTAAGTAAATATATAATACAAATGCCTCACTAATGACTGTATTATAGAAATTGCAATGAAAGTAACAGCTTTTCTATAAAAATACTTTCATATTTCATATGCTATTTAAGAAACCTGATATCACAGACAATATTAATTAAATCACAGGCAGTATTTATTAGTCAAATGCATCAAAACTTTTAATGATGCTAATCATTATATAATATATGATACAACAAATTCTGGCTGTAAGGAGAAAATAAAATAATAATTTGACTCTTTTTGTGAATGCTGCACTTGAACTTGTGATACAGAAACATTATTGGCAGAATAGAACTGTTATGTATTTAATGCAAATGCTTTACTAACTAAATCCTTTCACTCTGAAAGGGATATTTAAGTTCCCAGAAAAGGTTCTGTTAATAATAACATTTGTTCCTGAATCTTCCACAGTAAATTTACATCCAGGTTCATGAAGTATATTGCCTTTCCTAACAAAACTACTGCTATTGCAATGAGGGATATTTATAAACAATAGTGTTAAATTTCACTAGAAACAAAGAAAAGAGTGCTGGATTGCTATGTGATGTCAGTTCTTCAATACGGCAGTGAATGCTGGACAATATCATCGAAAATGAGGACAAAACTGGAAGCAGCAGAAATGTGGTTCTACAGAAGGATGTTGCGGATATCGTGGACTGAGCATGCAAATAATGATGAGGTGTTGGAAAGAATGGCAACAAAAAGGAAATTAATACTGAGCATCAGGAAGAGACAACTCAAGTTCCTGGGACACGCAATGAGGAAGGAGAGCTTGGAGAACCTGATACTGACTGGCCAGATAGAAAGAAAGAGAGACAGAGGAAGGCAGCGGATAACATATTTGCAGGGACTGATCAGGTGGATGACGGAACGAGGGTTGCCAGGAGTAACAGGAGCAAACATACGAAGATCCACAAGGGATAGGGATATGTGAAGAACCATGATCGCCTACGTCCTGAAGGGACAGGGCACATAGAAGAAGAAGAAGAAGTGTTAAAAGCAAAAGCTAAAGAAAGTGGGATAAATTGAACACTGAAAATTTATATCTGAATTTAAACATCCTTGTATATTTAGCATTTTCTTGATGTAGAATTGCAACTGGTATTTGTTGTATTTCATTACTACTGCTATGTTTATATAACTCCATTGATAATACATTAGTCTGAAGAAGACGTTTCAAATAAATAAATGTGTAACATGTTTTTTTCTATTTTGTTATTAACTTACCTGCTATTTGTTTTTAATATAATACTGTAAGACATGTTTAAAATACATTCAATCTACAGAGTAGTAATAAAAGGTTTTATCAATTTTAGTTTACCCAATACAGGGCCCAAGTGACATTCAATGTAGAAGGTTACTGAGTGCAATAGTTATAAGAGCAAAAGAATGTGGGAAAGAGGAAGTAAAAAGGGCATATTATGAAGATATGTAGAATAGATACCAGTTGACTTGAAGGAGTTAAAACGGTAGTGGTTGGGGAAGTATTTTATCGAGAGTTTGTTCTTAGGAAGAAGCTGTCTGAGTGGAACTTGCTCCTTACTAAAGGAATAAGAAAAGGATTTAAAATCATGAACATGGTATAGCGCTTCCTAGTAGTAAAGGAATGAACTGGTGGAACTAAGGAATGTAGTTTCTTCGAACATTTAGAAACTTATTAATATAAAAAAATACTAAAAAATTATTTCAGTGAAAGTTGGAATGAAAAAGTTAATATAGAAATGACTTGAAAATAAATTTACTACTGAAATGCAATGACATTCATAAAATGAAAAACGAATTGTCAGGAATCAGGAATTAAGACAAAGGAAACTACTGTAAAATGGAATTACCAAAATCAAAGAGTGTAGCAATTGAAATACTTGGATAGTATTTTAACAGAAGATGGAAAGTGCAACACTAAAATCTGAAGCTGCATTGGAATAGCAAAAGATGCCTTTCAAAAGCTAAGGCAGGTACAAAGAAACAGAAAAATTTAATTAAAAACAAAGAAAGCAGTACTGACTTATTAATATCAGTTCTCATACATAGTAATCTCCTCACAGATGAAGAAGAAACTTGAAGCAAAAGAAATGGGGCTCTGAGAATGCTGAGAAGAACATGCAGCAATGATGAAGTTTTAGAGAAAATTTTTAAAAGAGGATTCTTATACTTAGAATCAAAAAGAGATAATTGAGATTTCTAGGGCATATAATGAGGAAAGAATCCTTGGAAAATTTCATACCCACAGGATAGATTGAAGGTAAGAGAGATGGAGGAAAACAAAGCATAGCCTACCTCACAAACTTCAGTATGTATGGTAGAAGGGGGTTTAAGAGAGATAATAAATAGACAAAATTGACAATGGACAAGAAGTTGTGGAGAGCCAGGATCTCCTAAATCCTGAAGAGACACAGCATATAGAAGAAAAATGAATTGAATGAAATTCTTTTCTCAAAAAAATTAAGTTAACCAAATAATCAATTTTATGTAGAAGAGAGAAAATTCCAACATGATAACAAAACAAACAGCAAAAATGCATGACAAAATATACAGAAAAAAATGTTAGAAAAGTTAACCTCAAATATCATTAGAAAAAATACAAGAAATCTTTGTTGGCTATTTTAGATGGATAGGAGAGGAAGATAACAGTTGACTCTAGACTTGAACAGGTCAAGATTGTAGTGATTGAGGAAACATCCTCTTGGGTATCAGTTCCACAGAGCAGTGTTTCATGAGAAGAAGCTGTTTGAAATGAACTTACTTCTCACCAATGGAATATGGGGGAATGTCGGTGATTTGTAACCATGTAAGTGGCATGACATGTTCTTGCTATGAAGATTTGACCTGGTGGGACCAGGGAATATATTTAATCCAATCACTTTCTGTGGAAGCAGTGAGAGTAACTTGACCCAAAGAGTTGTGAATTTAATACCTGGCTACAGCATTGGTGAACAAATAACTTAGAGAGTTGTGTTAAAGGGGGATAACTAAGACATCTGGAAGTGCAATGGCTCATGGAACAAGAACAATATACCCCAGTGATTGAAATAAAGGATTCAGTCTAAAAATTCTAATTACCTGAAGAAGGCTGGAATATACAATAGTTAAATCATTGTGAATATAGCAATAAAGATGAGAACAACTGTCTGAACAATGTAAATAATAGAAATTAATTTCTTAAAAGTGTGGGTAAAATTATATTATAAAGACAATTAGCTTTATGTAGAATAGAGAAAATATACCATGTCTGTGTAAGGATGTATATGCTCACAACTCAGTATATATGAATGTATAAACACACTCAGTCAGTCATTTAATTGCCTTACATGATACACACTTGGGCGATCATGTCCCTTTCAAGACATGACTAAGTAGAAGATTTTCCCACAGTAGGCTGCCATTATTTTCTGTGGTAGACTGGTTGCCAGCCAAAGCTACAGAACCCAATATGTCCTGCTATTCAACCCATAGCTGAAGGAAGAAGAGATGTATTAACAATTTTCCTAAGGGTATTTGTGCATAAGTGAATGAAACAAATTCAACTGGAGTTTGAACTTGGCTCTCCAATTTCTCATTCTGAGCCAGTATCCATTATACCACACCATACATGTTATCCAATACATGTGAATAGATATGCACATTACTCAATACATGTGAATGCATATGCAAGCTATTCATGTGAATATATAAGCATACTATTCAATACCTGTGAATGTATATGCATGTTACTAAATATATGTGAATATATATGAACACTACTCAATACATGTGAATATATACACATGTTACTCAATACATGTGAATAGATACATACACTACCCAATACATATGAAGCAATATAAGTTATTGAATGCTGTCATAATCCTTGGCTTCAGTTCATCTTTAGCATTATAGAGTGTTTTGTTGGTCTCAGGCTCAACCTCGCCCTACACATAACAATCAAGGAGTTTACAGTATAGGGAGTTGGATGGCCAGATGTAAGGGATGATATGGTCACAGAAGTTACCTAACAGCCATGACTGGGTACTCCTGCTTGTGTTGCATGGTGCAGAGTCCTGTTGCCAGACATAGGGTCTTCCAGCCACTCTTTTGACTCAGGGCAGCACTGCCTCCTCAAAGCACTTTATGTAGGATACCATGTTGAGTCTGAGGCTCTGTGGGAAGATGAATGGAGATATAATGCCACCATCACTAATGATCACTCCAAATACCATGATGTTTACTGGATATATCATTCAACTCTTTCCAAATCCTCTGCACACTCTTCACCTTGATACCCGAACACTATTAAATGTTTGTATTGAGCTTCTGGTACAAATGCCAACCAGTACAGCATGCTATTTCTACATTTCTGGCAGAGTAAATTGTCTTTGTGCTCTTTTTTGCACAAACAATGCCCAACTGATCGTATAATACTGTTCACTTGGTAAAATCAAAAACAAATAATGGTATGAACAGAAACTGTCAACAATTTACTCATCATACCATGCATATGCACACACTACTCAATACATATGCAATCTACTCAGTACATGTAAATATATAAGCATACTATTAAATACATGTGAATATATAAATATGCATATACTGAAATGTTGAGATCATAACAAAAAAAAGAGGAGATTGTTCCTCCTGTAAATACTTCCATGGCTTCTGCTCCGATGAACTTAGATCACTGGTGCCCTCTAGGTTCGAATTTGCACGAGATACTAGATTAGCAACTAGATCCCACCCTTTTACAGTGAAACCGATAAAATGCAACTGCAACTTCTACTCCAACAGTTTCTTTTCTCGTACTTCCCGACTCTGGAATTCCCTTCCACATGACTGCTTCCCTGACAGCTACAATCTCCAGGAGTTTAAATGTAAGGTCAATAGACACCTCCTAACACAATAAATCGCTTCTATTCTTTCAAACACTCTTCCCATCCTCCCAACTACCTATCACCCCACTTCTGACATTTCCTATATCTAACCACTCTTTCTATTTACCTTCCCCTATGTAGCCCCAAGCACAATAGTGGCAGTGGAATGCCTTGCTTGGGGTGAAACGATTAAAAAAAAAAAAAAAAAAAAAAAAAAAAAAAAAAAAAAATAATAGAAATAATGATTTTGATAAATTGGATCCAGCTGAGAAATTTATTGTACAATCACCTGTAATCAAGATTATGTTAAGGTTCTCTAAACTATTAATAAAACAATATTTTTCCATGAATTTCCTTTGTTAGAATGGAAACCATTTTGTAGTATTTCCTCATTATTTACTTCAAATCTATTTAAGCTCAACAAAATCATTCTAGAAATATAGATTAATTACACCATTTTCTTTATTCCGTATTTTCCAAAGACTTTTATTCAAAGACCTGAGCTAGCAGCTCAGTGATGTTTAATTTCCTGTACTAGTAATCTGTGAATATTCAGTTAAGCAAATCATATTTAAAATGTTATCAGTTAAGAACATGACAAAGAGCTAAAGATAGTGACAAAAATATCCTTTTCCCAAAAGGCAACATATTTTTATTGATCTGAGGATCGCTTTTAAGAAGTAGACCGAGCCTGCTCATTTGCTTGTTTTGATTACAAAAACTTCAAAACATTTCCTGTGATAAGTGAACAAATATCTTCTTTTTTTATGTAAAATATAATTTGTATTTCTATCTCATTACTAAACACTTACAGAAGATTTGGATGTATGGATAGCGTGATGGATAATGAATTGGAATCTGAACTCAAAGAGCTGTGTTTGAATTGGGTTCTTATAATCAGACAGTCAGTTAAGTGCTGTACGTGATACACACTTTGGGTGATCATATCTAAAAAGAGACATGACTGACTGGGCAGAAAATTATTCCACAGTAGGTTGCCATTGCTTTCTGCGGTAGATTGGTTGCCAGCCAAGGCTATAGAACCCAATCTGTTCTGTTATTTAACCCATAACTGGAGGGAAGAGACAGATGAATACCTTTCCCAAGGGTATTTGTGTGGAAGTGAATGCCATGAATTCAACTGAAATTTGAACTTAACTTGTCGTTCCAAGTCGATATCTACTGCACCACAATGCACATCTCTTATAATCACTTACCTTTAAATACCCTTAAGAAAAGTATGAATACATCTCTTCTCCCCAGCTACGCGTTAAATAACATGAAATACTAGGTCCTATATACTTGGGTGGCAACCAGTCTATCACAAATCTAAGGGCAATCTACCACTAGAATTCTTCTGTGGAGCTAATTCTAAATCAAAAAGAGACATGATTGCCAAAGTAAGCATCATGCATGGAACATAGGAAATAGAAAAGAAATTTCTATAATGATTCTGCTCTATTTCATTCTTTTAAAAATTGTTTAAATTAATGCCTTCATAACTTCTGAAAGATATCTAAAGATTTCTTTGTTCTGGGTCTTTTTTGGCAATGAGTTGGACAATGATTCAAGACAACTTGTATACAGAAAGCTTTTGTACTGACACAGAGTCAATTTACTCTCAATTCTTCCATGTTCCAAAATTTTTTTTTTTTCTTTTTTAATCATATCACCCCAAGCAAGGCGGTAACGCCACTGATGTGCAGGGGGCTATGTAATAGTGAAAAGATTGGAAAAGATAAAGCTGGAAACCACATCCTAAACAGGGAACAAGGGATGAGCCTCTTAACCTGTTCAATAGACATGGGTAGAAAAAAGTTCCACTCAGACAGCCTTTTCACCAAAACAAAGCTAATTTGTGAAACAAACTCCCACATTGATGCTTCCTCAAACAGTACAATTGTAAACTCTTCAAATGAAGGGTTAGTCATTATCTTTCTTAATTTCTTCGTTTTCTATCACCTCTTTCTTCATATCACACACCATATTCATCATTATCATTTTAGCAGTAACCCTCTACTTTAACTGACCTTGTGCTGGATGAATATTAGTATTAAAAATTATCTTATATCAGGGGAAAAATAAAATCCCTCTTTTTCCTTTGTATAACAGTTTGAGTTACAATAAATCATTAATAAAAATAGTAAAAAACATTACTAATTATACAGGGAATTATAATTTGGGGTTTAACTATATATATTTCAAAACTTGTTTGTATTTAGCAATGCAAGAGTTATATTAATAATATAAATAATGATAAAACAGATAGGCTATTGGAAGCATGTGTTTTTTCAAAGTAATGAAAAGCTTATTGGTATCCCACAAGATTGATGTAAGTTAAATTATCAATAGGTGTTTACAAAATATGAAAACTTATTTAAGAAAGCAATAAGGATATAGATGTGTGAACGTAAGTCAGTGATAAGAATAGAAGAAGAAAATAAAAACGTTTTGAAAGAAAAGGTGCAGACACTCATCTACATTCCTGAAATGATAATTGAAAAATCCTTGCTGCAGTATAAAGAATGATTTCTAGACGCAGTTCAATAACAATAGTTAAGAAAACAAAGAAGAAAAGACTTTTATATATAAAATAGATCTGTTCATTCATTTCTTTCTCATAAGTTCCTTGTTCCTTCAAGATGTGTGCAATCATGATTCTTCACAATTTCCTCTTCTTTATAGTTCCTTGCAATAAGTTTCTTTTGTTATCCCTTTCAGTCCCTGTCCTGTCTATAAAAGTCTGCGAAGTAGTTTACTTGCTGTTTCCATCTGTTCCTCAATATGTCTTGTAAGTGTCAAATTTTCCAAGCCTTTTTTATTAATTATGTATCCCAGAAATTTTAATGTTTATTTTTTGCCTCAGAACCAAAAAATTAACAAGAAAAAACTTGTGCTCTTCAACAGGATGCATAAAATCAAGTTAGAACACTCATAATAGATCAAGAAAAAATGCTCCAAACTTGAGGATTCAAATACATTTGAAACTGTTTCATAATAACAGTGGAAAACAAAGAATACACAAAAATATCTATGCATTTAAAGTTTTTATATATTTACATTTTGACACTTTTTAATAGCTTGTTTTTTCTTTAATTTCTCTTCCTTTGTAAATTTAGTTCTAAGTAATGAGCATCACTTGCCCAATATGTTTTACTTAAAAGAATGAAAAAAATTGATTTTATTCAGTGAATACAAAATAATGAACATTTTGAAAACTTAATCAGGTACACATCTGATATTTATTAATAACTTAATATCTAAACATTTTTAAAAGTTTAAAATTTGCAGATCAATAATTTGTTTTATGTTTTAAATACTGCATAATTCTTGTCTTTCTCCATTAATCAAAAGTTAACTGAATTTTATTTTTTCAGTTGTTACTGTCTGTGTATTGATATAATATTGTAATCATTTTCAATTAAAAACATTTTTTTGTGTGAGATTGATTAATCAATAGAGTATGTTCTAATGTGTCTGCTATAATTTGAATCAAATTTGGTCATTTTACCAAATCTTAATTTATCAATATTTTAAAATTTTTTTTCAAAAACATGAAAGTTTCCAAGAAAAATGTTAGATATATTTACTGTAAATGTTACAGTTTTTGTGTCATTACCAGCTGGCATGATAATTAGTGTCTCATTGCTTACTAGCATAACATTTGATGTCTCATTAACAACTGGTGTGATAATCAGTATCTTATCAATAACTGGTATGACAATTGGTGTCTCATTACTCACTGGCATGACAGTTGGTGTCTCATTAACAACTAGCTTGACAATTGGTGTCTTATTACGGACTAGTGGGATCATTGGTGTCTTTTTACTGACTAGTGTGATCATTGATATCTTTTTACTTATTGAGTAACCCTGTGAAATAGGGTCTGTTTATCCATGGTCAGTAAAGGCCCCTTTAAGTTGGCAACTTCAAAACTTGGTTGCTGAGATATTAAAAATTGCTGGATACTTTTTGGACAAATTTTGCTTATGGCTACATGATTTATTCATAATATATTTTATTATCTATCAAGTTATATTTTATCTTTTATATAATTTTGTTTTATATTTTATTATCATTTTTTGCTATTATATTTATAATTAAATGAAAAGTAGAAAATAACTTCCGTTTTAGTAAATGAAAACATTTCTAATTTGTACCAAGTTCAGTAGAGTAATTTATTTTGAATACTATTTTTGTATTCAGAAATAGTTGAACTTTTTGCACTTTTAGTTGAATGAAAATGTGAAATTAAATTAAAACTAATGAAAACTAAAATGAAAATTATGGTTAGACAAAATGAACAAAAAAGAACAGCTATAAAAGAAATTTCATCAAAGTTTTAATGTTTTGTTAGTCAGTCATTTAGACTTACTGTCCATCTATCCACCCATCCATATTTTGATTTTGTTTGTTAGTCTCCAACTTGTATATTAAGTTATCTGAAAGTGACTTTTGTTTAGCCTGATTTTATTTTCAGATATCAAATTTTTATTTGTCTGTTAAAGGAACAAGATTTAACTGCTAACCCCCTTATTCTTGCTCTTTGCTAGTAACCTCAGTTCTGAATCTCAAAATAAAAGTGGCTGCCATCTCTTGAATAATAAAAGGGGGGTGGAGGACAAGTAGGGGAAAAAAGAAATAAAAGAAAAGATTAGTGAATGGGTGAAGGAATTCGAGTCAAAAAGTGTACTATTGTTGTAAATGACAAATCAGTGTCAGAGATTTTGTGCTTCTGGTGTCATGTTCACTTGAGGCTAACTTAGCAAATGAGTGAATTGCTATTGTTGAAATAATTTAATAATAACTCGTTCAAATCAAATATCGAACTGCCACACCCTTGAACCAACCTCCTGTTCACTGTCCTTCTTAACCAACCTCCACCATTGCCAAGCTGGTCAGCTTAGAACATTCTCTTTTGAGTTTTGGGGATACAAATAAATTATAACATCTCCCCACCCTCCAAATCAAATTTTTGATGTGCACGTGCAAATCATTTCAACTGCTGTCGACAGTCTTTTGTTAGATTTCTAAAAATATTCACATGTAAATAGGGAATATAAACTGAACAGTTTGAAGAAAAAGCTGAAATATGAGAGAGAAAAAAATATTCTAATACACAGAAATATTAGCATTTATTTTATTTTGGAAATATACAATTATGAAAAAAATGTTTTCTTTCATTTTTTTAAAAAAATATACATTGTCTTCTATTAAAAAAAACCCGTGAATCATTTGATGGTATTTCCATAAGTAAAAGAAAAAAGTTCTTGGCAGATCTAATATTTGAATTACAAATATTACACAATTTTACTGCAAATCAGCATTAAAAGTCCATTTTTGAGGGAATTATTTAAAATCAAATATGTTCATCATATTATAAGTTTGCTTGTTACTTTGCCAGTTAGTAAGTTAGCATGTCCTTTACGCCTTGCCATTCTTCTTTTATGCGGCACATTCCTTTCTGACATAGGCGATTATGGCTCTCCAAAACTTCTTATCTCTTGTGGTTCTTAGTTTTTTTACTTTTTTTAATGCAAGTTTTACCATATATTCACACAAGCTCATCAGGTTCACTGCCTTCCTCTATCTCTCTTGTCCTCACTATGCTCTGTGAGGATTAAGTTTCCCAAGTCACCCTTGCTCATTATGGGTCAAAGAAATTTCAGCTTGTACCTTCTGATTCTGTTCTTTATTTTTATCACTTGTTTGGTTTATGAAATTTTCAGGCTTACACCAAAGTTAAGCAATTCTGAGCCTGGTCAGTACTTAGATGGGTGACCACTTGGGAATAACAGGTGCTGTAAACTTTGATGTGTGGGTGGTGTAATAGACAATGGCTCAAATTTGTTATTTGGAGAGCCAATTTCCAATTCCATTTGAGTTAGTTATATTCACTTACATGCAAATACCCTTGAGAAAGGTATGAATCCACCTCTTCTTCCTCCAGCTATAGGTTAATTAGTATGATTTATATCACTAAAACTATTATTATCTCAAAAACAAAACTGCGTACCAAAATAGATTTCAGCATTAAATAATCCACTGAGGTTGATATGCTGCTAAACAATAAACAACCAAAGGATGGAGTTTTCAGTGTGAAACAACATTTCTACTGCCTTCAGTTTTTCTCCTCATCCATAGGGAGATTGTACACCATTCATGAGGATAGATATTCAGCATCCCTTTTCTTTGTTTCTAAATTTTCTGTTTTTCAGCACTTTCTTTAGCTTTTGGAATACCTCTTACGAGTCCAATGCAAGTTCAGATTTCGGTGATAAAATTTCCAGCCTCTACTAAAACACTTCCAACATATTCTATATTCTGTACTTGCTTGATGTTGACATCTCCAATTTTTAACTTGCATCTTTGGCTTTTCTTCTTGCTGATAATTATACTTTCTGTCTACTTTCAGTTGATGGTTAGACCTTGCAATTACCCGAGATAAATAATGGACCATTCGTTTGAGTGCCAGTAAAGAAGAAAGAAAAAGATCTATCAGAAAAAAACTATTTAGTTTTAGTGAGAATAAGAAAGAAAGAATGTAAGACAATGTAAGATAGAGGAGGTGATAATGCTCTCTTGCATTTAATGTGATTTAATGTTGAAATACCTTCTTACTTCTTCAAATAATGACCTGCATTCATATTTTTGATTGCTATTGCCATTTTTTGTTAAAGTTGTTAAGCTCAGATATTTAATGATACAATAGCAGGTCAATAGTCATGAGTATTTAATGGCTGTAGAACTCATGAGGAACCTCTCCTCAAATCTACACCACTCTCCTCAAAAACTGCCAATTATTATTATTATTCTCCTTTTAACACAGACATTACACTCTTCCATTCAGTCAGTCAGTTAATTCCTGTACGTGAAACATGCTTGGGTGATCATGTCTCTTTCAAGATATGACCGACTAAACAGAAGATATTACTTCAGTAGGTTGCCATTATTTCTGTGGTAGACTGGTTGCCAACCAAGGCTATAGAACCCAATCTGTTCTGCTATTCAACTCATAGCTGGAAAGAGAAGAGATGGATTCATACTTTTCCCAAGGGTATTTGTGCGTAAATGAATGTAATGAATTCAACTGGAATTTGAACTCGGCTCTGAGCATTACCTTAATAATGGACCATTCCTTTTTGATTGCAAGAAGAGACTTGTAATAGCTTGTCTGCTCCATGCAAACAAAACAGAAGAAAAGATATATCAAAGGTGCTGTTGAGAGAGAGAGAGAGAGAGATAGAGAGAGAGATAGAGAGAGATGTAAGAAGTGATAACACTATCATATGTTTAAGGTCTTCTTCAGTGAAATAGTAAACCTTGTCAATTTGGAATTCCTTATTCATACTTCTTTAAATAATGATCTGCATTCATATGTATGATTGTTATTGTAATATTCTGTTAAAGTTGTTAAGCTCAAATATTTAACAATGCAAGAGGAGAATTTCCACATTTGTCCATGTATTGAATACTGTTGCCATATCTGACTGGGGGCTCCTGCTACTTCTTTTGATGTTCCTGAAAAAAATCCAAAACAGGATCTGCAATATAATCAGTCCTGCCTTGGCATCTCAACTTCAGTTACTTTCTCAATGGTGTGACATAGCTTCTGTCTGAATTTTCTACAAATATTTTTATGGCAACTGCTCTGATGCTCTAACCACATGAATTTAAGCGTGCTACTAGATTGGCACATAAGTCTCATTCTTTTACCAATGAAATAGTTAAATGTAGCCATCACTTCTATTCAAACAGTTATTTTTCTTGCACTTCCCACCAGTGGAATTCATTTCTATTTACTTACTTCCCTGATAAATATAATCTTCAAAAATTCAAATGCCATGTCAATGGCCATCTTCCATGTTCTTGAATCCCATTTACATTTTACCTTTTCTTCACTGTCTTTTCTCTCGCCTGTAACCCCTTGCACACTCGTGGTCATTCCACCTTACTTGGAATAAAACGATTAAAAACAAAAATAATATTGTTTGCAAGTCAATAAACAATACATTAACACCTTAAAAAAAGAAAATGAAGAAAGATTTTAATTTAAAAAAAAAATCAAAATTTCAACATTCCAAAATTTCAGCATTTTCTGTCTGTACATAATTAAGTGCATTGCAGTGCAGTAGATATCGGCTCCGAATAAAATAAATCACAGATGTGAGTTTGAATTCCAGTTGATTTTTTGCATTCACTTATATATAAATACCTTTGGTAAAGGTATTCATCTCTTCTCCCTCCAGATATGGGTTAAATAGCAGGACAGATTGGGGTCTACAACCTTGGTTGGCAACCAGTCTTCACAGAAAGTAATGGCAACCTACTGCGGGAAAATTTTCTGCCTGGTCAGTCATTTTTTTTATTTTTTTATTTTTAATCATTTCACCTCGAGCAAGGCAGAAACGCCACTGATGTGCAGGGGGTTACATAAATGTAAAAAGATTAATTAGAAAAGAGTGAGGAGTACAAGCTAGTTAGAAAGGAACAATAGAAAGCTGAGAAAGCAGGTGCGATGACAAATACATAGGTGGAGAGAAAGGGAAGGTTATACAGGGGATGGGGAGAGAGCTAGAGTCCAGTGGTTAGTAGATGAGTATTAACTTTGCATTTAAATTTCTGGAGGTTGTAGCCATCAGGAAAGCAAGAATACGGGAGTGAGTTCCACAAGCGGGAAGTGCGAGAGAGGAAGCTGCAGGAGTAGAATTGTCGTCTGCATTTGGCTAACCTGACTGTGAATGGGTGGGACCCAGTTGCCAGTCTGGTTGCACGGGTAAACACCTGTTGAGGAGGCATCAGTGACTTAAGCTCATCCGAACAGAAGCCATGAAAGTATTTATAGAAGAGACAGAGGGAGGCCACATTTCGACGATGGGAAAGTGGCTGCAGTCGAGTCGCCAGATCAGTACCTATCACATTACAGACTCTCCTTTGGAGCTTGTCAAGAACACTGAGGAGAACGGCAGGGGCACCTGACCATAAATGGCAGCACGGACGGATGGTTGACTTGTATATATGCAGGATGGATTCAGGTGGAAAAAACATCCTGGATTGACATAGTGACCCAATCTTCTTAGCAGTAGATTTTGCTATGGATTCAATATAGTGGTTCCATTTGAGGTCTGAGGACAGGGTAAGTCTGAGGAGGCGTAGTGTATTACTCATCTGGTCCATGCTTATGGGAGGCAGAAGAGGTTGCCTGTAATGGTTGACAGACAACAGCTTGGTCTTAGAGGAATTGAAGTTGACAAGCCACTTCTTGCCCCAGTTCACCACAGAGTGTAGATCCCGCTCAAAGTCAGCAGCGAGGTTATATCTGTCCGCCACGACAGGTTTCTTACTGGAGCAGGAGTATATTGTAGTGTCATCTGCGTAGATGCCTACTTGGGACTTGATCTCATCTGGGAGGTCGTTGATGAAAATAAGGAAGAGCGTCGGGCCCAGGATAGAGCCTTGTGGGACACCAGCATTCGTGCTGTAGGACGAAGAGGCACGCCCATTCAGAACGACCTTCATTTTGCGGTTATTTAAGAAAGATTGGATTAGGTCAAGCAAGCGACCGGTAATACCATAACCGCATAGTTTGCATAGGAGGCCAGGGTGCCAAACCCTGTCGAAAGCCTTGGAGATGTCCAGAGCAACCGTGCGAGCCTCGTCAGACTCATCAAGGGCCTGTAGCATGTATTCCGTTACAGTTGTTAGCAGGTCGGCTGTGGACCTGTCAAAGCGGAATCCATATTGCCTGTCGGAGAACAGTTTGTGTCTCAAAAGAGACATGATCACCCAAACATGTATCACATATGGCACTTAACCTATTGACATAATTATAACCAACCCATGTATCTTTATATTTCTCCTTGCAGACATATCATTCCCTGAATTAAAAAATATTACTTTAGTCTTAAGTTGTTAAATTTAATAGTCTGTAAAACTTTCTGTTATATAAAAGTTTATGTATCATTTTCTCTTATAACTGTATTTATAACAAGGGAGATTATTCTTTCTCCTCTGATAGAAATAAGTTAGTCCATTGTTAGTCACATTGATATAAACATGATTCATTTCTAGTCAAGCTTATAAATATCTCTCTTTATCTTATACAAATCATTCTCAACCTACACTGACTTGTTTTTATATGTTCTTATGAAATTCATCACCCAAAGGCATCACTACTGATTCAAAAACAGTAAATAACAAACACATATGCTAGTTAAAGTTCATAACAAAATTTTACAAAGCTTTATTGAAATTGTATAATTATTTTTTTAAAAGTAAAACAGAATATTATAATAACTAATATTGAATCATTTACAGAGACGTATTTTTTGCCATGTCTCTTCAGGATGTAAGCAATCATGAATATAAATTCCTGTATTACCTGTCAGTTGCCATGTCTTCTTAGGAAAGATAGTGAAGTAGTTTCCTGTTTTCTTCTCCATAATTTCAAATTCATAGTTGTTCCTCTTTTAGACTGGCTTCCATCCAAGCATAAAGAGTCTAATCCACTCTTCTATTTAACCCATAGGTGGAAGGAGATTCATTACTTTCTCAAGGGGATTTGTGTGAAAGTAAATGCAATGGAATCACCTGGGATTTGAGTTCTACTTTCAATTTCAGTTTCCTCACCAATATCATTACACAGTGATGTATATTATAGAAAAAATACATATTAGTAGGTATTAAAACATATTTTCATTTTTTCCATCTCTTGAGAGTTCCTGTGCATTATTTTTCAATGATCCTAGCTTTTCTAAATGTTTTCATGTTTTTGTATTGTAGAATGAAGAGAGAAATGTAGATAAACTACTTTATTAACAGAGTGGTACAACCAAGATGTATTTACAATATTTAGAGTCTCTCACAGTGGTAGGTGTTACTTCCAGAAGTCCATGATAATGACAACTCCCGTGCTAAACAGACACTGTCTTTTATACATCCAGGCGACCGGATGTCACATGATACGAGCCACGACACTGCACATGTGTGAGCAGACAGGTTCTCCTCTATGTGGCATTTTAAAACATAATGATTAAATAATAAGCTTTTATAATGATTTAAATATGCAATAATTATGATCCTCAATTTTTGGAAAGTGTTTTAGGTGCTGTTGATCATATTCTACTCTATCTTGCATTTTAATGCATCAGACTTTGCATAAGTTGGTCACTCATTTTTGAGCTTTATTTCAAGGCACAAACTAATACACTTAAAACATTGAAACCAGCTTTAGGTAGTATGGTTAGATTCTACTCGATCTAAATCTAAACTTATTTATAAATAGAACTTTGTCTGTGTGTGTGTGTGTGTGTGTGTGTGCGTGTGTGTGTGTATCCATTACCTATAGACTCCGAAACGGCTGAACCGATTTTCTTGAAAATTTACACAGTTGTACTATAAGCGTCTGTGAATGTTCTTAACTAGGTTTTGTGTTGAGGTACTCCCGATAAATATCAAAAATCGATTATCGAAAAAATCGGGTTATAGAAGGAATGGTCCGATTTTAATTAAATTTGATACATTCATAGACAAAGACATAAGAAACGATATTCAGAAGTTTCAAGATCGCAGTTCTTACAATAGTGCAGAAAATCGAAAATACATATATTTAAAAGGCAAGATGTTTGTGTGTGTGTCTGTTTATCTACCTGTATGTCTGTATATTTTTTCAGCCTTTTCATTTTAGTTTTTACTTCTGCTTTGGCTCTAAGTAGGTATAATTGTAGTTCTTAGTCTCAGCCATGATACCATTTACTCAGAGGACTTATTTAGCCTTCAAAATTCAGTTTACAACAAAAAAAACTTATTTGATATCGATACCAGGAAATCAAAATTTGACTTGCATCCATTCAATTTTCTTTCAGTCTATGGTTTTGCTATAACTGGAAACAACTATTGCTTTTTAGTCTTTCGTGTCAATGTCCAAAGTGTCTGAGCTCCAGGACCATGAATTAGTTTTAAAGCTTTCATTACACCCGAGCAATGCCAGGCTATACTGCTCGTCTTTAATATTACAGCTTTAAATTTACCAGCTCATGATCCCTTGCTGTTTAGTTTAGTTTAATTGTTTGTTTTACCAGCATATCTACCCTTTTAGGTCATTTAATGCTGAAGGTAGGTAAAGATAGAGAAGGAGACATGAGCGGCAACTTTGGACTAGGGGAGCGCAACGAATGAGGAGAAAAATGGGTCCAATGGTGCTCAGCTAATGACCAGGTAATTACTAACACCTGGTTCCAAGAACACCCATGGCGTTTATAGACATGGAGAAGCCCAGGAGGCAACACAAAGAACCAAATAGATTATATAACTATAAACAAGAGATTCAGGAACGCGGTGGTCCAATGCAAAACATACCCAGGTGCCGACTGCGGAAGTGACCACGTCCCAGTCATCTGCAAACTAAGGGTGAAACTCCGAAGACTGAAGAAGCCCAGCACATCACCAAGGCTACAATACGACATTCTAGAGAATGACCTCACCCTGCAGAATGAATACAATAACAGTGTGAGAAAGAAATATGAAGAACAAATTGGAAAAGGGCACTTAAAATGGGAGTCACTAAAAGAAGCGATGGTGACCTCAGCGAATAACATAGCCCCAAAGGAAATCAGACGCAGAAGAAAAAACGAGTGGATGACCGAAGAGATCCTCCACATGATGCAAAGGAGACAAAAAATAACACCAAGACATGGAGCAGATTACAAGAAACTCCAGAGAGAGATAAGGAACAAATGCAGACAAGCCAAAGAGGAATGGCTCAACAACAAATGCGAAGAAGTAGAGAGACTGAGCAGGACCAATAAAGCAGAGATGCATAAAAAGATAAGAGAACTAACAGGACAAAAAACCTACTCCTCAACAGGATACATAAAATCCAAGGATGGAACAATCATATTAGAGAAAGAGGAAATACTCCAGCGATGGGAAGAATACATAAAGGATCTTTTTTGCGACAAGCGAAAACAACCAAGAATACACAAGGAGATGGATGGACCGGAAATACTAAAATCCAAAGTGGAACCTGCAATGGCCAAAATGAACAGAAACAAAGCACCTGGTCCAGACAGCATAGTGATAGAGCTGCTGACAGCCTTAGAAGAACATGGCATAGAAAAAATTACCGACATAATAAACGAAATTTATAGCAGCGGAATAATACCAGACGACCTATACAAGTCGATATTTATAGCACTGCCGAAGAAACCAGGCGCAAACGAGTGTGAACTACACAGAACTATCAGCTTAATGAGCCACATTACCAAACTGATGGTCAGAATCCTGATGAACAGAGCGAGAAGCGAAATCAGGCCAGAGATAGGGCAGGAACTGTGAGGGTTCATCAAAGACACAGGAACAAGGAACGCCATATTCATGATTAGGATGCTCTCAGAAAGGGCAATACAAATGAAGAAAGATTTGTACTTATGTTTCATTGACTATGCGAAGGCATTCGACAAGATACGACACAAAGAATTGATGGAGATGCTCGGCAGCCTCGACATTTTCAGCAAAGACATAAGAGTAATCAAGAATCTCTACTGGCAACAAACGGCCTGCATACGGACAGGCAATGATCTCTGTAGATTTACAAAGATAGAAAGAGGCATAAGACATGTGTCTTTTCACCGGATTTGTTCAACCTGTACAGCGAGAATATCTTGAGGACCCTAGATGACACGCCAGGATTTGTTGTTGGAGGACACAACTTGAACAACATAAGGTATGCAGACGATATAGTGCTGATTGCGGACACGGAAAGTAAACTACAAGACCTTATACAGAAGGTAGCGGTGGAGAGCGACAAAAAAGGACTACAAATAAACATTAAGAAAACTGAGTGCATGGTCATCAGCAAAAGGTACAACTCAAAATGCCAAATAAATGTGGGAGATATCAGAATCAAGCAAGTAAAAAATTTAAATACCTAGAAAGTGTACTAAATGAAGATGGAAAGTGCGACACGGATGGTTATATGCTATCTTCTTTTGCAACTATATTTTGTTATATAATTTTGTTGTTTTTAGAAATTCTAAAAGGTCATTTGGGTCAGCTTTGTTGAAGATGTCTTTCCGATTGTTTTCTTGATAGTATCTTAATCACATTTGTTCAAGATCTATGCAGATCTTGTTAGTATATGTTTCCTTGTGTAGAGCTCCTGACATGGACTGTAAATTGGTGCCTCCTCACCTTTTAGTAGGTGTGAATAGGTGACAGCAGTGTGGCCTATTTGAAGTCTAGTCATTACTACTTCTTCTCTTCTTGACATTTTCCTATGGGAAATTTATTTCAAGGTATAAGTCTTCTTCTTCTTCTATGTACCTTGTCCTTTCAGGATGTAGGCGGTCATGGCCTTCCACGTCTCCCTATCCCTGGTGGCTCTTAGCATGCTTTCTCCTGTAACATTTCCCAGTCCCCGTTCCGTCATCCACCTGCTCAGGCCCTTCAAATATGTTATCCATTGCTTTCCTCTGTCTCTTTTTCCTCTATCTGCCCTGTTAGTATCAGGTTCTCCAAGCCCTCCTTCCTTATTGCATGTTCCAGGAACTTCATTTGATGCTCTTCCTGATGCTCACTATTAATTTCCTTTTCGTTTCCATCATTTCCAAAACCTCATCATTGCTCACATGCTCGGTCCACGATATACAAAGCATCCTTCTGTAGAACAACATTTCAGCTGCTTCAAGTTTTCCCTTTATCTTTGTTGATATTGTCCAACACTCACTCCCATATTGAAGAAATGACATAACATCGCAATCCAGTACTCTCTTCTTTGTTTCTAGTGAAAGTTTCTTGTGTCTTAATACTTTACTCAGCTTCTGGAACGTGTCTTTTGCCATGCCAATTTGCCTTTGGATCTCTGTGTTGCACTTTCCATCTTCAGTTAGAACACTTCCCAGATTTAAGTCACTACACTTAAACCAGTTTTTCAGAGTATTTGTTTTTCTTTTGTTTATAATCATTTCACCCCTAGTAAGGCATTACTGCCACTAGTGTACAAGTGAATACATAAGAGGAAAGTAAAGAGAAAGAGGATCCGGTTACAGGGGTGAGGTGTCAGAGAATGATGGGAATATTGGTGTGATGAGAGTTATGTAAGAATTGAGTAAAAAGGGAGAAGAACAAAATACAGGGGATGTTGGGAAAAAGATAAGAGAAGGATGGGAATATTATGAGTAAAAACGACTATTGTACAGGTGTAGAGGCTCATCCCTTGTTCCCTGTTTAGGATGTGGTTTCCGACTTTCTCTTTTCCAATCTTTTCACTTATCTTTTCCTTTTTTTTCTTTTTCTTTTTCATTTTTTTTTTCAATTGGAGTAGATAGATCTATCACCTGGTTCACACTCCACCCACATCTATTGTACAGGTGTAGAGGCTCATCCCTTGTTCCCTGTTTAGGATGTGGTTTCCGGCTTTCTCTTTTCCAATCTTTTCACTTATCTTTTCCTTTTTTCTTTTTTTTCTTTTTCATTTTTTTTTTTCAATTGGAGTAGATAGACTAAACTATTGCCCGGTTCACACTCCACCAATGTCTATTGTACAGGTGTAGAGGCTCATCCCTTGTTCCCTGTTTAGGATGTGGTTTCCGGCTTTCTCTTTTCCAATCTTTTCATTTATCTTTTCTTTTTTTTTTGTTTTTTGTCAATTGGAGTAGATAGACTAAACTATCGCCTGGTTCACACTCCACCCATGTCTATTGTACAGGTGTAGAGGCTCATCCCTTGTTCCCTGTTTAGGATGTGGTTTCCGGCTTCCTCTTTTCCAATCTTTTCACTCTTAAGTAGCCCCCTGCACATCAGTGGCATTACCGCCTTGCTCGGGGTGATATAATTTTTTAAAAAAATTTATTAAAATCCATTTCTTTGTAGTTTTATCCCACAGATATGATCTTTAATAAACCAAGAATATCAAAGTGAATTCTTTATTTGATGTCAGGAACACATTGTTCTCATCTCAATAGCTGTTTTTCCATGAACATTTCAGAATTTCTTTTTTTTTATTTAATAACCATCTCACCCCAAAGCATTGTGGTACTGCCACTGGAACACAGGGTGTTACAAAAAGAGAGTGAAGAGAAAGGGGAACAGGTCAGAGTAGGTATTGGAGAATGGGTAAAAGAAGGATGGAAGAGAGCTGCATGAGAGTAGAGCATAAGAGAAGAAGAACAAGATATGGGGTGTCAGGGAAAGGATGGAAGTTAAGGAAATAAGAGATGATAGTTGGCATTGCATTTAAACTCTTGGAATTTGTAGCTATCAGGGAAGCAAGTATATGGAAGGGAGTTTCACAGAAGGGAAGTGCGAGAAAAGAAGCTACTAGAGTAGAAGTTGCAGTTATACTTGATTGTTTTCAATGTAAAAGGATGGGACCTAGTTGCTAGTCTAGTAGCTCAAATAAATTCATGCAGAGGAGTCACCAAGGAGCTAAGCTTATCAGAGCAGAATACACAAAAGTATTTGTGGAAGAGACAGAGGGAAACCACATCTTGTCAGTGAGTAAGTGACTGGAGTTTTATAATCATTACTGCTTTATAATGATCCCTGACTTGTCTTTTTACTCAGTCAGCATATATTTTTTAACTATCTCTGGGATTTAACTTTGTACTTCCAGAGAATTGGATAAAATGTAAAAGCACTTTAATTCAATAGGCTATGTATTTGGTTGAAGCGTGTTTATAATAACATCTTATCGACCAAGATGAGAATGGTAGTTCAAAATAATAAAAGAATTTTGACAATTACTCAACTAAGAAATGAATGCTAAATTACAATGAAATTATAGTCCTGGGTATGACAATAAACAACATCTGACAGCAAGGCCCCTGATCAGGAAATTGGAGGTTTTGAAGAGTGTGGAACCTCCTCTTAGCTGCTGATTTGTCTCTTCACTGAACATGCGTATATTTTGGCACTGTCTTCAGGAATTAAATTTTGTATTTCCAGGGAAGTGGATAAAATGTAAAAGTACTTTAATCCAATAGGCTATGTCATGAAAATATTCGAATAAATTTTTGAAGGAACAAAGAAAATAAAACAAAAACAATGAAACTACATGACAATATGAAATATAGGAATTGGTTAGACATGTGTTATTGTAATCCAGTGGTCATCAGTTCAATCTTTGGATCAGGTAGTGCAGCACCAATTTAGCATGAACAATAACTGATATCACTGGAACAAAATATCAGAATAAGATATCCCATATCAGCAAAACAATAGACACATGATGATGAACAGAAGATACTTGGTTGAAATGTTGTGTTTATAATCATCCTAGGAACGGACAAGCCTCCCAATACTATCACATGAATGCAGGTGTCCCTCAAGGCTTTATTCTAGGTCCTACACTTTTCCTTATCTATATTAATGATCTCCCTGATGTAATAAGATCCCAAGTGAGCATATATACTGACGACACTACGGTTTACTCTCGTCTCGATCAAAAAATCTACTGAGGGTGACAAAGCAAACCTCACTGCCAAGCTTGAAAAGGACCTCCAATCCATGGTGGACTGGGGTAAGAAATGGCTTGTTAAATTTAATGCTCCCAAAACGAAGCTGCTATCTAATAACCACCACAGACAATCGTTTCTCCCGCCCATTAACATGGATCAGGCTTCTCTCCCAGAAAGTAAAACACTGCTTCTCCTCGGATTAACTCTCACATCAGACCTCAAGTGGAATAACTATATAGAATCTATAGCTAAATCTACTGCCAAGAAAGTTGGTTCTCTGTGGAGGGCCAGGAAGTTTTTTCTACCTGAAACAATCCTGCACATATACAAATCTACCATCCACCTGTGCATTGAATACTGCTGCCATATCTGGTCTAGTGCTCTTGCTATCCACTTAGGTGTTCTTGACCAAATCCAATGGAGAATCTGTAATGTGATCGATCCTGACAATAAATTGTAAATGCAAATTCTACTCCAGCAGCTTTTTTTCTCGCATTTCACACCTGTGGAATTCCCTTCCGCATACTTGCTTTCCCAACAGCTATAATCTCGAAGAATTTAAATGTAAAGTCAATAGTTATCTTCTGTCTCACTAACTTACGTCCTCTTTCTCATGCTTCTTTCTTTGTCAACCCCACTCTCATCAGTATTCTCTTCCTTCTACTACTCTCTTTTTGACACCTCCTGCAACCACTCACTCCTTCTCATAACATTCTTCCTATGTAACCCCCTGCACAACAGTGGCAGTAAAATGATTTGCTTGGGGTGACACGATTATAAAAAAAATAAGAATGGTAGTTCAATATAATATAAGAATATTGACAATTACTCACCTAAGAAATAAATGCTAAATTACAATGAAACGTTAGTCCTGGGTATAATAATAAACTACATCTGGCAGCAAGGTTTTGAGGAGTGTGGAACCACCTCTTAGCTGCTGTTGTTACCAGGTCCACCTAGGTTAGACCTGTTAGTCTCAGCTATGGGTAAATAGTGAATCTCTACAGAAAAACAAAACACTATGAAAATATAAGAATACATTTTTATACTAAAAATACCAACAATACTATTTTATATAAAAAGAAATTATCAACATAACATATTTATAGTGAAATGATCAACAGTTCATATTTTATGGTAGAATTACCAACAATAGATTTTATCACAAAACAACCACCAATACATTTTATATATAGTTGAAACTATAAAATTGTATTCAAAATATTTCAATTTTGGTATTAAATAAAACATAGAGGCTGATATGTTGCTAAGTAAAATCATCTGACTAACAATGAAACTAGTATGAACGAATCACTGTATAATAGCAACAGAATCTTGTCTCAAGAAATTCAAACATAAACAATTTCCATCTCTTTTATTGTTTTTAAAACACCTCATTTAAGAATAAAATCCCATTATTTTTTCTTGTCTTGTGATTTTCTTTCGGATTAAGTCTCGTTATTATTTTATTTTTAGAATTTTTTGACATTTGTTTTTCTATTTTCAAACCTTTTGTCTGTATTCTAACACATGATAAATTAAAAATAAATTAGAGAAAAAAAAAGCAAGAAAGTTTATTTTGCTTTTATTAATGCTCCTCTAAAGACGCATTTAAATTTTTTTGTTTTATTCGCAAGAATTATTTTCATTTGTAGTTCATTCATTTCTGTTGTTAGTCTGTTATTCTCTTTTTGTAAAAAATCAAAATGGAGTCATATTTCTTTAATCCCATTTTTTTCTCTTTGTAACAGAATTTATTTCTGTTAAAAGTCTGGTTTATTGTGGTTTTAGATATTTTTACAAATACCTAAATAGACTATCCATAGTGAGTATGGAATCAAGATGTCTTTCATGAGACTTAGATGCCTGTTAATAACATTGAACATGCAGCAATGATTTGAGCAACAATATGACTAATAAAATTGCTAGTTTATTTATTTGGAAAGATTGTTTCTATAAGAATGTTCAGTGATTATACCATTGAAATAGGAGCCATTTGAATTCAGGATTTAATCCCCTGTAACAGTTTCTTTAACTAAATTTCATGTAGAATTTTTTTTTTTTTTTGTTTAGTGGCATACCAACTCCTTATGGATCATTTAATACTGAAATTTAATTTTCTTGGGAACATTAGTAATTTCTTTTACAAAAATATATTACTGGTAATTGTTTTTTTACAAAAATGTATTGCTAGTATTTTTACTATAAAAATCTATTTTTATACTTTTATAGTGTTTTGGGACTAACTATTTGTCCATAGTTTGAACCCTAGCAGGTGCTACCACTCCAGATCATGGTGAATCTGGAAACAACAGCAATTAAGAGGTGGTTTCATGCTTCTCAAAAGCTCCCAATCAGAGGCCTTGTTGCCAGATGTAGTTTTTCATCATACCCAGGATGTGTCTAATATAGGAGAAAAAAATTATGACATGGAGAGATTTTTCCCAAAGTCGAAACTCTACTGACTCTAAACAACCATAGTGTTATATGTACTCCTCCACATCACCCAGGATGGATATTAATATTTCAAGCTTTGGATATTAATATTTCAAGCTTTCAGTTGTTTGAACTCATTCTTTATGTTACTGAAATTGCTAAAATAACATTTCAGCTGATTTATCCCATGGCCTTGCTTAGATACATAATTTGGAAGAAAAGGAAGATGGTGTATAGCAGTTTGTTAATGACTCTTTTCTTTTTTATGCTATTCTTCACTTAAGAGAAGACCCAAAAGCCATTTAAGTTAGAGGCTTACTGAATAGGTCTGAATAAGAATTTGAGATTATGAGGATGTGTATAATAGAAAAATAGTTTACCTTAAACTTGAAGAAGTTAAGATTGTAGTAATCAAAGTAGCACCCATGGAAGTCTGTTGCAAATTGGCTCTTTAGAAAAAGCTGTCTGAATAGAATTTCCTCTTTACCAATGAAATACAAAGGAAATGGTAAGGGTTTTCCCCTGTGGACATGACATGACATGTTTTAGCTATAAAGGTCTGAACTAGTGTAACTAGAGAATGACAAAACAAAAACAACCTAAAATTTCAAGTTATGTTCTTAAAAAGAATTTTCAGATGAAAACATTCATATGGATGTTATGTGTGGCACCATATTCATTCAATATTTAAACTGTCAGTTGTATACAGGCTTTTTTTTTAATAATCATATCGCCCCAAGCAAGGCAGTTTACTGCCAGTGGTGCTCAGGGAGTTACATAGTAGGAAAGTTATGAGAAAGAGTAACTGGTTATAGGGGGTATCAGGAAGTGGGTAAGAGAAGGATGAGAATACTAATGAGAGTAAAGTGGATGAAGAAAAGAGCATGAGAGAAAGGATGCAAGTCAGTGAGATAGGAGATGACTATTGACTTTACATTTAAATTCTTGGAGATTGTAGCAAGTATACGGAAGGGAATTCCACAGACGGGAAGTGCAAGTAAAGAAACTGCTGGAGTAAAATTTGTGTTTACATTTATTGGTTTCACAATAAAAGGGTGAGACCTAGTTACTAATCTTGTGGCTCGAGTAAATTCATATATAGGGGACACCAGGGAGCTAAGTTCATCGGAGCAGAAGCTGTGAAAGTATTTGCAAAAGAACTAAGTTTATCAGAGCAGAAAGGCTACGTTCATCAGAGAAACCTGTAGATCTTGAAAAGAACCGTTTATCCTCAAACCTTGTGGATTGGCATGACAGAATTACAAATTACTCTGCCAAATAACAGAAACCATTAACCCATAAATAGAAATGTGGAATTTGTGGTAATGGCAATATTAGCCATTTACTTATAAGAAAAATTCAGCATTTATTGACTGAGCAACCAGTACTACTTTTAGTTGAAATTTATAAAATCTTTCACTTTAAATAATTTTTCAGAAAAATAGGTTCCTCATGTCCAGTTGTTATAGTTGTTATAAATAATTCTAGTACTGATAAGAGTTTCCGTCTTACCTTAAAGTAGTATGAAATGTCAACATCTTTATTATGTCATTATTTTACCTCTAAGTTAATGTGCTATTCATTTTAGTTGTTGCTGCTGTTAATAGTCATCAGGTGATGTGGATTTTGTTATTTGCTTGTGCTTTAGAATGCAATGTAGAAGAGAACCTGACTAAGTGCAGTCAAAAAATTCAAGAGCTGGGTTCATCAAAAGATATACACAAAGCATTAAATAACCTTTAATAAGAAACAGAGATTCTTGATTTATGGCACCTGTTCCCCTGAAATAAAAGCCCAGAAGTGGATGACCATAATCTTTAGGATATAGGGATTTCAAAAACATGGCAGAATTGAAACCAAACATTAGCAATTAAAATCCTCCAAACATACCATAAATAAAGCATTGCATAAGTTTAGATAGAAAGATTTGAACAGACTGAGGTAGATATCAGGAAGTAAAATAGAACTTAAGCATATAAAAATTATCTGAAGCTAAATGGATATATGGGTAGTGTATTTGGATAGTGGCCTGCAACAAGAAATCAGAAAGTCATGTTCAAATTTCAGCACAGTTTGTTGCATTCACTTTTGCACAAAAATTCTTTAAAAAGATATGAATCCATCTTTTCTCCTCCAGCTATGAGTTAAATAGTTGGGCAGACTGGGCTCGATAAACAATATAGGAGAAGGACAACTCCAAATTTAGAAATATATGTATTCCTGGCAAAGCAAAAAGGATACAGCTAACAAAATGATTGTGAAGATTAGAGTGACACTATGCTTCTGACTGCAGTCATTTAATAAACTAATCAGTTAATCAATCAAATGATTTAGATCAGGAGTAGTACAGTTTATTTGAGATTAGGAGTATTGAGATTTTGGAAATTTTGAAGCATTACTCAAAGTTGAAATTAAAATCCACTGAGGCTGTTAACAAAATTTAGGAATTACAAGGAAATGAAACCATACTATCTAAAACTGGTTTCAATGCTTTAAAGGGATTGATTTATATTTTGAAATAAAGCTCAAAAGTGAGTGACCTTCAACAGTTAAGTATGATGCTTTAAAATGCATCAAGCAGTTTGTTGCAAACTCTGTAATTTTTTTCATGGCTACATATTGTTTTGAATTCAGAGTTGTCATTCTCCTAGGCTGGTTGCCAGCCATGGCAAAGGAATCTGGTTTGCTCTACTATTTAACCCATATCTGACGGAAGAAGGGAATGATTCATAGTTTTCCTAAGTGTATTTGTGTAAAAGAGAAGGTAACAAACTCAACTAGAATTTGAACTCATTTTCCTGATTTCTTATTCTACTCTGCTAACCATTAAACCACCTGCACATCATCATATGTACAAGGTTCATCACTGGCAGCATATTTAGAGAATTACATAAACTTGAAGAACATATAGTGACTCTTGAAAGCTTTCCCTTTATTAAAAACGAAAATACTTTTGATAGACCCCAATAATAGACCAAATCTGATCTTAGCAAAGGAATTGTTTATTTTTTCCTGAAAATGGATATTGTTTGCTTGTTGCTATTGTTTGCATTTTGACAATCTTTCTTCATATTGCAATCAGGGTATTTTTAAATGCTGAAGAAATGTGTTTTAATTATGGTTCATGAAAGTTTTGAAAAAAAATAAGTGTGTCTTATTCAGAAATCTCCTATTCTAGTTTTGAGAAAAAAAATAGTACCACCATTTTTATTTTTAATTCTTTCTTTTGTTTTTCTTTGTTACTAATTCTCAAGCTACAGGAGAATTTTGCTTATCTACCTCCTGATTATTTACCATTTTTCTATCCTTCTGAAAAAGAATAGGTAATTCCCCACCATTCATTATTCATTTTTTACATTCATAATTTCCATAATGATTTTGACCTTATTTGTTTTATTATTCAGGCGATCATAAAATAGCTGAGATTCTAAAGGTATTTTTTATCCTTGAATTAAACTGAAACTCAGCATAAAAGAAATAAGAAGCAAAAAAGGCATTACAGATTTTGTGTCAATAAGCAAAAAGAAATTGCTTTTATTTCAATAGACCTGAAATTTATTTAAAAATAGACTTTTTCTTTCTTTCAATTTTTTGATTTTTGGATCATTACAATTTTTTAGCTTTTTCTTTTTTTTACAAGTGTGCATTAATGTCAACACATTTGAAGTTTTCATTTGAGAATGAATTCACAATATCTAAATGCTATATGTTTAAGAGCAGAATTTCTCCTTAAATATATCATTTTTAATTTGTTTTTTTTTTAAGTCAAAGCATTCTGCTTTTACATGTCAACAAACCTATGAAAATAGTAAATTGAAATTAGAACAAAAATATTGATAAAAGCATAAAAATTATATTGTGTCTATTATGTTAATCACTAGAGTTTCATGGCTAGCATTATTAATAATAAAAATAACCATTATCGTGTAGATTTGTGGGAGGAGCTGAAATAGCATTATTAATGCTTTTGTAATGGTAATTCTTATTAGAAAAACCAGATTAAAAATACTTTAAAAGAAAAGAATTTAAAACACAATCAACTTGTTTGTCAAATCAGTTAATTGAAAAGTAGATGCATTTAGAGAAATTTAACCATTTTCATAGACAGCAAACATGAAATGGCAATCTGAAGGTGCATAGATATATGAAAAGATGTCTTCCAGAAACTAAGCAAATAATTAAGAAATACAAAAAATCAGATACAATGAAAAGAGTGCTGAATATCTATGTAATATAAAATCTTCTACAAGGTAATGAGCACAAAAAGAGAATTGAAGTGAGACAGATGTTGTTCTTCTGCTGATTACAAAAAATATCTTGGGCAGAACATGTGAGCAATGAGAAAGTTTTAAGGAAAACAGAAATGAAAAACTTTTACTTACAATCAGAAAGAAACAATTGAAATTCTTGGGACACATAATGAGGAAAAAGAGCCTGGAAAATTTAACAATCACATGACATATTGAAGGCAAGAGAAATAAGGAGAAACAGCAATTAATATACTTAATGATTGTAGTATGTTAAAGTATGCCAGAATTAATTTTGCTTTCTGTGTGATGTCAAAGAAGCCAGGTACATCAACAGGTTGACTTGAGAACTGTCCTCCTCACCACCAAGTGCAGGTCTGTGGCTGACCCCAAAAGGTAAACACATGGTTAACCCAGCTGCATCTAAGATGTAGGAAAATATATGACAGGGAGATATGTGTATTTACAAGGTGTTTTTGAAACAGAATTGAAAATGATAAGACAAAATTGAAAATTTTTATCAAAGACATGTTTCACCAGAGAAAGCTTAAGTTCTCATTGGCATCATCAGTTTGAATAAAAGAAAAATGAAACTATATGTTAGGAGAGTGTCTTTGTTGTCATAAATCACATTGTTCTAACTTATCATGTCTTGGCTTGACACTTGAAGAGAGTCTGTATGTCTCTGTGCTTGTTTGTTTTATTTATACCTGTGTCAGGGTTATTTAGTATTGTAGGATTTGAATTAAAGGACTTTTTATTACTTTTTGTGTACACTTATATAATTATATACACATGCACACACATATACATATATACATTATAATATACAGAGAGAGATATAAACATCCGCCCAAGAAAGATAGTCTTATACATTCTCATGAGAATGTATAGTCAATGTTTGGAGAAAGCTCTAAAGACAAATACCTGTTTGATGGTGACTAATAAAATTCAGAATTTAATAAAATGGTATGTTACATGTGAGAGAGATTAAATCTCTTGTACTCTTTCAAATGTACAATAGTAGTATTTATTGCACAATTTTGTGCAAATGGATGACAAAGCAAGAACAAAATGGATTAGTAATGGGTGAAAAGTAAATTTGAGGAACAAAAGACAAGGATTTGTGGAAGGCCATGATTTCTTCTGTCATGAAAGACAAAAACTTTCTTGTCCACAGAAGAAGACAATATTAATGTAATAATAGGAAAGCAACAATTCAGTCAAGATTAGTTATAACAAGTAAGGTGGTCATAACATCCTAATTTGTTTGGATAAACCCACTATTTTGGTCTTAGGTTAGTCACTGTCCTCTATTTTTGTCTTGAGTCAATAGTCATTGTCCTCCATTTAAATCTTGAGGTGACAATTATTGTACTTCATTTTGGTCTTGAAGTGACAGTCTCTACCCTCCATTTTGATCTTTACATGATAGCCATTTTCCTGTATTTTGGTCTTGAGATGATAGTTACTACATATATATATATATATATATATATATATATATATATAGTGTAAATACTATCACATCTCATAAATATAGACAAATACTCATGGTAAAAGGATTTAAAAATGAACATACATCTACCATTTTTGAAGAGGTGTATCTAAAAAACTGAAATGTTTATGCTGTGTGTTTTAAAATAGCAAGCATTTCAATATCTTGCCTTTCTTTTGCCTTTTGTAGAACAAGAGAATAAAAGCAGCTGAAGAAATAATGAAAGAGACAAGTGAACTAAACAAGCCAAAGGTGTTCAATTCCATGAGGTATTTCCTATATTGATATACACAACTTACTTATATACACATATATTTTAATGCCATATAAACATGCAAATTTAAATATCAAATCTGCTCCATAGTGACAAAATGCCAGACTACTTGCAGGAATATCCACTTTCATTAATTTTCAGCTCTGACAAAATTTAAAAATATTGGTAAAAAATTTTCTTTTTCAGTCATCTTGTTTCTCCAGTGATTTTAAAAATTAAAAACTGACAAATTTTTAAATAAAGAAAAATAATAATTGTCATTCTAATTGAGAAAAAAATTAATATGTCAAAATGTATAAAGCAAAAAGATAAAATACACTGTGAAAAATTTCCAACATGTCATCTTGCAAAAAGTTGTATTTTTTTTCTTTGACAAAGCTTCAGATTCTCTATTGTATACACAGGAAACAAAAATTGGCATGATGCTATCGTTCATTGTAAAAATTTTATAAATGTCTCAAGTATTATTTCTTTTATTATAAAAAGTATTTTAAAACTAATTTTTGTAAATAAATAAATAGAATACAAGTAACTGAGTGTTGCTGATTTATTCTTGATTATTAAAAAAAAACTGGTAAAATTTTACTTTAATATAAGTACTTCATCAAAAGCAACACCAAAAATTTAAAATGCATTTTAAAAATGAAAAGTTTTTCTGCAAGCCAGTTCAATTTGCAAGCTAATAAATTAAGTTATTAAATATTTTGAATAAGAAAAAAATACTTTGCTGTATTTCTAATCAAATTAAAATTGATTGGAATTATTTTATTTTTTAAATCACTAAGATTGACCATATTGATTAGGTTACCTGTTTGAGAGAAAAATTGTTGATTGAAAAATTGATGGTTTAAATTTAAATTTTAAATTGATAGTTTAAATTCTTCATGGACTTGTCCTATATCTAATATAAGCACTAAGTATTACAAAAATGAATTTTCTTGAAATTTCATAAAATTGTATTTGCCTGTGTATGTGTGTGTATGTGGGGACAACAGATGTAAAAATAAAAATATTTTTTGCAGCATTTTCTAAAAAAGAAATATTTCTGAAATAATTTCATTCATTTGAGAATAAATTCTGGAAGTTTCATTACAATCTGACAATTATCTGATTTTTGCAAGAATTTAAAAACCAATATATTTTTCAAAAGGATGCTAAATTTTCCCATACTAATTTATAACCCCACCTTTATGCAAAAAATTCCTGTCTTTTGTAACATTTAATTAATTTTGTCATTTTGTTATTTCTCCCAAAAATTAATCCACCATCCATTTACATACACCTGTCAATTAGTTTATGCATTGTTTTTCTCTATTCCACTTGCCTTCAATATATCCTGTGAGTATCAAACTTTCCAAGCCTTCTTTTCTCACTATGTATCCTAGAAATTCGAACTCTTTCTACAGTTAAGTATAAGTGTACTTTTTGTTTCTATTTTTTCTAAAACATGTTGTTATTCACATGTTCAGTCCATGGTATTCACAGCATGTGTCTGCAGAACAATATTCAAGTCTCTTCTTTATCTATGAAGAGATTGTCTAGCATTCACTGCCATATGGAAGGATTGTATTATTTTCTTTTTTCCTAACAAAATTTTTCTATTTCTTAATACTTTGCTTAGCATTTGAAATGCATCTTTTGAACCAGATTTCAGTGTCACACTTTTTGTCTTCTGCTAAAATACTTCCCAGATATCTAAATTATTGTAATTGTTTGATTTTAGTATTTCCAATTTGTAATTTGCATGTTGCGCTGTTCCATTTGCTAACAAATGTGCATTCCATCTTCTTAAAATTCAGTTCTTTTTTCTTGCTTTCCTTCACTACCTTCTGTAGGATTTTTTTTAGTTTCTTTTTTATGTCTGCTATCAACATTGTATCATCTGCATATCTAATCTTTTTAAGATCATGGCTGCCAATAATGAATCCTGGTAGGAGTTCTAATGACCTCAGAATCACTTCACTGTATAGGTTTAATAAGTCTGGTGAGAAGATGTGCATTGTGGTGCAGTGGATAACAGCTCAAAAGGAGAAATTGGGGAGTCGAGTTCAAATTCCAGTTGAATTTCTTTGCATTCACTTATGTGCAAATACCCTTGGAAAAGGTATTAATCCATCTCTTCTCTCCAGTTATAGGTTAAATAACAGGACAGATTGGGTTCTATAGCCTTGGCTGGCAGCCAGTCTACTGTAGAAAGTAATTGCAACCTACTGCGAGTTAATTTTCTGCCCAGTCAGTCATATCTCTTTCAAGGCATGATTGCCCACGCGTGTATCACGTATGGTACTTAAATGACTGAGAATACACATCCTTGTCTTACACCCCTTTCTGCTTTTGTATATTTACTGAACTCATTTTCTATCCATATGCAAGCAGTTTGCTGCTAGTTTAGATTCAGGATTATTCCAATTCTTCTTCTTTATGTGCCATATCCTCTCAGGATATAAGTGATCATGGCTCTCCACAATTTCCAGTTCCTTGTAGCTCTGAATGAATAGTGTATTTTCTTTTTTTCTAAACCCTGTTCTACCATACATGTTTTCAAGCTCGTTAAGTATGTTATACATTGTTTTCTTTTATACCTCTGGCCCTCAATCTGTCCTGTGAGTAACAGATTTTCCAAAATCTCTTTCCTCATAATGTGCCCCAGAAATTTCAACTGTTTTTTCCTAATGTTAATTTTAACATTTGTTCATGCTTAGAATATTGCTGCCACATATGGTCTGATGCACCTGTTATAAACCTTGATCTCCTTGATAAAATTCAAATAAAAATTTGCATTATTATCTGTCCTGATCTGGTAGCTTACCATAAGGTTGCTTCAGTGTGCCTTTTCTATAAATGCTGACATGGTAACTGTTCAGATGAGCTCTTTGCAGTGGTATATAGACTGCTTGAATTTAAGTGCAGCACTGGACTGGTACCAAGATTTCATCAATTTACAGTTGGACTGGCTAGATGTAGCCATAAATTCTATGCTTACAGTTTCTTTTCTCACGCTTCTTTCTTGTGGAACTCCCTTCCATCTCTGTGCTTTCTAACCAACTTTATTCTAAAAAATATTTAAATGCAATGTCAATTGCTATCTTCTATCCTCCTGATTACTCTTTTCTTTTCTCACTGAATATTAATGTTTCTGTTCCTAATTCTTTCACACCCAGTAACCCCTTGTGTCTTAGTGGCTTTACTGCCTTAAATGGAATGAAACTGAGTTTTGTTTTTGTTTCTGTTTTCTCTAAAACCTTGTTGTTTCTCTTATGTTTGATCCATGGCATCTTCTTTTAGAACGGCATTTAATGTCATTCCCAAGTATGTCAAATTTTCCTAGCAATTCCGGTCATACTTTATTAAAAGAGTTTTTTCCATGTCAAAATATCATACACAAAAAATAAATCTCTGTTCATTTCCAAGTATATAATACTTTTTGTAGATATACCTTAAAATAAATAATGATAAAAAAATAGATTTGGTTGAGGTTTAAATTGCCACTTAAACACAACTCTTTAGCAAAAATTTAGCTAAAAACTGTTTGGAAGTTGGAGTATGATGGGTTAGCTAAGGACTTAAGACAGATTACATGAAGATTTGTTTAAGTCAATAATTTTTAGCCACATCACAGTGAGTTGTCGAACAAAATAATAAAGCTTTAACTTAAATCTCTTTAAAGTGGATAGCTAAATCATAGCACAAAAATAAATCCTTCACACACACAAACACTGACAGTAGAATTTGAACAAGAAAAAGTGAAATGTCGCTTGGCTCAAAAAGAAAATAATAAAAGTAAAATGGTGACATTGTGTGTCATTTCAGTGGCAGGGGGATTGGTGGTAAAGACAGCAAAATAAAAATTTCTGCTCGATAAATAGAAAGTAATTTTGATGTGGTTCATGTTGTCAAAAATGGGAGAGGAGTGGTAGAGACAAAATAAAAATGAAGAAAGAAAAATCAACAACAACAACTAAAGACAAATGACATCACTCTTGTCCTTATTGGAAAAACTTATGAAGAAATAGTAGCTTAAGTAGATTGCAGCCGACAAATAATGACATTAAAATTGCCCCTAAAGATTAAGGTCATCATGGTATCATTTTAGCTGACATATTTATTTCTAAAAAGAAATGCTATTGCTTTTGTGAAGTCTTTTTTTCTTTTTTAACTAGACAATAATTGTTTGCTCTTTCCATTTTAAACTCTTTGCCTTGTTTTCTTTTAGCAAAAGAACAGGATTATGTGTTTGCAGTTTTTCTTTTTTTAGATTTTGTTTTGACTACATTCAAAAATCAAAAATAACATAGTTCATGCTCACACATATGCTTGTTTGAAACAATCATGATTCTGATTTAGGGTTAGAAATAAAGGATTATGGCCCATTTGATTTGAGGCCCCTTTCCAGATACTGTGTATGAAGAAAGCTTCAGGCTCTGTGATTGCTGAATGATATTGATAGCAAATCAAAAAATGAAAAAAAATTAAATTGGTTTGCAACTTGTAAAACTTGTGATATTGAAATGGAATGAATAAATCACAAATTGACACTTTTAAGTATGATTAATTGATTGAGTAGGGGACTGATACTAAGTCATCAAGATATCTACCTCAGAGAACAGTGTCGTAATTCTTGCTATCACACATTTTAGGCAGAAAAATAAAAATAAAATATTCATTTCTGAGATATTCAGGCATATTTTTAGCAATCAATTCTGTGCTTGCAATATCTACAATGCTGACATTTTAAAAATGCATACATAATATTGAGGGGACCATATCACTCATTTCAGATAATATTGAAGGGACCATATCACTCATTTTGAAAAAGAAATTTTAAATTAAAAAAAAATTATACTAGAATATACTTGTTTTTTATATTTAATGCACTATCAGTTCTTCAATCTGGCAGTGAATGCTGGACAATATCATCAAAGATGAAGGAAAAACTTGAAGCAACTGAAATGTGGTTCTACAGAAGGATGATGCAGATATCATGGATCAAGCATGTGAGCAATGATGAGGGTTTTGAAAGGATGGAAACAAAAAGAAAATTGATACTGAGCATCAGGAAGAAACAGCTAAAGTTCTTGGAACATGTAATGAGGAAAGAGGGCTTGGTGAACCTGATAGTAACAGGCCAGATAGAGGAAAGAAGAGACAAAAGAAAACAGTGTATAACGTACTTGACTGGCCTGAGCGGGTGGATAGCAGAACTGAGGTTGTGTGTTATAACAGGAGAAAGCGTGCTAAGAGTCACTAGGGATAGGGAGACGTGGAAGGCCATGATTGCCTATGTCCTGAAAGAACAAGGCACATAGAAGAAGAAGAATCAGCACTAACTCAGTTTATTTCTTTGTACTTTGTTGGTTTTGGGTTGGTGGCATCTATAGGTTATTTAATGCTGAAATTGAAATATTTTGAACACAATAGTATGGCTTCAACTACAGATAAAATGTGTTGTTGGTCATTTTGCTATAAAATGTGTTATTGGTCATTGTAATATAAACATGTACTGTTGGTAATTGTTATATATATATAAATGTATTGCTGATTTTTTCATAAAAAATAATTTTACATTTTCATCTTGTTTTACTTTTGTTTGGGGTTTCATTATTTTTCCTAACTGGGACTCTAATAGGTGCTACCACATGGGTTCAAACTTTTACAGCTAAGACACACCATGCTATTTCCACAGAGGTGAATCAATCTCATTTTCTCTATATTCAAAATGTAAAGTTCCACTAAAACAGACTCTCAGATAAATGCTTTCCTGTGTATTGTGATCTTAAACTCTTCAGCTCAAGCTTCCATTGTTATCTATTTTCCTTATCTACAAAATCTTCAACAAAACTCTTTCTCTTTTATTCATATCCCACATCTTATTCATCATAATCATTTTGACTGTAGCCGTCTACCTTAAGTAGCTTTCATGCCCTGTATTGGATGATTTGTAGTATAAAAAAGATAAATATGCAATCAGAAGTTATGTCCAGATGTAATCACACCTATAGATACGTTTTGGGATCATACAAACCTAGATGAAAGTGATTTAAGATCCTTATTAAGAATCTCTACTGGCAGCAAACTGCCTGCATATGGACAGGTAACAAAGTACAGAGTCATCAGATATACAAAGATTGAAAAGGGTGTAAGACAAGGATGCGTCTTTTTACTGGATCTGTTCAATTTGTACAGTGAGACTATTTTGTGGAACCTAGATGTAATGCCAGGAATTGTAATCGGTTGCCACAATTTGAACAACATATGGTACGCAGACAATGAAGTTCAAGAAAGGAAACTACAAGACCTCCTACAGAAGATAGCTGAAGAGAGTGCCAAAAATGGACTACATATAAACTGCAAGAAAACCGAATGCATAGTCATCAGCAAAAAGAGCAGCCCAAAATGCCAAATACAGTTGGGAGATACTAAAATCAAGTAGTTACAAAAATGTAAACACCTGGGAAGTGTTCTAACAGAAGAGAGAAAATGTGACACAGAGATCTGAATGCAAATTGGCATGGTGAAGGATGCAATCTAGAAGCTTAGTAAAGTATTAAAATATAATATCATCAAAGAAAAAACTTGAAGCAACTGAAATGTGGTTCTATAGAAGGATGCTGCGTATATCGTGGACCGAGCATGTGATCAATGATGAGGTTTTGGAAAGGATAGAAACAAAAAGGAAATTAATGTTGAGCATTAGGAAGAGACAACTAATGTTCCTGTGACATGCAATAAGGAAGGAGGATAATAGGTACTTTATCATGCTTCATGATGTGGTAGTGCCATAATTCAAAACCAGAGCTAACTTTGCTGAACTGCTTTTTAAACAAGATGGGATACCTCTTCATTATGCTTTAGCTGTAAGGGGGCTACCGTAACCAAACATTCCCATGATGTTAGATCAGGCAACATGGCATGACAGTATTAAATGGCTACCACATTCACCTGACTTAACACTAATGAACTTCTTGGGGGGGGGGGCTGAAGTAAAGAATAATGTTTATAAGAAAAAGTCCCACAAAGAAGACAACTTAAAAGAGTTAATCTTGGAAACATTTACTGATATTGATGCAGATTGAGTGTCATGTCTCCTCAGGATGTAGGGAATCATGGCTCTCCACAACTTTGCATTCCTTGTTGTTCTTAAATGAATGCAAAGAATGTCCAAAAGTTTACTCATACTGAGTGCTTTTCATGAAACTATTAGCTGTTTTTTTAGAATTTTTCATACGACTAAAACAAATTATGTATATGTGCTGTCATAGTCAGTCAGTTAAGTGCCATACGTGATACACACCTTGGGCGATTATGTCTCAAAAGAGACATGACTGACTGGACAGAAGATTATCCCACAGTAGGTTGCCATTGCTTTCTGTGGTAGACTGGCTGCCAAATAAGTCTACAGAACCCAATCTGTCCTGTTATTTAACCCATAACTGGGAGGAAGAGATGGATTAATACCTTTCCCAAGAGTATTTGTGCGTAAGTGGATGCAAGGAATTGACAGTATGAAAATTCTTGAAAGAAGACATATTTGTTCTTTATATACTGACATAACTTTTTATAATAACAGATACTTAATGATGCTTCATGCCGTGGTAATACCAGCATTCAGATCCGGAGGTAACTTCATCAAATTGCTTTTTCAAAAAATGGGGCATCTTTTCATTATACTTTGGCAGTAAGGGACTACGTTGACCAAACCTTCCTATTACAATGGATCAAACAAAATGACAGTATTAAATGGCCACTACATTCTCTTGATTTAACAACAAAGAACTTCTTTGGGGGTCAGGTGGATGTAATAATGAATGAGGTTTATGAGAAAAATTTCCACACAGTAAACAAATTAAAAGAGTTGATAGTGGAAGTTTTTACTAACATTGATGCCAATCAGAATTTGTGTTGTACTGTGTGTCATATTGTTCTAGAGATGTTCAAGGAATGTTGCAATATTGAAGGTGAACATTTTGAGCACTCATGAGATTAACAAATATAATTGTAATGAAATGTAAAAACAAACTGTAAAGTGTATATGTAGTTTTGCCCACCTTGTGTATCTATCTATCTATCTATCTATCTATCTATCTATCTATCTATCTATCTACCAATTTAAATAGGTAAGAAGACATTTTCTTTCTTAACATTTAGGAATTCTTTTAGGCCAACACATCTTCAGAAAATACTGTTGGCAAAAGTAATTGACATAGCAGAAAAATAACTAACCCCAGAGACATAGTAATTTTTCCAATGATACTTCCTGAAGATGAGTTGGACTGAAAGGTTAAAAAAATGTCTGCTTACCTATTTAAATCAGTATTTATGCTCTGTGGTATTAAATCCTTCTTTATGTGTGTGTGTGTGTGTGTGTGTGGTACTAAGTAGAGATGAGTTTTTATGGCTTGAGTAATTTTTAAATGTTACAATTAATTACAGAGATTATTGTTTACATTGGAATATTAATTTTATGTGTTTTTGCTATACAGCATATGGTAGGTATATCCATGCACACACACACACACACAAGTCATGTAGACTACACTGAGGTGTATGGGGCCACAGTTCCCAGCAATACTACTTGTAGCTGCTATACTTCTGATAGCAAGTAAGTTTGGGCTTTCAAAAATTTTTCTCATTTTTAAATGGATCATTTACAATTATGATACTGAGTGCTTTCAACTGATCAACCAGCCATTTTTTAGATGGGAAGATTTACATATTTACTGTATTTACATAATTTACATTTGGATTAATGATAACAACAAAGATGAGGATATTAATCTGAATGTAAAAAATATAAATAATGATAAGTCACAGAAATTCTGACAGAAATTATTCAGTTTCAGTGTTTCGTTTTATTTTCCATGATGATAATATTGAAGCACATGACAGAACTTAAATGAAATATTTTCTAAGTAGAATGTGATTATATAATAATTAGTAAATGCAATGAAAATCTCATTCCCTTGTTTAAAGAAACACTTGTTGAATTATTTCAATTTTAATCATGAGAGCCTCTAAAATTTTAAAGGTTTTTGATACAAATAACATAAAATTGCTGTTAACAAAAATCTAACAGTGATATGCTGAGAGCCACATGCAATTTGTATTCATCAGTATATTTATGTATATTTTTATACAAGAAAATTAATTTTAAACAAAACATAAATCATTTGGTTTTTAGCAAATTTGGTTTGATTGCAAACACAAGAAAAACGAGAGTATAGTGAGTTATCCATTCTAGTGAAACCTAGTTGAATGTTGAAACAGATTAACTGAATTTGGCCTCATTAGTAGATAGCCCATTATAAGTTATAAAAGGGGTTATCAAAATCAAATTGAGTATAGAAACAACATTTTATACATATACATATATCAATTACGTTTTTTTCACAAATAAAAGCAATGTCTTTAGGATGGGTCCAAAGGACATTAAAATGTTCATGGCAATAAATGCCGAAAGGAGAGTTTGTGTGTCTGTATGTGGGAGCGTTTTCAGTTAGAAATGTCTTTGAGGTTTCTGCTCCTTTGTTCCGGTAAGTAGTTCAGGGGACAGCAAAGAAGGTAAGAGGGAAAGACAAGGCAAGCATAGTGGATCACTTGATGAGGTCAAGGGGCATGCTAGTTATGCTCCTTACTTTCTCAACTCTGGCAATGCTTTCTGAGTCAGCTTTTTATTTCATCTTTGTGGGTCCCAGCAGGTAATTTGGGAATTCACATCCATATTTAATTCTGGGCTTCCCATTGGATGATAAATAAAATTCACATAGGCTCGCCAACAGGAATTTGATATTTAATTAATTTTTGGTTTTCTGCCAGAACATATGCGTGAAGCTGAGTGCGAGTGCGCAAAGACCAGTTTTGGTCATTTGCTTTCTGGTCCTCAGAGGGCAAACATCTAGTCTCTCACTTTGCTCGATCAATATCACCACACGTGAACTCTTAGACAAGTTGGTAAATGAATGCAAGAACTAATTATTCACTAAGAAGAGTGAGTGGATATTAGACAGAAAAGACAATCCAAGGTTTGATCTATATACTGGTGACATCAAAATAGAACAGGTACAGAAATTTAAATATCTGAATAGCATAGTAAGAGAAGACAGAAAATATGGTAAAGAAATCCAAAGACACAAAGAAATAAACAATGTCTTCCAGAAATTAAGCAAAGTACTAAAGAATAAGAAAATATAATTCAAGACAAAGGAGAGGTATCGATTTGACTGTGTAGACAATCTCCTTACAGATGAAGAAGAAATTTGATGCAATGTGGTTCTCCCAAAGAATACTGAAAATTTCATGGACAGAGCATGTAAATAATGATGAAGTTTTATAAAAGAATGAAACTATCAGGTACCTGATATTTACAATAAAAAAGACAACTGAAATTTCCCAGACATACAAGGAACAAATATTACTGAGAGAATTAAACCCACACAGGGCTTCAGTTTAAAGGCAAAAGAAGTTTGATTGAATGGATGGCAAGGGATGATAAATGGTAAAATGATACTAAGAGCAATAAAAGGAGTAGCAGAGATTCATGATCGCCTATGTCTATTTCAGAATATGACACATAAACAAAGACAAACTTTTTTCATAAACAACATTTGATTTTTCTATTTTGTGTTTTCCATCAAAATTGATGAAAAGTCAAATATTTGTTTTGCTTATAACTACAAATTTATTTCTAATTTGGAAAATAAAAAAAATGTAAGGATTATAGTTTTTACACTATTCAGACTATTATCTTCATCTTTATTGCTGTTGTCCATTTCAGCCTTCTTCAGGTGCTAGGAATTTCAAACCAAACCCTTTATTATGATCACTGGGGTATATCATTCTCATTCCTAGTATTAAGCCACTTTTAATAGCCATGAATTACCTCTCTTTAAGTTAACTCTATAAGTTATTTGTTCACCACTGCTGTAGCCTGGTACTGAACTCACAACTCTTTGGGTCAAGTCACTGGAACTAATCAACATCTATATCCACTAGGCCAAATAATGGGAATAGTGTAAATACTGCTTCATTTCAGAAGTATAGACAAATATAGTTTTTAAATAAATTTTGTGAAAAACATGGACTTTCATGCCTGCCAAAAAATGGAGTGTCAACAGAACAGTTTTTCTTATGATGCTATTTTTATTTAAGTGGTTTATCATTTGTAAGTAAAAGCAAAAAAGGTGTGTGATGTCAACACTACAAAGATATTTAAGGCTTGCACGTTACCAAAACTACTAACAAACCAGCTGTCTTTTAGAAATGCACTGAGCAACATTTGTACATCACCATGTCTTCTTACTTGTACTTATTATTATATACTTTAGAGCTTCCATACCATATTTTGCCTTTAGATAAACTGCTTAGGTGCTGATGAGGCATTAAGAACCAACTCTCTCTCTTTCCATAATCAGATCCAGACAATTGATATTACTGCTCCAGTTTTTTAATCCTAACAATGAATAGACAATATGAAAATTATGCAAGTAAAAGAATACAGAAAAAAAGAACAAAAAGGTATAATTAATCATTTAAAGGCAATCATATCATTGCATATCCAAAACAAACAAGTTGAACAGCAGATGCAGAAAATTCAAATGCATTACTTAGCACTCAGAAACTTCCAATACCAGTGACACCCAAGAATCTTCAACTGTAAATCCAAGTATCAGTGCCACCCAGTAACATTTTTCAATAGCTCTAAGTACTAGTAGAGCCACAGATACAGATGCTCTAGTTTCTCGACCAAATATACAGAAATGAATGTTTGCTCTTCTATTGATTTCATTTTCAAAAATGATGTAGGTATATGGACCACATTGAGTGATAAAGAAAATTTTTATACTGGATAGAAAAAGGCTCTTTGGAATATCCACAATCAGATAGACCTTTCACAACTTTCAAGAGAACCTAAAAAAACCAATTCATTCTTACTCAAGAAGTTTATTCTTCTCCACAAAAATAGAGAAATCTACTCTCAGGTTAATATATTCTCCAACAAACAAAAATGTCTAATGATTTTTGTGCAAACTTTTCTCAAAATTCTCAAATAATCTTTTTTCAATTACAACTATAAATTCTTCATAAATTGGTATTATCCTCAAATTATTAAGACCCATGAAAATTCAAGAAGTCATATAGATTCTATGCTGACCTACGTAACAAGAAAACGGAGTCATATGCTTACAACAAAACTTGATGAACAAATCGAAGCAGTACAGGAATACTGGAGGCATCTACTTCAATGAATTTTGGCAGTGATTTGTCAATTGGCAGAATGTGGATTGGTTTTTGAAGATGATTTCTGGATTTTGCATCATGCAGTAGAAAAGAAGATTGGAAAGGAGTGGATTCGTACAGAGGAAAAAAGGAAGAACACACGTGTACTGGTTAAGAAGAGAATTTTATTTGTGCCTACAAAAAGAAATTATGGGTAAAAAAAAGGTAACAGTTAAAGGGAGATAAATGATGGTACAGGGTAATTGGACTTTCAACAATGATGATGAAACCATTAGTTCTCTAAACAGTAGAAACTTTTTCAGTTTGTTGGAATTGATTGTTAGATTTGATTCCTTCCTATGTACTCACATAAATCAGTGTAGAAATTAAGGATCTGGCAATCCATTATGCCTTTCTAAGAAGTTACCTAGCTAATGGCTTAAAAAAGTTTTTGAAGAAATAGTGAAAAGTATTAAAGAAGCAAGGTATTAGTCAATTCAACATCTGATATTTCAAATGTTGTTCAACTCACTGTCATTATAAGATATGTTTCTACCCTTGATAAAATACCAGTTGAATGATTTTTGGCATTTATTGAACTAAAAAATCACTTGAGTCAAGAAATGGCTGAACTGTTACTAAACTTTTTTGTAGAAATTCATTTTAGTAAATGCTGGAGTCAATCATATGATAACGCAGCTAACATATTGGAAAGTGTAATAGTGCTCAAAAGAAAAATCTAGAAAAATATGAGTTTGCAAGAACTTATTCCCTGTACTGGACATTTACTAAATTTGGTTAAAAAAGCTGCAGTTGACTCTTGCCTAGATGCAGTGAATTTCTTTGGCATGATCATGAAGTTTATTACTTTACCCCTGCCTCTACAGTGGTCAGTGCTAAAAAAACTTCTTGTCACCAGAGTCAAAAGTTCTGCAACATTTATCTGACATGAGATAGGAGACCCATTCTAGATCTATGACAGCTATCAGTGAAAGTTAAGTACACATTGTTGAAGCACTCAGTTGCATCCAAGATGAAGATACTGAAAAGGTGATATGAGACAACTAACACAAAATCTTTTGCAGAAAATGAAAGAATTTGAATTTGTGTCCATGTTTTATCTCTGAGCAGGTCTGATTGAGCAGTTTCCAAAGTAAATAATTCCCCCCAAAGTGCACAGATTTCATTGACCATATGTGCAAACCTATACAGTTGTTTTGATGAGATTGAGGATCAAGCAAAAATTACTCTACATTGACTCAGAACGACAGATTGGCGTCCCAAGTTTGAATTCCTGTAGAATTCCTTGCATTTACTTATGCAAAAATACCCTTGGGAAAGGTATTAATCCATCTCATCCCTCTAGTTATGGGTTAAATAATAGGACAGAGTGGGTTCTATAGCCTTGGCTGGCAACCAGTCTTCCACAGAAAGCAATGGCAACCTACTGCAAAAAATATCTTCTGTTCAGTCAGTCATGTCCCTTTCGAGACATGATCACCCCAAGCATGTATCACATATGGCACTTAACTGACTGACTGAACTGATGTAGAGTACAAAACTCTCCAAAGAAGGCATAGGGTGCAAAAATGACAATATAATGATGACAGTGCAACTGAAGCCTTGGATGAAATTTCTCCAAGACATAAGTTTAGGATACATTTATTTATCCCTGTAATTGATGCTCTTCACTCAAATTTGGAGAAAATAGTTACTGTATACATAAGTGCTGCTGGCAATTTTTCATTTTTAACTGTTATATAAGCAACAAGGGAAAAAATTCTCCATAGTATCAAAAGACTAGAACAAAAATCTCCAAAAGATGTTGATTTCAATCTTGTTGCCGAACTCTTCAGTTTGCACTTGGATGTCAAACAGGCTCAGACAGAAAAAGAAAGTTTCAGCCACCAAGACATGAACCAGATCATAAAACAGGGAAAAATCCAGGCTGCTTCTCCAAATGTTGAAACAGTTTTCAGATTGTTCCTGTGTTTGATGGCAACTAACCTTTCTTGAAAAAGATCATTTTCCAGGCTGAAAAGGATCAAAAAGTGACCTTCGTCCAAAAATGTCTGGTCTGTATTCTCTGTATAGAGAATGATAAACTGCGACATTGATTTTGATAAAATCATTGATGTGTTTGCAGTCAGGAAAGCTTAAAGAAAGATGTTTTGACATTAAATTACCTACCATAAATGTGTAAATATCCTTAACAGGATAATACAAAAACATAGCAATTTGATTATCCGACTGCTTTGTATAAATGATAGACTCCTTCATGAATCACTGTATGATTTAATATTGTTATTTTCAATAAAGTTTAAGATTAAAAATTTTGTCAATCTTTAAAGGTTAAAATGTTACATAATGTTTGGACTTAATTACATGATGCTAACTATAATGACTGTACTTTCTGTCCTCTTTTCATCAAGTTTGACTATTTTGTCATGTGATGTGTTTAAGACAGTGTTGGGCAGGTTGGGGCTTTGGTTAATATATAATAGCTTTCAAGTTTGTTGCAATGTACATATCTGATCTATCGCCTATACAATCTAGACCTGAATGTGGCCATAACTCCCACAAAAAATTCCCTGTAGTTGAGCCCTGATAATTAAAAAATTGCCTAAAACCTGTTGAAAATAATGGTTGATCAGGTAAAAGGTAATATTTTAACTACTTCTAATTTTTTTCAGCATGTATGCTTTGACTGCTTGTGTAGGCAGGATGGTCCTACCTCCTTTAGGTCTCAAGTGATGGGCCACATAACTAGCATCATTTATCCTAAATCCACCCCTGAACATAATGTATGTAAATAAACATGTCTATAAATTATGAGTTTTAGCAGATCAAACAAATTAATGGTTGTTTGAATATATAAAACGTTTAGTAAAAAAACACTAGAAAGTAAGACAAATCATGAAATTACATGATACGAGTGTATGCCTGCCATAAAAATGACAGCCAAATATTTGAGAGAATTATTATATATATATATATATATATATATATATATATATATAATTATTAAAAAACAAGTAAAAACAATACAAAATTGGCTAGCCACGTCTTGAAATTGAAATCAAAATATGGAAAAGACCCAGACATAATGTGGAGCATTGTAAAAACAGTCAAGCCTTACAATGGTGGAAAAATATGTAGACTGCGCCAAGAAAAAAAATTAGAAATTATGGTATGCCCAAATAAAGACAAACTGTTAAATGAAAGAGAGGAAATTATGACTAAATGCATCCACACTAAGAAATACTTCTTAGGTTCATACAACCATGGATGAAAATGCCATAATCCATTTTAATTTAAAAACTGTGCATTCATAAATTCCCTGCCATGTGAATGTTCAAATAAAACACTGTTACAAAAGCATTCTTAAAAAGAAAAACGGTAAATGGTAAAATCAGTTATTAAAAATCGTCTGAAGACACCATTCATGGTAGAAACCTGGGTAGTGAAATAACTCGTTTTAAAATGGAATATATATATATATATATATATATATATATATATATATATATATATATATATATATATATATATATAGATGGGTGTGAGTTTGTAACAAACTCACACCTATCTATATGAATATGTCAGCTCTATCACTGATATTGAGCGCTTTCAAATAAGTACCACGCATATATAATATATAAGTAAGACCGGCCATGTTTGTTTTTTTTTTTAATTTTATTGTTCTCTGTCATTCCCTTGCTAACTGGACACATGGCTTGGAGGTGATCCCCCCTCCATCACACTACTGTCTGTTACTGCTTACTTAAGGTAACTTAATCTCTCCAGAACTCTCCAGAACTGTATAGAAGAAACAAAATGGAGATAATTTTTGAAATTTTCTTAACTTTTTTCTGTCAGCCAGCCTGCAACTTGGTGAGTTTAGCCAGTGTGATCTTATTTTTTGAATTATTTATTTATTTTGATTTGTATTTTGATTTGTATTTTTTATTTTATTTCGGTTCTTTTCTGCCTAATTTTTGTGTAAATTGTTGTTAATTATCAAATTTAGGTTTGACTTATACTAAGTTGAAACTTAATTATCTTCAGTCACACATTTATTCTTTTTTTTTAATTGGAGTAGATAGTACCTTCTATCGCCCGGTCTCACACTCCACCCCCTTCTTTTGGACAGGAGTAGAGGTGATCGCCTTGTTTCTTGTTTAGGAAGGGGTTCCCGGTTCATCTCTCTCTTTTTCGGTCTTTATGTCGGTTCGGCTGGAAGCTTTTTGCAGTTGGTGAGTATGGTGGCAAAGTCTCTTCATTCTGAGGGTACCGGGTTGGCAGTTTCCTGGTTGCTGCTTCCGACTGGTAGTTAGGAGCCCGAACTCTTGCGTAGCGTCTCGAGAGGCTGCTCTGATCAACAGTTGAATAATATCGGGGTTCCTGTAGTGCCATTTCGCGCATGGACGGGCGTCCCTGCATGAATTTCCGATGGGCAACCCCGAGGCCACATTATGCTGCAGGCGGCGCCATTCTCCATCCTTCACCTGCTGCAATTAACGACCATCTGACCCTACTCTAGACCTCTCTATCCACAACTACAACCAACATGAAATTTAACAAACAAAATAGCAAGCCTAAACCAGCTAGTCGTAAATCGCCCAAACCTATCTGCGTTACCTTCACAAATATACGAGGTATTCGCAGTAACTTTAATAGTGTAGAGTCTTTCCTTCTAACTAACTCACCCGATATCTTAGCTATATGTGAGACTAACCTTGACCCTTCTATCCCCTCTTCAGAGCTGTTCGTTCCTGGTTACCTTCCTCTCTTCAGGAAGGACTCCAATGTCCATATGCATGGGCTTGGTGTATATGTCAGCGAACAACTCCCCCTAGCCAGGGTCACATCTCTTGAATCCCTTGATCATTCCTTCATGTGCTTCCGTCTCTCACTTCTAAGCTCGGTTAGCTATCTCTTCTTCCTCTACCGCTCCCCCTCCTCCTCTGACTGTACGTTACTTGATTGCATCTCTAATAACATCGACAGGGCCATTTCTTCTCACCCATCTGCCCAAATATTTGTGTTTGGCGATTTTAACGCCCACCACACCAAGTGGCTTGAAAACTCAGCCACCGACCTTGCTGGGATCCGCACCATGCACTTTTCAATAGCCCAAGCTCTAATGCAAGTGGTGGACTTCCCCACGCGTTTCTCTAAAAACCCTAACGGAAGGGACTCTTTACTCGACCTTTGTTTTACTTCCATCCCAGACTCCTGCACTACCAGGCAACTCTGCCCCCTTGGAAATTCTGACCACGCCGTAGTCTCCGTAAACATATCAATCCGCACTAACTCTTCCCAAGAAAACCAGACCAGCAGAATATCATACTGCTACCAAAGAGCCGACCGGGACTCGTTCAGGGACTTCCTCTGCGACGTCCCCTGGAACAACGTCTTTGATCTTCCTGTCGAAGACTGTGCCTCCGAAGTCTCCTCTTGGGTTAAGGCTGGCATCGATGCTTTTATCCCTGCCAGAAAATTCCAACTAAAACCTAATTCGTCCCCCTGGTTCTCACCCGCTTGCTCGGCCGCTATTGCCCACCGGAACCATTTCTTCCGGCTCTATCGAAGCTGCTCGTCGAACCAAAACAGGCGCCTTTTCACCTCAGCACGGAACAAGTGTAAAAAAGTACTGAACGAAGCCAAGAGGGCGTTTGCTACCAGAATTAGGCAACGCATAGCATCCTCTAAGTTTGGCTCCAAAGATTACTGGCGTCTCTGCAAAAGCGTGCTCAGCAGGAACAAGACTTCAATACCCCCACTAATCAATGAATTTGAAGTTCTCACCTCCCCAGCCGACAAGGCTGAGTGCTTTGCCCGTAAATTCTCAACCAATTCGACACTGGACTCGTTAGGAATACCTACACCAGACTTCCCACCCAGAACTAAGGCTCAACTAAATAACGTCCTCATCTCGCCCTCGCTGGTCGCCAAGATAATTGCGCAACTTGACCCACACAAAGCGAGCGGCGGTGACGGAATCCCAGTCATAGTACTGAAGAAATGTGCCCCAGAACTCTCCTCTGTCCTCTCTAAACTCTATAACCTCTGCCTATCTGCTTCCTGCTTTCCTGCCTGTTGGAAGTCCTCCTGCGTAGTACCTATATTTAAGAATTCTGGCGAACCCTCGGACCCCGCCAATTACCGTCCTATTAGTCTCCTTCCAATCTTTGGCAAAGTTTTCGAAGCCATTATCAACGCCGAGGTGATTCAGCACCTTATGACCAACGGGCTTCTCTCTGACAAACAGTATGGTTTTCGCTTCACCAGGTCTACTGCTGATATGCTAACGACCATTACCGAGTACATATACCAGGCACTCGACAAGAATGGTGAAGCCCGAACCGTTGCCTTGGATATCTCCAAAGCATTCGACAGGGTCTGGCATGCTGGCCTCTTGTGCAAACTGCGGAGCTATGGGATAACTGGACATCTGTCTGACCTCATCCAGTCCTTCCTCTCTAACCGCACATTAAAGGTGGTATTAAATGGGCATGCCTCCCAAAACTACCAGACGAACGCGGGCGTCCCTCAAGGTTCTATCCTAGGTCCCACGCTATTTCTGATCTACATTAATGATCTCCCCGACACCATTAGATCCCAAGTTGGCATGTATGCCGACGACACAACAATCTACTCCCGCATCGATCAGAAACCAGGTCTGGACGACAAAGTGAACCTCGCTGCCGCACTGGAAAGGGACCTCCAATCCGTAGTGACCTGGGGTAGGAAATGGTTGGTAAATTTCAATGCCTCCAAAACAAAGCTGTTATCAACTAACCACCATAGACTATCGCATCTACCTCCCATTAGCATGGGACAGGCTAGCCTCCCAGAGAGTAAAATACTACGCCTCCTTGGCCTTACACTCTCGGCGGACCTCAAATGGAATGACTATATTGAATCCATTGCCAAATCTGCTGCTATGAAAGTCGGCTCTCTGTGCAGGGCCCGGAAATTTTTCCCACCTGAAACTATTCTGCACATATACAAATCTACCATCCGCCCGTGTATTGAATATTGCTGCCATATCTGGTCGGGTGCCCCTGCTGCTCTCCTTGGGCTTCTTGACAAAATACAAAGGAGGATCTGTAACGTGGTTGATACTAACTTGGCAGACCGGCTGCAGCCGCTCTCACACCGGCGTGATGTAGCTTCCCTGTGCCTCTTCTACAAGTACTTTCATGGCTTCTGCTCCGATGAGCTTAGATCACTGGTGCCGCCCAAGCACGAATTTACACGAGATACTAGATTAGCAACTAGGTCCCACCCTTTTACAGTTAAACAAATACGATGTAACCGTAAATTCTACTCCAACAGCTTCTTTTCTCGCGCTTCCCGCCTGTGGAACTCCCTTCCACAAGTCTGCTTTCCCGACAGTTACAATCTCCAGGTGTTTAAATGTAGGGTCAATAGACACCTCCTATCACACTAACTCCCAACTATTCTCACAACACTCTCATCTACCCAACCCTCATTCTCGGTATCCTCACCCGCCTATCACCCACCCTCTGTTATGTCCTATATTTAACCAGCCTTTCTCCTCTCTACGTAGCCCCCTGCACAGTAGTGGCAGTGACATGCCTTGCTCGGGGTGAAACGCTTATAAAAAAAAAAAAAAAAAAAAAAATATAATATATATAAAAAATTACATATATATATATATTGATATTTATAATTATATACACACACTTTTCACACACATACACACACACACACACATATATATTCTTCACTACTAAATGACAATTATTGCAAAAAAATAAAATAAGTCACTGTTAAAGAGCAAAGACATGGAAAGAGCTCTCATAACTTGTAGTAAAATTTAACAACTAGGAGTAAAGAGAATGAGCTGAGCTGATGCTGCCTCGCTATTGTCTCTCTCTCCATGAGTGTGACAGGAGGGATATATATATATATATATATATATATATATATATATATATATATATATATATATATATATATATACATACACACACAACAATGGTCTTTATTATAATAAGGAAGATTTACAATGCAATTCTGTCACAAACTTGATGCATTTGCTAATTCTATTGCAAGTGTTTCTTTTCTTGCACTTCTCACCTGTAAAACTCCCTTCCAATTTTTTGCTTCTTGCCATTTAGAATCTTCAAAAATTTAAATGCTATGTTAGTTGTCATCTTCTATCTTACTGAATCTTGTTCCTTTATTGTCTTTTTTCTCTTTCCACAAAGTCTTCTTGTTCTCTTTCATTATCTTTAACTGTATACATCTTAGTGACATTATCACCTTGCTTGAAGTTAAATTTAAAAGAAAAAATATATTATATAATTTAATATTTAGTGTCCTTATATTTTCATTATTTCCTATCAGAGCATAATTATAATTTTCCTCTCCCTCTATATAATTATTACATATAATTTTATTTATTTGTGAATATGTCTGAAACTTTTGTTAAAATCTAACATTTAATTAATTTTTGCAAGTATTTTCAAAACAATGTGTTTTTTTACTGCATAAAAAATACTAAATTTCCCATTGATGCAAGAAAAACAAGATTTTTAACCAATATTTCAAGCATGCTAGAAAATTTTTTAAAAATTATGAAATAATCAAAAAATACTTTGGTCTTTGCTCTTAAAAATAGCATAAACATGGTGATAAAACTTTGTTTTTATCAAATTTGTGGCCTTTTTCTTCAGGCTATACATTTTATAGAAAAATTTTTGATGTACCTGTATATATATATATATATATATATATATATATATATATATCTCCAAGTGAATAAAGAATGAAGAAAAAAAATTTTTACAATGTCGAAAACATTAATTTAAAACAGTGCTTGATATATAATATATAGAGCTGTGAATATTTATTATAAATTATATTTTAGAAAATGTACAAATTTTTATATATTTTGTACATGTTCTAAAATATAATTTATAATATATATATATATATATATATATATATATATATATATATATATATAATTTTTATCATTTTAAGTGTTATGTTTAGTGGATACTTCTATTTTACTAGGCATTCTATTTATTTATCAAATAGTATATTTATTTATTTTCATCTACTGGCCTGAATGTTTAAGAAATCATCCAGTAGGAATTGAACCTGCATAAGTAATGTTTAAAGTGGCAAAAATCTGTCAGATTAATATAAAATCCATTCTAAAAATTTATTTTTATTTACATTTATATGATTACATCAATAAGAACATTACTTTAATCTGATGAAATTCTTTTTTGAGGATGGAATGCATTACCCAACAGTGTTCAGATGTGTAGAAATTTATGTATCATATTCTTCCTAAATGATTAGTAAATATAAGTGCATTTATACAGATAAACAAAAAAAGAAAGGTTTACTTTTGTTTTGAAACTAGTATAATTGAAGCAAAGAAGATTTCATTTAATGTAGTTAACATACAATAATATAAACTAGCCTTTGTCTTTTATTTTTTTTCTGAAATGAAACAAATTATTCAATAGCAAGAAAGAAAGAAAAAATAAGGCCAAGACATAATTTGATGTTAATGGAAAAACTTTCAAACTCTGTGGTGCTTATTAAGTAAAAATGGCATCAGCAAACTTTTTGTTCTCCCCTGTGGCATCTGTGTGTCACACCAGATGTCCAGTCCACTCATGTCACACTGTGACTGGCTCCCTTCACCTGTCAAACCTATCAAGGGCTTCCCCCAACATGGCCTGACCTGGACTCTGGGTCCAGCAGACCACACATCACATTATTTTGATGGCCACACTTGTCATCAAGGCCTCTCTGCTACTTCTGTGTAAAAAGGCATTTTTTTTCTTTTATATTTTTTTATATGCACACATATACACACATATGTATTTTACTGGAAGTATATTATTCTCAACCATTTTCTCTTGAGATGCTAGATATAGCCTGTTCATACTGAACCCTTTGTTATTTTTCCTTTGTCCCTTCCCCAAGAGACTGTAGAGGAGGGGGTTGGGATTTGATATTCCTGACTTTGTTGAACTTCCATGTATTGTTGACCAGCCCCAGAAGGATGATGAAAAAAAAATGCCAAAAACCTGGTGTTACCCAAGAGAATTCGTTCTTGCTTTTCTCTGACCATATTGTCCAGCTCTGAGAATTACATTGCACTGACCACATCAGATAAACATATAGAAAAATTTCTTTTTTCTTATGCATGCAAACACTGACATCTACATACAAATAAATATACTAATATGTATGTAAGGAAACACACACACAGATATATATATGTATATACATTCTTACATACAGCATGTATTTTTAAAATCATTAAAGTCAAAAAGTTTTGAGAATGCAAAGAATAAAATTTCATGGGAAAAATGAACACGATATAAGTTTGATAAAAATGCAAAAAAGAAGGAATATATAGTAAAAAAAAAATTCTGAAACCCATCATTCCCATGGTGATATCATGGTATAAAGTATAAGACAAATTCTATAAAAAATTGAAACAATCCACATACCTATGTATAATATATATCCATATATACTTACATATTTTATATGTAAAACATTTTATGTCACTAGCAAAGTTCACAAAATAGAAAACACTACAGATTGCTTAGCTGTATGTGTGTACAGGTTTATATATATATATATATATATATATATATATATAATTCAACTTTTGCATTAGAACATATAGATAACTACTACAAAATTGCCATAGTTTTTCAATGTCAAATCAAAATGTACAATTTTGTCGTAGTTATTTACATGTGTTAATGTAAAAATTGAATAATAAATATTTATTGCTCTATTTTTATATTGAGTCCTGTTTTAAATAAATGTTTTGAACATTGCAATTTTATTCTTTGTCTTTTACATTTGTATATATATTTCTAAAGAAAGGGATGAATTTTTCATTCATTAATCTGACATTCTATTACTTAGCAGATACTCATATTTGAATGGATACTTGTATTTGAGTAGACATTCTGTTTATTTATTAAACACTATATTTTATTTTTGCTTACTGGCCTGAATATTAGAGAAATCTCATTAAAGAAATATATGCACTTTCTGGCAAGATTTCAACCTTTCCATCTGAGGACAGGGCAGAAGATTCAGAAGGAGTTGAATGAGTCTAATGGTGATTATGAATGTATGGCAACTTGGAAAATTCACTCTGATCATTCTGATAAAAAATAACTTCCGAATTTGTTGGTGAGGGCCTCAGCATCCGCACAGAAGCCTACATCAAGTGCCTTGAGATGGTAGTACTGCCCTGGGTCAAGAGGGTGGCCACTGGAAGATGATATGTTTGGCAACAGACCACTGCACCATGTGCCCACAAGTAGAAGAACCCAGTCATGGCTGCCAGATAATTTCTGCAATTACATCACCCCTTACACCTGACACTTAACTCCCCAGATTGCAATCAGCCTTGATTATTATATGTGGGGTACAGCTGACTTTCAGACCTACAAAACAAACATTAACACCAATGATGAATATCATCAATCATCAACTTAAACAAGGAGACTGTCCAGAAGAGGTGAAAGAGATTGCAAATTCTGAAGAAATTTTTTTTTTAATCATGTCACCCCGAGCAAGGCGGTAACGCCACTGATGTGCAGGGGGCTATGTAAGAGTGAAAAGATTGGAAAAGGAAAGCCAGAAACCACATCCTAAACAGGAAACAAGGGATGAGCCTCTTCACCCGTTCAATGAGTGGATTTTTATTAATTTGACTGATTTATAAAAACCCATTACTTACTTTCTTGTACATTCATGCTAGTAGACAAAAATGAGTAAATATACAGTTTAATAAATAATTAGAGTGTCTCCTCATATCTGAGTATTGACTAAAAACAACATTTAAAGTGGTAAAATGTCTGTCAGATTAATAAAAAACTATTACTTTCCATACAATATACACACACATACATATGCATACATATATGCACATATATATATGTATATACATACATGTATATGTATGAATACAAGGATGCATATATATATATTGAATATTAGTAAATATACATATGTGCATACATACACGCACATATATGAATATTTTGCTGGTGTTAATAAAATAATAATAACATAATATAACAGAGCTATTTCAATAAACATATAATCCTATGTCTATAGCATGACTCAGAATTTCATGCAACCAATGATTGACATAGTACATGAAACTCCAAATTGTGCTATAGACATAGGCTAATATGCATATTCATTAATATATATATATATATATATATATATATATATAAGAGATGAGAAAAAGAGAAAGAAAATGGTCAAAATGATTAAGCATGAAGTATACCACTGACTATGTTGCAATTAATGTCTGTGCATATTACTGTGTTGTTTTTATTTTTTGAATGTTTTAATTTTAGGCAAATGAACTACAAAGTAGAAGAATTCTGTGTCACACATTTTGTCCTCTAGAAGAACTTGATCGGACTAAAGTAATGTTTTTGTTAATGAAATTATAATGTTGGAATGCTGAAATTACAAATTTTTCTTTTTTTTATTAAGCACGTCTGAAAATGTAGTCTTGCCAATTTCATTCAGTTTCCTTATGACTTTTTCACTCAATTGCCTAACATTTTTCTGATATAATGAAATTTAGATATCATATATTAACTTATAAATAAATTTGCATTTTTGCAAGTGATTTTATATATTTGTCTATATTTCTGAGATGAGGTAGTATTTACACTATTTACATTATTTGGACTATTGTCCTCATCTTGTACAAATGACAACCAAGATGAAGACAATAGTCAGAATAATGTAAATAGTGTGTATATACATGCTTGCATACTTTTTACTCTATTTGTAAAGCTTGTGTTAGGCCAGCTATTTGTATTCATATTTATGCATTTACGTTTATAAAAGAGATTTTGTTTTAAAATATATAAGATTTTCTCTCATATGCTAATATGAGCCAAAACTGTTATATGTGCAAATACCCACACACAGACATACATATATATGTCTGTGTATATTTGTGTGTGTGTAGCATCTATTAAAAATGACAGACACAGTATTATGATAAAGTTTTTTTATGTAATTTTTTTATGTGATCTTATGATTTTTTTTTCTTTTGAGTACATAAATTATATAAAAATTGTCCTGTTTTGTTTTTCTGTGTGCTTTCAGCTATACTTTTAGCCATTATCAAGGATGAATGTTATTTTATATGTAACTGAATGTATGTAGTGTAATGTATGTTTGTAGAATAGTATGTATGTTTTATGTTCTGAACATAGTAAGCACATAGTTAACATGTTCATAGTTGATATTACTGCGTGTTGTTTTTTTAATCAATAATACTTCCATGGTTTTTAACCCTTTTATGCATGCATATTTCTAACAAAACCTGCCCAAATACATACACATATATATATATATATATATATATATATGTACATGTGTGTATATATATATGTGTGTGTATATATGTATATGTATATGTGTATATATGTATATGTATATATATATATATGTATATGTATATGTGTATGTATATATGTATATATACATGTATATGTGTATATATATATGTATATATATATATATATATGTGTGTATATATATATGTGTGTGTATATATGTGTGTGTATATATATGTGTGTATATATATATGTATATATGTGTGTGTATATATCTTTATATATATGTGTGTGTATATATGTGTGTGTATATATCTATATATGTGTGTATATATATGTATGTATATATACACATATATATATATATATATATATACATGGACAATAGTGATTTTTTATTTCTAGACAATAGCAGTGTTTCTTTATGTGTATATATTTATATACACATCCTTATTTAATTGAGCTGCTACAAATATATTCCACGTATCTATTATCATGTATGCATTTATATGCTTGTGCATGTTGACATATATTTGCATATAAATGATTTTGTGCATGAACAAGATCTTGTGTATGCATGTATCAGTTCAGTGGATGTATGAGAGGAAAAGGGTTTGGTCAAAATGGACTACCCACCACCCAACTGCTACCAACCTCAATTGCTGTATGTGTCCAGACCCCAAGAAGGTCTCCAAAACCTGGCAAGCGATTTAATCATTATAAAAGATGTATTGCTCCTCTCTCCTCTACCTTTAGCTCAACTCATAAATAAATGAATGGTTTCACATAAATAATACTTCTCTTTATAACAGACTTTGGTCATCTTTCATTTTCTTCTTTTTTTCTTTAAGAGAAAATACAGGAATCTTAACATATGCACTAACACATGCATAAAAATAACTCTGAGGATTAATATTCATATTTATATCTTAATAAGGATCACAGTTTTAAAATGGTGCTTATTTCTTAGATGTTTTCAATTTCTTCTTCTTCGTATGCTGTGCTCCTTCTGGAGGAAGGTGATCATGGACTTCTATTTGGCCCTGTCTCATATCACTCTAAATATTTTTTCCTCTTGGTATCTCTCCCAAACTCTGCTTTGCCATCCATTTGCTCAGGCCTATCAAATATGTATCACACTGATTTCCCCCCTCTCTCTCTCTCTCTCCTTCTGTCTGTTTTGTGAGTATTAAATTCTCCAGGCCCTCCTTCCTCATTATGTGCCCCAAGAACTTCAGCTGTTTCTTTCTGATGTTAGTATGAGTTTTCTTTATGTTTGCATCCTCTCCAATGCATCACCATTGCTCAGATCCTCACTCCATGTTTCTGTAGAACCACATTTCTACTGCCTCAAGCCTCTCTTTCCTCCTTGATAAGATCAGCCAATATTCACTGCCATACAGGAGGATAGATATCACATAGCAATCCAGCATTATTTTCTTTGTTTCCAATTAGATTTTTCTGTTTTTCAGTACTTTGGTAAGCTTTGAAAATGTGTCCTTGGATCTCAATGGAAATGTGTCTTCGGATCTCGATGTTGCACTTTCCATCCTCTGACAGAAGACTTCAAATTTACAATTTCTTATTAAAACTAAAGCTCTTACCGCAAAAGTTGATACGCCAGTCAGACAAATTCATTCTAAATGGCTATTTTGGAGTCATCTGTTAGGCTATGCTCCAAAAAAATTACGTAAATTCCAAATATCACACACAAATACAGAATTTTTATTTGAGAAGATCACAAATTGATATCCCCCTACACACACACCAAAAGAAAAACAAAGAAGAAAAAATGAACTGCTAAATCATTAGTTTTAGAAAGAATACTAATTGATCAAAGCCATGTGACAATATCATCATGGTTTACAGTCAAATAAAACCACAAAGTAATGAATCAGTTAAATCTCGAGAATGAAGCAATAAAATTATAGGATAAACCTTCAAAAAGATCTATAAAAACAGAAGAACAAATCTGAAAATAATTTCATAAAAACAGAATAACAACTCTAAAAATATTTTATAAAAACCAAAATAACAACTCTAAAAAGATCTATAAAAACAGAATGACAATGGTAAAAAGATAGAGTTAGAACTATGAAAAGATCTACAAAACAATAACCACTAAGAAAGATCTGTAAAAACTACATAATAAAAACAAAATATTTATCAAATTATTTATTCTGTCTATCTTGGCCTGTTCATTATCTATCTCATAATAAAAAATAAAATAAATTTGTTCACTTGTGACTGTATGTGAATTTACTTACTATTATTAATGCTCTAACTCTAGATATTGAGAACTATAATTAAAAAGAATTAAAAAGTCTTGCTTTAAATATGTTAAATTCCATAATTACCCTTGCCAACCAAATTTTCATTAATTTAATTAAACAGTCTGATACAATGTTGTTATATCTATCTATCTATCTATCTATCTATCTATCTATCTATCTATCTATCTATCTCACTTTCATATATGTATTATCTTACATCTATGGCACAACTCGGAGTTTCATGCATTATGCAATCATCAGGTGCATATTTCAAAATTTATTAATATATATATAATACAGCTTTGTTCATTCAGTGAGCACTGTTTTACTAACACCTGAGTAATAATACTATACATATGTGCACCATCATATGTATATTTATTAATTTATGTCTCCCTATATATATAATGAATATATACTGAAAAACAGTAGCTACTCTGGCATGTACGCATTGCTCATTCAATAATGGATTAGAGCACTCTGGCTATTGGGCAGGTATAATGACAATATACACGCTAAAACGTCTGCCTTCTTCTACCGAACACCCATAGCCCAGAAGTAGAATTGCTGACTGACACCAATTTGGTCGGGTTTCAATCGTGGGGTAAAAGCAATCGGAGTCTAACCGTACTGATGAGCTGTGATACAGTGAAACAGATCTGTCTGCAGATGACTATATATATATATATATATATATATATATATATATATGGAGCAAAATGGAATAATGTTCTGAAACAAGTTCATTTTGGAAGCCAACATTTTTAAGTTTAGTGATCTTTGAATTCTAGTGAGTGTATTCCTCTTGGATTTCTTTATTTTTGTGGTTTTGTACTAAATCTAAGGTATACTTAGTAAATATCTATAAAATGTTAGAATTAATATGATGGTCAAATATTATATTTCCATTGTCCATCATATTGTTTGCAGTCACATCCTTATTACTCCTGCTGTCAGAATTTATAAAAGTATCAGTAACCATTATAGTAATATTATTATTTGTTTTATTGCTATGATCATTGTTGATGATATTGTTGTCTTTAAAAGTTTATGTTGCTTGAATGGACAAAGCAAACAGTGTTCTATATTTTTTCACACTTCACTGAATTATTTGATGATGTTTGCTTAAGTGTTTTTGGAAATTACAAATGGTTGCTAATAGCTACAATTGTTGTGACAGGTGGCCTACTTCACCTAAATTGTCATTTCATATATTATTATATATTTCACTGATTATTATTAATATTAGAAATAATAATGATGTTAGCTGTAAGTGAAAAAAATTCTAAAACTTAAGTTGGTGAATATTAGTTAAACATCTTTGTTTTGCATGTCATGTTTTTTAGGGTGTGGGTGATTATGGCTCTCTAAAAATTTTTGATGAAATTTTTGGGACATATAATAAGGAAAGAGATCTTAGAGAATTTAACACTCACAGTATATTTTGAAGGCAAAAGGAACAGAGAGAAACAGAGTAGCTTCTCTAACAAGCTTGTGTAGATAGATAGCATAGCAATGTATGGGAGGCTTATAAAAAAGACAAATCTTACTAAAAGCTACAAAAGATAGGAAGCTGTGGAGAGCTATGATTTCCCATGTCCTGAATCAACATGGCATATAAAAGAAGTATTTTGCTTTTTTATTACTCTCTTTATACTTGTTCAGTCATCCATTCAGTTAAACTCATTGAGTAAGTTGACACTACCACTGCTGCTCTTGTTTTCAACATGTCCTGTGAGTGTTAAATTCTCTACACTTTCTTTCCTCATTATGTTTCCCAAAAAATTCAGTTTACTTTCTGATTGGCAGTAACCGTTTCCTAATAGGTCCCATTTTCTTACAAAATTTCATTATTACTCAACTATTATATCTATGGAATTCTCAGCATTTCTCTATATACCACCTTCACTTCAATATTTTTTCATTTCACCTGAAGAAAGACAGGAATTCCACTAGTTCACATGGTTTACAGAGCAGGAAAGTAAAAGAAAAACTGAGTATAGGAAGGATTGAGAAAGGGACAAAAGATGAACCGGATTCAAGAAGACAGAATATGGCGATTGACATGCATTTAAATTTTTGAAGATTGTAGTCATCCAGTAAATGAAAGAGAGTTCCACATGCAGGAAGTGCGAATAAAGAAACTGATGGAGTAAGCGGTGCATTTAGATATTTCAACAGTAAATGGGTGGGACCTAGATGCCAATCTAGTAGTACACTTAAATTCATGTCAATGTGGCACCAGCTTAATCCAGGAGAAGATTGTCCAGGATTCACTGCTATATAGGAGGATTGCTATTACATAGGTATTTGGCTGTTTTCTTTACTGCCTTTATAGACATTTTTCTGTCTCTTAATACTTTGCTTAATTTCTTAAATAAAATTACCTTCATTTCCTCCATATGTCATATACAAGATGTTCAACTTTTCTCCAAAAGCTGCCACATTATAGAACACAATAATCTTAACCTCTTCAATTCAAGGGTCAATCATTGTTCTCCTAATCTTCATAATTTGAACTTCCTACCACCTTCTCTTTTGTTTATATGATAAACTGCATTGATCATTACCATTTTAACCCTCTACCTTGAGTGTCTTACAAGACTTGTGTGGGTGAATTCTCATATTCTTCTTCTGTGTGTTGTGTCTTGTCAGAATGTAGGTGATTATGGCTCTCCACAGTTTCATGTCTTTTGTAGCTCTTAATAAATATTATCTTTTTGCTATCTTTCCTAAAACTTTGTCTACCATGCATTCTCTCAAGCTCACTAAGTAGGTTGTGCCTTGTTTTCCGTTATCTCTATTGCCTTCAGTCTCTTCTGTGAGTATCAAATTTTCTGAGCCTCCTTTCTTCATTGTGCTTCCTAGAAATTTCAACTGTTTCTTTCTTATCTTAAGTCTAATTTTTTTTTCCTTTTTTTCTCTAAAACTTTGTTGTTGCTCATGGTATCTTCATTATCCTTCTGTAGAACCACATTTCTTTTGTTTCAAGTCCCTTCTTCATTTGTAAGGAAATTGACTAGCATTTACTGCCTTATAATTACAGTTGAGTACTCTTTTCTTTTCAGTTCAATTCATTTTTGTCTATGTTTTCACTATTCTGGTATACTTCTTGTCTTACATCAATCCATTTTAAATTTCCCTTGATTTTGACTTTGCCAATATGTTGCTCATTTTGGCAATTTTTTGAAAAAAATACAAAAAAACTATATTGTAATAAATTCCTTTTGAATTTTAAAGTTGTACAAAAGATAATTAATTTCCTTTATTAATTTCTTACTTTGTAATTTGTTTCAGAGAAACAAAATTCAAATTTCAAAACAGTATTCTAAGATATTTTACTACAATTTGAACTGTGTTTTTGAAACTGACATTGTTCCCTAAACATTTCAGTTGATCTATTATATATTATTAGCCTTTTCTTTATAAGGAAACAATAGGTATTCCTTGATTGAGCAGCAAGTGCTGCCATCAGTTGAAATTTATAAAATTCTTCTATTAAAACAATTTTTCAGGAAAATAGATTTTTCAAATTCATAAACTGTTATTGCTGTTTTTAGGAACACATACCAAATTTTGATATTTCTGTCCTCAAGTGATGTAGTTTCTGTTATTTGATATAGATCTTTGGGATTCTGTAGCACCATCTCATGATGTTCAAAAAAGGATGGTCCTCACTAAAATCTACAGGCTTCATTTGCTTGGATGCATTTTCAATCATTGATTTGAGAAAGTGGTTGAGTAAAGCAGACTGTTTAGACACTTCTGAATGAGTTTGGTGCCATTCATAACATTTATATAAAGGTCTCAATTCAACAAGATTATTTAAAAACATAATCTAAGTTTTAGGTTAATGTTTTGGTTTTGAAGCAACTTGCTGTGTTGTGTGAAACTACCCCTAGCACAGCCTATTCTATGTTTAGTTTCATTCTCTCCTATCTTAAAAGTGTTTATGGTCATATCATGTTGAAATAACAGTTCTTATCTGATCAGGAAAGTTAAGCAACATTAAGCTTGGTCACTACATAGATGGATGATCACTTGGGTATATCAAGTGCTGTAAGTTTGTATGTGCAGCTGGTGTAATGCATAACAGCTTGGAATAAGAAATTGGAAAGCCAATTTCAAATTCCAGTTGGGTCTGATATATTCAATTGTCTGCAGATACCCTTAGGAAACGTATAAATCAATCACTTCTCTCCACAGATAAGGATAAATTAGTAAGATTTGTATCTGAAAATTATTATTATCACCAAACTGTTGTTAAGAGATCTGCATTGTGGTTCAATGGATATCGGCTCATGATGAGAACATGGAGAGCTGTGTTTTTCATTTCCAGTTGAATTCATTACATTCACTTACATACAAATACCCATCTCTTCTCCCTCCAGCTATTAAATAGCAGGACAGACTGGATTCTAAAGCCTTGGTTAGCAACTAGTCTACTGCAGAAGGAAATGGCAACCTACTGCAGGAAAATCTTCTGCCTAGTCAGTCATGGATTGAAAAAGACATGATTGCCCAAGCATGTCTCACATATGATAATTAACTGACTGACTGTTAATACAAGATTCACTTAAAAAAATAATTTTTACTATCCAAAAATATATTTTAGCTTTAAATAACCTACAAAATGTTAATAAACTATAAAAAACAAATCAGTCTTATCTTAAATATGTTATAACTGAACCATATGCAAAGATATTTAAAGTGTTTGATACTGACTACCTTAAAATTCAGAATTTTTATAAGGGATTCAGAGTAATAAGCTTACTTTTTTATGAAATGAAATGATTAATAATCAGGAGAGTGAGAAAAGTATGCATGCTCTCTCACATGAGATTTAAATAACTGAGAAGGAATGTCAATGTTGTAGCAGAAAAGAAAATTGAAAGAAATCTTGTTAAAGATCAGGCCAGTAGATATATGACCATTCTGTGGTTTTTCTTTGCTCACAAGAGAAGGAAATTTCTAACAACTCTACATATTAATAAGATTTTCTCATCTTACATGGGTAGCAGTGAATTGTTTGCTTGTGAGACTAGTATTGCTGGGAATAACCTGAACCGATCAATAGATTAATTCCTTTTTTTCTATTCATCATCATCTTCTATAAAAATGAAATTTATCCTTTTTCATTATGGATTTCAGTTATACACCTGAAGAAGGCTAAGATGGAATAGCCAAAATCTTTAGGTAACAGCATCAGCAAGATAAAGAATGAATTCAATTGTCCAAATAAATCCTTTAAATATAATGACATTTTCAAAGATATAGACATTTTCTTTACAAAATTGTCATTGCAGTCAGTGGTAATTGCTTTTAGGTGATTATACTTCATTTTTACTTTTTGTGATTTTGGGGTAGATCTTCTGATTCTTAACACTTATTTATCACAATCATCAAAACTTGTTGAATGGAGAACTTCCCTTATGGTTTGTAAGAATCAGAGATTGAGTCATGACATGTTTAGAATTTAAGTTTTCATTTTATTGTTATCATCCCATACAAGACAGTAAAGCCACTAAGACACAAGGGGTTACAGGGTGTGGAAGAATTAGGAACAGAAACATTAATAATGAGCAGGAAGAGAAAAGAATAATTAGTAGGACAGTAAATATTGATTGACATTGCATTTAATTTTTTTTTAAAAATCAATCTCACTCCATGCAAGGCAGTAAAGCCACTAAAGTGCAAGGGGTTACATGGTGCAAAAGAATTAGGAACAGAAACATTAATAATGAGCAGGAAGAGAAAAGAGTATTCAGGAGGACAGTAGATAGCAATTGACAGTGCGTTTAAATTTTTTGAAATTAATTTTGGCAGGAATGCATGGAGAAGGAAGGGAATTCTACAGCAAGATGTGCATGAATAGAAACTCTTAGCATAAAAGTTACAGCTAAGTCTTGCCAGCTCAATTTTAATTTGATGAAATATCAACGCCAATCTAGTACTGCATTTAAATTCAAAAAGTCTAGGTACCATAGTGAAGAGCTCATTTGAACAATTATCATGAAAGTATTTATAGAAAAGACACAGAGAAACAACGTAAGGGTGATGAAAAAGTGACTGAAGCTGAGTCACAAAATCGGGACCAATAATATTGCTGATTCCTCTTTGGATTTTATCAAGGAGCTCAAGGTAAATAGCAAGGCCACTGGGTCATATATGGCAGCAATATTAAAGCATGGATGATTGGTAGATTTATAGATATGTAAAAGATTCTGGAGAAAAATATCTCGCCAGACACAGTGAACCAACTATCTTAGTGGCTGACGTAGCAAAAGATTTAATATTGTTTTTCCACTTCATATCAGTTGAAAACATTAGCCCAAGAAGGTATAAAAATACTTTGCAGTATCTCTCAGATGATTAATGGAGCAAAGTTTAGTTTTGAAGACATTAAAATTAACAAGCCATCTTTTTCTCCTGTTAATGCCTAACTTTAACAAAATAAACTTGAGTTTATTTTGGACATCAACTGCCATTTTAACCTTACTATCAAGGGTATTTGCACGTAAGTGAATACAATGGATTCAGCCGAGTTCGAATTCCAGTTGAATCCATTGTATTCACTTACGCGCAAATACCCTTGGGAAAGGTATTAATCCGTCTCTTCCTTCCAGTTATGGGTTAAATAGCAGGACAGATTGGGTTCTATAGCCTTGGTCAGCAACCAGTCTGCCGCAGAAAGCAATGGCAACCTACTGCGGGATAATCTTCTGCCCAGTCAGTCATGTCTCTTTCGAGACATGATCGCCCAAGCGTGTATCACGTATGGCACTTAACTGACTGATCAAAGTAAGAGAAAATGTAGTAATCAGTGTTGATACCAAGCTGATCGAGCTAATGTCATTGGGAAGGTCATTAATTAAAACTTCAAAACTGAGTAGGACCCAGGATAGAGCCCTGGGGACAGCTGCATTAGTACAAAAGAAACTAGACATGTGGACACTTAAGATAACTTTCATTTCATGATTTGATAGGAAAGACTTGATCAGTTCTAACAGATTTGTCTGTGTCTTAGACTGGTTGCCACCCAGATATACATAGTCTAATTTAACTCATAAGTTAGAAAAAAAAGAAATGTATTGATGCTTTCACAAGAGTATTACCATGAAAGTCAAGAAGTTTGAACTCATTTTACAGAATCCATTTCCTACCCTGTTAAACTTGATTAAATCTTCTTAACAGGTTCACAGTTCAAATAACTCGTATTTATTTCTTTATTTTGATAATTTTGACTTCTGAGCAGATCTTAAAAAAGAAAACAAGTACAGTTTTTAATAAAGAAAAGCATCAAATTTAAATTGTTTTTAAGCATTTAGAAAGCAATTTACACATCTGATATAAACCTTATTATATTACAGAAGTCTATGCATTGACTAAACTCTTTGTTATATAGCAAATGTATATACATCTGCTGTACTCCTTGGAATATAGTAGATGTATATGAATCCACTATGCTATTTGTTATTTAGCAGATGTATACACATCAGTAATACTACTTGTTATATAGCAGATATATATGCACCCACTATACTCCTTGTTATATAGAAATGCTTACATCACATTGAATCACTGTTTCCCATGTGATACTGAAGTTAAACAGCATCAAGCATAGTGTGTACTTTAACAGGTGACTGCTTGGGAATATTAGATGCTGTAAGCTTGGACATATAGGTGGTATAATAGATCAGTCAGTTAAGTGCCATACATGATACAAATTTGAGCTACCATGTCTCGAAAGAGGCATGACTGACTGGGCAGAAGATTATCCCATAGTAGGTTGCCAATACTTTCTGTGCTTTCTGTGGTAGACTGGTTGCCAACTAAGGCTATAGAACCCAATCTGTCCTGTTATTTAACCCATAACTGGAGGGAAGAGATGGATTAATACCTTTCCCAACGATGTTTGCACATTAGTGAACACAAGAAATTCAGCTGAATTTGAACTCAGCTCCCCGATTTCTCATTCTGAGCCAATATCCACTGCACCACAATGCACAGAATTGTTAATCTGAGAGTTGAGTTACAATTTTCATTGGGTTCGTTATATTTACGTTAATGCAAATACTCTTTGGAAAGGTATAAATCCACTTCCTCTCCATGCAACTATGGGTTAATTATTAAGACTTGTATCACAAAACAATTATTATCTCCCAAAAAATTTTTACAGTTTAAAATATTTACTAGCTTTAAATAACCTGCAAAGGGTTGATAAATCATCAAAAAAGGAAACAATCAATCAATCGTTATATAGCAAGTGTATATGCACCTGCTATACTTCTTGTTATGTAGTAAATGTATCAGTCAGTTAATTGCCATATATGATACATGCTTGGGTGATCATGTCTCAAAATAGACATGACCAACTAAGCAGAAGATTTTTCTACAGTAGGTTGCCATTACTTTCTGCAGTAGACTAGTTGCTAACCAAGGCTATAGAATCCAATCTGTCCTGTTATTTAATCCATAGCTGGAGGGAAAAGAGACGGATTAATGCTTTGTTTAAGGATATTCGCACATAAATGAAGCAACAAATTCAACTGGAATTTGAACCTGGCTCTTCAATGTCCCATTCTGAGTTGATATGCATTGCACCACAACACACATCCATCAAGCAAATGTATACACATCTGAAATACTCCTTGCTATGTAGCAGAAATATATGCATTTACTATATGCTTTGTTATGCAGCAATAGACAGGGTGTGATGGATAAAGTGTCATCTAAATTACCCAAAAAGAAAATAACACTGACATCTCATTTTAACAGATATGTTTATCAAAATTACACAAAAATATCTTCGGATACAAAAGAGTAAATTTATTCAATACAATCACCATTGGCTTTAATCATGGCTTCCTGACAACTTTGGAATTTCCTGCAACACTTCTGGACATTCTCCTTGTTTATGTTGGTGAATGCTGCTGCCATAATCCTTGCCTTCATCTGTTAATTCATTTTTGGTGTTACAACAGATTTTGTTGGGTTCTCACTCAGCTGTGCTTTAAACATAATAACCAAGGAGGTTGTAGTCTGAAGAGTTAGATGGCCAGTTGTAAAGGGGTGATGTGGTTGCAGAAATTGTCTGACGGTCATAACTGGGTTCTCTTACTTGTATGGCATCGGGGTGAGTTCTGTTGCTAGAAATAGGGTCTTCTAACTGCTACCTTCTCAACCCAGGGCAGCACTACCTCCTCAAAGCACATAATGTAGGCTTCAGTGTTGATTCTGATGCCCTCACCAACAAATTCAGCAGTTCTTCTCTCACCAGAATGATCAGAGTGAGTTTTCCAAGCTGCTGTACCTTTGTAATCAATATTAAACTCATCCAATTCTTTCCAAATTCTCAACACTGTTCTAAGATCGACACCCAAACACTCTAAAATATTTGTATCCAAGCTTTTATGCAGTATACAGCATCAGTCAGTTAAGTATCATATGTGATACATGCTTTGGGTGATCATGTCTTGAAAGAGACATAACTGACTGGGCAGAAGATTATCCCACAGTAGGTTACCATTGCTTTTTGTGGTAGACTGGTTGCCAACTGTTCTATTATTTAACTCATAACTGGAGGAAAGAGATGGATTAATACCTCTCCCAAGGGTATTTGTGCATAAGTGAATGCAAGAAATTCAACTGGAATTTGAACTCAGCTTGCCAATTTGTCATCCTGCGTTAATATCCACTGCACCACAATGCACATCCAGTATACAGCATATACAGCATATTATTTTCAAATTTATGGTATAGTGAATTGCATCATGGTGCTCATTTTCTCATAGACTGACCCTACAGTGCAGTTGACAAAATCTAAAACAGAAAACATGCATTCACAAAGTTAAAAACAGATGGTGACAATTTACGTACTGTACTCTATATACACATCCATAATAATCCTTGTTATATGCATCCAATGTACTCATTGTTATATAGCAGATATCTATGTATCCAGTGTACTCTTTGTTAGATTAGCAAGTATAGTCACATCTGAAATATGTCTTGTTTTATGACAAATGTATATGCATCCCTAATACACCTTTTTATATAGAAAATGTATATGCATCTGTAATACTGTTTGTTATATGAAGCAAAAAGTTGGTTGAATGCTGTCCAGTAGAGAAAAGTATAAGACAAAATCAGACAGAGAGTTTGCTGTTAAGGTATAAAAGAGATTAGCATAGTCTTGGATGATGATGGTAAAAGCCTTTATTTGGCAGTGAACTCATAATAGTTAATGATGATGATGATGGTAAGAGAATATATAACAGGTTATGCAGGCATAACAGAAAATTCATAGTCATGGATGATGATGGTAAAAGCCTTTATTTGGCAGTGAACTCATAATAGTTAATGATGATGATGATGATGGTAAGAGAATATATAACAGGTTATGCAGGCATAACAGAAAATTCATAGTCATGGATGATGATGGTAAAAGCCTTTATTTGGCAGTGAACTCATAATAGTTTATGATGATGATGATGGTAAGAGAATATATAACAGGTTATGCAGGCATAACAGAAAATTCTTCAGACAAAATTAGAACATCTTTGTTTTTCTCATATAATATTTATACATTAAAATAGATTTTTTAATGTAAGTTGATGTATAACTTTTGTATTTTGGAAATGTGTAATCATTTGCACATAGAGCAGAAAAAGTAAATACATACACATGCAATTACCAAAGACTGGCTTTTCAGTTTACTCTTCAGGATAAACCTAAAATAATTTATAAGGTATCAAAACTTTCTTAACAGATATATACATAAAACAAAATTACTTTTGCTGTTATCTGTAAGTAAAATTGTTTGCATGTATAGAAGCAAAGCTTATTCACCAGTTGTTTTTGTATAAATGTTGCAAAGTAATATATTTTTGAACAGCTGCTGAGATTTTGGCTTTGAAACAAAAGAAATTAAAAATTCTAAAAATCTAGAAAATAATCATCAGTATGAATAAATATTAAGTCACAAAAATGAGACACTCAGAGAGGATCGATCTTGCTCACAGTAAATATTGGCAACACTTGAGATCAAATTTGCTTGCAATAAATATTGAATCACAAAAATTAGACATTCATTACAGATTAATCTTGCTCGTAATGAATATTGGGTCACAAAAAATGGGATACTCAGTTAGGATCAAACTTGCTAGCAATAAATATTGGGTCACAAAAAGGGAACACTCAGGATTAAACTTGTATTAAATATTGGGTTGCAAAAATAAGACACACTATGAGGATTGATCTTGCTCATAATAAATATTGGATCACAAAATATGTCACTCACAATAAAACATGGTAGCAATGAATAACATGTCACTCAATAAGTCTCCAGCCTGACATGTAGATGGCACCACTAATAAAAAATCTATATGATTTTTATGGAGTACTAACATTCAAATGGTATGTGACAAAATGTGAGCTCAACTGAATTAACAGTTTAAAAATTACAGTTATTTAAGTGAAACTACTGTTGCAAATAGATGTGCGTTGTGGTGCAGTGGTTATCGGCTTGGAATGAGAAATCGAGGACCGAGTTCAAATTCCAGTTGCATTCATTGCATTCACTTATGTGCAAATACCCTTGGGAAAGGTATTAATCTGTCTCTTCCTGCCAGTTATGGGTTAAATAACAGGATAGATTGGATTCTATAGCCTTGGCTGGCAACCAGTCTACCGCAGAAAGCAATGGCAACCTACTACGGGATAATCTTCTGCCCAGTCAGTCATGCCTCTTTCGAGACATGATCGCCCAAGTGTGTTTCGCGTATGGCACTTAACTGACTAACTGTTGCAAATTTTCAAAACAGTGGAAAAATCTGAATTTCGTGTGTTGATAAAGCATTACTTTCTAGTGGAAAAAAGTACTGTTCAAGCAAAGCAATGGATTGATGACTGTTATTCAGACTCTGCTTCATCAAAAACAATCATTAAGAGGTGTTGTGATGACTTTAAATGTGATCATACAGATACAAATAATAAAACTGTATGCTTAGGTTGTCCAAAACTTGCAGTTGTCCCAGAAAACGCCAAAAAATCCACAAACGTGTTTCGGTCGATCATAAATTGAAGTTGCATGAGATAGCAGAGGAGTTGAACATACCAGAAGACAGTTCATTCACCATTTTGCATGAACATTTGTCAATGAGAAAGCTGTGTTCAAAGTGGGTGCCACATTTGCTCACAGTCGATCCAAAACAACATGTTGATGATTCAGAGCGTTACTTACAACTGTCTCAATGCAACAGGAAGGAGATTTTGCATATGTGACAGTGGATGAAACATGGATCCACCACTTCACTTCAGAGTCAAATTGGCAGTCAGCTGAGTGGGCAGCAGCAGGTGAAAGTCGTCCAAAGTGGCCAAAGACACAAACATCAGTAGGCAAGGTTTTGGTCTCCATAGTTTAGGATGCAAAAAGTATTTTGTTCATCAATTACCTTAAGAAATGAAGAACCATCAATAGTGAATATTATATAGCATTATTGGTGCATTTGAGGGAAGAAATCACTAATATACAGTCACAAAAGAAAAAGAAAAAGTGACCTTTCACCAAGGCAATGTACCATGTCACAAGTCGGTCACAATGAAGGCAAAACTACATGAATTGCACTTTGAATTGCTTCTGCATCCACCCTATTCTTCAGATCTGGCCCCCAGCAACTACTGGCTGTTTGCAAACCTCAAAAGAATGCTTCAGGGAAAGAGATTTGGCTCCATTGAAGAAGTGATATCAAAATTCGAGGCATATTTTGAAGCCAAATTCAAATCATTCTACAAAAAAGGCATCAAATTATTTGAGAAACATTGGAGTCAGTGTATCACCCTAGAAAGAGAATATGTTGATGAATACAGTTGAATTTTACCTAAAAGTTGTTTTTTATTAGTTAAGCTTGGAATTTATTAAGTGATGTGCTATTGGGTCACAAAAAATATGGCAATCAACAAGAATTGATATTACTCACAATAAATATATTATCACAAAGATGGGATACTTAGAATTGATTTTGCAATAAGTATTGGGTCACAAAAATGGGACACTCTGTGAGGATTGAATCATCTAGCAATAAATATTGTGTTATAAATACAGGGCTCTCAGAGAGAATTGAACTTGCTAGAGACAGTTTATAAGACTATCTTGAGCACTATCCTTTTACAGTCAAATCCCAGATTATCAGTATCCAAAGAAATCAATTTGTTTTGATTCTAACCTATTTTCTTCAGTTGGATACCTGATTATTTCTGATTAACAAATAAGATACTGTCAGAAGAAATTAAACAATCAATCACAGCCATAATGATGAGACGAACAATCAAATATGCCAATTTATGAATCACCAATCAAACTTGATTGCACAAATCAACAGTGAGTAAGAAATTGTAATGGGCTTAGTATTAGTTTTAGTTGGAGGACATTTTTCAAAACAGGGATAACCTAATTCTTGTAAAATAGAACATAATTTATCAAGATTATCTATTATTTGGGTCAAAGATAGGTACTTGCGGAAGCAATAGATCCTATCAAATGTCTGCAAAAATGATTTATTTTGAATGGTAGAAAAGTTGCTTGAAAGAAAACTGTAGAGAATGGCAGAAAGGTGGAAGTGACTGACAAAAATGCAAGAGTTGGGAAAAACAAGACAAACAAAAGTATAAAATAAATGATCAAAGAAAGAAAGGTATAAAAAAGCAGGAGATAAAAAGCTGAAAGAAAGAAAAAGAATCTATATAAAATTAAAACAAAGAAGAAAAAGAAATGTTGAGGTAGAATAAGAAACCAAAAGGTAATGAAAAATTTGAAGGAAGAGTGCAAATAAAAATAAAAATGTAGAATTGAGGAGGAAAAAGAAGGAAAAGTGTATAGAAAGAAAATTTAGATAAATTTGAAGGTAGAGTAAGAAATGAAAATGCTAAAAAGAAAAAATAAAGAGAAAAGAATGAAATAGTCTCCAGTAAAATAAAAGAAAAGATAAAGAAATATTAGGAGATAGAGATTAAATAAGAAGAGAAAAATGATTATCAAAACAGAAACAACATAGAAAATGTTTTAATGAAGATTCCTTTCAGTCATTGAGCAAATGACAAAAGATTAGATAAATTAGAGAGCAGAAATGAAATGAAAACTGAATAGTAAATATACAAAAAAGATAAAATAGGGGAAAAAAGTAAAAGAAATGCAAAGGAAAAGATCAAACAAAAAAGAAATGAAAGAAAATTAGTGAAGGAAAAAATTAATTTAAAATAATAAAAAGGAAATTAAAAAAGAAAAAGTAAAGCAAGAATATTAAATTTTGAATGAGCAAACAAAAAGCAAAGTAAGAATAGTGAATAATGATTGAAGGAATGAAAGTCAAAATAACAATAGGAATAAGAAATGAAAGAAAGAAAAGTAAACTAAGAATAGAGAATAATGACTGAAAAAAGAAAGGGAGTATAAGAATAGTCAATAATGAAGAAATGAAGGAAAGTCAAAATAAGAATAGGAATAAGAAATTAAAGAAAGAAAAGTAAACTAAGAATAGAGAATAATGACTAAAAAAAGGAAAGGGAGTATATGAATAGTCAATAATGAAGAAATGAAGGAAAGTCAAAATAACAATAACAATAAGAAATGAAAGAAAGAAAAGTAAATTAAGAAAAGAGAATAATGACTGAAAGAAAAGCGAAGTAAGAATAATGAAAAAAGGAAAAAAATCAAACTAAGCAAAAGAAAATAATGTATAAGGAAAGAAAGGCAAAGTAAAAATTTGTTGGCATAATAATTTTGATACCTGGGCTTGGTTATGCTGACTTAAACTCAATGGAAATAGAATATGAAATAACAGATTATGAAATAACTATGCAGTACTAAATAAGAACAAAATGAGATATCACCAGATATGGACAACAAAGCTTAAACTTATTTTGGATTGTAAGAAGTCTTTTTTCATTTTTTTAACAAGTAAATATTATTCTGATAATTTTTTTTAGAATAACAATTATTTATTCAGATACAAGTCTTTCAATTTAACCCATAGTTGGGATGATGGATGTATTCATACTTTTCCCAATTATATTTACAGATAAGTGAATGTCATGAACATCACTAAAATTTGAAATGGACAATAGAATTATAACAAATTAATCCTGCAGATGAAATAAACAGTTCAGTTTAAAATTTCCTAAAGATTACCTGGATTGATAAGCACCTGAAGAAATCTAGAGGGTACAATAGCTAAAATGTGATAACAACAACAAAGATGAGGAAAACAGTCCAAATGTAAGTAAGGTAAATAATCTCTTAAGAGTTTCAAATTAATGATTAATGAATAATAATCTCCTAAATAAATAAATAAACAGCAAATTTTGTCTGTCCATTTGTGTGTTTGAGACCCCTCAACCTCAGGCCACACTTGCTTATATAGACATATTATATCTTTTTGGAATCAGGATGATCCTAGGATTGAAAATTTGCCCTTCATTTGGTACTTGAACATTCAGCAATGGGATTTATGTTCAGATAAGAAGAAAACAGTTAAAAATTCAAATTTTAAAAGTTTTTCATTTATATTTGGTTTAAAGTAACACAAAAATTTTGTAAATTAAAAAATTAGCTTAAATTCAGTTTTAAATATCTTTCAAACTTTGTGAATTGAGGAAATAAATTTTGTTTCTTCAAAATTCCAAGAATTCTGAGTTAAAGAGAGGAGTTTTGTGGTGTATTGTTTTGAGTTCCTCAGAACTCAATTTTTGTAGTGAATTAGAATTTCAGTTCAAACCACAGTTGTGACTCCAACTGAACTTTCAGTCTAAATCAGTCTTTTGGCAGGAATTGAACTTATAGCCCATATCAGAGTTCAATTGAGGTTTTGAAGTTCCATACAGTGAATTAAGGAATTCAAAGTTATTTCTTTAAAATTATCATTGCGATTATCTAAGCTGGACCAGAATTCCCTTTAGTTTTTGATTAGAGGTTCGATTAGCCCTCCACAGAGTCTAGTTTAAAAGTATGCACAGAGAGTAGCTTTTAAACTAGTTAATAATAAATGACAGATAAAACCAAAACCAAACACTGACCAGTTTTGTGCATACCAGAATATTCTTGACCTAGACTAATATTGTCCATTGTTTAATTGTCCATTGTGTGTATTTACTTGGTTCATCCAGTTAAAGAGAGAGCTTCTGTTAACATTATCATTAGTGTGTGATTGTAGGGTCACTTCCCATATATGAATGATCTTCCAATTTGCACAGTGACATTGTCAACCCATTTGTTTTACCTCAATTTGTCTCTTCTTCTTCTGCCTAAGGTGCTCCCTTGAAGGACAACAGTGCAAAAAGTTTGGTCTCATATAACATGTACATATCATTTCAACTTTATCTTCTTAATGATGATTAAAAGATTTTTCAGTGGGCTTGTTTCTTGTTTGATACTGTTTTGCACTGTCAATTGTGATGTGGTCTATACAGGAGATGCTTTGGATAGTTCTGTAGCGTATAATTTCTGATTCTTAAATTTTTTTATTGAATAGATAAATCTGAGAATAAAATAAGTTTTATTTAAAATTTAAAAAATTAAAAGCAAGTCAGAAATTATTTTTTGAATATTAATCATATTAATAATATATTAACTTAATATTGTATTAATATTATTACTAATTTCAGCAAATATTAATATGTACATCATGATGTTAATGACAAAAATGCTTTTTCTCAGCTGTTGGCTTTTACCTTCTTATTATTCAATTGTTGCAGAATATTGATCTCTGAACATTTAGCCAGCATCAGATAATGGAAAAATTCTAAGGTTTTATCTTTCACTTTGGATTTTTTTTTCTTTTGTATGATTTTAGCCTTTTAGTCAATGATTATCATATCATTGTTTTATAAAAGCTGTATTTTGTCAGTGATAAGACAAGAACTGAAAAATCAATGAACAAAGAGAAAAATTTCCTTTAAAACTTGCTGACAGTTACTATTTTCTATCCTTCATAAGAAATCCGAATTTTTGTATCTGCTACAGAGATGATAGTAAGAAAAAAAAGACTCATGTTTTCACTCATTGAAAGCTAAATTCTAGCATTTTGGAAAAGTGAAAGAAAAAGATCTTATCTCATGTTTATTTGTTCTTTATATAAAAGGAAAAATCTTGTGTTGTTTGAAAAAAAAAGACTGTTTTTAATAGCCAAATGTTAGTGCTCTTTGTTTTTATAAATTTACTATTTCATTATATCCTTTGTTTTATCAGCATTTTTACCAGTTTTTTCTTCAATTATTGAATGAATCTTTTTTTCCCTCCATTTCTTGGCATTAAGAAAGATATGAAAATCCATTATTACCATTTTTTTCCTTTCTTTGAGTTTTTCTGTGTAAAAAAACTCTTTTCTTGTTTTATATATACTTTTTGTTAATTGTTAAATTTTATTTCATCTTTTTTATTTGTTTTTGTATTTTCATATTTTCTAGTTCTGCACATGTGCACATCTTCCAAGTTTATTTCTGAAAAGTGTCAAATAACATTAACCAATCAGAAAGCAGTTTTCCATTTATTTCTCCATTGGTTGAGTATTGCCTTAAAGACAAACCATAAAGCATTACTGGACAAAAAGGTGTACACTTTAAGGAAGACATTAATGTAGTTAACTCCCAAACTCATTATTTGTCTGGTAGATCATCCCACACTACCCACGTCCTGTTCCCGTTTTATGGGTATCTTTATGTTTGAGTTAATTTTTTTTTTTTTTTTGCTTTTAACTTTTTTGGTGCCTGTGTTGTGTATGTGTGTGTGTGTGTGTGTGTAAAGATGTTCTCTTTTGTCCTTAAGGGTGATAGGTTAGAAGGTAGAGTGAGTTAGCCCCTAAGTCCAAGTGACATTTTCTGGTCAAGTGAAGTTTTACAGGATGCTGAAAGTGTCCTTCAGGATTGATGAGCACGAAAAAAGAAAGTGATAGAAAAATAAATGTTAAAAAACAAGGCAAAAACAAGAAATAAAAACATGATGGCATCACTTGGATTGGTGTGTGGCTTGTGGCTTGTGGGTTGAATAAAAAGGGGAAAAGAAATCAGGACCTTTTGCCAGTTCAAACCAGCTCCCTCCATTTCCCTCCCAACTTTCTTTTTTCAATAGGATCCTCACCAACACATTTTTTTTTTACAATGAGATACAATTTTTATTTGTTTCTTTTGTTCTGATAGTGTCTTCCAGTTCCATTAGGAGTTTTTAAAACTATCTCAACAAGATGAAGTTAAAGTACAATAAGGAGTGAAAATTTACAATAAAAAATAAACTGACATAAGTTTGGTACTCTATGACAAAAAAAAGGAACAAAATATAGAAAATTACATTTTTTGAAAATAGTAAGAGATTGAGAGTTTTGTTTAGTGAAGAAAAAAGAAAAGAAAAATTTTGTTTGCTGAAGAAGAATAAAAACAGGATTTGAATGAATGATGTTTGAATGAAAAATCAAAGAAATAAAGAAAAATAAAACTAAATGGAGAAACAAAGAAAAAGGAAAACATTGAGACAAAGAAGGAGCAATAAAGGTGAAAAGCAAGAACAAAAAGAAAAAAGGAATACTAAAGAAAAAATAAGAAAGAAAATAAATAAAGCCAAACAAATAAATAAATCAAACACAGAAGAATGGAAAGAAGATAAAGCATGAAAGAAACAAGGAATAAAGGGGGAAAAAGTTTAAAAAATGAAAGAGCAAAAAAATGAAATATGGTAAGATAAAAATAATAAATTAGATAAAAGAAAACAAAACGTATAGAAAAAGAAAAAATGAAATGAAGAAAAATAAAATTGAGGGTAAATTAGTAATGAGAATAAAATTTAAGAAAATGAGGAAAAGTGAAGGAAATGAAGAAAAGAGGAAGAGAATGAAATGAAGGAAGTTATAAAAATAAAAAGAATGATGTGATGGAAAGTGAAGAAAAATGAATGATTGATATCATATGGGCAAAAAGAAAGAATGATATTATGGTAGATGATGAAAAAAGAATGAAATAAAGAAAAGATGAAAAAAAGAGAAATAATGAAAGATCAGAAAAATAAAACAACAGGGATGAAAATCAGGAATAGTGGAAAATATAATGATGAAAGATGAAAAAAAGAATGATAGAAAATCAAGGAAAGAAAATGAAATTAAGGAAAATGAGGCGAAGAGAATGAAATGAAGGTAAATGAAAGAAAGAGAATGAAACAAAGGGAAACATTCTCTTTCTTTCATTTACTTTCATTTTATTCTCTTCTTCTCCTGAACAAAAGAAAATGAAATGAAGGAAAATGAAGAGAAGTGAATGAAATTAGGGAAGATAAAGAAAAGTGAATAAAATGAAGGAAAATGAGTGGAAGAGAATGAAATGAAAGTAAATGAAGGAATGAAAGGAAGGGAAACGAACAAAGAGAATGAAATGAAAGAAAATGAAGAGAAGTGAATGAAATTAAGGCAGATGAAAAAAAATGAATAAAATGAAGGGAAGAGAATGAAATGAAATTTTATTAGGGAAAGAATAAAATGAAGAAAGATGAAGAAAGAATAAATGAGGAAAAGAAAATGAAAAGAATGAAGATGAAGAAAAGAGAATGAAATGAAGGACAATGAAGGGAAGAGCATAAAATAAAAGAAGATGAAGAAAATGAAATTAAGTAAAATGAAGGGAAATTACAGAAATGGAGAAAGTTAAAATGAGAATGAATTGAAAGAAGATGAAGGTGAATAATAAATGAAATGAAAGAGTATCTGACTAATGGAGAAGAACTCAAAGCAGGTAAAACAAAAAAAAAAATCAAAGGAACAAAGAATAACAGCAATAATTTTAAATCATATTCAAGTAGAATTTTGTTTGAGTGATGGTATTTTTTTTTTTTTTTTTTTATAAGCGTTTCACCCCGAGCAAGGCATGTCACTGCCACTACTGTGCAGGGGGCTACGTAGAGAAGAGAAAGGCTGATTAAATATAGGAAATGACAGAGGGTGGGTGATAGGCGGGTAAGGATACCAAGAATGAGGGTTGGGTAGATGAGAGTGTTGTGAGAATAGTTGGGAGTTAGTGTGATAGGAGGTGTCTATTGACCCTACATTTAAACACCTGGAGATTGTAACTGTCGGGAAAGCAGACTTGTGGAAGGGAGTTCCACAGGCGGGAAGCACGAGAAAAGAAGCTGTTGGAGTAGAATTTATGGTTACATCTTATTTGTTTAACTGTAAAATGGTGGGACCTATTTGCTAATCTAGTATCTCATGTAAATTCGTGCTTAGGCAGCACCAGTGATCTAAGCTCATCGGAGCAGAAGCCATGAAAGTACTTGTAGAAGAGGCACAGGGAAGCCACATCACGCCGGTGTGAGAGCGGCTGCAGCCGGTCTGCCAAGTCAGTATCAACCACATTACAGATCCTCCTTTGTATTTTGTCAAGAAGCCCAAGGAGAGCAGCAGGGGCACCCGACCAGATATGGCAGCAATATTCAATACACGGGTGGATGGTAGATTTGTATATGTGCAGAATAGATTCAGGTGGGAAAAATTTCCGGGCCCTGCACAGGGAGCCGACTTTCATAGCAGCAGATTTGGCAATGGATTCAATATAGTCATTCCATTTGAGGTCCGCCGAGAGTGTAAGGCCAAGGAGGCGTAGTATTTTACTCTCTGGGAGACTAGCCTGTCCCATGCTAATGGGAGGTAGATGAGATTGTCTATGGTGGTTAGTTGATAACAGCTTTGTTTTGGAGGCATTGAAATTTACCAACCATTTCCTACCCCAGGTCACTACGGATTGGAGGTCCCTTTCAAGTACGGCAGCGAGGTTCACTTTGTCGTCCAGACCTGGTTTCTGATCGATGCGGGTATGAGAAATGAAGTAAAAGTTGTTGCCAAAACAAAGTAGAAAATCAGATAAAGAAAGTAACACTGAAAAAAAAGTTGTTGAGAAATCAAAAGAGTGAGATAAAAAGCAAAAGTGAACATAAAACATGACTCCTTGTTTTCAAAAAGAGAAGTAAATGTTCATTTTAGGTGTCAACGGCTTTTCCCTCTTCAAATTTATCCAAAATAACATTATCTCTGTGCAAATGTATATGCTGAACTCAAATCAACAATTAGTTATTGAAGAAACTTACCTTTTTTTGTTTTGAAAGTCCATAAAAAAACGAACTGTATCTCACACTTTTTCTCTCCCGTAACTCTCACAAAGTCATGTAATTAACTGCAGAATGACGTTCTATGTAGGCAGCAATTTTCTGTCAAATTTTGGTCAATTTTCTTCTGTTACTGAAACTTCCAGTGATGTACTTCCTGCTATGAAAGTAATAAGTATAGAAATACAATAGCACATTACTTTCATTACTGGAAGTACATCGCCGGAAGTATCAGTAAATGAAGAAAAATCGACCAAAAATCTGCCAAAATTCGTTCACATATGCAGTACATAATTTTGCAGTTCATTTTTTTTTTTGTAATCATATCACCCCAAGCAAGGTGGTAACACCACTGATGTGCAGGGGGCTACATAGGAGTGAAAAGATTGGAAAAGAGAAAACTGGAAACCACATCCTAAACAGGAAACAAGGGATGAGCCTCTTCACCTGTTCAATAGATGTGGGTGGAGTGTGAAACGGGCGATAGTTTAGTCTATCTACTCCAATTAAATTACATGACTTTGTGAGAGTTACTGGAGAGAAAAAGTGCAAGATATAGTTCATTTTTTTTTATGGACATTTAGATAAAAAAAGGTAAGTTTCTTCAATAACTAACAGTTGATTTGAGTTCAGTATATACATCTGCACAGAGATAATGCTATTTTGGATAAATTTGAAGGGGAAAAGTGTTGGGACTTACAACGAAAATTTACCAAAAGAGATGATAAAATGAACAAATCCATAGAGTAAAATCAGATGAAAAAATAAACAATTATGTTTTAGATAACATAGACACAGACTTAAAAAGAAGTGGGAAAAAGGGTAGATATAGAAGGAGGAAAAATGAGAAAAGAGAATTTGGAAGAGAGGCAAAAAAAATATAGACAAGTTAGAAAAGAGAAAAGAAAGTGGGGAAAGAAGAAAGAAGAGAGTTTAGAAAAAAGGGAAAAGAGAGGAAATAATATAGATACATATTAGAAAAAAGGGAAAAGACAAGAAGGTAGAGAATTTGGAAAAGGGAAAAAGTAAGAGGAAGAGAAGTTGAAAATCAAATAAAAGGAGAAAAAATTTGGAAAAAAGCAAAAGAGAATATGGAAAAGTTGAAAAAGAGAGAAAAAGAAAGAAAAGTAGTTGTGAAAGTGGGGAAGTTGAAAATGAAAAAAATAGGGGAAAGAAGAAAATTTGGTGAAGAGGTAAAAGAGAAGACATAAAAAAAGTCAGAAAAAAGAAGATAGTAAAGGAGTTGAAAAAAGAAAAGATAGTAGAAAGAGATACTGGAAAAAGAGGGTAAGAAAGTAAAGTTAGTCAATTACGAAATAGTATAAATAAGTTGAAAAAGAGGAAGTTGAAATAGATAGAAAAGAAAAGAAAGAGAAATTGAAAAAGAAAAAAGAAAAAGAGGATGTTGAAATAAATAGAAAAGAGAAAGAGAAATTGAAAAAGAGAGTTGAAATAAATAGAAAAAAGAAGGAAAAATAATTAAAAAAGGGGAATTTGAAATAGATAGAAAAGAGAAGGAAGAGAAATTGAAAAAGAGGAAGCTGAACTTAATAGAAAAGAGAAGGAAAAGAAATTGAAAAAGAAGAAAAATTGAAAAAGAGCAAGTTAAAATTAGTAGAAAAGAGAAGGTAGAGAAATTGAAAAAGAGGAAGTTGAAATTAATAGAAAAAAAAAAGGTAGAGAAATTGAAAAAAAAAACGAAATTGGAAAAGAGGAAGTTCAAATAGAAAAGAGAAAGAAGAAAAATTGAAAAAGAAGTTGAAATAGACAGAAAAGAGAAGGAAGAGAAGATGAAAATAATGAAAGAGAAGCAAAGAAACTGAAATTGTTGTAACTAAAAATTTGAACATATTGCATTTCAGGTAAAGTAAGTATTAAAAAAGAAATTATGATGCAATCGTCATACTAGACATGTGACATAGTGGCTATAAAGATGAGAATAAAGAATGACATGGGTGTAGGAGGAAAAGTATTTAAGGATTACGGGTTGGATGGATATAGTGAAGACAAAAAAATAGATTATTGACAAAGATTCTCACCTCCTTATCACCCAACCACTTCAATGGATTTTTTAAAGCTTTTATCTTGATTGATTAATTCAATTATAAAGTGTGATTATGTAATGGGCTGAAGTGTTTTGATACAGAATATATGTGAAGAGAGAAGAAGTATTGAGGAATAAAAGGTAATGAAAGAATTGAAAAAAAATTAGAGGAAGTTTGAGGTAAATGGGAGAAGAAAGAAGATGAGAAAAGAAAAAGAGATTATTGAGTTGTTAGAGAAGAAAAAAAACTTGAAAATAATTCAAAGAAGAAAATGAGGCTAAAGAAATTTTCATTGTTTAGGTTAATTTAATGACATATCAATCCCTTGGTTATTTAATGTTGAATATAAATCTTATAGGACAAAAATCACAAAGAATTAATACATAGGTAGACATAGATCTGGTTTATAAAAGAGACAAAATAGTAGCCAGTTAGCCTTTTTTACAACATAGTCAAAAATAAAGATATAAATCCAGTTAAACTAGTGTCAAATATACGCATAGTTCTGGTTTGTACTAGAATAAAAAAAAAGGTAGACATAAGTTTGGATTATACTACAATAAAAAAAGTAGACATAGATCTCAGTAGTACAAAAATCAAAAAAGGTAGACATGGGTTTAGCCTGCATAGAATCCAAAAAGGTAAACATAGGTCTAGCTTTTACTAGAATCAATAAGGTAGATATAGGCCTGGCTTATACTAGAAACAAAATGATAGACATAGTTCTGGCTTGTACTAGAATAAAAAGGTAGACATACAGAATGCAATGGATAAGGTGTCATCTAAATTAAGTAAAAATGAAAATAACACAACCATCTGATTTTAACAGATATATTCAAAATAATTTTCATTGTTTAGGTTAATTTAATGACAAATCAATCCCTTGGTTATTTATGGCTGCATATAAGTCTTATGGGACAAAATCACAAAGAATTATTACATAGGTAGACATAGGTCTGCTTTATAGAAGAGACAAAATGATAGTCAGTGGTCCTGTTTACCATATAGTCAAAAATTAAGATATAAATCCAGTTAAACTAGTGTCAAAGATACACATAGCTCTGGTTTGTACGAGAATAAAAAAATAGACATAGGTTTGGATTATACTACAATAAAAAAATAGACATAGACCTGAGTAGTACAAGAAACAAAAAGGGTAGACATGGGTTTAGCTTGTACAGAATCCAAAAAGGTAAACATAAGTCTAGCTTTTATTAGAATCAATAAGGTAGACATAGGCCTGGCTTATACTACAATCAAATAGATAGATATAGTTCCAGCTTGTACTAGAATAAAAGAGGTAAATATACAGGATGCGATGGATAACGTCATCTAAATTAAAAAAGCAAATTAACACAGCCATTTAATTTTAACAAATATATTCACAAAAATTACAAAAAAGTATCTTTCAATACTAAAGAGTCTATTCAATAAAATTGCCATTGGATCAACCCTGGCCTCCATACAAAATCAGTATTCCCCTTAGACGGTCTTATTGATTAAGTTGGTGAATGATGCCATTCATCTTAGTCTAACGAGTTAAGTAGTCAGATGTAAGGGGTAATGTGGTCTAAGAAATTCTCTGACTGCCATAACTGGGTCCTGCTGCTTGTGTGGCATGGAGCAGAGTCCTGTTACCAGATATATAGTCTTTCAGCAGCCACTCTTGATCCAGAGCAGCACTGCTTCCTTAAGGCATTTGATGTCAGTCTCCATGTTGAATCTGAGACCCTGTGGGATGATGAATGGCAGCATAATGTCATCTTCATTAGTGATCACTCCAAACACCTTTGTAATCACCATGAGTCTTATCTAATTCTTTCCAAATCCTCTGCATTGACCTCAGATTGACACCCAAACACTCCAAAATATTTGTATTAGAGCTTCCAGCACAAATGCCAAACAGAACATTATGCTGTTTCCAAATTTCTGGTGGAGGGAATTGCATCATGGTGCTCCTTTTCTGACAGATGATACCCAACTGACCCTACTATACTGTGCAGTCAACAAAATCAAAAACAAACAACACACATACACAAAATTAAAAATATAAAATGGTGACAATTTATGTATCAAACCCTTTAGGTTTGGATTAATTTAAATTCAAAAAGATAGACAAGGGTCTGACTTGTACTCAAATAAAAAAAGGTAGACATAGGTCTGGCTTATACTAGAATTAATAAGCATAAATGAGATAATTGAGGATAGTTGGCATGAACCCGTTCAGTTAAAGTGACAAATTCTTTACACTAAAACTATCAATGGTCTATCTCCACTCTGATATTGAGCACTTAATGATAAAAAAACCTGAGTTGCCAAAGTATCTTTTATCAGTAAAACTACTGACAAAAAAACAATCTTGGTGCTAAATATTATTACAACCCAACAATGCGTGTGTGTGTATGTGTGTGTGTGTTAGATTAAATAAATTGCAATCATTGTGTCTGCTTATTTTTAATAAAATCTGTTCATACTCATGGATAATCTTTTGTGTATTATAATTGAAAAATGTAAGAGATGCGCTGTAACTTTGACATTTGTTTTAATTATTCATTTCTTGATGTTCCCAAGTACTTTCAATCTCATTCCTAGATCATCTTCAGAGGTTTGAGTTGTGGTAACAAAAAATAACTGCAAAACTGTGTTGCTAAAAATTACTGTAAATTTTCTTCTTGCTTCAAATATAACAGTTGACAAATTGCATAGCATACATTACAACATGAAAATTATCCAAAATGGAACTTTTTATGTTGTAATGTCATGATCAGGAATGTGTTAAAGCATGAAAAACTGTACTTTTTATAAACATTATAGAGCATTACTACAGTATTCATAGCTGATTCTATCAATGGACGGTTTAAGTTTTTTAATGAATGTTACCTTGAGGATCTGGAGTTTGCTTTCGTGGCTTTCTTGGTGTAGGATGGTTGTATTATTGATCATTATTTTTTATGTTGTGATTGTAGACAGAAATGTTGTTGTAGATGTCTAAAAATGGATAAATGGTCATATGGTGTAATGTAAGATGTTCTCTTAATGTAGTTGTTGTATATCCAATATATATATATATATATATATATATATATATATGGCATTTCTTCCAGCTTACAAGGCGCTGTGGTTTGGAATACAGGCCCTAATATTAGAAAGAAATATTGAGGGCAATGAATATATATATATATATATATATATATATATATATATATATATATATATACTGTTTAATTAAAAACAGAGTATCTAATCAAATATGGGTATTTATTAAAAGAAAAATAATTGTTCAAACAAATAAATTAAAATGTATAAAAGAATTTGAATCAAATACAGATTGGATTTCAACAGAATGATAAACTAAAGAATGATGGGATATATATATATATAGGGTGTCCTTAAATTCTGGATGCTCAGGCAAAAATGCATATTTTAAGAAATTAAATTATTCAACATTTTATTGAATTGGAATATTAAGAATTAACATTTTCAATATGATTTAGATGATTTATGATGCAAATGTTAATGCATTTTGCACATGATTCATGTGAACTCAATGCATTAACTTGACATTGCCATCAATTTTAGTGCATTCACTCTTTATGCATTCAATCAAGTGTGTTGCATCTGTGATTTTCAGTGAGTATGCTGTCTTCTTTAGCAGATCCCAGAAAAAGAAGTCAATTCTTTCTTCTTTTGATGAAACCATGTTTAATTTGTAGAGATAAAAAATGTAGTTAATGAAATTTTGTACTTGTCCAGATTTTAGCAACACCTTTTATATATTTCTTTATCCTATCATATATATAGGATATGCATTGTGGTGCAGTAGATATCATGTCAGAATGAGAAATCAGAGAGCTGAGTTCAAATTCCAGTTAAATTTGTTGCATTTACTTATGTGTAAATATCCTTGAGAAAGGTATTAATCCATCACTTCTCCCTCCTGTGAGTTAAATATCAGAACAGATTGGGTTCCACAGCCTTGGTTGGCAACCAGTCTGCCACAGAAAGAAATGGCAACCTACTGTGAGAAAATCTTTTGCCTGGTCAGTCATGTCTTGAAAGAGACATGATTGCCCAAGTGTATATCGCATATGGCACTTAACTGATTGATTCTATATATAAATATATGTATATTGTATGAATGATTAATGAAAAGCTCTCAGCTTAAGCACGTTGAGAAAGAAAAAACTATATTCGATCATTCAGTTACATTTTTGAGGAAAATAGTTTTAGCTGAGAACCTTTCAGAGCCCTACCCACCAATAAATATCACCGAATCCTTATTGTCTTACTTGATTATACAAAATCAATTCTGTAACACTGAATTTAGCAAGAAGCAGATTTTTTCCAGAACAGTTAGATATCTGATCATAAAAATATATCTTGAAAATGTCTTTATGTCAGCATTCAAGTAAAAGTCAATTACTGCATTTCAGCAACATTTTTTTTTTTTTTACTTCGAAAATTCTTTTTCCTGCCATTGTCTTCTTTGTTTCTTTTTCTTCATTCATTACTGCAATTAAAGAAATATATTTCTGTTTACTTCTTTCAGGGTCACTTATTGAGCTTATTCTCTCCCCTGTGTCCGTTAGTGTCATTAGAACATCATATGAACTGCAGCCATAACAGCAGTAGTCTATCTTAGTCAAGACACCCTGACAGAACCCACATATTTTCAGCCTGATTTTGAATTCAGAGTTTTCTTTCTCATAGCAAGAGAATCAAATTTTCTCTACTATTTAACCTATAGCTAGAGTGAAATAAATTTATACCTTTTCCAAGGGGACTATTATCAAGCTAACAAAATCTAATTGAGTAGAAATTTTTACCTAGTACACTGAATTCACATTTTACAACAATCCACACCTCCCAAACATTTTATTACACTCTTCAAAATATCTCATAAGATTATTTTGCATGAAAAAAAGCTTAAAAATGTGTGTGGGTTCTTTAATTTCCTATTTTTGTTTTGATATAACTGAGATTATACTAACATACTAGTTCAGGTATATGAAAATACTTGGTGAACTTTTGGTAAATCCATTTCTAGATTATTGGTTAGCTTTGTTTTTCAGGACACAAGACCAAATGAAAGAAAATAAAGAATTTTGTTGTACAAATCTATGGAAAGATTGCTTTTGAAATCAGCATTTGAAATTCTTACTTTTATATAGGCTTGAACACTGACTTCTGACACCATTAGAAATTACTTAATTGTTTAATCCAAAAGCCATAATCAATATTTCTGTTAATATTTGTTGACTTCACCTAGTCACCTTATAACATGATAGTAAAAGAATAAGAAAAGAAGATTGTTTTGCACCAATTTTTTAACTAGAGAGAGCCTGTTTGCTTGAAGAATTATGATTTTAAAATGCTAGTATCACCTGAATTTGAAAAGTGAACTCCAGCTTTAGTGGTAAATATGAAGCTATGTGAACCATCAATGTCGTAGGTCATGTAACATGCATGTCTCAATTTTATTTCCTTGTTGTCTTCCATTTGTGTTGCATTGTCTTTTTTAAGAAAAAGGCAGTCTTTTGCATTTTTTCTTTCTTTCTATCCATCACTTTGTCTTTAATTTTTGCTTTAATTACGTACTTTTTATATCCTTTCAGTATTTATTTTTACTTTATTTTTGGCTCCCTCCAACCGTCACTCATTTACTATTTTTTCTGTTGTATACTATTTCTTTAGTTTCTTTTTTTTTAAACTCACTTCTTTTCTTTCTTTCATCCATTCTGTTTTTCTTCCTTTTATTGCTTTCTTCTTTGTATTCTATCCTCTTTATTTTCCTTCTTCCATGTGTTTCATTTATTTTTGTCATTCAGTTTTTTTTTTCACTTTTAGTTTTGTTCCATTCTATTTTCTTTATTTTACCATACTTTTTCTTTTACTTTCTTTCTATTTTTCTTTCTTTTCTCTTTCTTTCTACTATCTTTCTTTTTGCTATATTCTAGTCTCTTTCATTTTTTTATTTTTTTTCTTATTTTATCTTTGTATCTTGCTTTCTTTTTTTTGCATTGCTCTCATTTTCTTTCTGTTCTTTTTTTCTCACGCCATTTTTTCCTCTTTCACATTCTTTTTTCTTCTTTTTTCTATTTTTAGTATTTTTTTGCTCATTTCATTTTAACCTTTGCAATTTCAAGTTTTTCCTTTCCCTTGTTTTGGTTTCTTTTCCAGTTGTTTTCTTATTTTTCTTACTTATTTATCCATTTTATTTCCATTCCTGTTTTTACCTGTTCTTTTATTTGTCAATTTTTGCTTTCCCTTTCACTTTTTTACTTCTTTTTTTATTCAAATAGCACACAATTTTATGATCTTCTTCACTTCTCTTTTTGTTCTTCACTTTCTTTATTTCTTTTCCTTGTTTACTTTCCCCACTCATTTCCTGATCTTAATTGTTTTTGTCCTTTTCTCATTTACCAAACTCCTCATACTTAAGAACTTCAACAAGAAGATCTTTTTTTAAATGCTGCATTTGCCAGAAGCATTCACCACAATTCTTATCTCAAGTGATTGAAGTGATTTCAAAATATGCTAACATGAGTTCTTAAAGATAGTCTCTCTCCCAAATACACTCAAATTACAAGATCTTTCTTAAACACGTATATTAATTATATACAAAACACCCTTATGTAGATTTGTACATTAACTGTGAAACTTTTATAAAAAGGAACATAAATTCAATCCTGTTTATACTTAAAATTAGCTGGTGTATCACAGATCAATTTTACAGTTCTATTGTTATGATTATAGTCTGGCAACATTTATCACCTCCCTTGGCCCATTTTTTGCACTTTGAAACAAATATATGAATAATTCGCAAAGGCTTTGTCTTCAGCCAATATTTAAACAGATTTTTCTTATATCAGTAAGTTCCAGTGACTGAAGGAATTTTTAATTACTTCTTTTCTCTCAAGCAATTAAATTATTTTTAAATAAATTGAACCCAATACAAGGCTAAAGATAGCTCTGAATTAGGTGTGTGATATGAAAATAACAGCAAAAAGTAAGAAGTGAAGATTACAAAGATACAAAGTTAACTATTAACCTTAAACTTGAAGAGGTTAAGACTGCAGTTTTTGTGAAGAAAGTTTCAGAGTGGAAAATCCTTCTTACTAAAAGAACGGATGTGGTTCAACACTGTGGACATAGCAAAGTGGGTCTTAGCAGTAAATGTCTGATCTGATGGCATGAAAGAACAAAGCTCACTTGAACATTTACTATGGAAATGACAAAAGATGAGCAATGGGTTTGTGACACTATATATGTGAGAAAGGGATTGTTGTGTGAAAAATAAGTTATCCAGTATAAGGCCACATCAATGATTTTGAATTCTTGCCAAGGCTGAAGTGAAGATTGGGTAGCTCCAGATATGGCAACAATTTTCCATTTTTTATATTTTGTTTTGTCTTTTACCCTAAGGTTCACTCTATATAAGGCCAAAGACAACTCAAGGTAGAGAGCTATGTTAAGGAGTAATTTTAAAAGGATATGAGCAGAAAATAATGATTGACTCTAGACTTGAATAAGTTAAGACTGCACTGATTGGTGTAGAAGTCAAATAACTTACCTTCTAACATGGCTGTCCCCTCCTAAAGGCAGGCCAGCTAATCTACCTCATTTATAGAAGAGTATCTAATGCAGCATGTGGGTTAGTCCACTTTACTATAATGGACCTGCCAAAAACATTTTCATCAGTGAATTCTATTTACTTCATATATCTCTCCATTAAATCACTCAGTAGGTTTTTTTTTCCTATGTAAAGTGATTACACCAGTCTATTTGCATGTCAGATCAACTACAATTAACCAAGGCTCATCAATTGAGGAAACATTCTCTTGGGAGTACCAGAAAGTGGTTTGTGGAAAGAAGATGTTTGAGTGGAATATACTTATCATTGATGGAATTCAGAGGGAATGTGGGTGTTTTGCTACTATGTTCTAGGCTAAACTTTTAAAGATGAAGCATGAAATCAGTTACTTTCAAAATGCACTGTTAGACTTTTTGCGTACATGTGTATACTGGGCAGACAGCCATGGGCTAACCCATTTTATAGTTCACCAAAGGAAGGCTTAACCAATCAGATAGCTCAAAATATTCAATGCGACATGTATAAAAGGTAGCCATATTTTTCCGAGTATTGCCAATCTGGTCCAGTTCAGTAGAGTGTCTGATTTGGGAGTGTTAATCTTTGACGTTGTCTCATTGAACAGATTGCATGCTGCGCTGTGCTCTATATCCATAAACTATGACTGACATGGTCAACAGATGCCAAAAGGATACTCTGTATCCATAAACTCTGACGGACATGATCAACATGCATATCATTTTTCCAGCATCTTTAGCAATGTAAAATCCATACCCAGATTATTGAATATATAAAAATACATGAAATGATTTGTTTGAACATTATTTTCGATCGATACTTGTATTTAAGTAGATATTCTCTTTATAATCAAACAGTATTATATATTTATTTCTACCGGCCTGATTATTTACAATAAATTTTTGTTATGAAAATGTATGTCATTCGGCAGGATGACATTTTCGTAACAAAGATTTATCATAAATAATCAGGCTGCTAGAAATAAATATATAATACTGTTTGATTATTAACAGAATATCTACTTAAATACAAGTATTGATCAGAAATAATGTTCAAACAAATCATTTCAAATTGTCAGTTGTTTATAACCAGTTTTGTTAATCTTCGTTAATTTCTATAAAAGCATATGCATATATAAACAAACTCGCATTTGTAAAATCTATACTTAAACATTTAAATATGCATTATGAACTTAATTCTATCCTCATAAAGCCACATACAAGATAGATACAAATTGTTCATATTTTATTTTAAATATACACACCTCACAACCAACATACACAGCTTATTATTCAAAAATCATTCCCACATTTTTATCTCTCACACTGAAGGAAACAGGAGAGAAAGATGGTTATATTGACTATGCAAACATGAAATGGGCTCTACTGTGTTTGTGTGTTAACAGCAGGTCAACAACTGCTGTTGATAATATTACTATGTTGCTGTTGCTATCTCCATTTCATTGCAATAATTGATTTGAAATTACAGGTTAGCCATCATCAATCTTGCAATCAGTAATCTGGCACTAATTTCCATGCAAACAATTTCATATTTCTCAGACCTGCCACTATTTCAGAGTTGATAGCTGCTGCATTAGCTCTTTTTGAGTACTTTAGGAAGAAAAGTGCAACATTGAAATTTGGAGATTTATTGGCATGGCCAAAGTTGCATTCCAGAAGCTAAATAGATTATTGAGAGACAGGAAGATTTCACTGGAAGCAAAGAAGCGAGTAGTGGACTACTATGTGATGTCTGTTCTTTATTATGGCAGTAAATGCTGGACAATCTTATCAAAGATGATGGAAAAACTTGAAGCATTTGAAATGTGGCCCTACTGAAGTATACTGCAGATACCATGAACAGAATATGTGAACAATGACAAGGTTCACAAAAAAGATATTGATACTTAACATCTGTAAAAGACAGCTGAAGTTTCTGGGATATGTAGTGAGGAAAGAAGGCTGGAAGAATGTAATGCTCACAAGACATATTGAGGGAAAGTAATGTGTGTCATAAATGATGTACTTGAGCAGATGAATGGTGGAGTAGGAGTTGAGTGAGATAACAGGAAAAGAAGTGTTAAGAACTATAAGGGATATGGATGTGTGACGGGCCATGATTACCTACATCCTGAAGGGACATGTCCTGTAGAAGGAAGCAGCATTTCTACTTTTGTGAATTTTTAACATATCTTGCTGATGTTAAGGTCCAGTCAAGACTACAATGAATGTGCTTGTTGTGTTGTAAAGTGCAAATACCATATGGTTTCAAAACATTTTGCATTATCGCAAAAGAAAAAAAAGTACTTGGGTACCTCCACTCATTTTCAATACATAACTTTTAAATTGAATTTTTAAAAAGGAAAAAGTTTTCTCGAGGCTTTAATTTTTTAGTTTAACTGAAAGCTATATGATTGAAATTACCTTTTTCCAGTAAGCAAACTACTCTGGTGGATTTCAAACAGAAATTATATTGATTGGAATCTAAAATTTTGAGATTTAATTTTTTTTCAATTTTAACTTCATTTTTCAGCAATCAACACACTTGGAATCAAAATTTAATTCCCAGTTTAAAAAATCTTGCAAAATAAAAATATACATTAGTGACGTGTTATTTTAGAAAAATTAGCAAATTTAAATTAATTTAATTTGAAACAAATATTACTTGTTTATGGCATGAAATTTAGAATAAAAGTATTTCTTAATCATGGAGGTCTGACTTGCTGACCTTTCAAGTAGGCGACGACAGCCCTGTTATCAATCATGCTTACTTATCTGGCCAATATGGCTGACCAGAATTGTTATACTTTTATAAAAACCTACATGAGCATTTCATAAGGGGAACAAACCTTGAAACACTTGATCTTTTAATGATATGGCAGTTATGGACTATCATAGAGTCAAAAAAAGAAAATAGCAAATGATGTTTTAAATATTTTAAATGTTTTGGTGCGTGAAGATATATAATAAACCTTTTCCGTTTTTAATTAGTAAATGTAGTCTTCACTTAATAACCTAATTAGAACGATGATTGAAAAACTTTTAAAAGATTTTTGATACTTTATAAATTATAGTTAAAAATAAAAATAAAAACAATTCTTATAAAAATTCATTATGCATCAAAAACAATTTTCACATCAGACTATGGTATCCTTAGTATATATTGTTTCTAAAAGCAATTAAAAAGCATTTTTGTTTTCACTATTCAGAGAATATTTTCAGAAAAGGAGTAACTTTTAGAAAAATAAATAAAGGTGATTTACATTCCCCAAGGAGTTCTGTATTTAATTAATAAAATTTCTAGAAATTTCAGGAAATTAATTGAAGTAGGGGGTAACATATGCAAAAAAAAAATACTTTTACCAAGATTTAAAAAGAATAAGGATTTCAAAAATAATTTCACTCATTTTTTAATAAGTTTTGGGAGTTTTATCAAAATCCAACTATTATTTGATTTTTGCAAAAATTTCTAAATTAATGTATTTTTCACTGGCAAAAAAGTGAGTTGTGTAAAATTATGTTTGCCATAGTATACTCTTGTAAAAATCTGCATTTGCTGATGAAATAAAAAAAAATTAAGCAAAATTTTGTACATGTTAGAAATAATTAAAAAGTTTTCAAAAAAAAGATTAAAAAATAGTTTTATCTTTCTTATTAATAATAACATAAACATTTTGATGACAAAACTTTGTTTTTATTAAGTTTAAGGGGTTATCTTCATTCTATATTGTTTTGTCTTTCTTTGAATGTGGTGAAACTTAAAAGGTGTCATCTATTGTGAGTTTCTGGTGCATGGAAGGACCATTAGTGCAAGTGATTATTGTGAGCAACTTGAGTGAGTAAACAAGATATTATGGCAAAAGTTTTCTTCTTTTGTAAACAGAAAGGGTGTTATTCTCTAGAATGACACTGCAAAAGAACACATAAAGAAAACAAAAAATACTCTCAGGATGGGAGGTTTTTCTACATCCTCCATACTCACTAAATGTATGACTTTATTAAACTTGTTTTGATCACTTGAGAATTTCATAAATCTTAGAACGTTTAAAAGCATAGAAACAAAGAATTTGAAAACAGTCTTTGAAACGTTTTTCATGGAAAAATCCAGATTTATTTCACCCTGAAATCAAAAATTTGTTTCTTGATAGAGTGCAATCATTGAAAATCAAGGTAATTGCATTTTTGATTAATAATATTTAAATAAATTTAACTTATTTTTTTTTTTATATCTTTTATGATCAATGTAATTACTTACAAAATGCCCTTATACATACTGCTAGGATTATGCTCAGATTATATGGTAGGAGTATTTTTAATACTGAATACATTCTTTCAGCCATCAATGTCATCCCAACTGCCAGTTGTTTCATAGTATGTATTACCATCAACAATGCATGTAATTGTAGCACCAAGTAATCATGAAGGCAAAGTTAGTTAATGAACAGGGTGTGATGTCATCTTAATTACGCAAAAATGAAAATAATATTGATATCTCATCTTAATATATATTTTTTACAACAATTACACAAAAATTTCCCACTTATGCACAAATAAACTTGGGAAAGGTATTAATCCATCTCTTCCCTTCACCTATGAGTGAAACAACAGAAAAAATTGGGTTCTCTAGCCTTGATTGGCAACTAGTCTACCACAGAAAGTAATGGCAACCTACTGCAAGAAAATCTTTTGCCCACTCAGTCATGTCTCTTTTGAAACATGATTGTCCCACAAAAATATCTTAAAACACTAAAGAGTAAGTTTAATCAATACAATCACCATTGGCTTTAACCATGTCCTCCTGATAACTTTAGAATCACTTGCAACTCTTCTAAACAGTCTCCTTGTTTAAATCAGTAAATGCTTCCATAATCCTTGCCTTCATTTCATCTTTGGAGTTACAAGGAGTTTTGTTGGTCTTTCACTCAACTGCGCTCCACACATAATAATCAAAGGGGTTGCAGTCTGGGGGAGTTAGGTAGCCAGATGTAAGGGGTGATATGGTCACTGAAATTGTCTGATGGACATGACTAGGTTCTTGTGCTTGTTTAGCATAATGCAGAGTCTTATGGCAAACATAGGGTTTTCCAGCAGCCACCCTATTGACCCAAGGCAGCACTACCTCCACAAGGAACTTGATATAGGCCCACACCAAAACATATGAGAGTTCTTTTGTATCAGAAGGAACAGAGTTTGTCTGCCAAGATGCTGTACTTTCGTAATAATCATTTACACTCATCCAGCTCTTTCTGAATGCTCTGCAACGTCCTCAGATTGACACCCAAACATGCTGAAATGTTCGTATTGAAGCTTCCCATGTGACTCTCAGGCAGTACAGTATGTCATTTCCAAATATCCTGAGGAAGGAATTAGGTTATGCTGCTCTTTTTCTCACAGACGATGCCTAACTGATCCCTATTCTATTAGATTCTGATGAAGACAAAATCAAAAACAAACGTCCATGAACAAAATTAAAAACAACTAACAGTGACAATTTACCCAACACACCCTGTATTGACTACCACTCCACTCACACACATACTTCAAATTGTTCATGAAAATCAAGAATGGCCTAGAAGATTTCCTGGAAATTCATAAATCCAGTCTGTCATGTTATAGATCTGTGTTAATTTACCGATGAAAAATTATAAATCTAATTTCAAAGCATTTATTAATGATTCAATAGCATATACTCCTCTATGGTTAATTGGTATTGTTACAATTCACTTGTAAACAAGCATTTCTTTGACAGATCTGATTTGTCACACCCATCTTAGGAGGATTAAATTAATTTTAATTATGAGTTTCCTTTATGGTCAAAAATATTCTTTGCATTATGCTTCATTGAGCCTAACATCTTGATACACTATTAACCAAAGTGCAAAGTTTTATTTTCTTTTGTCAATACTGCATACTTCTTCATGGAATAATGGTCAGCAATTTCATAAATAATATTCTCAAGAGTTTGGTCCTCACTGATTGCCAAGGTTTTTGTACTTTTGGGGGGGGGGTTATACTAAGTTAAACTTAAATAATATTTACTACCCTATCATAACACACATTTACAATCTAATTTGATAGACTGTTAATAATATGCTACATTTCATTCTCACTAGACCCCTCATATTTGTTTTCTTTTATCATTAGATGATGACAAACTTAATCAATACCACTGGGTACTCTACCATGGAGCAATAGCTAGCATTTTAATATCATATACCATTACTATTTTTTTTTTTTTTTATAAGCGTTTCACCCCGAGCAAGGAATTTCACTGCCACTACTGCACAGGGGGCTACATAGAGTGGAGGAAGGATGGTTAAATATAGGAAATGTCAGAGGGTGGGTGATAGGCGGGTAAGAATACTGAGAATGGTTAAATATAGGAAATGTCAGTGGGTGGGTGATAGGCAGGTAAGAATACCGAGAATGGTTAAATATAGGAAATGTCAGTGGGTGGGTGATAGTCGGGTAAGAATACCGAGAATGGTTAAATATAGGAAATGTCAGAGGGTGGGTGATAGGCGGGTAAGAATACCGAGAATGGTTAAATATAGGAAATGTCAGTGGGTGGGTGATAGTCGGGTAAGAATACCGAGAATGGTTAAATATAGGAAATGTCAGAGGGTGGGTGATAGGCGGGTAAGGATACTGAGAATGGACTACACCAGCGTTGTTGATTCTCATGGAATATCTTCTAAATACCTGATAAATTTAGTAAATACTACTATGTACCCTGCTATAGATTTTGAGTAGCAATCTAGTCTCATAGAATATTACTATTGTAATAATGTAATCTTTATTGGGTAACTTGATTCTAATTAGGTTAAATTTAGTAAATTCCACTATGTATCCTGCTATTGATTAATGATTAGCAATATAATCTCATAGACTATTACTAGTGCAGTTGTTGACCCTCATGAGGTACCATTTATGCTAAACATTTGAAATATCTACATTGCATGTATAATATGAATGAGGAATAATCATATAATCTGGTTTAATTAGATACGGTTTCTAAATGATAGATATAACTTTGGTTACTTTTCTCTGTTGCTCTAAAATAAGCAAATCCATAACAATGTAATATTCTTCTCAATATGATGGGCTGAAAGACATGCTAAAATGCCTGCACCAGCTATAATACAAAACTCAGAAACATGATGAATGTATTTACCTAAGTATCAAGTGACTTCACCTGCCTGTAAAGTAAAGACTTTTTTTCTCTCCCATCTGAATCCAGCATGACAAGTGGTCACCCACGCTCCAGTCTACAATCTTCGGAAGTTATTTGGTCAGTCTTTCAATTAGAGTGTTTTCTTTTAGGCTCTGTGCTATCATTTGATGGTGGCAACATTTCTCTTCACCCTTCGCATCATTCCATCCCACCCCTCCAGTCTCATCTGTTTTCATTCCTTAAAAACCTAGAAAAACTGTCATGTGGCCATGTCTGCGTCTCTCTGTCATTCCAAACCCAAACCACTCACCCCTCACCCACCACAACTTTGAAGCATAGTTGTTCTGTAATCGAAGTCCAGAACTCTTTGGCGATCACAGACAGAGATTCCAGCGAGGGGCCCCAGGCGTTTTTCTCTGATATACAGTCAGGCAATAAATATACGTGTTTTTGATATTTATAGTCATGCTATCTTGCTTGTCAGTAGAGAACCACCACATACACTCACACGTGGCTCAGAAATGATGCGTGCAGACATGTATTCATTATGGTGCATATATATATTGGATAGAGTAAGGATATCCTGTGATAAATCACTGACCACTGTGTCAGTGTGCGCTTTGTCCAGTCATCCACGGATGGCGTTACAGGCAGCCTTGTGTGGCTACTTCCTGCTATATACAACATCAGAACTAGGCTTCCTGTTGGCCATGAAGAGCTTACGAGATCAGTATTAATCATAGTCTATAGACTACACACGAAGTCAATCACGTCACTGTTGCAAAGTAACTTAGACAGCAGGGATTAAAAGTTTGTTAGTTTTTCCTTAGCATTTTATTATTTTGTGTGTTTTATGTAAATTTATTGTTTTAAAGAAAAGACATTTTCTCTAAATCGACAGCTGCAATTATCTGCATATAACATAAATGTGTATATCGACTTCTGAGTAAAGTTGGACAAGAATTTGACAAAATGATAAATATATAAGACAATTTTTTAAAAAATTCTGCAATGAATGAAGAGAAATTTTCTGTTCCAGTGTCATCACAAGTGGGAAAACATTTTATTTCACAAGAACAATCTACATTAATGAGTTAAATATTAATTCATAATTAATGCTTTCATTTTTTTTTTTACTTTTTTAGCTGTTTGTTAAAGAAATTAGATTTGAATTAAGTTTTTTGTTTTTTCTTTTAAAAGTATCCCACCTTGTTTCACTAAGAAAAATGGTTTAAATTGTAGGGGACTTATAACTCTGAGTAAATAATTACAAAACAACCTTACACACACACACACACACACACACACACACACATATATAAATAAATATATATATATATACAAAAATACTACTAAAAATGAGAAACAGCAAGATGTTGAAACAACAAAATGAGTATTATTAATTATCTGGTGGTTATGTGGTGTGTGTGTGTGTGTGTGTGTGTGTGTGTGTGTGTGTGTGTGTGTGTGTGTGTGTGTGTGTCCACATAATTTAGTTAGAAAATGCAAGAAGTGTCTGGAGTTTTGGAAATTTTGTTTTGAGTGCTAAAAGATGAATGTTACTATTACGGCCTGAAAAAGGAAAAGGAGATCAATTTTTTGTTGATCCATGTGTTAAAAACCTGTCCTTGTGAACTGCTTGTTTGATAGCTAGAATGTCATGTCTTTGTGTAAAGGACAAAAGCAGGGTCTGTTCTCACTAGTTTAGAAAGAGTGAATTAATGATAATTATAATTGTTATAGTTATTTTATTATAATTAGTTTTGATACTATAATTAGTTTTTATTTATTTTTATGGACATGACACCATGACAGTATAATTTGTTTTTATTTGTGTATTTCATTATAGACATGACAAGATTATAATAGTCTGGTTGTATATTAATTGTAGAAAACTCAGACAAAATTATGGCATTGAATAAATTATCTCCTTTTTTTTATTAAAATGATCTTGTTTAATTTTAAGTTCTTTCTCCAGTTATACAGGCTTTTTTACATTTCAGGACCATGGCATTCTATACTTTTATACTAAATAAGGATTGAGACAGAACTTGCTTAAGGTTCCGAAAACGTTTACAGTTTTGACTTGGAAAATATTGTTTTAATAAAATGTAAATAAAATGAAGTAATATTTTGTTCTTACATCTTGTCAACCATTTTTTCAATTTTTTTTATTATTGGTTTTGTTTAGCGACAGGAACCTCTAACAGTTATTTAATTCAGAAATCTGAATACTTTGTATACATTTTTGTTTTTTGAGATAATGGTTTTAGTGATATAAGACTTACTAATTAACATAAATTGGGGGCAGAAGAGGGGATCCATACATTTCCCATGGGTATTTACGCACGTAAGTTAATATAGTAAACCCTACTGGAATTGGAACTCGGTTCTCTGATTAACAATTCCAAACCATTATCCATTGCACCGATTGCACATCCAAGCTTACAGCACCTGGCATTCCCAAGTGGTCACCCATCTTGGTACTGACCAGGCTTGATGTTGCTTAATTTCAGTGGTCATTGTTTTCACGTGATCAGCACTCTCTTAACAGCATTAAAGGCAGCTGGGAAAACTTGTATGGTGGGCTCCTATAACAACCACTCTCACAAATAAAATGTCAGTGATCAATAATAATAATCATATATAGTGTAGGATGTATGAATTGTCGTCTAAATTACGCAAAAATGAAAATAACACTGACATCATGTTTTAACATATATATTTCCCAAAATTACACAAAAATATTATGAAATAAAGTGTAAATATGTTCAATAAAATCACTATTGGCTTCAACCATGGCCTCCAGATGACTTCGGAATCTCTTGCATCTCTTCTAAAAACTTGTTTCAGTTGATGAATGCTGCCATAATCTTTGCCTTCAGTACATCTTTGGTGCCACAAGGAGTTTGGTTGTCTCTCACTCAACGGCACAGCACATAATAATAAAGGGGGTACAGTTTGGGGAGTTAGGGGGCCAAATTTAAGGGTGTGAAGTGATCACAAAAATTGTCTGATAGCCATGACTTTGTGCAGAGTTCAGTTGCCAGACATAGGTTCTACCAGCAGCCACCCTCTTGATCCAGGTCTGCACCACATTCTCAAAGCCCTTAATGCATGTTGAGTCAGATACTTTGTGGAAAAACAGATGGAGACACAACATCACCATCACAAGTGTTCACTGCAAACACCTTGATATTGACTGAATATCTATTTCAACTCTTTCCGTGTCCTCTGCACTGTCTTCAGATTGACACCCAAACAAACTGAAATGTTTGTATTGGAGCTTCTGGCACAAATGCCAAGCAGTACAGCATGCTGTTTTCAAATATTTGTCAGAGCAAATTGTGTTATCCTGCACATTTTCTCAGAGAATGTGCCCAACTGACCCTACTACAGTGTACAGTCAACAAAATCAAAAACAAACTGAAATGTTTGTATTGGAGCTTCTGGCACAAATGCCAAGCAGTACAGCATGCTGTTTTCAAATATTTGTCAGAGCAAATTGTGTTATCCTGCACATTTTCTCAGAGAATGTGCCCAACTGACCCTACTACAGTGTACAGTCAACAAAATCAAAAACAAACTGAAATGTTTGTATTGGAGCTTCTGGCACAAATGCCAAGCAGTACAGCATGCTGTTTTCAAATTTCTGTCAGAGTGAATTGGAATTGTGTTATCCTGCACATTTTCTCAGAGAATGTGCCCAACTGACCCTACTATAGTGTACAGTCAATAAAAATCAAAAACAAACTGAAATGTTTGTATTGGAGCTTCTGGTACTAATGCGAAGCAGTACAGCATGCTGTTTTCAAATTTCTGTCAGAGTGAATTGTGTTATCCTGCACATTTTCTCAGAGAATGTGCCCAACTGACCCTACTATAGTGTACAATCAATAAAAATCAAAAACAAACTGAAATGTTTGCATTGGAGCTTCTGGCAAAATGCCAAGCAGTACAGCATGCTGTTTTCAAATTTCTGTCAGAGTGAATTGTGTTATCCTGCACATTTTCTCAGAAAATGTGCCCAACTGACCCTACTATAGTGTACAGTCAGCAAAATCAAAAACAACATGCATACGCAAAATTAAAAAATATAAAGTATATCATAGTTATGACAAAAATAAAAAAAACAAATGAGATTGAGAGAAAATATGAAAGAAAAAGAGAATAAAATGATGCTATAATTAAAACAATAAATAATTTATTTACAAAAATACGAATATAAATATATTACAATTAAATATTCAAAACATATTAATTTACTATAGGGAAAAATTTAAGAATTAAATCAAACCAGAGAATAAAAATAAAAGATAATATTGTCTCCAAGAAAAAGTGTACAATAGTCATGGTCACAAATATTAAGAAATAGAAATGAGACTATTACCTTCAAGGTCGTGCTAGGACTGTGCGACGTCTGATCGTCGGGAGCCAGGATCTTTTCCGTGATAGCGAAATTGCCTGCAAGTGAACTGAACAAACCAGTCCTTCCATTTATATAGGTAGGTGGTCTCTTTGAAGAAAGTTCTTGTCATTTCTGGTGTCTTTTAGGTCAAAAGTGGACATTCTTCCATTTTCTTTTTTTATTCAAGAACCAACAAATGCTCATGGGACCCCCGGGGAAGTGCCTATCAGGCCCATGCGTCAAGATGGCTCTGAGCATGATGTGGCTGTAAGGCTATTAATTTTTTACCAGTATTTACTTGTATCTTAATTTTCAGTTGCTTTTTATCGGAATTTTATTCAGAGCGTCAGTTTTAGAGCAGTAAGTAGATAACTTGGATTAAAAATGTAGAACAAGCTCTGAGATTGTTTCTCGTTTGCCCCAGGGAATCCTGGTAAATGCTCACCTGCTTTAAACACTAAATTATTTCCTAAATTATTTTACACTCATCCTTTTATTCTTCACTCTTTGCAATCACCATATTTGTTTATTGTTTTTACACAATCACTCTTAATGCAGAGGAAGGTCATGAGATTTTTTTTTCCTTGATACCCTGATTACATAAATTCAAGCGTGTTTCTAGATTAGCATCTAGGTCCCACCCCTTTTACTGTTGAAATAATTAAATTCAACTGTCACTTCTACTCCAACAGTTTCTTTTTTCGCACTTACCACCTTTCTTCCATTTATTTACTTCTTTGATAACAACAATCTTCAAAAATTTAAATGCAACATCAATCACTATCTTTTTGAATTCTGTTCATCTTTTGTCTTTTACCCCATCCTCTCTATACTCAGTTTTCTCTTTTACTCCCTGTAACTCTTTGCATACTAGTGGCATTTCTGTCTTGTTTTGGGTGAAATGATTTTAAAAAGAAGTGTATGAGTTACTTTCTGGCGAATTGAGGTCCACCTAAAATTTTCTTTGACTTCCATCCAACTCTTGCAAACTTGTGTAAAGTTACAATGAAATGAAAGCAACTGTTGGACATAGCTATGAGTTTCTATCATTTAGACAAGCAACAATTTGAAAAAGGAAAAAAATATGGTTTAACAAGTGCAAATACATTTATTAATACACAAACCTTGGCATGTTCACATTGGGCTAAGATGTGTGACTCGTATGCATATTTGCAAGGGGGTTTGTATCAAGTGTGTGCATTAGAAATGATAAGCATCTATGCAATGCATTTATGTGTATCTGTGTATGAGAAAGAGTCTGTACTTATCTACTTGTAGTGAGCTGTAGGATATGGTGCCACCGAAGTGGATTGTTACCAGTTTTTGACCTGGCTGTCAGTGCACATGAACCTTCTGTGGGATACGTTGTCTCAAGCGCCTGTTCCCTTCAGCTGGCGGAATGAAATCCCTGCTTGGTCATTTTTGACGGAACTATTCACGACAAAGTGTGTAAATGTAGTTGACAGCAATACTTGACAATTTGAGTTAAATGTTAGCGACAAGGAAAATGTATGCTGGTTTAAGGAGAAAAAAGAAGTATTTTCAACCAATCATTTTTTAGTCTGCTACACTATCACTACTTATCGTGAAGACGAAAGTAAAAACCTATTTACAAAAATATCATTCTGTGAATGAATTAACAAAATGGTGTTTCTATATGGTAGACTCTCTTATTGTAAATGGTAAATGAGGGTCAGCAGTGTTTGGTGCCCCTTGTTTTGGTGCCCTTTGATTTCTGTCCTGCATGCATTTGTGTTGAACTATTAACCATTTAGCTACCAATCAACCTGCACTAAGATTCGTTTAAGGTGGTCAGTTGCTTGTGCGGCACAAAGCACACTCTCAGTATTAAACAACATAGCCCATACAGGTGCACTGTGTGCCACACGTTAGGTGTTTGTGATGATTACATTTTATATTATCACAGAGTTTGATCTCCCAAGGGCCTTAAAAACATTGGGTAGTGCATGGTGGACCACACAAAATACATAAGGGATTTTGATGTCAGAGTTTGTTGTCTCTGGTGGCTTGGGAGCACCCATGATGCACACGCATATATACATGATGCAACACGCATATATACATGATGCAAATATTCTACACTCACAGAACATATTTACATGGCTGTCACAGACATACACACACACACACATGCAGTTTATTTACATAGCAAACACACACACTCAGGCACACACGCAAAATATTTGATTAAGAAATACTTTTATTCTTAATTTCATGCTATAAATGAGTAACCCTTGTGTAAATCATATTAATTTAATTTAAATTTGCTAATTTTCCAAAGATAATGTGTTACAGATGTATATTTTAGTCTTGCAATATTTTTCAAATCGAAAATTAACTTTTGTTAGCAAATGTCTAAATCGCTCAAAAAATGGCCAAAAAATTGAAAAAATTTTTTAAATTGAAAATTTTAGATTCAAATCAATATTATTTTTGTTTGAAATACATCAGAGTATGGAAATAGTAAATTCTATCATTTAGCTTTCAATTAGGCTAAAATAAAAGTTTCTAGAAAACTTCTTTTATTTTTTAAAATTCAACTTAAAAGTTAGGTATCAAAAATAAGTGGAGGCACTTATTCTAAATGACCAAATGACGAGCAGTCCTGCAATAATATTTTATGTTATTGTATCAAATCTCAACACTCCAAATTTTGTTGTTTAACAAAAACCTGAGTATAAGAATTCTTACAACACTTTTCTTTAGAGAAAATGAAAAAGCAACAATTTGACAGTATACTGGTATATTGTGATTTGGAGCTGATTCTTATTCATCAGATATGTGTCACATGTATTAAAGCAATAGATAATTAATTTTAAATGTATGTGTATGTGTGTATAGAAATGTGTATTTATTTACATGTATATATGTATATTAATATGCATGTCAAGTGTATTAAAAGAGAAAATGAAAAAGCAACAATTTGACAGTATACTGGTATATTGTGATTTGGAGCTGATTCTTATTAGTCAGATATGTGTCACATGTATTAAAGCAACAGATAAATGTTTTTTAGATGTTGGTTGGTTGGTTGTTTTGTTTTTCTGGCAAATCAACCTCGGTGGGTCATTTATTGCCAACTAAATCTTATTTATTTATTGCTAGTAATACCGTTTCTTTTTTTAACAATTTATTGTTTTTTTTTGTGTCTAGTAATACTTTTTCTTTTCAAGTATCAAGATTCATTGGGATTTCTTTTTTTAAGGATAGGGTCCCCAAGTCTTACCCTTGTTATTTAACCCATAACTGGAGGGAAGGGATGGATTAATACCTTTTCCAATGGTATCAGTGCTTAAGTGAATACAGGGTATTCAACTGGAATTTGAACTCGGCTCACTGATTTCTCTTTCCGAGCCAATATCCACTGCACCACAATGCACATCCATCACTATATGCTTACAGCACCTACTATTCCAAAGTGGTCACCCAACTAAGTACTGACCAGGCTCAACATTGCTTAACTTTGGTGATCGAGCAAGAACCGGTGTAGTCAATGTGATAGGCTGTAAGCCTTTTTTAAATGTACAATTACATTTAAAATATACACTGTCTTTTTGTTATTTTTCATTGTTTCTTGCTCTCTGGAGAAGTTTTAATAAAAGTGAAACATGTTAGATTGTGATACATTCCCTATTTGTTATTTTTCTTCATTTTATCATGTATATATGTATGCATATATATATATATATATATATATATAGTTAGATAGATTGAATTAAAAAACAACATATGAAAAGTCGACTTTCCTCTTCTATGTTGTTATTTGTTTGTTTTCTTAATTCGATCTTAGAAGATTTTTCGTTTGTTTAATCATTTCACCCCAAGGAAGGCAATGATGCTACTAAGATGCAAGGGAATACTGAGAGTTAAAAAAGAATGAAAAGACTTTACTAATTAGAATGGTCAATATATGAACAGATTTCAGGATGACAGCAGATGTCGATTGGGATGCATTAAAATTTTTTAAGATTGTAGATAGCGGGAGCGCAAGAAGCTGGATAAGAGTTCTACAGACAAGTAGTGCCAGTAAATACATTATTAAAATAGAACCTACAGTTATATATATAGTTAGTTCAGCAGCAAAATGGTGAGACCTAGTTGCCAATCTAGTAGTATATTTAAAATTCATGCAGTTACTTTACTAAAAAGGAAATCTTATCAGAAACTATGCCATGAAAATATTTTTAGAAGACACGTCACAGAGGTGGAAAAATAACTGATGTTGAAATAATAGGTCAGAACTAATTACATTCTTGGGAAACTGTTAAGAATCTCAAGATATTTTGCAGGAGCATCACACTAGATATCGCAACAATGTACTGATAAATTTATGAATATACAAGACAGATTTTGATGAGAAAAATGTCTGGCATGACAGTGCCCCAACTTTCTAATCAATAAACCTATCAGTTGATTTAATATAATCACTCCATTTCATCTCAGGGGAAAACATGAGCCCAAGAACGCACAAAGTGTTGCTCACCTGGAGGTTAGCATCAGCCATACTGATGGCAGGCAGAAAAGGTTTTCTATGGCAATTAACTGATAGCAGTTTTGTTTGGATAGCTTTAAAATTTACAGACAATTCCTTGTCTCAGTTAAGCATTGATTGAGAGTTGTTTTCAAGAGCAGGTCCTAATTTTACTTTCTAGGACTTTCTACTCAGGAGGAGTTAGTTGTGTCTACAATATAAATATGTACTTGAGAACTGAAGGTGCTTGATTTCAGCTTTCTTTCTACAAAAGAGCACTTTATATTACTTTATATATTTGTCATATTTTGGGGTGTAAATTGTTTTTTCCTTTATATGCTTGCTGTTATATAAAAAACATTATATTACAGTATTTAGGCAAGCAACCACATAGGAACTTATTCCACACAGTGGTAGATAATTGGAAAAAGAATTTTCTTCTTAGTTTTGTAGGAGATAAAGATGAAATCGCCTTTTTCTGTCCATCAGGATAAGGGCAGTATGTAGCATACATTCTTCAACTCTTTGCCATGTTTCTGACCCAAAGTTCGTGGAAAATCCTTGAGGGATATCTGGTGCTGGGGATTTCATCTTTGTGGCATCACCTCCCTCATTGCACCAGGGTGAGAGGGTTAATGGAATATCAACACCAGCATAACCATGGTTTTATGGACTGGGCAGTTTTTATACTGAGCTATTATGTATGCATATGAGCAACCCATATTAATAACATTTTTGTGCTGCATCTTACCATTGTAAGAAGATAAGTAAATAAAGAATCAAAGTGTTTTCCCCCAGACAATTGCCTAGTAATCAAAGTAATATCTACTCTTTCTTCCACTTGGTATGGTTATCTTCTCCTACAAATTCCAACCCTAACACATCACTCAATAAGTCCCGGCCCTAACAGATAAAACAATGACTTCATCAACATAGTCTCCTTCTAGGGTGATATACTGATTTCAACACTTCTTTAACTATTCGATGCCTTTTTGTTTTAACCATGATTTGTCTTTAGCCCCAAAATATGCCACAGTTTCTGATATCACTTCTTTATTGGAGCCAAATCTCTTTCCTTGGAACATTTTTTGAGGTCTGCAAACAGTCAGTAGTTGCTGGGGATCAGATCTGGAGAATAGGGTGGATGCAAAAGCAATTCTAAGTTCTAATCATGTATTTTTGATATTGTTGCGATCAACTTGTGACACAGTGTATTGTCTTGGTGAAAGATCATTTTTTGGTGATTTCTTCCTTCAAATGCATTAATAATACTATATAATATTCACTATTGATAGTTTTTTCTTTCTCAAGGTAATCGATGAACTAAATACATTGTGCATCCAAAAAAAACATATGCCAAAACCTTGCCTGCTGATGGTAGCATCTTTGGTTGTTTTGGGCAGCATTCACCTGCTGTTTTTCCTTCAGCTGACTGCCAATTTGGCTTGGGAGTGATGTAGTGGATTCACATTCATCCATTGTCACAAATTTATCCAAAAATATCTTCTTGTTGCATACAATGCTCTGAATCATCAACACGTTGTTTTTGATCAACTATGAGCAAATGCAGCACCCAGCTTTCTCATTGACAAACATTCATACAAAATGGGGAATACACTGCCTTCTGATATGTTCAACTTCTCTGCTATTTCATGCAACTTCAATTTACAATTGGCCAAAATGAGTTTGTGGATTTTTTGGTATTTAAAGGGACAGCTGACGATTTTGGGCAACTTGAGCATTTAGCATTATTTGTGCCTGTACAACCACGTTTAAATTCAGCATACTACCTCTTAAACATTGTTTTTGATGAAGCAGAGTCTGAATAACACTTATCAAGCCATTGCTTTGATGGAGCAGTATTTTTTCTCATCAGAAAGCATTGCTTTTGCAACACACAAAATTCAAATTTTTTCATTGTTTTGAAAATTTGCAACAATAGCTTCATTTAAATAACTGTAATTTCTAAAACTAATAATCCAACTGGGCCCAAATTTTGTCATGCCATTTGAAGGTTAGTACTTCATAAAAATTATATGGATTTTTTATTAGTGATGCCATCTATATGTCAGGCCCTAGACTTATTGAGTAATGTGTTACAACACCAGAATCTCCCTTAAAAGAGGAAGGTTTAGCAAATACCTATGCCAGCATGACAATGGTTGTGGGGACAGGATAATTTTTGTCCTTAGCTCATGTGTATATTTATTTCTACCCAACATGAAAAAAGCCTTGTGTCACATTCTACCATCATGAGGAGGCAAGGAAATACAAGAAATGTGGGTGTTTCAACTTGGTAGAAATAGCATTGCTTGTTGAAGCTGTAAAGGTTTCATTTTCCTATTGAAATAGCTATGGGGTTTTCTGTTTGGTCAGTTACCTGCCATACAGGACACACATTTGGGTGATCATAGCTTAAAAGAGGCATGACTGACTGGGAAGAAGATTATCCCGAAATAGGTTGCCATTACTTTCTGTGGAAAACTGGTTGCCAGCCAAGGCTATAGAACCAAATCTGTCCTGTTATTTAACCCGTAACTGGAGAAAAGAGACAGATTAATACCTTTCCCAAGGGTATTTGCATGTAAGTGAATGCAGAGGATTCAAGTGGAATTTGAACTCAGATCCACAATTTCTCATTCTGAACCAATATCCACTGCGCTACAAAACATGTCTCCTATATCTCTTCTGGATGGTCTCCTTGATTAAGTTGGTAAATGATGCCATAATCATTGCTTCAGTTCATCTTTGGTGTAACAAAGAGTTTTGTTGGTCTCTTACTCAACTAATAATCAAGAGGGTTACAGTCTGAGAAGTTAAGTGGTCAGATCTAAGGGGTGATGGTTACAAAAATTGCTTGACATGGTTCTTTTGTATGACATGGTTCAGAGTAATGTTGCCAAACCTAGGGTCTTTTAGCAGCTACCATCTTGATCTAGAGCAGTACTACCTCCTCAAGGCACTTGATGTAGGGCTTTGAATTGAGTTTGAGGCCCTGTGGGAAGATGAATTGAGGTATAACATTGCCATCACTAGTGATCTCTCCAAACACCTTCGTAATCACCATTAGACTCATTCAACTCTTTCCAAAGAGTGAACTCAAATTGACACCAAAACACTCTGAACTATTCATTTTTGGATCTGGCCGACATAGCAAGCAGTATAGCATATCATTTCTAAGTCACTGCAGAGTGAATTGCATCATGGTGCACTTTCACACAGATGGTGCCCAACTGACCCTACTAGAGTCAACAAAATCAAAATCAAGCAACGCACATGCACAATGTAAAAGAAGAAAATGGTGACAACTTACCCATTGCCCTTTATACATAATGATGTAATATGATATACAGTGCACTAATTTTAGTGTAATTTTCAATAAACAATACAAATTTAAAACATTTTGTGTGCCCAGCATTATTATGATGTTATATACATTTTTATCTATTACTTGCTTTTATTAGCTAATATCTAACAAATCTTATTCAATGACAGTATTTATATTATTCGGGTTATTGTCCTCATCTTTGTGGCCATTTGTATGGCGTTTCGGCTGTTGTACACTTCGACTTTCTTCAGGTGCTGGGAATTTTGAATCAAACCCTTTATTACAATCACTGGGTATATGAACTTCATTCCTTGTGTAGTAGTGCCTCTTCTGGTAGCTATGAGTCATCTCCCTCTAATCCTGTATGTTATTTGTTCACCACTGATGTAGCCTAGTATTGAACTCACAACTCTTTGAGTCAAGTCACAGGAACTAAACAACGTCTATATCCACTAGGCCATGTGTCATGACTACCAGAAGAGACACTACTACGCAAGCAATGAATAGTCCAGTGATTGTAATAAAAGGTTTGGTTCAAAATTCCTATAACCTGATGAAGGCTGGAGTGTATAACAGCTGAAACGTCATACAAATGGTTACAAAGATGAAGACAATGAATAATGTAAATACTGTAAATACTAACTCATCTCAGAAATATAGACAAATACTTATTCAATTAGTTGTCTTTTTTGTAATCTTTTACGATTTTTTAATCAGTTTTACTTATCAAATACAGAAAACAAATTCCATATTTTTCTTGTGGTGATTCTTAATTAAAATTCTGGTTTAAATATATTTTCCATTCAATGTATCTTAATACAAAAATATCAACTTTATTTGGATTTATTGTTGAAATAATAAAACTTTGAAGTCAATTTGTAAGGAAAATCCTGCAAAAATGAGGTATTTTTTGTATATTTTTCAGATGATCTTTCAACCTAAATGCTCAGAAATTTGCAGCAGCTAATTGTTAGTATCAGTACTTATCACATCAAGCCTCATCTTCTACAATGAGAGCAATGTCAATTTTTTAAAGAGAAGGAAAAAAATCAACCTGCTCTCATTGTGTGGGACATTCCAATTATTTTATTACCATTTCTAACTTGTGCCGTAAGAACCAGTCTTGTTATTTTTATTTTTCCCAAATACTCTTCAGATAAAATGTACATTGTTTGGAATTAAATAATTTTAAAAAATGTGGAATTAAAGAATTGTTAATTTCTGGTAGTAGCATATGTAGTGTACAAACTGAAGAATAATTTCAAATTTTTTTTCTTTTTACATTTATGTCTTTGTTGCGTTTACTATATATCCATGCACTGAATATTGCTACCAAATATGATCCATTGCTCCTGCTGTATATTTCGAGATTCTTGATAAAATACAATGAAGAATCTCCAATTTTATTAATTCTAACCTGGTTTCTTGGCTTTAGTCTCTTTCCAACCCTAGTAACATACGTTTCCTGCACCTTTTCTACAAATATTTTGATGGAAATTGTTCTGATGAACATTCTGCTAACAGGACCAAGACTATATTGTGGGGCAGTGGATATCAGCTCAGAATGAAAAATTGTGGAGCCAAGTTCAAATTCCAGTTGAATTCATTGCATTCACTTACGTGCAAATACCTTTGGGAAAGGTATTAATCCATCTCTTCCTTCCAGTTATGGGTTAAATAACAGGACAAATTGGGTTCTGTAGCCTTGGCTGGCAACCAATCTACTGCAGAAAGCAATGGCAACCTACTGCGGGATAATCTTCTGCCCAGTCAGTCATGTCTCTTTTGAGACATGATCGCCCAAGCGTGTTTTACGTATGGCACTTAACTGACTGATTAGATTAGCAATAAGGCGTCATCAGTTTATAGTTGAATTGGCTAGTAAGTTCTATGCTAACAGTTTCTTCACTTAGACTCTTCACTTGTGGAACCCTCTTTCAGCTTCATGATTTACAACCAACATTGGCCTTCAAAAATTTAAATGCAAAGTCAATCATTATCTACTGTTTTCTTGATTACTCTTTTGTTGTTCTCATTCTGTAATAATTTTTCTATTTTTTTTATTTTTCTTTCACACTTAGTAACTCCTTGTGTCTAAGTAGCTTTACTGTCTTGCTTGGGTGAAATGATTAAAAAAAAAGAAGCAAATATACTTTACCATGATTAGAAGTAAAATTTGGTTGAAATATTTAATTATGATTTCAAATCATTTTTATTTGTCTCTTTTTTTTTTTTTCAGGTTTCAAACATGTAAGATTTTGCCACTTATCTAATTGATGGTTTTATTATCTGGAAGCTTTTAGTACCGCTTCATTATGGTGACATTCCGCCAGCATTTTACCTGACATGAAATCTATTTGTACACATTCTAGTCTTGCAAATTTTAGACAACCTTCTATATAATTAAGTTATTGGAAGACAAAAAATGATTGAATCATTTTTGTTATCTTCTTGCTGGATTTTTGATTGAGAACACAACGCTGTCTGTTTGACACAAAGAAAGTTTACTCTGGGGTTTTTCTTTTGGCTTTTAGAGACACTTCTGAAAATTAATTAACAAATGGAGTTTGCCGAAATAGCAACTGGAAATGTTCATTAGTAATTATCAGCTTTTGTAGAGCATTTGAAATGTTCATCTCCTCTTAATTTCTGAAGAACAAAGATTGATTCAGAAAAAATAAAGTTAAAAACAAGAATTAACTAGTGCCTCAGTGTGTGGGACATTCTGATAATTTTATTACCATTTTCAACCTGTGCTGTAAGAAATTATTTTTCATTCTTTTTTATTTTTATTTTATTTTTCTAAATACTTTGCAAATAAAATACAGTAATGCCAGTTGTTGTGAAAGGGCAGAGAAATGGGTTATTTGGGGATTGGAAAATTTTTCTATGGCACTATAAAATTAATCCACTTTCGGAAAATTTCATATTGGCAACTGGTGGTTGTTTTAGCTTTTATAAATTCATTATTATATCAAAATAAAAAAATACAGTAATAAGTAGAAATTAATTTAGCATTAATTCATAAAAAACAATGATTTTGACTTGAAATTTTTTACTGTAGGATCAATGATCTACATGCTCTGTGGAGAGGCATTGGATTAAGTGTACTGGAAAGGAACGAGATTATGTTGAAAAATATTTTCGTTGTATGTGGTGAAGGCAACCACTATTGTCTCCCATTCAAATTACTCAACTATAAAAAGGTATAGTCAAACTTCACATACCGGCAATGGTTGAATTGCTTTGAATAAAGCTTAAAGGTTTGTCTGTTTTCTTTACAGCTATTTTTCTGTATTTGACTCATTTTGATGTTACCAAGTTGTAACTCAGAGACTTTAGGCTGTCTCTCTAGCTATATTGTCACAGTTTTTCATAGTTAGTCCTTTTCTTTATTACCTTGTTTCAGAGATATTTACACTTGTGGTGAAGGTAACTATAGTTGTGCTCCTCTTGAAATACTCTATTATAAAAAGTAATGATCGAACCTTACATATATGTAGTGTTCAAATTGCTTCAAATAGAGTTTCATTACAAGTATAAAGGTTTGTCTGTTTTTATACAGTGTAAAAATGTTTTTACTTATTATAAATTTATGAGCTTGGAGACAGACCTACATTTATAATGTGTTTATATATATATATATTAATTATTATGTTAGAACATGTGCAAACTACAAGCTACTACAAAAAGGTACAATTTTGTAGTAGTTTGTAGTTTGCACATATTCTAACATAATAATTAATAATAAATATTCATTGTTCTACTTTACATAATGTTTTGAATGTTGCAATTATTTTCTTTATTCTTATTCATTTATATATATATATATATATATATACATATATATCCAAAACAAAAATGGCATGTCCCACGTCTATTGAACAGGTGAAGAGGCTCATCCCTTGTTTCCTGCTTAGGATATGGTTTCCGGTTTTCTCTTTTCCAATCTTTTCACTCTTTCCTTTTTTTATTTTTTCCAATTGGAGTAGATAGACTAAACTATCACCCAGTTCACACTCCACCCATATGTATTGAACAGGTGAAGAGGCTCGTCCCTTGTTTCCTGCTTAGGATGCGATTTATGGCTTTCTCTTTTCTAATCTTTTTACTCCTACGTAGCTCCCTGCACATCAGTGGCGTTATCGCCTTGCTTGAGGTGATATGATTAAAAAAAAAAAAAGGTAAGCTCCCAAAACAGAATCTATTCATATTAATCTCATTCCATGATTTTTAGCAAAGTTTACACAATTGTCTAGGAGATGTTAATGCTTCTAATTTTTCCTTCTTTCATGTAAACTTCTTAATTTATTGAATTTTTCTTTCTTTCATGTAAACTCCTTAATTTATGTAATTTTTCCTTCCTTCATGTAAGCTTCTTAATTTATCAAATTTTTCCTTCTTTCATGTAAACTTCCAGTGTATGAATTTCTTTTTGAGTAAACTTCTGGTATATGAATTTTGTGCTGTACTTGTATAATAAAAGAATTTTGTCACTGAGGAAGCAAGGTTTTTCCTTGCTGAAATGCCAAACAACACATTTATTTTTTATAATTTTATTTGAAAATATATATAAAGGTGGACACCCAGTGGCAACAATTTTTTTAATGTTTAAATGCATGAAAAAGATATTAGCCAGTTTCACACAAGTTTGCAAATATTCATCTGGAAAATGGCACCTATTAGAAGGAGTTTTACCACTGTATATTCTAAACCTTGCTGTGAGGACAAATAGGAGGGCACAACTATGGTTACCTTCAGCACAAGTGTAAAGGTAATAAAGAAAAGTGAGAAGAAAGGACTAACTATGAAAAACTATGATAATATAGCAAGAGGTCTCTGAGCTATAAGTTGGTCACATCAAAATGAATCAAATATAGAAAAATAATGGTAAAGAAAACAGAAACGTTTTCTATTGTATTTATTTATATTATTTTTTTACAGTATTTACATTGTTCAAATTATTATCCTCATCTTTTAGTTATATAATTATTTATATCTGAATTTTTACACACAAAAATACATATATATATATATATGCACACACACATACACAAAATTACTCACACATATTCCACATATATTTAGACCATTTACATTATTCAGACTGTTGTCCTTATCTTTATTGTCATATTCAAAACCTTTCCCACTATTGTACATTCCAGTCTTCTTCATGTAATATACAAAGGAATTTAAAACTGAACCCTTTAGCTAGTCTACTGGGGTAGATTGTTCTAGATAAAGGGTGTAAATAGTTACAATACATCTTCACAGAAATGTACACTATTTTATTATGTTGCTCACAATATCAGGAATGATTGTTAGTGGTATAGCAGTAAAGATTAAGCCATATTGGCTTTGATAACCATTAGTACTTTCTATTTTGAGATAGGCAATAGCTGATGGATAGCCTTGCAAAATGTCATCTGGCATAAACATGTATACGAAGCAGAAATATTACATTGAATTATTCCATGTGGAAAAAGTTGTACATATCAGTGTATGTTCAATAGAAGCAGAGACTAAACAGTTGATATAAGCACAGGTAGCCAATGGGTAAAGACAACAACATTGTTTGTGACAAATCACATTTTGGTAGTGCTTTGCACTACTGTCAAATAATGAATGTTTATCTGGCAAAAATGCATAGCACCTGATGGTAATTATTTATAAAACTGTGTTTTATATCTGAAAACTTGCTCATTTCAACGGTGTGATTTTACTCTTATCTGTTGTATTTTGTATAGAAATAAATTGGTAGCATTATTTTCAGAACATCTCTCATATATACTATTTACATTATTTGGACTATTGTCCTCTTCTTCACTGCCATGTTTACAATGTTTGGGTTTGGGCTGTTGTATACTCTGACCTTTTTCAGGTGCAAGGAATTTTCATCTATAAGTGATACCACGTCTGGTAGTCATGTAGTTAACTCCTTTTAACTTCAAATTTCTAAGTTATTTGTTCACCACTGCTATAGCATGGTATTGAACTCACAACTCTTTGGATTACAGAATGAGAATGATATACCAAAATGATCATAATAAAGGGTTTGGTTAAAAATTCCTAGCACCTAAAGAAGGCCGGAGCATACAACGGCTGAAATGTCGTAAACATGGATGAGGACAATAGTCCAAACAATATAAATAGTGTAAATACTGCCTCAATTACAGAAGCATAGACAAATATCTGTCATATATATGATAGATGTTTGTCTATTTATACTATTTATATATATATATATATATATATATATATATATATATATATATTTCTCTTATATATATTTACATTCATTATAAACATCTAATGTTTTTTACTCACTGGCACACACACTTAAACAAACACAAGTTTTTTTACTACATTTAATATTCATCCATTGCTTTTTTAAACATGACATGTATCTGACCAATAAAACTTTACCTCAATCAACATACTGTTTCTTAGTTTTTAAATCATTCGTTTTTAAAGAATCTCTCAAGAAGCTTGTTAAAGTGAAATATGTTAGATTAAAGACACTTTTTTCTACTTGTTCTTTATTTATTCTATTCATCTTTGTGTATTTAAGCAGAAAATTTTCTTTTAAACATGACAGATTAAATAGATCACAAACATTGTATCTGCTTATTTTTAATAAAATCTGTTCATACTCATGGATAATCTTTTGCATATTATACTTAAAAGACGTAAGAAATGAGCTATAATTTTGACAGATAATTTTATTATTCATTTCTCAATGTTCACAAGTACTTTCAATCTCCTTCTAAGATCATCTTCAGGAGTGTGAATTGTGGTAACAAAATATAACTGCAAAACTGTATTGCTAAAAATTACTGTAAATTTTCTTCTTTCTTCAAATATAACGGTTGACAAATTGCTTAGCGTTCAATAGAACATGATAATTATTAAAAATGAATTTTTTTTATGCTGTAATATCATGGTTATGCACATGTTAAAGCATGAAAACACTGTTCTTTTTACAAACATTTTAGAATATTAGTACAGAATTTATACCTGATTCTATTAATTGATGGCTTAAGTTTTTTTATGAATATTGCCTTGAGGATCTGTAGTTTGCTTTTGTTGCTTTTTTTAGTGTAGGATAGTTGTGTTATTGGTCATTATTTTTTATATTGTGAATGTAGACTGGAATGTTATTGTAGATGTCTAGAAATGGACAAATGGTCAGACATATGTAATGTAAGATATCTTGTTAATGTAGTTGTTGTAAATATATATATATATATATATATATATATAAAATTGAAAATCACTTTATTCAATTAATTATGTATATATATAAATGTATGTACATGGTGGATATTTAGACATCAAGTTTACATACATTGTCTGTTTAAATATTTGTGTATGTTGGGTAAATGTATGTTGTATCTAGGTATATATATATATATATATATATATATATACATATATATACATTTTCTGTAGAACTGATAGGTATATACATGAATGTGTGCATATGAGTCACACACACACACATAATCTTTAAAAGTGAGTGATTTATGAAAAGTCTATACTGAAAAAATATTTATCTCATTCAGAAGAACATACACTATTTGGTAATTTTTTTTACTGCGCATATTTGTTTGAAATCTCTGTTATGTATTTCTTACTAACAGTGTTGTAAACTTTTCCATTATCTTAAGCCATCAATAAACAATAAGATATCTGCCTTGTTTTCTCACATTTCTTATCTTACTGTACAATTTCATTTGTTCTCCCTGGAATCCACCCCTCACTTCCCAGCTTCCCAAATACCTAAGCTACCACCATCATCATCATTTTGCCTCTTTACTTCAAGGTTATACTTTTGAAAAGCCTAACCACATCCCTACCATTGCAACCACCATCACTGCACAAAGTAAGATGCACTCGGCCTCAGCTTCACTGTGATATCAGCAGGTGTTTTCAGGCTCAGGCCACTTGGTGGTATGTGTGGTGGATGTGGTTGTGGTGATGGTAGTTGGTAAAACGCAAGGTTGAGGAGGTGGTGGCCCTAATTTCCCATCATCCTGTATTTTTTTATCTCCTATCCATTATCCATTTCTTTTGGAGTGCTTTCGATCAAACCCATACAGAAGCACTTGCGTCTGGACAAACCAAAAGAAGGTGATAATAATTCTATTTGTTGTTCTTGTTTTTCTCTTCTATAAGATTATGCCTTCGAAATATTTCTGACTGCTATCATAAAAATTCATTCCTCTTTTTCCCCACTTATCAGAGACGACACTTTCTAACTTTCATGCTGTAATCTCAAATTGTGTAAACACCACTTGATGATAAAATAGCATTTGGGGAGGACTTGTAATTATTTCAATATTTATTAGAGATTTTTTTTCTGAAAATAAAAACTTAAGAATACTTAATGACCAATGAATCATTGTAATTGAGATTGAAGTGGGTAGAGAGAATATGAAATGAACTTTAGATGCCTGGATCGGGTGGAGCATTCCAAAATGTTTGACCAAGTTTGATAGTATCCTGGCAGACCTTGTTTTAAAGACACTGTTTATCAGTCTGCTTTTGGGTGTTGGTCACTCTTGATAACCTGCCTCAAATTCTACTCTGATATCAAGCACTTTGCCACCTGGAATATTTAACAGGGAAACAAAGATAATTTATCAAGAAAAACAAATGTTGCAATAATAAAAAGAATTATTTGGAGATTGAACAATATAAAATGGAATGGTAGCCATTTGCATTTTATACTTGAGAAATAAATTTATCACACACGTATACACACACACACACACACACACACACACACACAAGCACACAAGGTGTTTTGAAAATACTTTTACAAAATTTGAGGGCAGGTTCTTGACACAAAAAAAATGTAAAATGTCCATATGAATATATGTTAAAAAGGCTACAGAAACTCATAACAAAAATTCAAAATGTCCTCCAATTGCATCTACACTACAAACACTGGGCTGCTAACTCATTAGTTTGTACTACTTCTAAGATATATGTATATATATATTTTCCCTCTTTCTGAACATTACCTAAATTTTATCTAATTTTAATCTTCTTGTTCCTGCATAAACCCATGAATAGTTTTGTTGGATGTAAGGCTTGCCTGGGTTTTTTTCTTTTTTTTAAGTGGATCTTTTGATCTTTTTTTTTATATCCCCTCCCCATTTTTTCTTTTTTTTTTTTACCAATATTATTAAAACTATTTATTTTTATAGTTTGTCCTTTTTCACCATGGTCCTCCTCCTTAAGTGAGTGTGTGTATATATATATATATATATATATATATATATATATATATATATATATATATATGTATTTGAGGATAAGTAAAAAATTATCCACACTTTCACTATAATGTATCTTCTGCTCATTTGTGCTTATAGCAGGTGCTATTGTGGTCATGCAATTAAAGTTTTAACTTGATTGTGCCAGTTTTCTTGATGCTGTTATAGTGTAAACATGACTGCTTGAGTTGCAATGTGCACCAAGGAGGATCAAAAAGCAGTGATCCAATTTCTCTGGATGTATTGGGGGTTAAAATTCGTCAAAGTCTTTTAACACCGTATGCCAATAGTGCACTGTGTAGAAGTCTCTATGAGTAGATCAAGAAGTAGCTTGACAAGTGTGATACACAAAGAAGGAGCAGGACACCCATCAACCTCCATCACCTACAAGAAGATTCATCATTTGTAAGAGTTGGTAATAGCAAACTGGTGAGTTATTTATGTATAGCATATTCTCTTCAGGTTCACATCCCTGCCCTTTGTTACTTCTTGGTGCACACTGCTAGTGGAGTGCTCATGTTTACACTGTAATAGCAGTAAGAGAAATGTTTCAATCAAACTCAGAGTTTGACTATGTGATCACAATAGTACCAACTATAAGCACACATGAGCAGAAGGCAGTGTGATAAATAAATATGCGGTTAATGTTTTACTTATATATATGCATATGTTTGTAAAATGTTTAATAGTATCCAGAAAGAAAAGTGAAGATAATGAGACAAAGTGGAAAATCTATAAACGACACATGCATTTAACCGAATTCTGATGAGAAGCCAAGACCAACAGATGTTGGCAAAAAATCTTGTTTATTGCTTTTCCATTTTGGTTTCCTTATCTCTCTCTCTCTCTTTATATATAGATATATTATAATTTAATTTTGGAGGATAAACTGAGGAAAACCTTTTTCATGACTTTTTTTTTTTGCTAGTGAAACAGTGTTATCAGAAAAAACACTGATGGATCATTGAAATAAATAAAAAAAAACTTTTAAAATCTGAATTATCTATTCATCATATATCTAATAAATACTATGCTAAAAATTTCTTGTCTTGGTGGATATCTCTCATTTGGATTCTTGCTTTCCTGCCAACTATGGTCTTCAAACGTTTAAATGCAATGTGAGTTGTCAAAGATGCATTCCAAAAGTGAACCAGATAATTAAGAGACAATAAAAATTTTTTTAGAAACAAAGAAAATAGTACTGAACTGCTACATGATATGTGTCCTTCAATATGGGAGTGAATGTTGGACAATCTCCTTAAGGATGAAGAAACTTATGTGGTCCTATAGAAGGATGCTGAGGATACCATGGAAAAATATGTGAGCAACGGCAAGGTTTTAAAGAAAATGAAAACAAGAAAACTTATATTTAACATCAGGAAAAGGCAGTTGAAATTGCTGAGGCACATAATGAGGAAGAAAGGTTTAGAAAATCTGATACTCACAGGACAGATTGAAGAAAAGAGGGATAGAGAAAAACAGTGGGTAACATACTTGATGGGCTTGAACAAATGGATGATAGAACAGGTTTTGGAAGGAAAATAACAAAAAGACAAATTTTATTAAGAGTTACAAGGGACAGAAAGATATGGAAGACCATGTTTGCCTACTTCCTGAAAGGACATGGCACCGAAAGAAGATTGTTTTCTCTCCCCAGTTTTCTCAGTCTCTTTCACCCTCATTAACTGCTGATGTCTTAGCTACATTTTGCTTTGCTTGAGGTGAAATAATTAACATATATCATTATCGTTTAATGTTCATTTCCATGCTAGCATAAATTGGACTGGGTTTTCTTGATGTCTCTGCAATTGAACCATCATGAAATATTGGAGTGAGTTTTACAGCTGTATGCCTTTACTAACACCAACTAGTTAAAGAGCTTGGAAACGTAGTGTTTTTATTGAGTCACCATCTCTAGGAAGATTATCTACAAAGGTTAGAGAGTTCAGCTTAACCTATTCTATACAGAGAAATTGTAGAGGTTTTTATTCCAGAGATTTCCTTCTCTTAGACAAGTTGCTATCCAAAGCTAAAGACTCTTCAGTCAGTTAAGTGCCATTTGTGATACACGGTTGGGCGATCATGTCTTGAAAGAGACATGACTAACTGGGCAGAAGATTATCACACAGTAGGCTGCTATTGCTTTCTGCAGTAGACTGGTTGCCAGCCAAGGCTATAGAACCCAATCTGTCCTGTTATTTAACCCATAAATAGAGAGAAGATATAAATTAATACCTTTTCCAAGCGTATTTGCGCATAGGTGAATGCAAGGAATTCAACTGGAATTCAAACTTGGCTCCCCGATTTGTCATTCCGAGTCGATATCTACTGCACCAAGCCAGCCTAATTTTTACTTTTTTCTTAAATGACCCTATTTTGACTCTTAGTTGGGACCATAACAGGTACTAACACCCCAAATTATGGTGGACCTGGGAAAAACAGCAATTAAGAGAAGGTTTCACATTCCTATTAACCTCCAGATCAGAGGCCTTGCTACAGAATAGAGTTTATTGTCATACCCAGGACTATATATATTTATATATATATATATATATATATATATATAGGATTATGATATATGAATTTTGATATATCAAGAACAGTTTTGGAGGAAAGATGTATGACAAAGTGGAAAAAAAGTTTTGTGTGATGTGTTTTGTCCCCTAATACTTCATCAGGCTAGGTTTGTTTATGCTGATACAACTAAATATGTGGTTGAATAAGACGCTTAGAATTTTAAATTTGGAAAATATTAAAAACTTTTTGGGTCGTTTTGGGCTATGTATTTTTTCTTATTTTAATATCTTTTGGTTTTTTTTATAATGTGTTTTGGGTAATCTAGCCAATTTTATTTAGATTCTTGTTTTATGTCCATTTAATATCAAAGATGGGAGTAAACGAAAAAATATATATGTATATACTAGCTATATAGTCTGGCATTGCTTGGGTTTTTTTTAGTGGTCATGTTTAAATGGTAACATCAAGTGCTTATTCAAAAAGCTCCAGCAAGATTAAATAACCTTTTTCATAGATGCATATCCTCTTGTTCAGATCTCAAAAGTTCATATTTGTTTATATTTTCATATACAAAATATAAACAACATAATTTCTAAAGAATCAACTACTGCTCTTACTATATATATAAATATTTATTTATTAAATAAAGTAAATAAAAATACTTAATTTTCACCAAAGCATTTCAATGATCAACAAAGAAAAGCAGTTAAAATTTGTGCATTTCTTGCATTCTCTTTAAATCACTTAAATGTTTATTGTCAGTAAAAGGTGGACAAAAAAGAAAAGTGCTTTCACACAACTCACTTGTTGCTTTTTTAAATGAGTAATATATTTTTATAGATATTTGTTAGGTCTGTGAATCAAACTCTCTGACTGGGTTTAGTTTCACTGTAGTTTTAAATAAAAGGTGTGGTTAGAATAAGAAGGGTAGATGGAAATTTTAATGTTTTTAAAGAATAATTTTCAATATTGAAACTTTTTGTTCAAGAATAATCTCTGGCCTAAATTTTTTTCCAAGAATTTTTTTTCAAGAATTTTCATTTTTGTTCCAGAATTTTCATTTTTGTTCCAGAATTTTCATTTTTGTTCCAGAATAATCTCTGGCCTAAATTAACGGTGATGATATAAGAGCAGATGTTTTATTTATTTGAATCTTTGCTAGAGTTTTTTTGAAAATAAAAATACTCAGTGACCAATACTGTTGAAAGCCCACAAGTGATGAGTTTTTTGTCATTACAGTATTTTGTGATCCAATAGTATCAGGCCATAAGCTTTGAAGAAAGTTGATCCTCATTAAAATTTACAGGCTTTGTTTACTGAGACCCATTTTAAACCATTGACCTTAGAAAATGATTGATTGCAGCTAACATTTTAAATATTTCTGAACAGGTTTGATACTATGTATAACATCTATATGCAAGTCACAATTGCTTTAGTATTTGGACTTTGTAAATTTAAGCACAGTACTAGATTGACAGAGGATGTGCACCATGGTGCAGTGGATATCGACTCGGAACGAGAAATCGGGAAGCCGAGTTCGAATTCCAGTCGAATTCCTTGCATTCACTTGCACACAAATATCCTTGGGAAAGGTATTAATCCATCTCTTCCCTCCAGTTATGGGTTAAATAATAGGACAGATTGGGTTCTGTAGCCTTGGTCTGCAACCAGTCTACCGCAGAAAGCAATGGCAACCTACTGCGGGATAATCTTCTGCCCAGACAGTCATGTCTCTTTCAAGACATGATCACCCAAGCGTGTTTTACGTAAGACACTTAACTGACTGACTGACTAGACTGACATCAAGATCTCATCAGTTTACAGTTGAGCTGGAAAGATGGACCCACAAGTTCTATGTTGATAGTTTCTTTTTTCACACTTCTTGCTCGTGGAACTCCCAGTTCCATACTTTCCAGCCAAACTGCAAAAATTTAAATACAATGTTAATCCCTATCTACTGTCCCCATGACTACGCTTTTCTCTTACTGCTCATTAATGTTTCTGTTCATAATTCTTCCACACACTATAACCTCTTGTGTCTTAGTAGATTTACTGCCTTGCATGAAGGGATACTGATTAAAAAGAGACCCCCAAAACCATTAAATATTTGTATTTTTATATCAGCTGTTTTAGGATATTTCTTTTCTTTATTTTTTTTCAGAATCTCTTTGATGTTAACATTTTTGTATAATTTTATCAGCAGGAGATTTTGAACAAGAAAGAGTTAAGGAGCCAAGCTTGAATGATCAGACTAAATTTATTTTAGAGTTTGTCTGTCATTGATAACCACAAAATAAATGGTCATCATTCATTTCCCTGATAGTTACCAGAGACAGTGTCAATCAAGCATTAGTACAATGCAATATATCTTTATTTGTGGATATTGCTTGGCTGTGTTTTAGCCAGCAGATTTCCTGTTGATAAGGGTTAAAAACAAAAGGAGGTTCTGACAGAGGGCACAGTACACTGATGACTTCACGTTGAATGAATTATTGTTTGTGATAATAATGTCATGTGTCAACAAGAACCAAGTTCTGGATCTGTAAATGGATCTCAGGAGAATTATCATCTGTTTAATGAAGTCAAAAGGCATTCATCTGACAAACAAGAGAATCTGTTTTTTTCATTTTTTTTTAGCCAATGTTGTGGGTGTTTGTTTTATTTTCTTCACTTGTTGGGGGATGTAACTAAAAAGGATACTTTATTCTGTTGAAATTAGAAAGCATCTTGGATTAATGAATATGACCAATCAAGCACAGAATAGTGATGAAAAATTCTCAGTCTAATCTACATTTCTTCCACTAAATGTTCATGCAATACAAGAACCAAGAGCCACTCAAGGTAGAGGGTTACTGAATAAAGTTATTCTATGTGTGTAAAGCAGAAAAGAAAGAAGTGATTATTATAAAGATAAGTAGGATAGATAACAGTTACCCCCTAGATATTAAGTGATTAAGAGTATAGTGATCAGGAAAGCATCCCCTTAGGAGTCGAGTTCATAAAGTAACACTTCTTGGGGAAAAAGTTGTTTAACTAGGACTTTCTACTTAACCAATGGAATACAAAGAGAATGAGGATGATTTGACCCTGTGTATATGGCATATGCTGGATTCTAGCTCTGAATGTCTGAACTGGTAGAACTAAAGAAAGCAGCTCATCTGAACATTTACTATGAAAATGGCAATAAAATATAAATCGATTTACAATGTTTCATCTGTTGGGTTGAAAATAATTCATTGCCCACAGAGTCGTGTAAATGTTTTTCAACTATGTCAAGAGTGAAAAGTGAGGATTGGGCAGCTCTAGCCTAGATGCAGCAGAAAGAATTCCATTTTTAATCTGATTTGGTTTTTGTAAAGATATAGCATGTTAAGTACTTCTTTGAGCAGCATAAGAAAATTACCATTTTTTCAGCGTCTTTAGTGATGGATCGCATAGATGAGTTCCACTTGAAGTCTGGGATAAACTTAAGTTTCAGTAGACATTCAGGACAAAAGATCTCATTGAGAGTACAATTGTTCATCATAACTTAAGGAAATTCAATATCTGCTCTGTGAGCTGTTTGAGCTAAATCAGTGGAAAGATTAGTTGGCAGATTCTAACCAAATAAGCAAGCATCAAATTCTTTTCAGAAAAGTTTCTTGGTCAGACATTTTAGCAAACTCTCATCAAATCCTATACTTTGGTCATGTATGTGACTATTCATTGGGTGAAGAAAAAAATTTGCAGCATTTCTTAAGTGAATTTCAAAAACAATATTTCGGTATTTGTAGATAGATTTAGTCAACATCATATAACTGCTCTAAGTCGTATTTACAGGCTACCAGAGAATTTAAATTTTTCTCATTAAGAGAATTTTGCATAGATTGAAATAAATGATAATCCAAAGTTGCCAGGTCAGATGAGTACAGTGGGTATAATAGGACATCCCAGCCAATCTATACCAATTTTTATTGGGATTGCAAAGATTGTGGGATCTGGCATTATCCTGATGGAAGATGATTCTTGTTGACCAAATGCAGATGCTTTTCATTACCTACTGCCTTCAGTCAATCAAATTTATAACTTTACTTGTCTGAATTCAGCATCTGATTTTGTGAAAAGTGTTTATACACAATTTCTGTCCAGTTCCATCAGATACACAGCATCACCATCTTTGGATACCAAATAGATTTTAGAGTGATTAACAGTGGCTTATTTAATTTTGCTTAGGACTTTTTTCCTTCTACACTTTAGTAAATAATCCATTTCTCACCTATGATTATTTTTTACAAAAATAAATTTAGTTGCCTCTGGGCAAATAAATTTAATTTTTTAATTGCAGATAGAAATAAAACCCATTAAATATTTTTCTGTTAAATCATGAGGCATCCAAACATTGTAGTAGTTTATGCATCCAAGTGTTTTCAAATGCCTTACAAAACTTATACAAGATCTGCTGAGTACCTCTGTTGTCCCATGATGAGTGACTTGGATTATTTTTTAATCAGGTTTTCAGTTTCTTCATCATCAATAACTGCAATCTTGCCAGAACATCTTCAGTCTTCCACATCAAAATTTTCACTTTCAAACCTAGCAAACCACTTAAAAGTACTTTCAGCTGTGGTACCATATCTGTAAATGATATTTATAATTTTTTACTGTTTATGCAGTACTTCTTTCTTTCCAGAAATAAAAGCATCAGATGAGAAAAATGCATTTTTGTCTGTTTTCACTTTTAAATCTTAAAACATTCACAATCCACACATACAGAAAGATACATTGTAAAGTCACATTTCAGAATTTGTATATGTTATAAGTTTCAGTTATATATGAAACACAAACTTCTTCATTTTCTTTTTCTTCATTTGCCATGTCCCTTCAGGACATAGGTGATAATGGACTTCCACTTGTTGCTCTCAATAATTTTTCTCTTCGTATCTCTTCTAAGCCCCACGCCGTCAACCATTTGCTCAGACCTAACAAGTATGTCTCATGCTGTTTCCCCTATCTCTTTTTCCATTTATTCGACCAGTTAGTATTAAGTTTTCCAGGCCCTCCTTCCTCATTACATGTCCAAGGAACCTCATTTGTTTCTTCTCATTTGCTCCTTTCCAACACCTTATTGTTGTATACATGCTCCATCCTTGGTATCCTCAGCATCCTTCTGTAAAACCAAATTTCTGCTGCTTCAAGTTTCTTCATCTTTGATGAGATCATCCAGCATTCACTTATTTACAGAAGGACAGATATCACATAGCAATCCAGCACTCTTTTCTTTGTTTCTAATGAGATTTTCTTGTCTTTCAGTACTCTGGTTAGTTTCTAAAATACATCTTTGGCCATGCCAAAGTGTCTTTGGATCTCCATGTTGCACTTTCCATCCACTGTCAGAACACTTCCCAGGTATTTGAATTTTTTCACTTGTTTAATTTTAGATTCTCCAACTTGCATTTGGCATATTGGTCTCCTCTTTTTGCTGATAATCATACATTCAGTTTTCTTGAGGTTTATGCTCAGTCCTTTCTTTTTCCTTTCTTTTGCTAACTTCTGTAGAAGGTCCTGCATTTTCCTTTCTGTGTTTGCTATCAGCACTGTGTCAGCCACATATCTGATATTGTTGAGATTGTGACCACCAATGTCAAATCCTGGCAAGGCTTTTCTTTCTCTCATAATTGCTTTGATGTACAGGTTGAAAAGATCTGGCGAGAAAACATATCCTTGTCTTATGCCCTTTCTATTTTTGTATACCTGCTGAGTTTACTTCCTATCCATACACAAGTGGTTTGCTGCCAATATAGATTCTTGATTATCCTAATGTCTTTTCTAAAAACGTCGAGGTTGTCGAGCATCTCTATCAAATCCTTGTGTTGTACTTTGTCAAACACCTTTGCATAGTCTATCAAGCACAGACAAAGGTCCTTCTGCATTTGTATGGCTTGTTCAGATAGCATTCTGAGCATGAATATTGCATTCCTTGTTCCGGTATCTTTAACAAATCCACATTGTTCCTATCCTATCTCTGGGTTGATTCTGCTGTGTACTCTGTTCATTAGAATCCAGATGATGAATTTTGTTATGTGGCCCATTAAACTGATTATTTGATGGTGTTCACATTTCTTTGTACCTGTCTTCATAGGTAGTGCTATGGAAATTGATCTGCTTAGGTCCTCTGGTATATTGTCGCTGCTGTAGATTTTGTTTATTATTTCTGTTAGTCTGTCTATGCCAAAGCCTTCTGGAGACATCAAAATCTCAATTAAAATCCTGTCTGGTTCTACTGCTTTGGTTCTCTTCAATTTGGCCATTGCCGATTCCACTTTGGGTTTTAATATTTCTAGTCCATCTGTAGTTTTTTGCATTTTTGGTTGCTCTGTCTTGTGGAAGAGAACTCAAATAAACTTGTCCCATCTCTGAAGTATTTTTTATTTTTCTCATATTAATGTGCCATCTTTTGCTTTTATACATCCTGTTGCTGAGTATATCCTTTGTTCTGTTAGTTCCTTTACTTTATTGTGCATTTCTCCATTATTTCTTGCGCTCATTGTCTCTACTTCAGTGTATTTGTCTTGAGCCATCTTACTTTAGACTGTCTTCATTTTTTTTCTTATTTCCTTGTGTAGTCTATTATATTACATTCCATATCTTGGCATTGATTTCTGTCTTTTTTGCATCAGGCCAAGAATCTCTTTGGTGATCTACTCATTTTTCTTCTAGTGTGATTTTTCTTTAGGAATGATGTCATATGACGATGTCACTAGAGCTGCTCTGAGTGAGTCCCATTTTGAGCTTCCATTTCCAATTTATCTTTCATATATCCTTTTCACACTCTCTGTATACATTTCCTGCAGGTTTGGATCATTCCCAAGTCTATTGTACTGCAGTCTTAGGGCTGTGTTAGGTTTCTTTAATCTCCTTAGTTTACCCTTAGTTTGCATACGACTGGCAGGTGGTCACTTCCACAATCAGTACTTGGATAGGCTTTGCAGTGAAGAACTGCATTTCTGAATCTCTTGTTGATAGTAATGTAGGCAATTTGGTTTTTAATTTCTCTTCTTGGACTTCTCCATGTCCATAGTCTTCTTGAGTTCTCTTGGAACCAGGTGTTGGCTATTATCTGGTCATTTGTTATGTACCATTGGACTCATTTCTCACCATGGCTATCACAATGTCCTAGTTTGAGGTTGCTGACTGTGTCACTTTCTTTTCCTTGGCTAAATTTGGCATTCAGAGCTAAACTTGATAATTCTGATTTCTTGGTAGTTGCTTTGTGCCTTGGCATTGAAAAATGTTATTAACATTTGTTCCAAACCAAGAATCAGTCATTTTCTTATGATAAATGGTATTTTAGTTTCGAACACTTAGAGACAGACCAATGTGAAGATTATTTCAATTTAATGCTCCATTTGAACATATTGTATAGGGTCGATTGATTGATTCATTTTCTACAGCATATCAAACCAACACAGTTTATTTAAAGTCAAAAAATATTATTAGATTGTAAAAATTCTTTTTTTTTAGAAATACTAATGATTTAGTGATACAAGTCTTACTAGTTAGCCCATAACTGGGGAGAGGAGAGGTGGATTCTTCATACCTTTCCCAAGACAATATAAATAACCCAATGGAAATTGAAACTTGGCTCTCTGTTTAACAATTCCGAGCCATTATCCATTACACGTCTCGCACATCCAAGCTTACAGCACCTGGTATTCCCAAGCAGTCACCCATCTAGGTACTGACCAGGCTTGATGTTCAGTAATCATACAAGAGCCATTCTTCTATAAAAAGATTAGAGAATGTCTGCCCCCTCCTTTATAGCACTGTGCTATCAATGACAATCAGACACTCTCTCAACATTACCTACCTAGCAAGATTCAGGAGAAAGAAGAGAATTCCTTTCAGTTGAAAGTAATTAACCATCTATTTTATTACAAAGAAAAGGAAAATAAAAATGATAGTGTTGTAGGATTTTTACAACATAGAAAATTTCAACAATATATCAGAGTAACTTGGACAATAATAAGCTTTCACAAGGAAATGCTCTGAAAATAATCATGTCTATAATGTTTATGCACCATCTTATTATGATGAAGAAATTGAAGGTTTTTTATCAGTCATATTATAAATTATCATAATATAGATAAAAAAATATAGTTTAATTGAAAATTATAATATAGTTTAATTGAAATATAGTTTAATTGAATATAGAAAATTTTAATTGAATTTTAATTTTAATTGAATATAATTTTAATTGACAACATATAATTCATATATATAATTTTAAGTGAATTTTAATTTTAATTGAATATAGACATTTTTTAATTTAATATAGTATAATTGAAAATTATAGATTATCAGTCATATTATCAGTCATATAATAAATAAAGAGAAAACAAGTTAAACTATTTTGATGGTGACTTCATTACAAGTGTATGAAAATCTGGAATAGAGAAGAGTAATGAAAGAAACAAAATGCTACTCAAGTTTTTAGAAAGACACAAAATAATAATCATAAATACATTTTTTTTCAAAAAAGAAGAGGCTCTAAATAAACTTGGAAAAAGCCCAAATGGAAATAAAAATAAAAAACTAACATCATACTTGTCAACAAAAACAAGTAATGTTAAAGAGACAACTCTCATAAACAAAGTTAACAGAGGAAGCAATCATAGAATTTTAGCCTGTGTGAAGTCAAATTTGTTCCATCCTCAGATTTTATACATCCTGTTGAAGAGCAGGTTTTTTGTCCTGTCAGTTCTTTTATTTCCTTATGCATGTCTGCTTTATTATTCCTACTCAATCTCTCTACTTCTGCACATTTGTCATTGAGCCATTCCTCTTTAGCCTGTCTACATTTTCTTCTTATTTCCTTGTGTAGTTCCCTGTATTCCATTCCATGTCTTGATATCATTTTTGCCTCCTTTGCATCATGTCCAGAATCTCTTCAGTCATCCACTCATTTTTCTTTCTGCACCTAATTTCCTTTGGGGCAACGTTGCTTGCTGATGTTACTATACTTCCTTTAGCACATCCCATTTTGAGTGTCCTTTCCCAATTTGTTCTTTGTATTTGGTTTTCACGCTGTTAGTGTATTCTTTCTGTAGTTTGAGGTCATTCACGAGTGTGATGTATATCAGTTTTGGTGCTGCACTAGGCTTCTTCAATCTCCAGAGTTTCACTTTTAATTTGCAGATGACTGGGACGTGGTCGCTTCCACAGTCAGCATCTGGATAGGCTTTGCTTTGAACCACTGCATTTCTGAATCTGCTGTTTATGATTATGTAGTCTATCTGGTTTTTCGTGTTACCTCCTGGGCTTCTCCATGTCCATAGATGTTGTGGAGGTACTTGAAACCAGGTGTTAGTTATTACCTGGTCATTTGCTATGCACCACTGGACTCATTTTTCTCCTCGTTTATTGCAGATTTCTAAACCAAAGTTGCCAGTTGTCATACCATGCTTACTTTGGCATTCAAATCTCCCATGATGATCCTGATTTCTTGGCTTTTATATTGAACCTTGGACTTCTTTAGAGTGAAATAAAAAGATTCTATTTCTTCCTCAGTGCTTTGTGTTGTTGGTGCATAGATGACTACAATTGCTATGTTGAATGGTCTCCCTTTCAGTTTGACCAGGAGAACTCAATCATTTTGGAGAAAGAGGAAATACTCCAATGACAGAAAGAATATATAAAAGATCTTTTTTACGACAAGAGAGAGCAACCAATAATATGCAAAGATCAGGATGGACCGGAAATATTAGAGTCTGAAGTGGAATCTGCAGTAGCCAAACTGAATAGAAACAAAGCAACTGGACCAGACGGCATAGTCATAGAGCTGCTGATAGCCCTTGAAGAATTTGGTATAGAGAAAATTACTGAAATAATAAATGAAATTTATAATAGTGGTGTAATAACCAGATAACCTCAACAAGTTTATCTTCATAGCACTACCTAAGAAGCCAGGAGCAAATGAGTGCAAACTCCACAGAACCATCAGTTTAATGAGCCATATAACAAAACTGATCGTCTGAATCCTGATGAATAGTGCAAGAAGCAGAATCAGGCCAGAGATAGGACAAGAACAGTGTGGTTTTGTTAAAGACACAGGAACAAGGAATGCCATATTTATGATTAGGATGCTCTCTGAAAGGGCAATAAAAATGAAGAAGTACTTATACCTGTGCTTTATAGATTATGCAAAGATGTTTGACAAAATACGCAACAAAGAATTGATGGAGATGCTCGGCAGCCTGGACATATTTGGAAAAGACTTGAAGAACCTTTACTGGCAGCAAACCGCTTGCATACAGACAGGTATTGAATTGAGTAGATATACAAAGATAGAAAGGGGTGTAAGACAAGGATGTGTTTTTTCACCGGATCTGTTCAACTTGTACAGCAAGAATATTTTGAGGACCCTAGAAGTTATGCCTGGATTTGTAATCTGAGGCCACAATTTAAAGAACCTAAGATACCCAGATGATACAGTGCTGATAGCAGACACAGAAAGGAAACAACAAGATCTCCTACAGAAAGTAGCTGAAAAAGTAACAAGAAAGGACTAGAAATAAACTGCAAGAAAACTGAATGCATGTTCATCAGTAAAAAGGGCAGCCCAATATGCCAAATACAGAATCAAGCAGGTACAAAAATTTAAATACCTGGGAAGTGTTATAACAGAAGACGGAAAGTGTGACACAGAGAACCGAAGGCAAATTGGCATGGCGAAGGAAGCATTCCAGAAGTTGAGTAAGGTATTAAGAAACAGGACAATTTCGCTAGAATCAAGGAAGAGAGTACTGGATTGCTATGTGCTGTCTGTCCTTCAATATGACAGTGAATGCTAGACAATATCATCAAAGATGAAGGAAAAGCTTGAAGCAACTGAAATGTGGTCCTACAGAAGGATGCTGTGAATATCATGGATTGAGCATGTGAGCAATGATGGAAAGGTCTTAGAAATGACAGAAACAAAAAGGAAATTAATACTGAGCATCAGGAAGAAACAGCTGAAGTTTTTTGAACATGCAATGAGGAAGGAGAGCTTGGAGAACTTGATACTAACAGGCCAGATAGAGGGGAAAAAGAGACAGGGTAAAGCAATGGATAACATATTTGAAGGACTTAATCAGGTGGATGACGAACGAGGGTTGCATGGTGTAACAGGAGAAGGCGTGCTCAGAACCACCAGGGATAGGGAAACGTGGAAAGCCATGACCTTCTTCACATAGAAGAAGAAATCAAATTGAGAGAAATTAAATGATTCTTAAAAAGAAAAAAAGATCCTGATAAAGTCAGCACAATATCAGGTAGAAATCAAGAACAGATTTCAGATTTTATGGATTAACAAAATTAAGTGAAAATATGAATAGCGAATTGGTCAGTATAATTCATGAAGCAGCTGAGATAATGGGAAATTAATAAAAATGACTGTAACAAAGGGAAATAACTCAGAGTTAACACATAAAGTGATAGAAAGAGAAGAAATATGTTTACAAATATGAGGTCAAATTTGAAAATGCAATATTAAATTAACAAAAATGTGACTTGAACAAAAAAGTAATTATGTGGAAAAGAAGCTGAGAAGACAAGAACTGGAAATATAACTGATCTGCAAATGGGATACATGGATAGCAATGCTTGTATTGGAAAAAAGTATGGGATATGTTACAAAATTAGTATGTTAAGAATAACTGTGGAGTACAAAGCAAGAGTGTAACATTCAAGCATGTAAATAACATCAGTCATACCTGGCAGATAATGATGGTGTTACTGTGGTAACAGCAGCTCTTAAATAAGAATAACTGTGGAGTACAAAGCAAGAGTGTAATATTCAAGCATGTAAATAACATCAGTCATACCTGGCAGATAATGATGGTGTTACTGTGGTAACAGCAGCTCTTAAATAAGAATAACTGTGGAGTACAAAGCAAGAGTGTAACATTCAAGCATGTAAATAACATCAGTCATACCTGGCAGATAATGGTGGTGTTACTGTGGTAACAGCAGCTCTTAAATAAGAATAACTGTGGAGTACAAAGCAAGAGTGTAACATTCAAGCATGTAAATAACATCAGTCATACCTGGCAGATAATGATGGTGTTACTGTGGTAACAGCAGCTCTTAAATAAGAATAACTGTGGAGTACAAAGCAAGAGTGTAACATTCAGGCATGTAAATAACATCAGTCATACCTGGCAGATAATGATGGTGTTACTGTGGTAACAGCAGCTCTTAAATAAGAATAACTGTGGAGTACAAAGCAAGAGTGTAATATTCAAGCATGTAAATAACATCAGTCATACCTGGCAGATAATGATGGTGTTACTGTGGTAACAGCAGCTCTTAAATAAGAATAACTGTGGAGTACAAAGCAAGAGTGTAATATTCAAGCATGTAAATAACATCAGTCATACCTGGCAGATAATGATGGTGTTACTGTGGTAACAGCAGCTCTTAAATAAGGCTTGTGCCTTGAAATGTGATATGCAGAAAATCACCAGGCAAAGATGGCAATGTAACAAACTTTTTGAAAGATACAGAAGAAAAATCAACAAAAGATTAGCTCAACTATTTACCTGTGTATTTTATATGGAGAAGAAAAGTACATCAAAAGTTGAGGAATATTATTTCTACTTTATGAAAAAGATAATAAAGACAATAGTAACAACTGTGCTATCACATTGTTATTGAATTTATAGAAATTACTCTCAGAAGTAATTAAAATTGATTAACAAATACCTAAGAGGAAAACTGGCAGGTTTTAGACTGACTGATTTGTTTAACAGTATATTAATTCCTTTTAGGTCATATAATGCCAAAATTTAATTTTTTTGGATGAAAGCTTTGAAATGATAAAAATATGATATATGTTATTCTGCTTTCACAATTGAATACATGGTAGATGATACTCAGATTTTGTGCATATAAATGTTTGTATGGACATAATTACTAGAGGAGGTAATATATATGTTTTATGCTGTAGTTATATTTTGGAATACAGTTTGATTTCTTTAAGAAATTGTAGGATATTATATGAATTGAAGAGTTTTCTCATGTTGGTTGATTTTGTTTAGTGTCATATCAACATCTAGGGATAATTTAATGTCAAAATCTAAATATTTGGAACACATATGTATTTCTTCAACCAAAAAAAATAAAATACATTGATCGTAATTTTATTATCAATATGTGTTGTTGGTAATTTTTTTATATACAAATTTATTGCTGGTATTTTTACTATGAAAATGTATTTTTATACTTTCATAGAGTTTGGATTTTTATTTGGGGATTCACTATTTGCTAATAGCTGAGACCTTAACAGGTCCTGCAATCCTGGGTCAGAGTGAATCTAGGAATTACTACAATTAGGAGGTAGTTCTACACATCTCAAAATCCTTAATCTTTTGATCAGAGGCCTTGATGTAGTTTATTGTCATACCCAGGACTAGCAGAGTTTAGAGTGTTTGTGGTGCAGTGGATTTCAACTCAGAATGCCAAATCCGGGAGCCAGGTTCAAATTCCAGTTGAATTCTTTGCATTCACTTACACACAAATACCCTTAGGAAGAGTATTAATCCATCTCTTCCCTCCAGTTATGGATCAAATAATAGGACATATTGGGTTCTATAGTATTGGCTGGCAAACAGTCTACCACAGAAAGCAACAACAACCTACTGCAGGATAATCTTATGCCCAGACAGTCATGTCTCTTTTGAGATATGATCACCCAAAGCCTGTATCCCGTATGGCATTTAATTGACTGTCTAAACAACTGACAACCTTCAAAGAACAGATCAACTTTTTATTTTTAATCAGTATCACCCCATGCAAAGCAGTAAAGCCACTGAGACAGAAGGAGTTACTGGGTGTGGAATAATTAGAATGAGAAACATTTATAAGGAGTGGGAAAAGGAAAGATTAATCAGGGGAACAGTAGATAGTGACTGATGATGCATTTAAAGTTTTGCAGATTAAAGTTGGCTGGAAAGCACTGAGCTGGAAGGGAATTCCACAAGCAAGAAGTGTAAGAAAACAAACTGTGAGCAAAAAACTTACGGCTACATCTATCCAGCTCAACTGTAATTTGATGAGATCTCAATGCCAGTCTAGTACTGTGCTTAAATTTAAAAAGTCAAGGCACCATGGCGAAGAGCTTTTCTGAACAATTACCAGGAAAGTATTTATAGAAAAGGCACAGAGAAGAAATTTTACAGCAGCTGAAAAGTGACAGGAGCCAAGCTGCCAGATCAGGACCAATAATATTGCTAATTTTTCATTGGACCTTATAACGGAGCTTAAAGTAAATAGCAGGGGTACTGGACATATGTGGCAGCAATATTTTAAGCATAGGCAAATGGTAAACTTATAGATATGTGAGATAGATTTGGGAGAAAAAATTGGTTTTGCATGACAGTGAACAAATTTTCTTAGTAGCTGATTTAGCAATGGATTCCGTATAGTTTATCCACTTCATATCAGCTTAGAACATTAGCTCAAGATTGCTCAATAAGTCGCTTTCCTGGTGATTAGCATCAGCCATGTTGATGGAAAGCATTGAGGGGTCTCTCAGATGATTAATGGAGAGAAATTTAGTTTTAGAGGTGTTGAAATTACCAAGCTATCTTTTCCCCAATTAACAATGGTGTTCCTTTTGGAAATCAGATGCTATTTTGACCTTGTTGGACTGATGAGCCTTATTGTCAAGGCAGGAGTAAATGATTGAAAAAGTTTAGAGCTGATGTCATTGGGAAGGTCATTAATGAAAATTATAAACAGAGTAAGACCGAGGATGCTTTAGTCCAAAAGAATCTAGACCAGTGGCTGTTCAAGATAACTTTCATTTCATGATTTGATAGGAAAAATAGAGCAGTCCAAAAATGTGTCCAGAGACAGTAATTGTTGAGCTTGTGGAGTAGACCTGTATGCCAGACTGTTAAAGTTGTTTGTGATGCTCTATGCTACAACCTGTGGTTCACAGTTTTTATCTAGAACATGATAGACTCTTTCCAAAATTATCATCAGTACATTTATCAAAAAATCAGAATATGTCAAAACCATTTTGTTTAAGTTTGGTTGACGATGAAAAAGCATTTGTCTTGGGAGAATGCACAACATACATACATACATACATATATATATATATATATATATATATATATATATATATATATATAACATACTGATGATCCACGTATACTGTCTTAATATGTATAGGAAAGAATATTAATAAAAAGTTTTGAATTTAAAAATGTACTTTTTTTGGACAGTATTTGTTTATTTTTATTATTGTATTTTATATTTCAGACCACCCTCGGTCCTTCATCAGTCATTTCTGATGAAGGACCGAGGGTGGTCTGAATTATAAAATACAATAATAAAAATAAACAAATACTGTCCAAAAAAAGTACATTTTTAAATTCAAAACTTTTTATTAATATTCTTTCCTATATATATATATATATATATCACTTCAAATGTTATTTTTAGTGGATACTTGTAGTTGAGTAGATACTCCATTTATTTATTGAAAAGTATGTTTATTTATTTTCATTTACCAGCCTGTATGATGCACTCTTACCAACTGAGCTACAAAGAACCAATTGGTCAGGTAAGAATTGTATCATTAAGCAAAACTTCTCTCGTAGATCTCCAGAAATTTTCATGTCTCAACAGTTTAGTATTGAAATGTCAAAAGAGTATTTTTAGAATGGATTCTTTAATTAATCCAACTGATTCTTACTTACCATGGCTGGTTTCCAGCCCTGATGCGTGAGAATAAACATGTACTATTTAATGAAACATGTTTGAATGAATATATGCTGCTTAAATATACATATTTTAAATAGTCATTAAATTTTTCCCGCATCCTAACATTTTTCTGTTTTGTAAGTGATAAGGAATATAAAAACTGACCATAACTTTTATTGTTCCAGGCATTTTCAGCCACTTCTATAGGTAATTTTAATGTTTGAGAGTTTGGAATAAACACTCCTTCCAAAACAAAACAAAATAAATTATTACTTTACAGTCAAAACATGAAGAAAAAATAACAACAACAGAGACATAAACACAATTGAAAATGGTTATAGAAGTAGCTGAAAGTGCTTCGGACAATAAAAATTATGGACAAAGTTTATATTCCTCATCTGCATCAAAATGAAAAAATGTTAGGAAGTTAAATCAACTTTATAAAAAATTAATCAAATCTTTCTTGTCTACTGTATTCAATGAAATATATATATATATATATATATATATATATATATATATATATATATATATATAATTTTTTATGAATGGATTCTTTTAATTCAACATTATTTCTTATTGCTATAAGCATTCTACTAACAGATCTATGTGTTTGAGTAGATATCTGTCTTTTTTGTCATTTTTGGTTTTAAATCATGAAGATGATGTCTACTAACCTAACAGACTTATTCAAGAAAATATGTCTCTTAAGAGCATTTGTACCAGCATTTTATTTCAACATGTGGAAAACAGCTTTCAGCTCAAGACACTTTAGCTTTTAAACCATGAGAGACCTTGCAGCAAAGCTAGATTCATTTACATTTTTTAAAAATATGTGTCTGTCATTGCTTCCTTTCCAAGCCAATATCTGCTTTTTGTACTTAAAATGTAAACAAAGTATTTCTTTTAAGTAATTAATGGATTTTTGGGGATATAGCATTAATTCTTATTATTATAAGCTCTACATTTAGTGGCTACATGTGTGTTTGATAAGATATCACTGTGTGTGTGTGTGTGTGTGTGTGTGTGTGTGTGTGAAAGAACATGAGAAAGAATTTTGTGTTTCAAACAGGATTTTTTTTCCTGTTGTGTTGAAAATACCAATGAAATTTTATCCGAACATCATAAAGAAGTTGAAAAATAAAGTATGAAAAATGAAACAAAACAGATGAGAGAAATTGGTAAATAAATGGAAAAAAACCCAATGATACTAATATTCTGAAGGTGAGCATTGGAACAAGAGTATTAACATTACTCAATAAATTTTCCCAGAAGCCAGATCTTATATCTATTATTTCTACAGACAGCAATTTAGTAACATTAATCAAATCTCTACTTTCACCTCGAACCCTAACCCTCTTCCTATTCTGGTCCCTTCCTCTTCTCCTTCTCTTACAAGATATTGGGGGATCCAATTCCTATTTCGTGTTTCTGGCTAGTCAGACTGTACAAACTAGGAAATCCTCACCTCCACCAAGTCTGACCACTCTCTTTCCTTTCGTAAAGATATTGTGTTACTTAAGAAACATAAAAACAAATAAAAGCGGGGAGGGAAAAAAATCAACATTCTAATGAAAGCAAATAAATGAAACTGTGCAGTAGATCACTGTTATCAACTGATTAACTTTGGCAGGTTGCTGGTTTCAATTTCAGTTTTATTCAAAAGGAATATATACATCATATATATATATATATATATAGATAGATAGATAGATAGATAGATATACCAGATTTTTCTGCTAAATGACTATTTGACCCTTTCTATAATAAAAAAAGATTCAGATTTCATGTTAAAAACTTTAGCCAAAATAACTAGTTTTAGATCCTTTACTTGGATTTCATGAATAAATTATTGATTTTTGACTAATCTAAAAAAGACTAACAGAAATGGGGCTCAACAGAAGGATACTGAGAATACAATATACCAAGTAATGTTAATGAAACTTTAAAGAAAATGGAAGCAAAAAAGAAGCTTAAGGAAAAGACAGATGGAATTTCTAGGGCATCTAATGAGGAAATAAGGTTTTGAAAATTTAAAACTCACAGGACTGACTGAAGGCCAGCAGCAAACAATATGTAACCTACATAGTAAGCTTGAGTAAATGAATGATGAAACAAGGTTTATGGGAAATAACCAAAGGGTCAAATTTATTAAGAACTATGAAGGACAGGAAATTGTGGAAACCAGTGGTGATTGTGGGACTCTGAAAGTGGTGGTGCCACTTAGGGGCCAAGATTTTTCTGAGGAGTGGTGGGAAACTCAAGCAGTGTAATTTCTAACCAATTCTTTCACTTGACCATAAATTACTGACTGCCTATCAAGTTGGGGACATTATTTCTAATTAACTTCTTCCTTCAAATATGAAAATATGACTATTAAGTCCCTTTCTCTTCCTAACAACATGTCTGTTTTTATCTATCTGATTGTTTTATTTTGTTTGTTTTTCTTTCAAACTGGTCTCTCTATGTGACATTAAAAAGCTAAATGAAAAAGAAAACACAGAAGGAAAACTGCTGAAGATAAAATCTTGTTAAAATCAGAGACTGATCAATCTCATAAATTTTTGAAGCTTATAAAAATCAGGATGGGGGGGTGACTGAGGGGCCAGCCAAAATTTTGGGGTGTCTTGGCCCTTCTGTCCTCCCTGTAGAATCACCACATGTGGAGACCTATGATCACCCATGTTCTGATGGACACAGCACATAGAAAAAGTATTAATGCAGTTTATTTTTTTTTTTTTTACTTCATTTTTGTTTTGAATAAAATATATGTTGTTGGATCTGTTAGTCCATCACCTGAATTATAAACATTCCCTGAATTTTGTCTTGAAATATCTTAGAAATCAAATATTATGGAGTGAAAATTTCAGATCAAAATTCAGGGAATGATTATAACTCAGGCAATGGACTAATTGATCCAACATTTACTTTATTTTTATAAGAAAATCAAGTACACTGATTAGGAAGATGATGATGTTCAAAAGTAAATATTTGCTAAGTAAAACAAATTCCTGTGTCATCATTAAACTGTGAAAATGATGTATCTACATACATATTTTTAATCAGTTCACCCCAAACAAGGCAATGATGCCATTAAGACACAAGGACCTACTGGAAGTGAAAGAGAATGAAAAGACAGCAATCCTTAAGCTTTGTGCCCGCAATAAAATGGTGGGTCAGAAGGACAGTATTTTTCCCTTGACACTACTATTATTTTAATTGCCTTTTCTTCTTTGTCAGTGATAAACAATGATTAAAACTTTAATGAAATATATGAAATTGAATTTAGACATTTCCTTTGTTCTTTTGAGAATTTATAACAAAAATACTTAACACTATTTATTTATCAGATTGTTTATTTACAAGAATAATTTCATATTTACAACTAAAAAAGGAAGCACTAAAAATGCTAATCAACTAATACATTGCTGCATTTATCATTTATTAATTTATAAAAATATAATTTTATAATTCATTGATATTTTAAAATATGAATAAAAAACTTGTTTTAATAGTTATTTATAAAAATTGTAAATAATAAATACTGCATTGTAGAAAGTTTATCACATCACTCAATAAATCCCTGGCCTAACTAATAAAACCACAATGTTTAGGCAAAATTCAGCTTTTTTCATCAATATAGTCTTCTTCTAGGAATATACACAGATTCCAATGCTTCTCTAACAATTCAATGCCTTTTTTGTAGAATGATTTGTCTTTGGCCTGAAAATATGACTCAGTTTCCGATATCACTTTTTCATTGGAGCCAAATCTCTTTCCCTGGAGCATTCTTTTGAGGTCTGCAAACAGCAGTAGTTGCTGGGGGCCAAATCTGGAAAATAGGGTGGATGTAGAAGCAATTCAAAGTGCAATTCATGTAGTTTTGCCATAATTGCAATTGATTGGTGATGCAGTGTGTTGTCTTAGTGAAAGATCCGTTTTTTTTCTTCATTTGTGAGCATTTTTTCAAAATTTCTTCCTTCAAATGCACCAATAACATTATATAATATTCACTACTGATGGACCTTCTTTTCTCAAGGTAATTGATGAACAAAACACTTTGTACATTTGAAAATACAAAGACCAAAACCTTTCTTGCTGATGTTTGCATCTTTGGTAGCTTTGGATGGCTTTCACCTGATGCTGTCAACTCAGCCGACTGCCAATTTGATTCCAAAGTGAAGTGGTGAATACATGTTTCATCCATTGTCACATATTTATGCACATTCTTTCTTGTTGCATTGAAACAGTTGCAAACAATGCTCTGAATAGTTGACACATTGTTGTTTTTGATTGACTGTGAGCAAACACATCACCCACTTTGAACACAGCTTTCACATTGACAAATGTTCATGCAAAATAGTGAATACTCTGCCTTCTGATATGTTCAACTCCTCTGCTATCTCACACAACTTCAATTTGTGATTTGCCATTTTGGGCCCCTTGAGTGTTCAGCATCATTTGTGTCTGTACGACTGCGATTAAAGTCATCACACCACCTCTTAACCATTGTTTCCAATAGAGTAGAGTCTAAATAACACTTATCAAGCATTGCTTGAACAGTATTTTTTCTAATCAGAAAACACAAAATTCAGATTTTTCCATTGATTTGAAAATTTGCAACAATATCTTCACTTAAATAATTGTAATTTGTAAACTAATAATCCAATTTGGCCCAAATTTTGTCACATGCCATTTGAAGGTTAGTAGTTTATAAACACTTTTTATTAGTAATGTCATCTATATGTCAGACCCGGGACTTATTGAGTGATGTGTTACAATTACACATTTTGTATTTTTTAAATAAAAATAATTTTTTTCAAATTTATCTTTATAATATTTCAAATAATAAATCTTTATAAAAGGTAAATTATAAATATTGCATTGTGCTTGGTTTTTCATGGTTTTATAATCTTTATTTTTTTTCATGGCTTTATAATCTTTATTTTTTTTCATGGCTTTATAATCTTTATTTTTTTTCATGGTTTTATAATCTTTATTTTTTTTCATGGTTTTATAATCTTTATCTTTTTTCATGGTTTTATAATCTTTATCTTTTTTCATGGTTTTATAATCTTTATTTTTTTCATGGTTTTATAATCTTTATTTTTTTTCATGGTTTTATAATCTTTATTTTTTTTCATGGTTTTATAATCTTTATTTTTTTTCATGGTTTTATAATCTTTATTTTTTTTCATGGTTTTATAATCTTTATTTTTTTTCATGGTTTTATAATCTTTATTTTTTTTCATGGTTTTATAATCTTTATCTTTTTTCATGGTTTTATAATCTTTATTTTTTTTCATGGTTTTATAATCTTTATTTTTTTTCATGGTTTTATAATCTTTATCTTTTTTTCATGGTTTTATAATCTTTATTTTTTTTCATGGTTTTATAATCTTGTAAATAAACATTGCTGAACAAGTGACGATAATACAAAATAATAGTGGTGTTAAGAGAAAAAAATGTCCTTTTGACACACCAGTTTTTTTACAGGAACAAAGGTTAAAGTTTGCCAAAAAGATTTTAGAAGGAAGTAGAAACACAATCTTAATTAGGAAACAACGAGTAAGCAGTTACTTCTGTTCAAAAGATTGGGGGGGGGCGTGTGAACCAGAGAATATACTAGCACTATTCTGTCAGTAATGTTTGTTTATAGCAGATTTAAATGCAGCAGTGTAATTAGTATTTCATTACCCACCAAGGAATTTGCTGTATTATTTAGCACATGTTTATTTTTATTACTAAGTATAATGTTTATAGCAATAAGAAATATTTTTTGTAAAAGAAGAATGATGTAAATGCATTTTCAAGGGTAGGAATGAATTCTACAACAGAGATGATATACTAGAAAACCTAAGTAGATCTATTTTTATCACACTGCCTAAGAAGCCAGCTGCAGATGAACGCAAACTTCATGAGATGATCAGCTTAATCGGCCTTATAACTAGACTGATCATTTGAATTCTGATGGATTTGCCCGGTTCACACTCCACCCACGTCTATTGTACAGGTGTACATTGTTCCTTGTTTAGGACGTGGTTTCCGGCTTTCTCTTTTCCAATCTTTTCACTTTTCTTTTCTTATTTTTTATTTTGTTTTTTCAATTGGAGTATATAGACTAAACTATCGCCCGGTTCACACTCCACCCACGTCTATTGTACAGGTGTAGAGGCTCATCCCTTGTTCCCTGTTTAGGATGTGGTTCCGGCTTTCTCTTTTCCAATCTTTTCACTTTTCTTTTTCTTATTTTTTATTTTTTATTTTGTTTTTCAATTGGTGTAGATAGACTAAACTATCGCCCGGTTCACACTCCACCCATGTCTATTGAACAGGTTAAGAGGCTCATCCCTTGTTCCCTGTTTAGGATGTGGTTTCCAGTTTTTTCTTTTTCTTTTCCAATCTTTTCCCTCTTGCGTAGCCCCCTGCACATCAGTGGCATTACCACCTTGCTCGGGGTGATATGATTAAAAAAAAAAAAAGATGTGATGCGGATTCTGCCCCAAAACAGAACAAGAATAGTGCAGGTTTGTCAAAGACACTAGAACAAGAAATGCAATCTTTATGTTGAGAATGACATCAGAATAAGCAATAAAAAAAGCTAAGCAGAGTATTAAAAAATAGGAAAATTTTGCTATGTGATATCTGTTCTCTTATGAGGCAGAGAGTGCTGGACAATCTCCTTAAAGATGAACAGGAGATTTGAAGTAACAGAAATGTAGTTCTACAAAAGGGTGCTGTGGATACATTGACCCAAACATGCAAACAACAATGAAGTTTTTAAAAGAAAATGGAAACAAAAAGAAAAATAATACTTAACATCAGGAAGAGACAGTTAAGGTTTTCTGGGTATATAATGAGAAAAGTGAGCTTGGAAAATCTGATACTCACATGCCAGATAGATGGTAAGAGGGACAGAGAAAAACAGCAGATAACATACTTGATGAGCTTATGTAAACAGGGCTTAGGAAAAATAACAGAAAGACAAAGAGCTACAACAGAGAGGAAGTTGAGAAGAGCCATGATGGCCTACATCCTGAGGGGACATGACACATAAAAAATGCTTAAAAATTATAATGATCAAACTGTACAAGAGTTTTGATGTATTTTTTTATAAATCCTGCTGTGATATCATAAATTGCATAAACAGTACAATTACATTAATATTAGAATTCCTATTTCCTCATTATCTGTCGGCTTACAACCATATCATATATAAACATTGGTTCTCATGCAATTACCAAAGTTAAGCAATGTTGAGCTTGATCAGTACTTAGATTGGTGACCACTTGGGAATACCAGATGCTGTAAGCTTAGATATTCAGGTGGTGTAATGAATAATGGCTCAGAATTGGAGATTAGAGATTCAAGTTCCAATTTCAGTTAGGTCTATTATATTAATTTATGCACAAATACTCTTGGGAAAGGTATGAACCCACCTTTTCTCTCCCCCACCTATGGATTAATTAGTAGGACCTGTATCAGTAAATCATTATTACCTCAAAAATTTCTTATAACATAAAAATATTTTCTGGCTTTAAATAATCTGAAAAAGGTGGTTAAGTTATAAAAAACAAATCAATATTTTAAAAAATTTCAGTTGCTTACATGAAGGCAAAAGATTGGTTGTTGTTTTGGTTGTTCTTGTGTAGCAGCATATCAACCTCTGAGAATTATTTAACGCCAAATGTTATTTAATGCCAAATATTATTTAATGCCAAATATTAATTAATGCCAAATCTTATTTAATGCCAAATCTTATTTAATGCCAAATGTTATTTAATGCCAAAAGTTATTTAATGCCAAAAGTTATTTAATGCCAAATGTTATTTAATGCCAAAAGTTATTTAATGCCAAAAGTTATTTAATGCCAAATGTTATTTAATGCCAAAAGTTATTCAATGCCAAATGTTATTTAATGCCAAATGTTATTTAATGCCAAATGTTATTTAATGCCAAATGTTATTTAATGCCAAATGTTATTTAATGCCAAAAGTTATTCAATGCCAAATGTTATTTAATGCCAAATGTTATTTAATGCCAAATGTTATTTAATGCCAAAAGTTATTTAATGCCAAATGTTATTTAATGCCAAAAGTTATTCAATGCCAAATGTTATTTAATGCCAAATGTTATTTAATGCCAAATGTTATTTTATGCCAAATGTTATTTAATGCCAAAAGTTATTTAATGCCAAATGTTATTTAATGCCAAATGTTATTTAATGCCAAAAGTTATTTAATGCCAAATGTTATTTAATGCCAAATGTTATTTAATGCCAAATATTATTTAATGCCAAAAGTTATTTAATGCCAAATGTTATTTAATGCCAAATGTTATTTAATGCCAAATGTTATTTAATGCTGAAATCTAAATAAACTCATAAATAAACTGAAATTTAATTAAATCTTTGTCCTCAATTTTATTTTATTTTTGGAGATAATAATAGTTTAGTGGCACAAGTGTTACTAATTAACGGATATCTGGGGGCGAAGAGGTGAATTCATACCTTCTCCAAGAGTATTTTTGTGCAGATGAATGTAACAAAGCTGACTGAAATTGAAATGAGGCTCCCCAATCAACTATTCCAAGTCATTATCTGTTACACATCCCACACATCCAAGCTTACAGCACCAGGTATTCCCAAGCAGTTACCTATCTAGGTACTGACCAGGCTCAATGTTGCTTAATTTCTGTTTGTAAAGAGACCCTATGTTTCAGCATGAAGTGGGAAGAAGCTAAAGAAGAAAAGAACAAGAGGAAACATTAAGTAAAAGATGTAATAAATTTGTTTAAATGGATGATAGAACATGCAAAGGGTGAGATGGTATGGAGTTGAACATTGATTATGGCTACGGGTCCTTGATAAAATCCAACGGACAATTTGTAATGTGATCGATCCCGTTTTGGCAGCTCGGATACAGTCACTTTCTCACCAGCGCAATGTGACTTCCCTGTGTCTCTTCTACAAATACTTCCATGGCTTCTGCTCAAATGAACTTAGCTCACTGGTACCCCCTATACATGAATTTACTTGAGCCACAAGATTAGCAACTAGGTCCCACCCCTTTTACTGGGAAACCAATAAATTGTAAATGCAAATTCTACTCCAGCAGTTTCTTCTCTCATAACTCCTGCCTGTGGAATTCCCTTCCATTTACTTGCTTTCCAGACAACTACAATCTTCAAGAATTCAAATGTAAAGTCAATAGTCATCTCCTATCTCACTAACTTGCATCCTCTCTCTGTTTCTCTCTCTCTATCTCTCTCTCTCTCTCATGCTCCTTTCTTCGTCCATTCTACTTCCATTAGTATTCTTATCCTTCTCCTACCTACCCTCTTCCTGGAGAGCCATGATTATTCACATTCTGACTGGAACTTTAAATAGAACTTCTGCATACAATTAATTGCTAAAGATGCTGAGAAAATGGTTGATTCCCTGTACCGCTCCAGAAAGTATATGACTCCTGTTTGCCTCTACTTTTATAAAAGCCATATCAGGAAAAAAATGAATTACAGCTACTACATATGGACAGTAACTGCCCAGTTTTCTTTCTCACCCCAATTGAATCCACAAGCATCTACACAGCTTTGTAAGTGATTAATTATTTTGAGCTTACAACTTCTTTTCCACAGATGAAATGGGACAAGTCTCTCACTAGTCTATCACTATTTTCATGGAAAGTATTCAAATTTACCACATTCCTTCATTCTACCAATTTTAACCTTATCCAGTAAGATCTACCATACTATGCAGATTATAGCAAACTACCCTTATTCATTTTGTATTCCATTGGTAAGATGTAATTAACATTTGAATAGTTTCTTCACATGAACCACTGTTTTGTAGAATCAACTGCAAAGAGAATCTTTTCGATTACTACATTTTTAACCTCTTCAAGTCTAAGGCTAACCATTACGTTCTCCATATATCCCCATAAACTGTGTCTCTTACTCTGTAACACTCTCTCTTGAATTGCTCTTTAGCTTCAGGATGAAATTGTAGAAAAGAACATTCCATATAAAAAAAGAACTGGAGTACTTTCCAGGAGAAATGAAACCCACTTTCTTGGGGAATTCATTTTTGAGGATAAATAACACTGATATATTTTATATATCATATCTTTTTATAAGATTAAAGTAAGTCAGTCAGTTAAGTCATTTAAGTGACATCCATAATACATGCTTGAGTGATCATGTCTCGAAGAGACATAACAGACTGGACAGAAGATTTTCCTGCAGTAGGTTGCCATTACAATTTTTAGTAAACTTGTTGCCAACCAAAGCTATAGAACCCAATCTGTCCTGTTATTTAACTGATAGCTGGAGTGAGAAGTGTCAGATTAATACCTTTCCCAAGGGTATTTGCGTGTAAGTGAATACAAGGAATTCAACTGGAATTTGAACTTGGCTCACCAATTTCTCATTCCAAGCCAATATCCACTGCACTGCAACACACATCCACTTAAAGTAGATGCATGTCCAGAATCCATTGCTAAGAATGCAGGTAAAATGGTAGGCTCCCTGTATCACCCCAGTAAGTACCTGACCTCTTTTGCTTTAATCTACTTTTACAAGAGCCAGATCAGGAAAAAACCAGAGTACTCCTGACTGCTGTCCAGATTTCACTATCCAGGTTTGATATCATTCAAAAGCATCTTTGAGCTCTTGTGAGTGATTAATTATTCTCCACCCTCCAACTTCTTTTTCACAGACAGGATGTGGCAAGCCTCTTGCTGCTCTATTGCTCCTTCTATGGAAAGTGATTGGACAAAATACATTCCCTGGTTTCACCAGTTCAAGTCTTCATAGCAAAGACTCTCCATGCCATTTGCAAACCACCCTGCATATTCCATCAGTAAAAAGTAAGTTCCATTCAAACAGCTTCTTCTCATGAAACACTGATCTGTGGAACTGACTCTAAAGAGTATGTTTCCCTGATCATTACAATCTTGTCCTGTTCTAGTAGAGAGTTATTTCTTAACTTACCCTCTTAGCCATCTAAACTACCCAACAAAGATTTCTTGTATTTTTTAATGATATTTCAAGTTATCTTCTATGAACATTTTTTTCTCTGTGTATTTTGGTGTGGATTTTTGCTTTTTGTATTAGTGCCATGTTAAAATTTTCTTTCTTCTATATAAAACTTATTATCTGGATAAAATAAGTTTTTTTGTATTAGTACCATGTTAAAATTTTCTTTCTTCTATATAAAACTGATTATCTGGATAACATTTTTTGCATAAGTACCATGTTAAAATTTTCTTTCTTCTATATAAAACTGATTATCTGGATAACATATTTTTTGCATAAGTACCATGTTAAAATTTTTTCTTCTATATAAAACTGATTATCTAGATAATATATTTTTTTGTATTAGTATCATGTTAACATTAACCTTATTCTTTATAAAATGATTATCTGGATAACATATTTTTTTCTGTTAGTACCATGTTAAAATTTTCTTTCTTCTATATAAAACTGATTATCTGGATAATATATTTTTTTGTATTAGTATCATGTTAACATTATCTTTATTCTTTATAAAATGATTATCTAGATAACATATTTTTTTGTATTAGTACCATGTTAAAATTTTCTTTCTTCGATATAAAACTGATTATTTGTATAACATATTTTTCAACACTTTTGAGAAATGAATTTCATCGATTATTTATATTTTTTGGACTGTTGTTTTCATTTTTATTTCCATATTCACAATGTTTTGACCATTGTATACTCTGACCCTCATCAGGTGATAAGAATTTTGAACTGCATGTGCAATCAAATCTTTTTCAGTCCTTGACTGTTAAAAACAAAAGATTTTCCTGCAGTAGGTTGTCATTTTTTTTCTTTTGCAATAGACTGGTTGCAAACCAAGGCTACAGAACTGAATTTGTCCTGCTATTCAACCCATAGTTGGAAGAAGAAAAGATGGATTAATACGTTTCCCAAGGATATTTGTGTGTTAGTGAATGAAACAAATTTGACTGTAATATGAACTCAGCTCTCCAATTTCTCATTCTGAGCTGAAATTAATTACATTACAATGCACACCTGGTTTCTTCATCATACTAGAAATTTCAACTCTCTTTCTGATTTTAACTTATTACTTGTGCTTTTGCTCTTTTGGCTCCAAGCTTTCCAGTCAGTGTTGATCATCAAAAATATTAATTCAATGACAATTGTTATCTATTGTCTTCTTGATTATTCTTCTATTGTTCACACTCATTAATAATGTTTCTGTTATTTAATTATTTCACAACCAGTAGTCTATTGTGTCTTAGTCTCTTTATTGCCTTGCTTGGGGTGAATTCAATTAAAGAATTCATTTTTAAAATTAAAAAATGTAAGTGTCCTTTTTTTTTCAACTAACTCTAAAATTTCTTCATTGCTCACATGTTTAGTTCATCACATACTAAAAAAATTAAATCAAATTTCTGTAGAAGGTCACATTGCAAAAACAAATATAAATCTTTTGCATTTAAGAAATCAAAAACTTTTGAAAAACTAACCCGAGAAGAGAATAAAAAAATGTTCCACTCTGAATAATCAATCAAATATTTTTTGGAAATGTAATAGTCTTTGTTCTAATGTTTCTCATTGACTCATAGCTCATAAAACTTGTTTAGGGATCCCACGGTTTTAACTCTCCATTGAGAATAGAAATTTCTGACTATTGATTATCAACATTTATTGTTTTTGACTTACATTTCTGGACCTGAAAATGGAAAATTCTCTTATATTCTGTAACATTGTCCAATTTTTTTTTCTCATTTCTTTATAGCAGTTGTTTTTTTTTTCTAAAGCTTAGATAAACACAATAAATATGATCTTTAATTCTTTTACCTACATCACGGACATAATGATTGTAATCTAAGATGATTTTATGTGCATTTTACAAGGATATTGTATTTATGATACTCTGTTGAGACAATATCAAAACAATATTACTCTCTTTGGGGAGTCTTAAGAATCATAATTTTCATCTGTTATTGTAAGCGAAGAGTATATGTGTTTTTTTGCAAGGAGTGGGGAGAAAAAATCAGCTAATCTAATTATTTGTCACACCACATAAATAAAGAACGACAAATGTATTGATCCATCTCTCTTCTGCTGGTATATACAAATTATTGTCATGAAATTAATCACACCAAAGATAATATTTCTTTTCTGACTTGAGGTTTACTTTGCTTAATTATTTTATTAAGAGCACAGGGTTTCCCCTGCCATTTTCATAAACCCTACCAACCCTCAACCCCTTGCCAACTCTTCATATATTATCCTTCTATTAGATGTCTCTTGGTATCAGATGATATGGAACTTTATGGTTGTAAAGTTGACAAGAAACACATTTATGAGATGATTGTGTATTTCTGCATTTTTCATTATCACAGATAACTGAATGAATGAAAAAGTGGAACAAAACTGAGAGAAAGAATATATATTAGTGATTAAGAATTAATAAAAAATTCACAGAATGAAGATAATGGTCAATATTGAATTTTCTGGTTGTTAATTTTTGGAGGCATTTGCCCCCTATGCCAAATGTAAAACATTCAATATATTCAGAATTATATGACCATGCAATAGATTCTCTAATTTAGAAACAATAAAAATATAATTCTATTTTATAGCATATTGGATAGAGCCATGAACTTGATCTGATGTGGTATATCATTGAACTAAATTTAGAAATACTTAAAAAACAAAGTATTTTAAAGCACATAATTTATTAACCCATACCCCAGGTTGTGTTAAGAAGTTAATCAGTCAACCAAGAATTTACTGAAACATATTTTGATGTTTAGACATTTGGTCAGATTTAGGAAGTGAGTCAAGTCAAGAACTAGACAGTGTCTTCTTGAAGTATTTAAATGTTTATAGAAGAATTAAAGTGAGGGATCATTTTTTTAATTTTTAAAAAATTATTTCAGCACATGTAAGGCAGTAAAGCCACTAAGACACAAGGAGTAACTGAGTATGAAAGAATAAGAAAAATGTGAAACACTATTAAGAAGTGAGAACAAAAGAAGAAGAATCAAGAAGAAAGTAGATAATGATTGACATTACGTTTAAATTTTTGAAAATCAAAATTAACTGGAAAGCTTGGAGCTGGAAGAGAGTTCCACAAGGGAGAAGTACAAAAAGCTGTTAGGATATAACTTACAGTTATATCTAGCCAATTCAACAGTTAATTGATGAGATCTTGCTGCTAATCTAGTCAGTTAAGTGTCAAACGTGATACACACTTGGGCAATCATGTCACAAAAGAGACATAACTGATTGAGCAGATGATTTTTCCACAGTAGGTTGCCATCACTTTGCCATCGCTTTCTACGGTAGACTGTTTGCCAACCAAGGCTGTAGAACCTAATATGTTCTGCTATTTAACCCATAGCTGGAGGCAGAAGAGACAGATATTTTTTTAAAAAATGATTTCACTCCAAGCAAGGCATTCCACTGCCACTATTGCACAGGGCGTTACATAGGGGAAGGTGGTGAGAAAGAGTGGTTAGATATAGGAAATGTCAGAAGGAGGGTGATAGATGGGTAAGGATGTAGATGGAAGGAGTGTTTGAGAGAATGGATGCGTGTTAATGTGTTAGGAGGTGTCTATTGACCTTACATTTAAACTCCTGGAGATTGTAGCTGTTGGGGAAGCAAGTATGTGGAAGGGAGTTCCACAGGTGGGAAATGTGAGAAAAGAAGCTGTTGGAGTATAAATTGTGGTTGCATTTTATCGATTTCACTGTATAAGAGTGGGACCTAGTTGCTAATCTAGTATCTCGTGCAAATTCGTAATGCACCTTAATGCTAATCTAGTACTGTGCTTAAATTCATAAATCTGAGTATGATAATGAAGATTTCATCTGAATAACTCCCATAATAGTATTTATAGTATTTGTAGTGAAAACAGGAAAACTACATTATGGTGTTGTCAAGGTGCCAGTAATATTGCTGATTCTTTTTTAGAGTTTATCAAAAATCTCTAGATATACAGCAAATAAGCCCCAAACCATATGTGACAACATTCAAAGCATGGACGAATGGTAGACTTACGAATATGTAAGATAGATTCGACCAAAAAAAATAGTCAATACAGAGAACCAACTTACATAGCAGCAGATCTTCCAATAGAATAACAATCATTCCATTTCATGTCAGTCAAGAACACTTTGCTAAAGGTTAGCATCAACTATGCTTATAAGAGGCAGAAAGTGGTATTCTCTTAGTATTAAATAATAACCTGATCACCCACCAAGAATTACTATATATAACAAATATTAACCTGACTAAGAAGCCTGTCCAAAGCAGAATTCTTGAATTTGGTCAAATTTTGGAAAGTGGCTTAAACCAAGAAGTTTTCAGCAACTCCTTAGAATATTTATTTGTTTATACATATTTCTATTCATATTAAGTAATAAACTGATCACCCACAAGAATTACTGTGTGTAATATCATCAGCCTGACCAAGAAGCCTGTCCAGAGCAGAATTCTTGGATTTGGTCAGTTCAAGAGAATTTCAACACCTCCTTAAAAATATCTATATATTTATACATGTTTCTATTTGTATGAAGTAATAAACTGATCACCCCCAAGAATTACTATATGCAATAATATCAGCTTGACCAAGAAGCCTATCTAAAGCAAACTTACTAGATTGGGTCAGATTTTGGAAAGTGGGTCAGTCCAAGAACTTTTCAACACTTTCTTAGAATATTTATATGTTTATACATGTTTCTATTTGTATTATGTAATAAACTGATTACCCAAGAGAATTACCAAATGTAATAATAATCAGCCAGATCATGAAGACTAACCAGAATAGAATTCTGATGCTTGTACATTTGGTAAGTGGGTTGGACCAAAAACTATTCAGCTCCTCCTCCTCAGAGTATCAATTTTTTATTTCGTTTAAGTTACAAACTGATAAACTCCAAGAATTAATAATATATCAGCCTGACCAAGAAGCTCACCTAAAGTAATATTATGATGTTTGTATATTTATTCAAATTTTGTAAAATGGGTCATCCTGATAAAATTCAGCTGACCCTCACACACCATATGTATTTATATATGCTTTGTTTATAACATTTTACAGTAATAGATTTATCTCCCTGGCATTAGTGACAGCAGTTGACAATGTTGTTTCATAAGACTGGGAGGTGAAAAAATGATTTCATGAAGAAGCAGAATGCAACAATAATAAATGAATATATATATATTATAACCAAGTTTCATTAAATTTCGTTAATTTCCGTAATATATATATATATATATATATATATATAGTTATTGACGTGTGTCCACATGGTATGACACACTAAAAGTCTACCTCCTTCCATAGCTCAGAGGTAGAATTGTGACTGATGTCAATTCAGTCGGGTTTCAATCCTGGCTAAAAGCAATTGGATATCTAAGTGTACTAATGAGCTGTGATACAGCAAAACAGATCTGTCTGCAGATGACTTTATATATATATATATATATATATATATATATATATACAGTATAGTAGGATCAGTTGGCCACCATCTTTGAAAAAAAGACCACCAAATACAATTCACTCTGCCAGAAATTTTGAAACGGCATTCTGCACTGCTTGGCATTCATGGTGAAAGTTCTAATACAAACATTTCAGAGTGTTTGGTTGTCAATCTGGTACTAATAATAAACTCACTGCATATATTGGTTTTACTACAACCATGTTTCTCCCGTAGAGTTACCTGCCACCTTTCTGATCAGAGTACATTAAACAACATATCAGACAAATTTTAGTCAACAATACAATAATCCTCACTCATACACACAATAAAAAGAACCTTCAGATATTGGAGACCATCTACATTAAATCTATACAACCCACACTTAATAAAATCACATTTAAATCTGGTCATAACACATCACATTGCATTTAAATATATGGTTCTGTTATCATTTCGTGCCCTCACGCGGTGTGACATCATAGAACTGCATTACAAATTTATGAACTGTGTCTGCTATTTGGTAACTGTTACCACCAATCAAGTAGTATGCTTCAATTCATAAACTTTAGATGCCAAAGAGTAAAGCTCATCAGGAGAATTACGATGAAAATATTTATAGAAAGTCACATTACAGCAGTGAGAAAGTATCTGGGAAAGTGTTTGAGAAATGCCAAGTCATAATCTATAAAAATGATGATTCTTTGGATTTTATAAAGAATTTTTGAAGACAAAACTAGAAGACATTTTTAGTTTTCTAAAATAAAAAAGAATAAAAAATAAATTTCATTAAAATCTGACTAAATCAACTTTCTCACGATGACTGAACACTAAAAAGAAATACCTTAAAATCCCCACCTTTTTGGCATTAAATAATCCACAGAGGTTGATATGCCATTAAAAAAAAATCAAACTTATTTTGTTTTGTGAAAATTATCCATGTGTTTTCTCTTCATTATTATCCTTCATTAATCTTCTTAGTGTGAGTATAGCAACTGTTCATGAAACTATAAACTAAATCAAAATAACTTACTCTGTTTATATTTGTTCTTTATATCCCAAAGAAAATCATTTTCATTTCTGATCATGTACATTGGGAAGGCAACTCTGATATACTAATGTCAGTGTCAAGACACTGTTTTTTTGCCTCATGTGTTTTTGAATGCGTTGTGATATACTAGTAAGCTGTGTTGTTTTTAGTATGTGTTGTAGTATAATAGTAAGCTGTGTTGTGTTTAGTATGTGTTGTGTTATAACACATCACTCAATAAATCCCAGGCCTAACTAATAAAACAACAACTTTCAGGAAATATTTGTTTTTATTCATCAACATGGTCTCCTTCTAGGGTGATACACCAATTCTAACACTTCTTCAACAATCCAATGCTTTTTTTGCAGAACGATTTGTCTTTGGCCTTAAAATACACCTCCATTTCTGATATCACTTCTTCATTGGAGCTAAATCTATTTCCCTGAAGCTTTCTTTTGAGGTCTGCAAACAACCAGTAGTTGCTGGGAGCTAGATCTGGATAATAGGGTGGAGGCAGAAGCAATTCAAAGTGCAGTTCTTGTAGTTTTGCCATTGTTGCAATCAACTTGTGACGCTGTGTGTTGTCTTGGTGAAAGATCCCTTTTTCTTCTTCATTTGTTGGCTTCTTTTGGCAATTTCTTCCTTTGTATGCACCAATAATGCTATATAATATTCATTATTAATGGTTCTTCTTTTCTCAAGATAATTGGTGAACAAAATATCTTGTGCATCCCAAAATACAAGGCCAAAACTTTACCTGCTTATGTTTGCATCTTTGGTAGCTTTGGGCAGCTTTCACCTGCTGCTGTTCACTCAAGTGACTGCTGATTTGACTCTGGAGTGAGGTGGTGAATTCATGTTTTGTCTATTGTCACATATTTATGCAAAAACTCTTTCTTGTTATGTTAAAACATCTCCAAACAGTGCTCTGAATCATCAGTGCATTGTTGTTTTTGGTTGACTGTGAACACAGCTCTGTCATTGACAAATGTTCATGCAAAATGGTGAATACACTGCCTTCTGATATGTTAAATACCTCCGCTATCTCACACAACTTCGATTTATGATCAGCTAAAACAAGTTTATGGATTTGTTTTTGGTGTTTTCTGAGAAAACTATCAATTTTGGGCGACCTGGACATTCAGCATTATTTGTGTCTGTTCAACCACATTTAATGTCAGCATACCACCTCTTAATCATTGTTTCCAATGGAGCAGTGTCTGAATAACACTTATCAAGCCATTGCTTTGCTTGAACATAATTTTTCTATCAGAAAGCTTCATCAACATGAAATTTAGATTTTTCCACTGTTTTGAAAATTTGCAACAGTAGCTACACTTTAATAACTGTAATTTGTAAATTAATAATCTGATTGGGCTCACATTTTGTGGGGTGACAATGGAACATTAGTACTTTGTAAAAATCATATGGATTTTTATTAGTGGCACCATCTATATGTCAAGCATGGGACATATTGAGTTATGTTTTAGTATACTAGTCAGTAGTCTTGTTTTTAGTATGTGTAGAGGTATACTAGTATGCTATGTTGTCTTTAGTTCATGTTGTGGTATACTAGTGAGCAATCTTTTCTTTAGTACATGTTGTGGTATACTAGTGAGTGGTCTTGTTTTTAGTACGCATTGTGGTATACTAGTGAGCTGTTTTGTTTTAAGTATGTGTTGTTGTTTACTAGTGAGCATTCTTGTTATTAGTATGTATTGTGGTATACTAGTGAGCTGTGTTGTGCTTAGTATATGTTGTGTTTTAACTACTAGTGAGTGGTCTTGTTTTAGTATGTATTGTGGTATACTAGTGAGCTGTGTTGTGCTTAGTATGTCTTGTGTTTTAACCACTAGTGAGTGGTCTTGTTTTTAGTACGTGTTGTGTTATACTAGTAAGCTGTCTTGTTTTTAGTATGTGTTGAAGTATACTAGTAAGCTGTTTTGTTTACAGCATGTGTTGTTGTATACTAGTAAGTGGTTTTATTTTTAGTATTTCTTGTGGTATACCAGTGAGTGGTTTTGATTTTAGCATGTGTTGTGGTATACTAGTGAGCTGTTTTGTTTTAAGTATGTGTTGTAGGTCACTAGTGAGCATTCTTGTTCTTAGTATGTGTTGTGGTATACTAGTGAGCTGTTTTGTTTTAAGTACATGCTATGGTATACTAGTGAGTGGTCTTGTTCTTAGCATATGCTGTGGTATACTACTGAGCAGTTTTGTTTTTATTATATGTTGTGGTATACTACTGAGCTCTTGTTTTTTGCTTTTGTTTTTGCAGAAACAAAGAAAAATGATTGCTTTGTGCAATAAGAAAATATAGAGAGAGATTTATGCTTACCTATATTGAATGATTCTAATATCAGCTGATCGATCAATAAATAAATCAATAAACATGTGAATATTTTCAAAAGCTGACAAAAGGAAAATCTAATGAGTGATAGAAATTGGGGAAAATGCACTGAGGGACACCTTGAATGGTCAGTCAGATAAAAGTGTATATTGAAAATTTAAGGACAGCAATTGCTTTGGTCCAAGTGAACAATTAAATGCAAAGGATTTTCTGTCTTGTAATCTTTAATAAAATAAGATGCACCTAACTATATTGTTAAAAGCCCATTTCCCAATAGATAATTTTACTAATACTTGAGTAAGAATGTTTCCTCTTATATCTTCATTAGGAATGCAGTGTGTTTGAATATCCAACAAAAAATTTTTTCTTAATGGCAAACAGCAAGTCAAATTTTCATGATTAGGTATCTAATATTCTAGATACTTCTCTCAAGTAATGACAAAGTTATTCTCGTTTTAGTAGTAATATTTGTATGAATTACAAGCACCTAATAGTAAAGACTGTAATTGTGGAAATGTATGTCAAGATTACAGAAATGCTCTTGTTCATTGCTTCAAAGGTAAAAAAGTAATTGAAGAAGAGTTAACTAAATTATGAATTGCTTTAAAAGAACATATTGAAAATAAAAAGTAACATATTTTTGCATAGTTGAAACTTAAAAAATTATTTTTTAATGTTGGTCTTTTAATTAAATTTTTTATTTTTTATTTTTTAGAAAAATCAAAATTAAAACTAAAGCCAATATATAACAGGAAATTTAATAATTAAACAGTATATCTATGACATTTTGAATTGGATGTTTGAAATTGTTCATTGCTTGGAAGGTGAAAAAGCAGTTGAAGTGATGTCATATTGATTATAAATTGCTTTAAAAGTTCATCTTTAAAATTAAAAAAATATATTTTTGCTTATTTAAATTTTGAAACTTGAACATTTATTTTTTAATATTGGTCTTCTAACTCAATTTTATAAAGTAAACCTTTTGTTTTGTTCATTTTAAAAACCAGAAAGAAAACTAAAGACAATATTTTGCAAGAAAATTAAAAACTAAATAGTATATTTATTTATGAAATTTTACAAAATGGATTAACTCTGACATATTTTTAATTTATTTGTTTAAATGTCATTTTCAATGGATACTCATGCTTGAGTAGATACTGTTTTTTATAATTAAATTTTATAGTTATTTATATCTACCGGCCTGAATAATTGAGAAATCTTGTTAGGAAAATGTTCATCCTTTGGCAAGATTCAAACCTGCATATCTTAGCGGAAACTGTCAACTGATCTGATATGTCTTACTGCTCAACCATGAAAGAAATACAGTCAAACAAAGTCTTTAAATACATATTTTCCTGAGTTTTGAATACAGCTTTGTTTGACTTCAAGTCTTTTGTGGTTGTGGGAGATATAAATAAATATACTGTTTAATTATAAAAACAGAGTATATATTCAAATACAAGTAGCCATTAAAAAATAAGGTTTAAACAAATAAATTATAAATAGTATATCTATGACATTTTGGAAATCACATCGTACCAATGCTGTGACAATAATATTGAAGTTTTAAGAACTGAATTATCATTTATTCTATTGTATAGAAATAAGCATAGAGAATAAAAAAAGTACCATGCGTTATTTTTTTTCTTACTTTTTTATCATGAAATAAAGGTCAAATTTATGAGATTTTACAGGTGAAGATTTTCATCATTTTTTGTGGGGAGGTTCTTTTTTTTGTCTGTTATCTTCTTTAATTCTTACCATCATCAAAATACACCTTGAATGAGTCAGTCATTTTCATGAGTGTTTAGAAGCTCAATGGATGGGTGCTGAAATATCATGTGAGACAAATATTCATAGGTGCCAGGGAAGAAAGAAAAACAAAACAAAAAGAACTTGTGAGTGTAGTAGTAAAGCCTTGCTTCTCGTGTAAGTCTGATTATAGGTTAATAAATATGATGACTATCCTGTGAAATAACATTTTTTCACTTTTTTATCTATCCTATAAAAACCAGAAAGAATGCTTAAGACAATATATAATGATAAAATGAAGAACTACATGATATATCTATAATATTTTCAAGAACCCCACAATATTAATGTCATGACAGTGACCCACCTTAATAATGGAGGGTCAAAGATTCAGTACTTGCTAATAAATCAAGATGAGATTTTAATAAAATTAAAATCAAATTAAATCAACCTAGGACCAAGTAGAGTATCAGGAATTTGTACTGAGTCATTCATGCCATCTCTTAGAGCAGTGGGATGGCTTGGCAATGCTCATCCTCTCATCAAGTCAGACATGACAGATTGTATTGGTTTACATAGTACAAGTAGTAGGGAAAAATTCTCTGGCTTAAAAGTAGTTATATCCATTGCACAAGGGTGGGAGGTTTTCAGCCCCAAACTTTTCATTGAAACGGATAATTAGACAGAAGAGTAAATTCATCTTCTTTGGTTCAATCTATTAAAATGCTACTAGACTGAACTTTCAAAAACTAAGCAAAGAAAAAAAAGAAAATTTAATTAGCAGCAAAGGTAAGAGTGCTGAAATGCAGTGTAATATCAATCTTTTTATAAACTGGACATTTTCCTCTCAGGTGAAAAAGAGACTTGAGGAAATATAGTGTTTCTACAGAAGGTTGCTAAAAATGACATTAATTAAACAAGTTTAAGGAAAATGGACACAAAAAGGCTGCTTATACTTAGATTCAGAAAAAGAGTTGAAATTTTTTGATATGCATCATGAGAAAAGTGGGCTTGGAGAATTTGACACTTGCAGGATATTTTGAAGGCAGGAAAGGGGAAAACAGCAAGTAACCTACCTGATGTGTCTATGTAAATGGATGGTAGAACAGTGACTGAGAAAAATAACAAAAACACAAAAATTGCTAAGTGCTTCAAAAGATAGAGAGACATGATTGCCCATGTCCCAAAGAAGCACAGTACCTGAAAGAATAACTGTGTTAGTTATAGATGTGAAGAATATGTTAGTTTTGATATTGCTGTCCGTTGATCAGAAAATGACATTAATAGTGACTATAGGATTTGTCTATATGAGGTAGTATTTACAATATTTACATTATTCAGACTATTGTCCTCATATTTGTTGCCATTTGTATGATGTTTATTACAATTACTGGGGTATATAATTCTCATTCCTTGTGTAAAGCCTCGATTAAAAGTCATTAGTTATCTCCCTCTAACCCTGCAAGTTACTTATTCACTACTGTTGTAGCCTGGTATTGAACTCACAACTCTAAGAGTCAAGTCAGGAACTAACCAATGTCGATAGTCACTGGGCCATGTGTCTGTAAGAACAAGAACAACTGAATTTTTGGGACTTATAAACCTAATAAAAGGTTTAGTTCGAAATTTCTAGCACCTGAAGAAGGCCGGAGCATATAACGGCCAAAATGTTGTACAAATGGCAACAAAGATAAGGACATTAGTCCGAATAATATAAATACTGTAGTGACTATGGGGTTAATAATATACTAATTTAGGTTAATAATATGCTAATTTAGTATTAATATCAAAGTTTGTCAACAAAGGAATAAAAATATGTGACAAAATTTCAAAAGCAGGATGACACTTTTTTTTATTGTAGCAGTCACATTCTAAGCTACTAAAATGAAGCTCAGCTGACAAATATCAGTGTAAATAAATAGAATTGTGAAAGATGAAGGAGAATCTGAATCAAAAGAAAGAAAAAGGGAAGGTAATAAAGAATAATTCATGATGAAAGAGATGAGAATGAATAAAGGAGAAAAAATAAAAAAGAAAAGTTTTTGACTATGGTAAAAAGGGAAGAAATGAAGACAAGTAATTTATTAAAAAAAAATTGTAGATAAAGAAAAAGTAAAGGCAGTACAGAATAAATGATTATGAAAAAAAGAGAATAAATGAAGGAAAACAGAAAGAAAAGGAAAGACATTTTAAAAAAAGGTGAATTGCAGTAATGAAGAAGAGAAAGTCATTTAAAGAAAAAAGAGAAAACGAAAAGGGAAAAAATGGCTTGTATCCATGCTATCATCATCCCAAAAGTTTGTTTATTCTTGTTCAACACTGAACATACAATTATTTATAATCGTGATTGCATTGAAGAATTTTTCCTTTAGAATTTTTCATACAACTTGTATTTTTAGCTTTTCTTTTTGGGTTTTATATATATATATATATATATATATATATATAAATCATTTTTTTTTATTTGTTTGTATTCCCGCACACACAAACATACAAACATATACTATTTTACTTTTATTTTTTATTTGATATTTTCAGAAGCCAGCCATATCAATTTGGCAACTCCATGTAATCCACATATCTACTTTATTAAGATGAAGTCACTCTTACTAGAATTTTGGATTCTCAAAGACTAAATGAAAAACATGTACATATATATACATACATCTTTATTCATATTGTCCTTTTACAGATATATTCTATCTGAAATTTTACATGTGCATATATACAAGAGAGAGAGAGAGAGAGAGAGCAAGGGAAAATATGAATGTACTTCTTCAATTATTTTCTGTGTTGAAAAAGGAAATACTTCTTTTTATAGATAGATAGATAGATAGATAGATAGATAGATAGATAGATAGATAGATAGATATACTGGACTAGCCCATCACTTTTGATATAAGAGGGGCCAACAGCTCTGTTCTTAAAACAGAAGAACCAAAACAAAAAAGGGAAAATATGATCTTTTCTTGCATATATATATATATATATATATATATATATATATATATATATAACAGAGAGTGCAAGATAACAAGGCAAAAATATGAAAGTACATGTTAACTTATTTTCTGTGATAAGAAAGGAAATATTTCTTTATATATATATATATATATATATATATATATATATATATATATTTATTGTTTAATTACTTAGCTTTTGATCATAATAAAATCAAACCAGTGCACATTTGTATTAAAATGTGTTCAATATAATTATATTGTAGAACTTTTGAATACTTTTCATTTGTAAATCTGACCTAGGTTTCTAGAAACCTAGGTTGCGTAATAACTCATTTACAAATGAAAAAAAAAAAAAAAAATATATATATATATATATATATACATATATATATACTTTTAATTTATAAAAGATTTTAGATTATTACAATGGGTAATACATATTTCATCGCGTCCTGATGTTATTATAGCAGCTACTCAGACCTAAATTGTACAACAGTTGGTCCTCAAAATATCCCCCCCACAAAAAATTTCTTTTCTTTTATTTTATTTTACATAGCCGCTCACATGTCCATATTAGAATAGACATTTGTAATGGTTATTTATGAAAATTTCTCGCTCATTCAAAAAGAACTCCAAAGAAAGAGGAAAGCAAGGATAAAGAAAAGATAGACAATTGATTAAAGCAAAGAAGAAAGAAGGAAAAAGAAAAAAGAGAAAAAAGAAAAAGGAGAAACAGAAAAAAATGAATGAAAAGCAAGAAGAGAAAAAAAAAGGAACAAAGAGATATAATAAAAGGAAATACAGTATCACAAGAAATAAATGTTGACTCTATTTACCGTAGTAGCATTTCAAGCTACATAACTGTTCTCTTAGAAAAACATGGAAAAATTTAACTATGAAATTTAATTTCAAATATACTGGAATATATTTACAGTAGAAAAAAAAATTGTACATCATAATTTTAATACAATTTGGAAAACTAACTACACTTACTATTATTTCAAAAGTTAATGCTAATTAAAAAATATATTGTTAAAATAATTAAAAATACTAAAATTAAAAAATATAAATATAGAAACAGGAAAAGTTAGATAAACCTAACAGAAAAGGGGAAAACCACAAAAAGAAAGAAAGAAAAAGGAAGAAATCACGATAGAATGGATTTTAAAACAATTAAAAAAACACTAGATCAAAACCGACATATTCATATTCACTCATATTAATTCCTAGAAATGCAACATGGGATTTACCCTTAAATTAAAATATACAGACTATAGGGAATATTTATGGAGAAAAATAAATCATAAATCATACATCCTAACATAAATTACATGATAACTGCTAGTAGTAATCTATTCTAACTATAGTTAAAATAATAGCTCCTAATAAGAAAATATAATTTATTAAAATGCAATCTTAAAAAATATCTACAATACTAGCACTACTAATAATAGATAATAATAATAATAAATAATAATAATAATAATAATAATAATAATAACAAATAAAACAATAAAGACATAACAAATATATGTATACATACATATATACACATACATGCTCATATATGTATTTATATACGCATGTATTTATATATACATGTATGTATCAAACAAAATTACTCTAAGACGTAATGATAATTATAATAAAAAAAGAATAATATTAATATTAATAATAAAATAATATTCATTCTATAACAAAAGAAGACAAAAGAAATTACAAAAATACCAATAAATATAATAATTATAAAAAAATAAAAATAAAAAATATAAAAGCTTTTGCTGTAAACTAATATTACCCTGACATGGAAAATTTAGATGTAATATGATATTAACATACATGTAAAAATTTAACATTGAAATTTAATTGAAAATATAATGGGATATATTTATGGTACAAAATTAAATTGTACAACATAATTTCAATACAATTTAAAAAAATAACTACTCTTACTAGTATCCCAAAAATTCCTATTAATTTTTAAAAAATTCAGTTAAAATAATTAAATCATTAAAAAATAAAAATGAAACATTAGAAATGATAAAGCTCAAAAGAGGGAGGGGGAAAGTAAATAAAAGGAAAGAGAGAAAAAAATTAGAACAATATAGAAAATAATTTAAATTAATTTAAAATAAAATTCCTATATCAAACCTACGTCTATTACATTAATATTCATTCTTAGAAACACAACATTTCCTCTTAAATTAAAATATACCAATTATAGGGTATATATGCAGTGAAAAATAAATCATAAATCATACATCCTAATATAAATTACAATATAACCACTAGTAGTAATTTATTTTAAATAAAGTTAAAATAATAATTCCTAATAAGAAAAACTAAATAAAAAATGAAAATATAATCTTAAAAACCCTTTAAATAATAATAATATTAATAATAGACAATAATAATAAAAAATTATAATAATAGAAAATAAAAATTTGTAATATATATATATATATATGTGTGTGTGTCAAACAAAATTTCTATCAAATGTTAATAATAATAATAATGATAGTAATAATAATATTCATTCTATAAAAAATGAGAAAAAAAAGAAACTTAAAAAGTACCTATAAATATAATAATTATAAAAGTAAAAATAAAAAACACAAAAAACACAAAAAATTAAAAATAACAAAAATTAAAAATTAAAAAATCAAAACAACCTTTGTTGTAAAATGTATTAGCAGCACATTCCAGAATTTAAAAAAAAAACACTTTTTAAATTAAATTAATGTAAATTAATATAATTTACATTAATTCAAATCACAATCAGGATTTATCTAGACTATTTTATATCTATTTTTGTGTCTGCATTTAAATATTAATTCATTCTGTTGATTAAGTAGTTCCTTAGGATTATTATATTTTATAATCATCAATTTTTCCTCCAGGCATAAATTCCCTGAAATTGTTGGGAGTATTGGCATATTTCACAATCCTCCATCTGACCAGTGGGGTAAATCCTCTGTCTTTAATATTCCAATATTGCTTAGATAGGGCAGTTTGATGTTTCAAGGAGGCGTTGGAAAAAGATTGTATGTGGTTGTACAGTCTTTGCTTCCAACTACCTGCAGATATCCCTAAATAAACTCTTTTATTGTTGGGGCCCTCCACTGGACAAATAGTGGCTTCCTAGATAACTTTTTTGGAATTACACCTGCCATCAACTGGACAATTTGTTTTATTGATGCAATTACAGGAAGGTTTATCTACCAAAGGTTTGCTAGAGAAGTCTCTAAGTAATTGTTATTATGTGAATTAATTATGTTTTGCATGTTTTTTGTGGGAGAATAACTAATTTTAAGAGTTTTTCTTTTGAATAATTTACTTAAGGGGTGGTGCTGGTGGAAGTGTTTGCTAACTAAATTTTATAAAGTATTTACCTATGTTTACATTGAACAACTTGTAGAAAGAAGGGTTGAACCATATTATTTTTCTTTTTCTAACTTTACTCATGTTTCTAGTTTTGTCTTTCAATTCTTCTTTGTATAATATTTCATCTTTAAAATCACTCTTCTTTAGGGCTTCATTGTATATTGTTTTATTCCCATATATATATATATATATATATATATATATACATGCATACATATTTAATTTAAATGTTCCAACTTTATTTTCAATTGAATCATGTATTTGAGTAGATATTCTGTTTTTAATTAAACACTTTATTTTTATATATATTCCTACTGGCCTGATTATTTACAAGAAATTTTGTTACAAAAATGTATATCATTCATCAGGATTCAAATCTGTGAGCCATAACAATATATACACATATACGTATACATCAATAGGTCTGGAAAATTCTAGTGTATCTCTCTCTCTCTCTTTCTCTTTCTCTCTCTCTCTCTCTCTCTCTCTCTATACATATATATATACTACTGACCATAAGTTTGGGACTACCCAAATTTTTAGCTGAATCAAATTTGCATAGTTTGTATTTTTTGTTATTCTTATGCAGATGTCAAGTAAAAAAAAAGTATTCTTTTCAACTTTAAAGTAAACATTTACTCATTTTGCTACTTGACTCCTCTTATTGTGATGAAATTTTTGCTGAAAATTCAAATTTATTCAGATATTATAATTACGGTATAGTTTATTTTTCTAAACCATATTACTATAAATGGCAAGGAAGAAACAGATTAGCAATGAAAAAAGAGCTCAAGTTGAAATTCTTTCAAAAGAAAGATGTTCTGAACGTGTTATTGATAAAAAATTAAACCTATCAAAAAATGGTGTGCATTATTGCTTTCAACGACTTCATGAAACTGAGGTAAATATTGACAGAACAAAATCTGGTAGCCCCAGAGTAAAATCTATTATAGAGGATAGGCACTTGATCATATCTAGAAAGAGGAATAGAAGAAAAACCACTCCGGAATTAACAATTGAAATGAATTCTACTCAGCAACATCCAGTATCTGTTACTACTGTTAAGAAACGACTTCATTCTGCTGGGCTTAAAGGCTGTGTAGCAGTTAAGAAACCACTATTAAAAAAGGAGAGTAAGGGATGAAATTGATCGTACAGTTTCAAATGAATTTTCTGAAAATGAACAGATGTTGTTTACATGCTTGCAGGATGCTTGGAAATCCCTTTCACCAACTTATTTTTATAAGTTATTAGAAAGAATGCCAAGGATTTGCTCTGCAGCAAAAAAGGCTCGTGGTGGTTTCTTTGCTGAAAAGAAAATATGAATTAACTTTAATTAAATTTGAAATTACTGTATGTTAATTTTGGTTTTAATTATTGTACATTTGTGAGCAACAATGAAATATATCTATATTTATTCTTCTAAGACATAAAATTTGTTATTTCTTTCTCTTAGAGAATAAATCTAAGTGGTCCCAAACTTACGGTCAGTAGTATATATATATATATATATATATACTTTTGTGTATAGAAATTTAAATGCAAAGTCAATACTCATCTACTAACCACTGGACTCTAGCTCTCTCCCCTCCCCTGTATAACCTTCCCTTTCTCTCCACCTATGTATCTGTCATTGCACCTGCTTTCTCAGCTTTCTGTTGTTCCTTTCTAACTAGTTTGTACTCCTCACTCTTTTCTAATTAATCTTTTTACATTTATGTAACCTCCTGCACATCAGTGGCCTTTCTGCCTTGCTCGGGGTGAAATGATTAAAAAAAAAAAAAATATATATATATATATATATATACCAGGCTCTCCCATCATTTTTGACATAAGAAGGTTTAACAACTTTTTGACATAAGAAGGTTCAACAACTTTGTTTTTAGAATCAAACAGCCAGATGCCCCTGCTCCAAATATGATTTGATTATAGTGGTGAAAGTTTATGCAGAACTACTAATCACACATTTCAGAAAAAACAAATACAGACAACTGGTTCAGATAGTGTGACCCTGTCCTGGTTTTGAATTCAGAATTATCCTTCTTTTAAACTGGTTGCCAAGCATGGATATTGGGCCCAGTCTGCCCTGCTATTTACTGATAGCTGAAAGAGGAAAGAGATGAAGTCATACCTTTCCCAAGAGTATTTTCACATAGATGTCATGAAATCAACTGGAATTTGAACTCTGCTTTCGAATTTCTCATTCTGAGATGTTATCAATTACTCCATTGGGCCTCACTAAAATATATATATTATAAATTATATTTTAGAACATGTACAAACTATAAGCTACTACAAAATTGTACATTCTATTTTGACATTGAAAGAACAATGTCTCAAGTTGTTAATGAACATGTAACAAACTTTTTTTAAAAGAAAATTTTAAAAAACAAAAAACCTACTTTTTTTATTTTTAGAAATTTTTTTTGTATGAGGTAAGAGGATATTAAAAAAGAGGGGGAAAAAAGAAAGAGGGCAGAAAAGAAGAGAAAACAAAAAGAGAAATCAAGAAATGGAAAACAAGGAGGAATGACAAAGACAAAGAGGAAACAAAAAACAAAGAGGAAACAAAAACCAAAGAGGAAAACAAGAGAGAACGAACTGAGAGGAAAGAGCCAATGAAAATGGCTAAGAGAGAGAAATTATAAATTCAAGCAAGAAGTAAATTGTAGACAGATATAGATATTGGTTACATGGTGTCTAGGCTTAACAAAGAGGAAAAAGT